>CM061748.1:333218913-333818913 GCA_030979885.1 Lolium multiflorum
AAATGGACTGGGACGCTTTATTGTTGACCCATGAACATAAAGTGGACACCATCCGCCCGTCGGACGTGCACCTGTACAGCCACCTGGATCCCATGGAAACCAGCGGGACAAAAGGAGCCCGCGCGGTGGCCGGCGGCGGAATGCAGTGGTGCTACGCGGTGCGCTCCTGTCGGTGACACCATGCCTTTCCCGCCGGATGACTGTCGATGGCGCAGACTTTGAGGTCGCTGCCCGCGGAAAAACAGCATGTCCGCCGCCCGTGGGGGAAACCGCACCCCAAGATCCCCGACGCAGCGGACGAGATCGAGGTCCGTTGCGCAATGAAGCGCAACTTGAAGGAGCAGCTGCAGATCACGCATCTCCCGCACACGCCGACGCACAAGGAGGCCGCGCGCAGCAGCTTGCCTCACCGCCGCCGTGGCGGATAGCGATCCAAGCCGGAAGCGGTGACGGCGACGGAGGGAACAGACTGGTGGAAGGGCATCCCGGGCGGTGTCGATGTAGAGCCCGGGGCCAAGGTCGCTCCCACACCGCCGGGGACGGCGGCGGCAGCACGCTGCGGTGTTGGTGGCGATGGCAACACTGCTGTTGCGCTGCCCACCGAACGCAGTGGACAGCGGTAAGGATAGCATGCGGTGGCGTTGGTGGCGGCGGCAGCCGTTGGAAGCGTCCGGGGAAGAAGGCGGCCGGCTGCTGGAGAAGAGGGACCCCGTCGCCGAGGTATGGCCCGACCTGGAGATGATGGACAGCGGCAGCGGGGACTGCAGCCCGACGTCGGTGGCGGCGACGACAAGCAGCGCGTCGGCTGCCACGGCAGCAGCGCGCGGCGCCCGTAGGGATCGGCCAGAAGAGGCGGATCTCCCGGACAGTGGTGAGATCGCGGAGGCTGGTGATCTCCGCCGGGAGAGAACGGTGGGGACATCGGAGTGCGGCGGCGGGGGTGGGAAACTTGGAGGGCTGGACATGATCGAACCGGAAAGCTGATACCAAATGTTATGGTGCTGCTAGAGGGATGCGCGAGAGGGCCGGGGGCCTTGCCCACGGCCGGTGGCAAGAGGGAAGGGATTTCCTTCTTAATTCTTGCTTGATTAGATTGATACGTCTCCTCTCCTTATATAGAGAGGATTACTTGACCCCTAAGCAAGCTACCCTTATCTCTAATTAACCCTAATACTAATGGGCTATAGCGCCAGCCCAAGCCCATTACCTACTCTAACAGCTACCAACCATTGTTTGGAGACTTGATAAATTGCCAATTCCACATGGCATGCAGAAGTTCAAGCTACCTATGTATACCTCAAGATGCCCTATATTAGCGAGGAATTTGATCCCGTGAGAAGAGATAATCCACTATGATGGGACACCTGAGGTTCATTGTATGCAACTTGAAGAGGGGATATCATGAACTCCAATAATTCGCCTTGTCTATCTTCTTTGACTTTAGCTAGTGATAGGAAGAACTGGGAACAAATAGCAGTTGCACAAATGCAAGAGGATGAAGGTTGGCTCAATGAAATTAAGTGCAGAGATAGGTAAGGTTACCAGATGCATTGAAATAAATACTACTGATATGCCTAAAGAAAGTTAATGGTCAAGGTATGTCCCAGAAAAGCAGCAGAAGCTAGACCAGTAAAAAATTTAGAAAAACTGTGTCTGCAGCGTAAATTTCAGTTATTCATTTAAATTAATGAGGATGAATTTTAGAAGAAAGACTGGCACAGACTATTTGGCAACTTTATGCACTACTATAATTTCCTTGATCTTTTCTAATAAGTACTCCCTCCGTCCCATAATATAAGATGTTATTACAATAGTTGTAATACCATCTTTCTTCTAAAATTCATCCTCATTAATTCAAATGAATAACTGAAATTGATAGTTGGAATAACATCTTATATTATGGGAAGGAGAGAGTAAAATACATTAGTCCTCGTGTTCAGTTTATTTAAAAACCAACATGGTTCGCGGGCTAGAGTGATCGGATTATTTTAATATTGGTTACTGAATGCAAGGAACTGCACAGGTTCATTCGAATGAGCCTCCATTGGAGCTTCATCTACCTTGCACATCATTGTAATTTCTTCTATTCTGGAATGTTATTTGGTTGATACATACTCAGCAAGCTCATGATCAAGATCATGCATGACATGCTTCTCGTAAGAAGTGCTAGGTTACATACCAAAGGTTCATAAATCAGCACAAACCATCCAAATATGAATATGATTACAGCATGTAGTCATTACGAAGATTAAAACAGTATACACCACACAGCAACATGATTAGAACTGATTGTCATTACCTCCATTAAAAGTTTTAAACAATACAAACATGCAAATTAAAGAATATTATGGTTAGAAGGGGATCTCCTGACCTAACATGGCTGGTTGAAAATTTTTACCCTACATAGGAAGATATGCATGGATTAGCTAAATAAATTTTGATGCCACTCAGTTATAACCATAAGAAGTACTCATTTGGTAATAATTGCAGGACGTACAACCAGCAATAAAAATGGTAACTAATTTACTGGCTTGGAGAGTGAAAAGAACCATGAGTTATCAATTGTAGTGGTGCTCCTAATTACAATCACTGAGGAGATCGTACACTAAATTGAAATTTCATGTGCCATTAACTTATAGCAGCACTTATACTTGTGATACTGTGCAGAAGCACTGAAGCTGCATTCACAGTTTCACACATTTAAGGTGTCAAAATACTATGGTATTATATAAACTAGTTTGGATGGCCACATAATTGTGCGGTTATTTCTAATACAATTATATACCACGTCGATATAATGTAATCTTCAGAATTTCTTGAATGGTTCTGTTACCTATCTTATCGTAGATTGCATAATATGTATTGCCCATGTACTCGAAGCCCATGAACTCGAACATCAATCAGAAGTATGCCATTTTCCATGCCATCAAAACATCTTATCAATCTATAAGATGTTATACTCAAAACCTAACGAAAATAAATGGACCACCGTCAGATTAGTATACCTTGCTGATTTTATGACCAATATGCACAATAAATATTCTGAGTAATGGTCGATTTAAACCAACCATCGTCAGAATAGTACACCTTGCTGATTTCATGACCAATATGAACAAGAAATATTCTGAGTAATAGCCGATTTAAACCAAACCATCATTGGAATAGTATACCTTGCTGATTTCATGACCAATATGCACGTGCCATCTATTTTCTTCCTCTGTTCGGTTGGTTTCTTGCCAGAAGTGTTTTGGCATCCTGATGGGGGAGGTTCCATCATTGCATGACTACTAGTTCAGCTTAATCTATATATCCAAAATGATTAGCTTATTCCATCCTTCGGCAGATATCCAGTGGAAACTACCCTCTCCATGAAAACTCCGTCGTTTGTTAGTATAACCTCCCCATACATATATTTTCAGAAGTTTTAGGGCTTCTACACATGATTTATCAGAGTTCTTGTGAGAAGATATTTGGTCTTTATCCATAGGCTGATAGGGATATCTAGGAAGTAAGAGTCAGGAACATGGCAGAGGCTAGTGTACCATACTTATGAGTCATTAATAAAAATCCCAGGAATTTGCAGAAAAATAGCATTACAATACCTTTCCTCAAGATAGCGATCTCTGAAAATATTAACAAAATGACCAGGCCATCAAAGTAGCTGCAAGCAATACCTTCAGCACAATCCTCTTCGTCTGCTACAGAGTAGTCCTTGCCCCACTCTGGCAGGACCAACTATGCAATTAGTTCATTTCAGGGCCTTCAGCGGGCTTCGAAGAGACCAAACTGTACCCACATCTTCATTTCAAACTCGGAGCTGGCCTTCTTATCAATGTATGTGCTGAGCTGGAGTAATCTTGCCAACACCTCATGGTTCACCGACAGTCACAACAGAATAGAGACCACAATTGTTAGCTTCTTCAGGTAAGATCAACTTAATTCTATGAAGCCGGCATTTCATCAAACAGTTGGTCTGCGTCTCATCCTGCCGCCTCTTCCTGTCTCTGCTTCACAGCTTCTCCATCCATGGCCTTGCAAATTTGCAATCTTGCAGTGGAGGCGATGGTGAAAAGGGGGAATAGCGAGCTGATCTTGCCGACATTGGAAAGGTAGGAGGAGCTGCAGGCTAGAGGCGAGACAGCCACACCTGACACCACCCAGGAAGAGCCAAACTGGAGCTTCGGCTTGAGGACGATGCCTCGGTGTAATTACAGAGCTGCCCCTGTTTCTGTAGCACACCAGCCAAATACCACTAAGAAAAACAAATCCGGGAAAGGTGTCTTTTTTCCGTTTCCTCGATTGCCCCCAATCCGTGGCTTCGCGTCCGCCGGTGGCCTGGACGGCGATTCCCAACCACCGCTGCAGGAACACCCCGCGACTCCACGAGAGCACGGGCAAGGCCGGCCGACATGGCGCCCGTAGTAACAGCGCCGGCGGCGGCTCTCTCGCCCATCTGCCGCGTCTCGCTCCCGGCCCGCAGCGCTCTCCCCTCTTCTTCCGTCAAACAGCTCCCCAGGTTCGCGGCCAGGAGTAGCAGCGGCAGCGGCAACGGCGGCGGCACACGTCCCGACCCCAAAGCAGGTAAAGCCCTCGGTATTCGCTGCGGGAAGCTGCCGCCGCCTTTCTAGGTAGTACAGACAGGCATTTCGTACTGACTCCGTGGTTCTTGCTGTTCGTGTACTAGGTGATAACGAGAGCAAGGCGGTCCTCGACGCCTTCTTCCTCGGGAAGGCCTTGGCGGAGGCGCTGACGGAGAGGGCCGAGTAGGTGGTGGGCGAGGTGTTCAGCGTCGTCGGGCAGTGGCAGGCGGAGCAGCAGAAGCAGGTCCAGGAATTCCAGGTACTGCACAGTGCACACCCAGACCTCCGGGGATATAGCAAAGTGTCTTGCCATGGAATTGTGAAACGGGCATTACGTTCAGTCTAGCTACTGCAGAACTTTTATATGCTCTTTGTCGAAAAAAGCTACTGGAGAACTAGACATGTTCCTTTACGCCAGTTGGTACCACTTAAGCTTCCGGATTCTCAATGGCAACTGAAAAGCTCGTCTACGTTCAGATTTGAGAGCACTAATTATTACATGATGTAGTTCTTCCACAGTATTAAGAAGTTCAACGCGCTAGCCTTTTGATGTCATATAATCCAACTATTTTATGCGATTGATCATTGGTGATCGCTGTATAATTTGTATTTACGATTTACTGTTGTCATGCACTTTTTGCTTCTCCAAACCTCACTGGATAGTTCGCACTTCTAAATCGCCTTTTGGGGATAATTCTAAATACAGGAGGAAGTAGTTCAGAGGGCCCAAAAAGCCAAGGAGAGAGCTGCCGTGGAGGTCGTGGATTTTAGCCAATTTTACGATTTACTGTTGTCATGTCAGGAATTTTAGCCAATTTTTGTGCATATAGAGGATGAAAATTTTCAGGTACGACGAACTTATCAAGATTTTAGGAGTTATAAAAAAACAGAAAAATCGTGCACTAAAAAGTGCAGCGCAGAAATCAGCAACTTCCATTTTGTTTCACAACTTTAAAACATCTAAATGGGTAAAAAAATTGGTACTTTATTTTAAAACCAGAGAGTAAACAAAAAAATAAAACTTCTTGCAACAGAAAGAATGCAAAAGAAAAACTAAAACTAAAAACATCTCGGGTTGCCCCCGTAAAGCACTTTCTTTATACCATATAGTTAGGCTTGCTTACTTGGTTTAAGTGGTATGGTAATCATGTGGTAGCTTGAATCTTGGTGCTACCTCCTTCTTCCTTGGAATGTGATCCATACACTTCTTGTGTGGGAATTGAAACTTTACATTCCCTTTATTTGAATCAATAATAACCCCTATAGTTCTCAAAAAAGGTCCCCCAAAAATTATAGGATTCCCCATGTCCATGACAATAAAATCCACAGACGCATATGTCATATGTAATTCAACCATAACATTATTAACTCTTCCTAATGATTTTCTAGTTGAATCATCAACAAGTAAACTATTTATAGAGCATTTTCCATATTCTTAAGTTTAGCAAATCATATAGCTCTTTAGATAAAACAAAGACACTAGATCCTAGATCTGAAATAGCATGGTGTGCCTCTTTTTCTATAGAAATTAGTATCTTGGGGATGCATCCCCAAGCTTAGGTGGTATCATAACTTTATTATTATACATCTCTATCTTTTCTTTGATAACATAATTAGCTACGGTATGAGCCAAACCCAGCTTGATGAACATTAATAGTAGGATCTTTAGAAAACTTCTTAAGAATAGCAATTAGTTCATGCAAACTACATTTGTCAAGATCTAGTAATGGATCTTTTACTTTACTTAGCATTTTTACTTCTTCTATCTTCTTTTCGCTACTATATAAATTGGAAATTTCATATCTATCATCGAAGACTTCTTCAAGAACTTCAGCTTTTTCTAAACTCTTCATAATTTGAACTTCTAAGAGCAAGCCATATAACAATACATAAGCATGTGGGACTGGTAAATTCATGAGGACGCCCCCCATATTCTTTATCCAAATATTTCTTAGATGTGTTAGTGATAACCCCCAAGTGCAGGGGATCACCGCAGTACTATAATCCACTTATATGGCCTTCTTTGCAAATCTAGGATCTATAGTGTATGTATATGTGAAGAGATTTTTAGTATAAAACTGTAAGTGCTGAAAATAAAATGCAAGTAAAACTAATGCAAGATAAGCAAAGTGATGTGAAGTAGAGTAAGATGAAGTAACTCAGGGGAGTAAGTGTTCTGCCAAATTGCTATTTCATTTGTATGGTTATCACAATTAGTGAAGGTTAGTATAGTATTTTTAGTATTTTTCTAGAGGAGTCATAGAAAGGTGCAACCATCAATATGAGCAATTACACCCCTAGTGATTGATCCCAATGTCAGTTAAGAATAAACAAGGAAATTATTAAGACATAAATTCCAACCACCGTTGTAAGTTTAAAGGTTCCCATAGTTATATTCCTATTGATTAACCATGAATTAATATAACATGAATATCTAAGAGTTGGGACATGGTTTCTATCAAGCTCTAGCTGTCCCTCCTCCTATCATCATGCAACGGTGACAACCTCATGCATCCCTAACATATATATGTGTCATATATCAGTACAAGAGACCATCATAGAAGATAACAAGTACTTATATGTAACCATCAACAAATTATCTTACAATTGCCAAGAACAAATCACTACTCAAAACAAAGACATAGATGTAAAATACATCATGGGAAAACGATAGATTTCCTCACACATCATGTTTGCCAAGAGATTACAAGGGGTGGATGAAGATGATGATGAGGGTGTTGATGAAGATGATGATGACCACGCCGGAGGGGGGTGGAGTCCACCAGAGGCGATTCAGGCAACGTTTTCCCCCTCCGATCTCCACCGGTGGTAGCCTGCTGACTCTCTGCTTATGTGTTTTTGACCTCTGCCGCCGTAGCATCAGGAAACCCTGGGGTCATATATATAGAGGTTTTAGGTCAAACAAAGTCCGTGTGTGCAAAATTGAGGCGAATCGGACGGATGAGGGGGAAAAGAGCACATGTGGCGGGCTCATAGGGGGAGTGCGCGCCAATGGCCTCTTTCCCAGCCCATTGACCTCATGGAGTCCACTTTACCTTATTTTGTTTGCCCCGAAATTTCCGAAGCGCGGCCCCTATCCTTGCCCTTTTTCGAGTCCCGTAGCTCCTGGAAAGTTAAAAGTACTAACACAAGGTGTTTTCTGCTAGACAGAGTTAAAACCAGAGGAGAGGAGATTGTTTAGTGTCAGAACCGGAACTTAACTTTCCAACCCTCCCGTGTTACTCATCAATCCCAAGATCAATGTTGATGACACATCGAAATGTATATCATTATAGACATACAAAAATTAATTATTACAAAGTTTGAATAGCCACATAGTGTGACATTCATTACAATCAGAAAGCACAACGGATAACTAAAATGCGAAGTGACTCCATTTCAGCCACATACATTTGATGTAGTCCACGAGGCCTCACTCTTCAATGTCGTCATAGTTGTCGCACTCTTCCTTGTCTTTGCAGTACTCTGGATATCAACAAAAGTATTTCCATGAGTACATAGAGTACTCAACGCACCCCCTCGATGCAAGACCTAATATATCTACATGAGGATTCAATGGAAGGATGTATGGTTCTTTTGCATAAAAGTCAATTTTATTTGCAATATATTTGATAAAGGAATTTTAGACGAAAACATGTTTTATAATGAGTGTAATATTTCTCATCAATGTGATTGTCGTTGAAAACTCAAAGGATTTGGATTCCTGGCAAGGGAGGAAAGGAGAGAGGCAAACAGGGAAATAGCAAGACAGGTTCCGTATGTCAAGAAAGATTCATGTGTCGTACATGACCGTGGACACGGCTATTCGAATAGTTTTAACTATACAGAGGTTGTACAGTTTGCCCACACGACAGAACCCCATCTTGTTGCCCACCAACCGTTGCTGATTTAATAGACACCAATTGGTGTACCGACAGAGGGATCGTGACAAGGTCTTTTAGCTAGATCCTCCAAAGATGTGACATGCCGACCGAGTTTGGCGCACGGTACTGTTGCCCGTTAAAGCCACAATAGCGTCTAGATCAATTTGGCTTCAATAGGGGATTTTCTTATTTCGTTCCAATTAGCTCATAAATGTCTTGGGAACTTCCAAAATGCCGATTTCCTAAAATTCACAACTTAAAACAAGGTTTCGCTGGGATTGTGATATTAGCATTAGTTGAAACGTAAAATCCAATGAAAACCCAATGAAACCAGGTGATAACTACTGAAGAATCATCCGTAAAAAAGTGTTAATATTTGGAGCTATCATACCTCCCCGTCCTATCCCGAGTCTCTAACATGCTCTTTAGAGAAACGATCATATCGTGCGCCTCAATATCCCTGAACTACTATTACAAGTCCGGTTCCATGTGAGCGAGTGATGCATGTAAAATGCATACGTGAACTTTGTCCTTTATCATATTGAATTACCACATATTTCCAACTTATATGATGTTAATAACATGTTTTACATTGATTTATGAGGATTTACCAATGATCTCCTTTATTTGATTTATAACTCTACAGAACAGGAAAACCTTATTTTGAGTATTTTTCACTTTAAGAGACCTATACGGAGTCAAATTGACCTAGGATTTTTGGAGCATCACTTTTTCATCAGGAGAAGCACCCTAGAGCTTTGAAGGAGGCCTGGATGGGCATGAGTCCCAAAAGACATCAGGTGGCACACCCAAACATGTAGGGCGCGCCACGCGAGGTCTTTCGACCCTCGATTGTCCAATTGACCTGATTCTTTCGCCCACTGACGGATTTTGACCTAAAAATCACTATATATATGGCCTCGAAGAGTTCTCGGGAGGAGAGTGCCACAAAATATAGGAATACAAAAACAGAGGCCTGCAACAGAGAATATTGGAGGGGGAAACTCCTCCGGGATCACCGCCGGTGGGATCTCCACCTTCTCCAACATCATCATCATCACCATGATCAAGGGGGAGTAGTCCACCCGTGGACTATGGGTTTGTGGCAGTAGCTTGATCTATTTCTCTCATGTTCTTCATAGTTGTTAGTGCTATATGAGCTGCCCTACATGATTATGGCCATATTTGTAATACCTATGTGGTGGATTCTTATTCTATGATTATGTGTAAGATGTATTGATAGATGCATATTATGTACCCCTTTCTTAAGTATTTGTTCTGATCCCCAAGAGCGTGTGTGGGGTGATGTGTGTATTAGATGGAGTAGCATGGTTTTAGTGATTGAATAGTGACAACAAATTCATGATCTATTATTGTTTTGCCTTTTATTTTGCTCCCTCACTAGGGATAAATTGAATGCATGTGCTATGTTCGTCACGTGACAAAAGTGATGATCTTGTTTGTTCAAGGTAGCATATTTAATATTCAAACATCATGTCAAAGTACTTATGGCCATGCTCTGTTCATTCTTAATACAAGATTGCATGGAGTTTTTCCTTTCTTGTGGAGTATAAGAGAGATGTGTTGCATCATCTCTATGTTAGACGTGATGCTCATATGAATGCGTATCTTACACATGTTATTATTTTCCATCCTCATATCTCATTGTTGATTTATTATTTGTCCACTAGAACTTAAAAGAGAGAATAGTCAAGTGAACCCATGAACTCCGGTCCACGTTTTATCATAAGAAACGCTGTTATCTTGCTTTTATATTGTTTTTTATTTGCTGCACTATTTTAATCCGAAAATATAAAAATATTTACTTTTCCTATTTGCATCCAAAACAACAAAAACAATCAACCCCTTTACAATTTTTTACTTAATTACTATATTTTACCTAGTTTTACTCGCTTTATTTTTACTTGTGTTTTATTTAGTTATGCGAAATCTTGTGCTCGATAACCAAACGGTGGAGTTGGGGACACAAGACTTTTATTTTACTTGAAGAATTGCTAGAAGAAGAGAGAAGAGGAATACTCTTTGTTCAGTTCCCCAAGAGTTCGATATAAACCCTCGAGTCACCCTTGTGAGAAAAATACTCTGCTGACACAACACTGGGCACTTGGAGTCCCAACATCATCAGTGAGCATTAGGCAACTGATCTCTTTCTACTCATCTCGAGCCCGATGACAGTCTGTTTTTAAAGTTCCAGGCTCATCATCATCCGACTCGTGTGGAACAAGATTTTCTAGCACATGTTCCTTCTTCTCTTGCTTGAGAATAATTTTCAGATTACGATACCATTTGGTAAAGTTGATTATGTTAAGATTTTCTTTCTCTAGGATAGGCCTTAACACAAAATTGAACAACTAGAGGGAACTAGTAGGTGGAACCTATGGTAGAAAATATGCAAAACCCTTAAGACAAGTATTAATAACAGAGACAGTAAGTTAAAAATATTGACACACACACTCCCACAGGAACCAAGATCCCTCTAATGGTTACTGAGTGATTTAGGACCTCAGATGAGCAAGTTGGCTACTGAGCTCTAGCATCACTTCTAGCCGATGAGTAATTCAAGTAAGCATCTCCTTGCTAATCATATCTCTATATGACTCCTTTTAGATTGTCGAACAATCCACTTTACCCCGAAGCCCATAACTGTTGTGATAGCTCCGTCTAGCTTACCATGTGCTTTTGCATATAAAGTCCAACGTTTTCCCACCTAACCAAAGAGAATTGGTAGTGTAACTCAACTTTATGAGCCCTCTACCAAGAATATCCGGCTTGTGATGGTGCAAAACTATGTGGGGTAAACGACTAAACCTTCTTTGAAAAAAGCAATCAGAGGCAAACAAATGAATGTCTCTTTCTATTACACGACTCGGAGCCGACTTACTATGACTAACACTTAACCAGAAAGGATAAAGTTGAGAATTGTCAGTAGTGAAACCAACCAAATTCGCATTTATCTTCCGGATGTTGATATGATCCACGTGTCCTCGAATCTAACATAATTTGGATATGACCAAGTCCTTGATCAACCCAAACCAGATCCAACTTAAGCCAAGAAGATCAAAAGATACATGTCATATGCTTCTCGATAGTTTACATAACCCGAAGTGAAATTCTTGTGTTATCCTTGTTACCCATCATGTACTGTTATACTCATACCGTATTATCAATGTTCTTGTGACTAACAACTTAGTCACGTGTTCGGCTAGACGATGACGAACATAAAATACTTGAGTGGGCCTGGAGTGCATCTCTTCATCGTCGTAGTAGCAATTCTCATCTCAATACAATATAGAACTATGACATACTTTCCGCTCTATATGAAGGACACTTTTATAGTTACCCATTTACGATATAAAGTTTGGCGATCTCATAGTAACCATTCGGTATCCAAATCTACATTTATCTCATGGTGTAAAGAAATTTTAGTAAACGTTAATACTTGTCTTGAGAAACTACCGATGATAACATTAACCATATGTCACGGTATATCTCTGGGGTCTATCCAACACCATTGTCGTGTTATCCAACAATGTTGTTCTCATATATTACTGGCAACCTCATAACACTTTACTACTGCACAATCAATAATAAACAAAGTAATCTTAGAGGCGACACTAGAAACATTTATTTGATGTTCATAATTCCACACATGTAATTAGGGTTTTCTCAAATATCATAACATTTGAAACCAATACAATTGTAGCATAGAGCTATAAATTAATTATGAAATATAAATAATACAACTTTATTTGCTATGTTTTTTATCAAAATTTATTTTATGGTGTGCTAGAACAATGCTGTTTCTCTGTCTAGTACGTAAGCTAAGTACAAAGCTTCAACAAACTTTTCTTGGAAATGGGATCCGGAGTATCTCAGCCTAGACGGGTTTATTTGTTGTGTGATAATACTAGACCTACATACCTCTGATCGAATTCGGGGTTGCATTCTATGACAAGGCATACTGAAATAGACTATCACTTTGCTCATGAGGGTGGTGCAAAAGCTTTTGGATATACGGTTTACCTTCAGGATATCAGTTGATGAACGACTTTAGAAAATCACTTGCTACAAGGCAGCTAGAGATGTTTCGTCCCAATTTTAACTTATATAAGTTATGAGTGAGGGAGGATGTTAAATATTATACTCTATCCCCGTATGTACCTACCTCTCACATATGTTTTTTTTTTCGTGAAAATTCCTCCTATCTATTATTAACCATCAACGGCAGTACAAAATTACATATAACCTCATGTTTTGTTATGCTTCTCTAATTCTTTTATATAGCAGCCTCTCTTTGTGTTGACCCTCATGCATTTTTTTGGCATCACCTTATGGGCTGCTTATGCTTGTCACTCCCGACTTGTTGATGCGGGCAAATATTGTAGGAAGAACGATCATGGAAGATGTGTTCGGTGACATCTTTGTGAACTAGGATTGCTCTCCGAGTTAACTGCCTATAAGGTAGGCATGTTGACGTGATCATAATTTATATTTTGTTGTTTCCGCTCCAGGACTTTTGAAAGTTTCGTGCCCCTTGTGGCAATTATGTAAGACTTTGGCCAAAGTGGTCCTATTTGTGTAGGACTATGTATGTTAGTGTGTAGATATGTAATCTGTGTTGTCGATCAATTTATGCTCAAGGACACACTAATTAGGGGATTTGATGTGGGATGCATAGTTGGTGTTCCAGACACCTAGTCCAAGTATACAGAACAAGGCTCTATCTTTAGTGTTTACTCACGGCGCATATAATATTATTTAATTTAATAAAAAAGCTTATCTTATTTAGTACTTATTTTGTGTAATATTTTGTGTCACCAATGTATCATAGTAACATACTACAAAAATCGTGTTCAAATATTCGATAAAACAGATAATAATATATTTAAATAATCTAGCCATATAAATACGTGGGCCACATAGCCATTTCATTAAAAAAAAGGGTAAAATGGATGATGTATCTGTTGCTAATTGAGTGTTGGGCCAGGGTTATCCAAAAAAAAATGCAGATTGGGTCAGGGAATGCTGTCTCCTATATAGTGATGATACGGAGTACGTTCAGTATAGTGATACGTTCAGTATAGTGATGATACGGAGTACGTATCTATTCGAACTATGGTAATAATTATTTAATCTCATCTCATTAGTTCAAAACGGGCGCACACACGCTATTCTAGCGCGCATCCGCACCCGCGCAATTTTGAACCGCGCGCGCGTGATTCGAATTTGCTTGTTTCCTTCCCTCGTTTCCTTCCGCAAATGTCATACGATGGAACGATGCCAGCCGCGCTCCTCCTTACCGTTAGTTAGGTTTCCAAATCCAAGTTCTGCGATGGTTTCATACTCAGAGCGCTCCCATATAAGGGCAGCAATGTCGAGAGGGAGAAATGCACCACACACACACACACACACACCTCGACCAGTACTACCCCGTCCCTCTCCAATTTCCACCCACAAAGCAACCTTACCAGCGATCGTCATGGGCTCCGGCGCCGGCGTTGACGAGCGGAGCAACGGCGTGGCTGGGAAGGAGTTGGATACGAGCGGCGGCGGCGGCGCGAGCTCCCAGTACGACGGGGACCAAAGCCGTCTGCTGTCGCCGAAGAAGCGGCCACGCGGCCCTGGCGACCTCCTCCTCCACGAACGCGTCGACTTCGCCGCCCCCAGCTCTGCAGCAGGTCCGTCCAACTATCTGTACCCTACACATGAGCACTCGCTGTACAAGTACAACCGCAGCGCCGTGTCGTCGTTCGCGGCGCCCAATGCTAAGGTCGAGAACATGATGAGGCGGATGAACTACGAGCCGGGATCCGGCCTCGGCAAGTACGGGCAGGGCATCGTCTCGCCAATCAAGGTGCCCGAACGACCAAAGCACTGTGGCCTTGGCACCGTCGGTGCCGAGAAGGAAGGAACACCGTATGACAACGGGCTTCCCAGCACCGACCCGTGGACGGACAACTGGGGAGATGGCTGGAAAGCAAAGAAAAGCTATCAACCACGGTACCATGACTTCGAATGGGGCGACGCCGATGGATCCCGGAAGCAAGGCCGGGAGTTCTGCGAAGAGATCCTCGCCAAAGTGCATCAGCAATGGGAAGCAGCCCTCACTAGGCAGGATGATCAGGAGACGCCGGAGCTGATCAGTATAATTGAAGCGTTGGCCCTGATCCATGAGAAAAGCACCACGGGAGAGCTGGCGGTGGGCGACGTGATCTGGGAGTTCACTTGGCTGAAGGAGAGGTTCACGGAGGAGTACAAGATGCACCGCGTCGCGAATGCAGCGGGCGCGATCGTGGCGCCGCTGGTTCGCCCCATGCTCCAGAAATGGCAGCCGCTGCTGGATCCCACGCTCTGGCTGGAGGTGGCTGCCATGCTCAAGAACACGATGGACGACGGCTCGGCCACGTCGCCGTACGCCGCGCTGATCAACGACACCGTGGTTCCGGCCCTGAAGGTGTCGGGATGGAAGGCTACGGGCCCCGAGGGGATGCTCCGCTTCCTCGAGCCGTGGGAGGACATTCTGCCCCATTCCACCATGCAGCGCATCCTGGAAGAAGTCGTCATGCCGGAGCTGACGGCCATTGTGGATTCATGGGACTCGCACAGCTGTTGGGATCCCACCTGCTGCCACCCTCAGGTGTGCCCGTGGGTCCGGCTCGCAGGCCCACTGCTGGAGGGCCTGTACGCCACCGTGAGGCGCAAGCTCCAGGAAGGGCTGCGGGGATGGGACACCGGCAAAGCCTTGGTTTCCAACTACGAGCGGGTGTCCCCGTGGAAGGCCATGTTCAGCCCGGCGAGCTGGGAGGAGTTCATCGACGAGATCGGCGTCGTGCCCAGGATGGCGCATGCGCTGCTGGAGCTCCGGATCACGGCGCCGAGGCAGGACGATGACTCGTTCGAGAAGGGGATCATGAAGTGGGCGCCGCTAGTGCGCCACGAGGACATGGTGGAGCTTCTGGAGGCCTACTTCTTCGACAGGTGGCAGAAAGCGCTGCGCCACTGGCTGGTGTCTGCGGGACGCCCTAGCGGGGAAACCATGGAATGGTGTAGAGGCTGGAAGCGCCTCTTCACACTGGAGCTTCTCGCCGATGAGCGCGTGCTTGCGCGTCTTGAGGAGGGCGTCGACATGGTCAACCGTATGGCCGAGGGGAAGAGGATCCTCTAGGTGTGCTGCCCGTGAGGAAGAAGCCTACCGCTGGTACGTGGGAAACTGAGGATCGGTGATGGAAATTAAGCCGAACTTCACTTCTGAGCTTCCTAGCGAGTTTTATTTACCAATAAATTTTCTATGTCGTTTCTTTGAAACGAAAACAAGAACCAGTTTGTTGGTTTTGTTTAAGTCCGGCAGTTGCCGTTGACCGATATAATGTATTCGTATGTGTGATCAAATATCCAAATGCAATATCATCTTTAATTTCTGTGTGTTGGTTGCAATGTTAATTCTTTTCGCACACATTGTTCATATGCAAATTTCTCTTTAAATTACAATGTGTCGTTCAAATGCCAAGGGGTCAGTTCTTCTCAAACGAACACTTTTGTAGTAGAAAATAGAAAAAATAGAAGAAACAAATATCGACACCAACTGAATTGTTTTCGAAACAGAACACCAGCTGAGTTTAGTTGATATCATTTACCGCATGTATTTTTTTTTTTGCGAATAGAAATTGTATTACTTAAGCCTCAGAATTACAGTCCTCGCTACAAAGTCTAGGTATCAAACTTGGTCCCGAACGAAACCAAACATCAGTCGTGCGGTCCGTTCGAGCCATTTTGGCTAGAGCATCGCTCACTAAGTTTTGCTCTCTCCTAATACCAACCACCTTAGACTCTGATCTCTCACGCAGGAGACGACGAATCTCCTTCACCATGAAGGTGTGCTCAGATCTCTCTTCTACAACATTGTTAATCATCCTCACAGCATGAGAGCAATCTAGTTCAACAATGAACGGCGTAGTACACCATTCCAATGCAAAGGTGCAACCCTCTAAGCATGCCGCTAATTCCGCCTCCAGCGGAGAAGAACACGAAGGAATATATCGACAAGAGGAGAAAACGATGCTCCCCGCTTCATCACGCAGTATCGTGCCCGCTCCACCCTCCTCCGTCGCCTCCACATAAGAGCCATCAACATTGAGCTTCCCCCAACCCGCTGGGGGTCGTGTCCATCTCTCCTTGGCAGCAGAAGGACCTGCCGCCACATGATTCTGCGCCGCCTTCGATATAGCTTGTTGATCAGCAGGCGCCTTCCCCTTCACCCCATCATCGTGTGGGTAATACTTGATCGTGAGCAGCGAGTCGACGTAGCTGCATAGGAACCGCCTCGAGGCTTCAGCAGGCGGCGGTGGCTTGTGATGAACCACCTCATTCCGCACGTGCCAGATTCTCCACAACAACATCATGATCCGTAAGCGCTCCAGCTCCGTCTTCCCATGGAGAAGGTGCAACACCCACTCGGATCCCACATTTGGGATCGTCAAAGGGTCTGGCAGCTCCCACACCTCTGACATTACATGCCAAAGGTTTATCGCCAGCGGGCATCTGCAGAAGGCGTGGTAGTTGTCCTCGCATTCAACACCGTTTACCGCATGTATTGACCGTGCAAAATATAAGGATTGCAACCTTTTTTCTTGGCGAACTCATGATCCCAATTCCCAACTAGAAACATACATGTGTCATCCGTATTTTACATCTAGATCACCGCTATCCAAGTACTCAAGAATATTAGTAGTCTTACATGTAACCGTGGATTACTCAAGACAAGAACTTCTGGAGATCTTGAATTTTGCTCGCCTTATCCAGTGTATGGAATCCAAAGATGGTCATCAAACCGACTTCATAATCAGTATCATGTGCAAATTAAACAAGTCAATGTCCTCAGGCTCATGCACTATTTGGACCCAAGCCGGTTCACCAATTTGTTCGAGCTCCATTGTTCGATCTTTGGAACAATTGACATCATGTGTCTTAATTAGCCCAGAACTTCATCTGCAGAATAAACAAACATGTCATTGCATATCTTTTAGATGTATACCGTCAAGGGGAATTTCATGCTACTTATTCCCCAAAAAAAACAACATCAAGGCGGAGGATTGCAATACCGGAAAATAAAGTGTCTGAAATCTTTCATCAATCGACGAATCAAGTTTAAATATCATTGATCGTGACATGCCATGTTTGTTTTCAACTGAAATATCACACTCAACCCCAGTTCCCTTATCAGAAACTTTTCAGCACACTCTCCGTTGTAGCTCATTGGATGCTTGGAATTTTCTGTTTGCGGATTTTCAAAGCCTGAATCTTGGGAAAGCCCCTCATTGCTAACATCTCAGAATGGTAAGATGCCGGAGACAAGGTAAACCTGTTGATTCAGTTTGCTCCCATTGTTCCCAAAGACACCATGTTTGTGAACTTCGGCGTCTTCAGCAATGGTAACGCTCTCCTGTGTTGGGACCACAGCCACTGCAGTTAGTGTCACCATATTTAGAAAAAAGACATTCATCTCACATTCTTTAAGCCTGTGAGTGAACAGAATAAACGGCGTCCAAGATAATGGACCAAGAAAAGCCAGGTCATTACAATTCTCACAAGAATTCAGCTCTATAAAGGAAAGGCCATAAGCAAACCTGGCACAGAAAAAGCCATAATAACAAGTTCCTCCAGATCAAGATGACGTTTCAGGGAATCCAACATAGATGCCTCATCAGCAAATATGGAATCAAAAGAAGACCAGTGGGGTATCAACCTACACGATTTACTTTCCATCTTATGATCTTGATTTGTTTATCTAGTTTCTGTAAGAATTTGCACCCTGGTAACATTCCAATTCCTGAGATGTGTGACTCCTTGAAGATTTGACCTACTCAACAGTGCTACAACTGCCTCAGTCGCTACCAACCATTGTTTGGAGACTTGATAAATTGCCAATTCCACATGGCATGCAGAAGTTCAAGCTACCTATGTATACCTCAAGATGCCCTATATTAGCGAGGAATTTGATCCCGTGAGAAGAGATAATCCACTATGATGGCACACCTGAGGTTCATTGTATGCAACTTGAAGAGGGGATATCATGAACTCCAATAATTCTCCTTGTTTATCTTCTTTGACTTTAGCTAGTGATAAGAAGAACTGGGAACAAATAGCAGTTGCACAAATGCAAGAGGACGAAGGTTGGCTCAATGAAATTAAGTGCAGAGATAGGTAAGGTTACCAGATGCATTGAAATTAATACTACTGATATGCCTAAAGAAAGTTAATGGTCAAGGTATGTCCGAGAAAAGCAGCAGAAGCTAGACCAGTAAAAAATTTAGCAACAGTTGATGAATACTTCTTCAAAACTGTGTCTGCGGCGTAAATTTCAGTTATTCATTTAAATTAATGAGGATGAATTTTAGAAGACTGGCAGACTATTTGGCAACTTTATGCACTACTATAATTTCCTTCATCTTTTCTAATAAGTACTCTCTCAGTCCCATGATATAAGATGTTATTACAATAGTTGTAATAACATCTTTCTTCTAAAATTCATCCTCATTAATTCAAATGAATAACTGAAATTTATAGTTGGAATAACATCTTATATTATGGGAAGGAGGGGTAAAATACATTAGTCCTCGTGTTCAGTTTATTTAGCAACCAACATGGTTCACGGGCTAGAGTAATTGGATTATTTTAATATTGGTTACTGAATGCAAGGAACTGCACAGGTTCACTAGAATGAGCCTCCATTGGAGCTTCATCTACCTTGCACATCATTGTAATTTCTTCTATTCTGGAATGCTATTTGGTTGATACATACTCAGCAAGCTCATGATCAAGATCATGCATGAGATGCTTCTCGTAAGAAGTGCTAGGGTACATACCAAAGGTTCATAAATCAGCACAAACCATCCAAATATGAATATGATTACAGCATGTAGTCATTACGAACATTAAAACAGTATATACCACACAACAACATGATTAGAGCTGATTGTCATTACCTCCATTAAAAGTTTTAAACAATACAAACATGCAAATTAAATAATATTATGGTTAGAAGGGGATCTCATGACCTAACATGGCTGCTTGAATTTTTTTACCCTACATAGGAAGATATGCATGGATTAGCTAAATAAAGTTTGATGCCACTCAGTTATAGCCATAAGAAGTACTCATTTGGTAATAATTGCAGGACGTACAACCAGCAATAAAAATGGTAACTAATTTACTGGCTTGGGGAATGAAAAGAACCATGAGTTATCAATTGTAGTGGTACTCCTAATCACAATCACTGAGGAGATCGTACATTAAATTAAAATTTCATGTGCCATTAACTCATAGCAGCACTTATACTTGTAATACTGTGCAGAAGCACTGAAGCTGCATTCACAGTTTCACACATTTAAGGCGTCAAAATACTATGGTATTATATAAACTAGTTTGGATGGCCACATAATTGTGCGGTTATTTCTAATACAATTATATACCATGTCGATATAATGTAATCTTCAGAATTTCTTGAATGGTTCTGTTACCTATCTTATCGTAGATTGCATAATATGTATTGCCCATGTACTCGAAGCCCATCAACTCGAACATCAATCAGAAGTATGCCATTTTCCATGCCATCAAAATATCTTATCAATCTATAAGATGTTATACTCAAAACCTAACGAAAATAAATGGACCACCGTCAGATTAGTATACCTTGCTGATTTTATGACCAATATGCACAATAAATATTCTGAGTAATGGTCGATTTAAACCAACCATCATCAGAATAGTACACCTTGCTGATTCCATGACCAGTATGAACAAGAAATATTCTGAGTAATAGCCGATTTAAACCAAACCATCGTTAGAATAGCATACCTTGCTGATTTCATGACCAATATGCACGTGCCATCTATTTTCTTCCTCTGTTCGGTTGGTTTCTTGCCAGAAGTGTTTTGGCATCCTGATGGAGGAGGTTCCATCATTGCATGACTACTAGTTCAGCTTAATCTCTATATATCCAGAATGATTAGCTTATCCCATCCTTGGGAAGATATCCAGTGGAAACTACCCTCTCCATGAAAACTCCGTCGTTTGTTATTATAACCTCCCCAAACATATATTTTCAGAAGTTTTAGGGCTTCTACACATGATTTTGAGTGTTTTTGGGAGAAGATATTTAGTCTTTATCCATAGGCTGATAGGAATATCAAGGAAGTAAGAATTAGAAACATGGCAAAGGCGAGAACCAACCTCAGGTTGGATGGTTAGGAGGATTGTGTGCATGAGTTCAAACCCGGTATGACATCCGTGTGTCTCATAAGGCGGAATATTCTTTCAGTGGGAGGCGTTCCCGTCGACAGCGAGGCGCCTGTGGTGACTTCGTCAATTTCAAGATCCAATCTGCCGGCTCGGTCTTCCGTGCTCGTAGGGGTAGGGTGTGCGTGTGTGCCTTAGGGTGAGTGTATGCGCGTGTATGTGTTTTATTGTATGTGTTTCTCAAAAAAAAAAAAAACATGGCAAAGGCGTGTACCATAATTCTGAGACATTAATAAAAATTCCAGAGACTTGCAGAAAAATAACATTACAATACCTTTCCTCAAGATGGCAATATCTGAATAAAGTTGACGAAATGACAAGGTCATCAAAGTAGTTGCAAGCAATATCTTCAGCACGATCCTCTTCGTCTGCTACAGAGTAGTCCTTGGCCCACTCTGGCCCGACCAACTATGCAATTAGTTCATCTCAGGCCTTCAGCGAGCTTCGAAGAGACCAAACTGTACCCACATCTTCATTTCAAACTCGGAGCTGGCATTCTTATCATTGTGTATGTGCTGAGCTTAGAGTAATCTTGCCAGCACCGCCCGGTTCACCGACAGTCACAACAGAATAGAGACCACAGCTGTTAGCTTCTTCAGGCAAGATCAACTTAATTCCATGAAGCCGGCATTTCATCAAACAGTTGGTCTGCGTCTCATCCTGCCGCCTCTTCCTGCCTCTGCTTCACTCAGAGCTTCTCTATGACCTTGAAATCTTGCGGTGGAGGCGATGGTGAAAAGGCGAGCTGATCTTGCCGACATTGGAAAAGAGGAGCTGCAGGCTAGAGGCGAGACAGCCACACCTGACACCACCCAGGAAGAGCCAAACTGGAGCTTCGGCTTGAGGACGATGCCTCGGTGTAATTACAGAACTGCCCCCTGTTTCTGTAGCACACCAGCCAATTACTAAGAAAAACAAATCCGGGAAAGGCGTCTTTTTTCCGTTTCCTCGATTGCCCCCAATCCGTGGCTTCGCGTCCGCCGGTGGCCTGGACGGCGATTCCCAACCACCGCTGCAGGAAGACCCCGCGACTCCACGAGAGCCCGGGCAAGGCCGGCCGACATGGCGCCCGTAGTAACAGCGCCGGCGGCGGCTCTCTCGCCCATCTGCCGCGTCTCTCTCCCGGCCCGCAGCGCTCTCCCCTCTTCTTCCGTCAAACAGCTCCCCAGGTTCGCGGCCAGGAGTAGCAGCGGCAGCGGCAACGGCGGCGGCACACGTCCCGACCCCAAAGCAGGTAAAGCCCTCGGTATTCGCGGCCGGAAGCTGCCGCCGCTTTTCTTGGTACAGACAGGCATTTCGTACTGACTCCGTGGTTCTTGCTGTTCGTGTACTAGGTGATAACGAGAGCAAGGCGGTCCTCGACGCCTTCTTCCTCGGGAAGGCCTTGGCGGAGGCGCTCACGGAGAGGGCGGAGTCGGTGGTGGGCGAGGTGTTCAGCGTCGTCGGGCAGTGGCAGGCGGAGCAGCAGAAGCAGGTCCAGGAATTCCAGGTACTGCACACCCAGACCTCCGGGGATATAGCAAAGTGTCTTGCCATGGAATTGTGAAACTGGCATTACGTTCAATCTAGCTACTTGAGAACTTTTATATGCTCCTTACGCCAGCTGGTAGCAGTTAAGCTTGTGAATTCTCAATGGCAACTAAAAAGTTCTGAACTTGATTTGAATTCGCTCTAGGGCAGAGCTCCTCTATACTTTAATTTATTCATGTCTAGTTCAATGCGCTAGCCTTTTGATGTCATATAATCCAACTATTTTCAGCGATTAATCATTGCTGATCGCTGTATAATTTATATTTACGATTTACTGTTGTCATGCACATCATTTGCTTCTCTGAACTTCACTGGATAGTTCGCACTTCTAAATTGCCTTTTGGGGGATAACTCTAAATACAGGAGGAAGTAGTTCAGAGGGCCCAAAAAGCCAAGGAGAGAGCTGCTGTGGAGGTCGTTGATGACAAGGGCCCAAAGAATCTAAGGGGACCTTCGACAACCATTTCGACGCCTGCGCCTTCGTCCCCTCCTTCTCCTACACCCACACAGGGAGAATAGTTATAGTTGACGATGAAGAGTTTCTGCTGCATGTAGACACACTTTTTTGCTCAGACAAGGTGAAGATATTGTCTTATGAGATATGTATCGATCAAATTGTCCTTTATTTGATAGCGAAAATCAAGCTAGTAACATCTGTGGTACAATTTCAGAAATGAATGGAATAAAGTCTATTAGTTCGCTACAGATTGGCGATAACTTTCTGTACTAGCTCTATGATGCCGTTCTATTTGATAGTAGATATCCAACATTTCATTTAGATTTATATAAGGTATGCAGTTTCACAGATGGTGGAATGAAATCTATTAGCTTACTACAGATTGTGCGAAAAAAAGTTCTGTATTAGCACTATGGTACTGTTCCATGTAATATGTTTTCAGGGAACAGCTTCAAACAATCTTAAAAGCGGGAAACAGTGGTTATCTTGATGTACATCTGTATTTCAAAATCCATCGATTTATCTTTCTTGAGAAACTTCACACGGGTATTGTGAAAGAGTGATTCAATCATCAGAATAACTGAAAGTGGAACCCTGAACTTGGACTGACAATCCCTTTTATTAGTGACCTTTGCATCCGATTCTCGGTGTCTTTATTCTATGAAATATGATATGTCTATGTATCCCAGAGAAACAATGTGTGGTGCTGTGGCTAACTGGTGTGTATGCAGCAGATTTGATACATGTACTTACCTAAGACATGTTCTTTGTATAATTTCAAGAATTTGTGATTTGTGTTACAAACTCACGATGCTTACTCCACTATGAATACCTAAAGTGCAGGTATTCAACAGAAGTAGTGCAGATGATTTTTTGGAAGTTCTTGCTGATAAGATGGCAATGTATTCACTGATGATCTTGAAAATTTACCAAAATCATCGAGCAAAGATAGTACAGGTAATTATGTAACTGAATTATGTATTATCATTACATTGTAACACGTAAACTATCCATTGATCATATTGCAACTTCTAGTTCACTTTGTTGATTTTTTTTAGCTGCAGATGTGATGAACTGTTGGAGTTGGAGCATAGTTATACAGCAACATAAGGAATTCACCAGGTAAATGGGGATATAATTTTGTTTACCAAATCATGTACATACAACCAGTACACATAGTCACATATGAACAGAGATAAATCTGTACTTTATAATGCTAGGAAGACAAATAATTCAGAGGGACTCCTCATATGTGGAGAATTTTATGTGTCTGTTAGTGTAACCAGAAAGCCATTCAAATTTACCACTAAGCAAAATTATCTGGCACATCTGCTCCTTTCCTGCAGTAGTTTACATGACAATAGACATTTCCTATTGTGTATCCCAAGTATGTGCGGTAATCTCAAATATGTCATTCTTTCGGTAGCATGAAACTGCTATTCTACTATGGTGGTGCTATTGCCCTTTTTAGCGTACCTTGAATGACAAAAAAGAGATCAAAACGTGAGGGTTGTTCAGTTATCATCATTATTGCACTGCAAATAGGAAATCTATATAGATACAGAATTACAGATAGAGCTAAACCATGCTTGTGTAATAGTCATGAAATAGGAAATCTAAATGCATCGTTTCACCACATCATGTACATACAACATGTACACACATGAACATTGATAATTTTGTGCTTCAATGCTGCTAAGATGCAGAATTCATAGGGGGCTCTTCATATGGCATTTCTATCTGCTAATAGCCTTTATAAACTTACTATGCCAATATGCAGACAATTTTGCTGCCTCTTTAGTGACCTTACAGCGTAACTAGAAAACCTTTCATAATTTGCACCCTTATTCAGACGCATAAATATGCCCATGTTCTTAGAACACTGACCTGAATACTGGTCATTTATTTGCACACATACCGATGCCTTGCAAGTACAACTTCACATTGTCTGACACGCATGGATTGCATTTCTGCAAGACTAAGCATCAAAAAAAATATTTCCCCTTACATCCAGTTGCCAGTTCCATATTATATCCAGTTTTAGCGCGCAGAAGAACAAATTATAGGCCGATCAACATGTTAAGCATGATCTTTACATAATAGTCAGGCACAAGGAAAACAGTGACGAGTGCCTCAAGAAGTGCACTGCTGCAGCTGGGATCCATTTTGAAATTCACTCTTCAGAAGTGAACCTTTGAGGAACTTCCTGTACCATTGAGCTGATAATTTTGGTGTCCTCTTGTGTGTCCTGAAGTCGACATGGTAGAGCCCGAACCTTTCTGTGTATCCAAACGTCCACTCAAAGTTGTCAATAAGAGACCACACAAAGTAACCACGTACATCAGCTCCTTTCCTTCAATTTTTTGACAAAGAAAAGTGACATGTTGGTATTCAGAGACTGACGCAAGAGTAGCCATAATAACAATTTGATAGCACTGTCATAACAACAATTATAACATAAGAACAGAGCATCAGCTACAGTCAATCAACCATTGCCTTCTGAAAACTGGTCAACAGACTATACTTTGCTATCGAGTGTTAGTGCTGAATATTCCAGGAACCCATCTAATATTCTAATGCACAGTTGGAAGCCAAATTTATGCATGGAGTATCCAGAGTTGACACGTTACCTTATTGCAGACGCTAAAAATTTGAGGTAGCCACTGATATAATTTATTCTTCCTGTGTCACTGGTAAAATCATTAGCAGCCAGGCTGCTATTGCTTGCTTGAGCATAACCTGACAATGTGAATTAGCTTGCACATATGTCACACGCATTGTTATTCTGTAGACTATAACATTGCAATAATATACAAGCTCCGTTTAAACTGGTTCTGACCGAATTGGCTGTAATTCTGGAAAGACTGAATAAAAAAATTGCTTCCAAATAGAGAGAAAATGTTCTGATTGTTTGTGAACTTGTGAGCATCAGCCAAATAGGCAGTGTCCTACCCAACTGGCAAAACAGATTATTCAAGCTTCAATGGTGGCAGATGTCTTAGCTAGATCAGTAGAGGATTATGAAACTAATGTATGGTTAGCTGAACCGCCCCTGTTCTTATATCCACAACTGGTGGATGATGTAACCTTGATTGATTAATAATAAAGGTTGCATGTTTGCTAAAAAAAAGGCAAGAGAGAGTCACACCATTTTCTGTGATATATGTTGCTGTATTATTGTATCTTTGTTTGTAATACATAACCACCTCTTCCAGCCCATGTGGAACGTCATAAAAGAATGGCGCTCCCGTCTGCATGAGTGAGACTACGATCACTATTTATTGTTGCTTTTTTTTCAATCATGTTTTGAAATCTGACCTGGCATGAATTAATGTTTAGCAATTTTATGGTTACCTCTTTACCGATATGCACCCCATCTCTTTCAACCAAACTAGCCACTCGTGCATCCCCAACGGTAGGATCCAGTTCACACGATGAAAAGATGCAGTCTTTCACATACCATGTTGAATAATGATTTAGTCCGATGAAATCCAATTTTGTTACACGTAGTTTCTCCCTCTGCTTTAAGGTGAACTCAGGTAGGTTTGGACCCAAGATTTTGCGCATCTCTGGAGGATAATCACCAAAAATTATAGGGTCCAGAAACCTATCAAAAAGAATAAAGTGGCAACTGAAGAATTATATATTCTGAAGAAATAAGGGAGGAGAAATCTGTTAAAAACTCTAGTTACAGAAAAAAAGCTGAGTTTTTCTGCCTTGCTGTATTGAAACAAAAAAAAATCACTGTATTTCTATGAATTATGTCCGCCTGTTGATTTGTTTACTTGAATTAGACAGGTTTATAATCTTTTGAGTAGCATACATGTTTTGAATTTATAAGGAAACGAAATATTAATTATCTGGATCCACAATTATCATCCTATGGGATAGTATAGTACCATGGAACATTAAAAGATATAGCCCGCTCAACTGCTAGTAGATCAGCTGTGTTATTTCGTAATGGTTTATACCACTTCGCGCTGACAGAAATTCCAATATATCCACCTTGTTTCTCCTGTCAAGCAGCATATATCTTAAACGAAATATTAATTACCCAGATCTTATCTTTCTATCCAAGAAGAGCCTAATTTGTAGTACCTGGTAGTTCTTTCTGTAAATGCTCACGGCATTTTCATGTGAAAGTATCATATTATGACCTGCTATGTATGGCTCTGTTGAAGAATTTCCAAAGACACAGTTTCCAAATGGCTTGGAACAATGACCAGGTGCGTACCATCCATTCATATAAGAAAATCTTGCCATTAAGTTAGGCTCATTCAATGTAACCCATAATTTTACTCGGTCGCCGAACATTTTGAAGCATACTTCTGCAAAGTAACCAAAGTCCTTCCTGAAAAGCAGGTGGAAGTTTCAGTTTTTTTTCTTCTTTTTGGGGAGATGAGAGTAAATTAAGATGCACAGACAAATACATACTGAATTTCGGGACTCAACCATCCACCATATCGCTCTTCAAGTTCATGTGGAGTGTCGTAATGAAATATTGTAACAAATGGTTGTATTCCTGGTTATGCATATCGTTACCAACTAGTATGCATTAAGACCTTCAAAATTTAGCTCCTTTTGCATCTGTTTTGTGTTAAATACCTTTTAGTACAAGAGCATCAATAATGGCATTGTAGAACGCTACACCATCTAAATTAACATCCCCAAATCGGCCTCCTGCAGAAAGGAGAGATTTCACAGATGATCTTTATTTTACTCAAATAGTATAATCCCTTACGCAGAAATTTTCCATGGAAGATAAACCCACTTGGCAGAATTCTTGTCCATGCTACGGAGAATCGGTATGAGTTGACACCCAAGGAATGCATCAGCTCAATGTCTTCCTGGAATAGGAGATAGTTACATTTTACACCTTAACCTTCCATCCTCAGGTTTTCTGTGCATTTTGCAGAAAACATACCATGTAACGATGGTAGTGGTCAGCAGCAATATCGCCGTTGCTTCCATCCTGAATTGTGCCTGAAAAAAGAGGACATAAGAAGAAACGAAGTTACAATAACAAGATTAAAAGAACTATGTCTAGATTGAAACCGTGTCATGCTTCACCTCGCTTATGAGTGAAGACATCCCAATTGCTTAGACTTTTCTTGTCCTCCAAATATCCACCTTCAATCTGCAGAATATACTATCAGCAACCTATAGGGTGATTCGACATAAGGCTACGGCTTCAGCAAATGCAGGTCCCTCCTCCATGATGGACAAGCGAAGCAGCCATACCCAAAGCCTGGAAGTTGGACCACATCGGGTTTGGTTGGAGAGCGCAATGCAGCGAGCTGGGTAGCTCAACAAGGTTGGGGCCGTTGATGAAATCGCTAAAGAAAAGACGACTTTTGCAAAGGTTTGGACACTCCCCGCACGCACAAGACGTGGGGGCACTTGTGGCAAAGAAAATCAAGGTGGGATGAGAGATGAGAGAGACACCGGGAGGTGGGTTTGTCTCAGTATTTTTTTCTTTCTTTTAGAGATTTAGTTTTTATAAATGAGATATTTTGATAACCGTGTTTGTCCAAACTGTAAACTGTTTTCACTTTCGAGATCATCGCGTCGAGATTTCAAAACTAGATCCCATATGATATGTTTTGAATTTTTTTTGTGTGTTTTTAAAACTAATAAGGTTGTACTGAGAGTATGTGTACTCAGAATTTTCACCCATATGTATTTTGGTTTTTGTTGTATTTGGTGGAGATGGGATAGAGAAAGAGACACCGGAGGGTGAAAAATGCAAAAAACAATCCTTTTTATTTTTGAATCTGAAATATCAAAACGAAATATCTTGAGAACCGTTTGTTTAAGTTACAAACTGTTTTCAGTTTTGAGATTCCCACTTTGAGATCTTGAAAAGTAGATATGTTTCGAGAAAACATTTTTTACTTCCAAAACTAATATGGTTGTAATTGGAATTTGCACACTCGATTTGCACTAAGCTCTACATTTTCACTAAGGTGTCCGCACTATCAGCGTACTCTTACTTTGGTGTACTTGTATTTTAATGTACTTGTCACTTCTGTTTACTCGCACTTTCGTGCACTTGTCGTCCTAGGGTGCAACACAGGGAGCAGTTTTCGCCTACTTCCAGGTTTCACCTAGACACGCACGAGTACAGCGTTTGCAGCATACATCTATCAGCTCCTAGCTAGCGTACTTCCATCGCCAACTAGCTAGTATATGCATTTTGTCCCTGTCCAATGAAAAACGACAAAAAAAAAACACTCCAGGTACAAAGTATAGAAAAGATGACCAAGTAAAACTATAGAGAAGACGAAATATAAGTACACCAAAGTATACCGAAGTACACCGAGGGCGACCCACTCGTAGCCAGCAGCACACCAACGCTGCCACCGGCCCTCGCTACCGTGACGGTGGGTCCAACTGCTGAAGGTGGCATGGGGTTGGTGGGCGACAAAGACGCTTGCTGGGGCGGCGACCGTCGGCTCTTTGATGCGCAACGACCGGGACAACATCCCTCAGTGGTGGTGGTGGTGGTGGTGGAGGTCTCCTCCAGTGGCGCGCCTTCAGTGGGGGATGCGCGGGTCAGCGGGTGTGGGGTGTTGGTGCTCGGTCGGTCTGGATTCCTAGTTCTGGCAACGTGCTGACCCTAGCTGCCTCCTACGCCATCACCCCAAACACCTCTGCTAGAGGAGATCATCGGCCCTATTGTGCTCTCTGCTGCAGCTACCAAGTGCACCCTATTTCCGCCGAGGCGGGGATCCTTGCGCGGTCGTGGCGTTCCTCTTGCTGAAGATTCCTGGCACCAATCGGATTCATCGCGAGGTGCTCACCATGTACTGGATGTCACTTGTGGTGTGCCGGATCAACATCTGTGGTAGGCAGCGCGGTGGGCTATTTGCCCGCTCTTCCCCGCCATGGGATTGCGGCATGACGTGAAGATTCATTTTCCATTATTGGCTCGTGGTGATCTGCATCCACCTTGGGATAGCCTTGGCACCTTCATTGCGGCGATTGCCAAGGTGTTGATTGGGAATAATGGTCATGTTTGATGAAGACCGTTTAGGCTCTAGAGGTTCCATCTCGCATGCTCGTGTCGAGTCGAGAAGATCTCAGAGAGTATAGCAGCAGATTGGAAGAGACGATAGGTGTTTTGCAGCAGTTTCCTCGACAAGTGGGGGTAGGGACCCTAGCGGACTTTGTTCTTGGTGGTGCTCTTTGAGCTCCATGTTTCAGTTATGGGTTAAAATATTAGGTCCTTCTGCGGTTGTACTTGGCAATGGTGATTCCTGGTCATTTCCTTGTCAGAGGTATTTGTCTTTCCAAGGTGAAAACCCAGATCTAACCATGATGGTTAGACCGGACAACAAGTGCATTTGAGCACGGTTACCTTCTTGTACTTGGAGGTTTGCTTTGGAGATGTCTTTTCAGAGTCGAGGTACTGTCACCACTGATGGTGCTATTGCAGTCTCTGATTAATTCAGCAAGGGCTTTGGTTTTTTTCTTCTTCTTTTGTTTTTCTGCTACGTGCATCCTTGATGTCTAGATTTGCTCTAGTCATTTTATTGTTGCAGAGGCCAGATGTCATTTTATCCCTTTATCAAAAAAGGTGAGTTGTGTTACATCCTAACTGAAAGCTAGAGATTCGGATGCAAAACAAGTCTGACTACCTTGCCTTCCCACGGCGTCGCTCATGCACCGACCACATCGCCATGACCTTAGATCGTGCCCGTCCGGGGGATCAGTCAAAGCGACATAGCTACAAACTAGGAGATGTCACGAGCAACCTCGCGAAACATGTCTGACTTATTCAGCTACAAAACTTAATTGAGAAACTAACATAACAGAAAACAGCTTGTCGCCGACAACATGATTATACAATGAACAGTATTGTAGGATCGCCCAGGCATGAACGCAACTGTCTAGTGTGTTTGAAAACTGCAGGTTGTGTCCGATTGCAATCTGCTGCTACTGCTACTAAATGTCGGAAAAAGAAGAGCAAGTCGGGGTGCACCTGGTAAGCAGAAGTGGAGGTCCCGAACAAGAAGTCTGGAGGAGGAGGGAACTGGCTGCGGTGGATCGCCGACGCGGACGACAAGAGCATGAGAACTTTGAGAAGCCACAGTGACGCTGCCTTGTACGCCATCAGTCCGTCCGTGTCTCCAGCTCTCTCAAGTCTGGACTAGGAAACTCGGGAGAATTGAATTCTGCTGGTGCGAGGCGATTATAATTCTGCAGTGCCGCGCGATAGAGTTGGATGCCCGATTATAACTCAGCGCGGAATCAACCGGACAACATGGTATCCCCGATGTCCATGTTAATCAGGTCCAGCATGCTGGGGCCGGGTCTGTGTCTGTAGTGTCGGACAGCCAGTCCCATTCGGCGTCATGGTCATGGCAGCTGATCGGGTCCTCCGGTCCAGGTTAACTAAGCGTACGTTTGGTCCTTCCACGGGGTCGATCGATTGTTTTTATTTTTAACGGCCATTGTTCTGCAGAAAACCCTCATATCTCTTTCTCTTCGTCCTCTTCTTTTAGATTTCACATTTTATACTTTCATTTGTCGTTTGTGACAACAACTACCACGTCTGACAAACAATATCTTTGTTACCCTATTAGTAAAACGTCTACTCCCTATATTATTATTTACCTTGCGTTCGGGGTTTAGTCAATGCCAAACTTTGTTTTGGGTTTAGTCAAAGTCTGACAAACAATATCTTTGATCATGGCACTAGTGCTCTCATTATATTAAAAAAATTCAGAGCCCGAACCTTTCTGTGTATCCAAACGTCCACTCAAAGTTGTCAATAAGAGACCACACAAAGTAACCACGTACATCAGCTCCTTTCCTTCAATTTTTTGACAAAGAAAAGTGACATGTTGGTATTCAGAGACTGAAGCAAGACTAGCCATAATAACAATTTGATAGCACTGTCATAACAACAATTATAACATAAGAACAGAGCATCAGCTAAGGTCAATCAACCATTGCCTTCTGAAAGCTGGCCAACAGACTATACTTTGCTATCGAGTGTTAATGCTGAATATTCCAGGAACCCATCTAATATTCTAATGCACAGTTGGAAGCCAAATTTATGCATGGAGTATCCAGAGTTGACACGTTACCTTATTGCAGAGGCTAAAAATTTGAGGTAGCCACTGATATAATTTATTCTTCCTGTGTCACTGGTAAAATCATTAGCAGCCAGGCTGCTATTGCTTGCTTGAGCATAACCTGACAATGTGAATTAGCTTGGACATATGTCACACGCATTGTATTCTGTAGACTATAACATTGCAATAATAGACAAGCTCCATTTAAACTGGTTCTGACCGAATTGGCTGTAATTCTGGAAAGACTGAATAAAAAAATTGCTTCCAAATAGAGAGAAAATGTTCTGATTGTTTGTGAACTTGTGAGCATCAGCCAAATAGGCAGTGTCCTACCCAACTGGCAAAACAGATTATTCAAGCTTCAAAGGTGGCAGATGTCTTAGCTAGATCAAGAGGATTATGAAACTAATGTATGGTTAGCTGAACCGCCCCTGTTCTTATATCCACAACTGGTGGATGATGTAACCTTGATTGATTAATAATAAAGGTTGCATGTTTGCGAAAAAAAGGCAAGAGAGAGTCACACCATTTTCTGTGATATATGTTGCTGTATTATTGTATCTTTGTTTGTAATACATAACCACCTCTTCCAGCCCATGTGGAACGTCATAAAAGAATGGTGCTCCCGTCTGCATGAGTGAGACTACGATCACTATTTATTGTTGCTTTTTTTCAATCAGGGCATCTCCAGCGGCACGACGCATATTTATGTTTGTTTGCGTCGAGCACAGACACAAAAAACGTCCGCATGTCCGTATGCGTCTGCCTCTTCTCCAGCGGTAGGGACACATTTATTTGACCGCATGCGTGATTTAGAGAGGAGAGAGGGAAAGATTCTGTTTGTGTGGCTAGGAATGACCGCATGCGTGATTAAATGAGGAGAGAGGGCTGCATGCAGATCAAACGGACGCGCGTCCGCACAGACGCATTCCTGATGCATATTTGGTCCACGTTTGTGTCAGGATGGACGCTGCGAACGTTTTGCATCTAGCCGCTGGAGCGGATTTTTTATCCGCAAAACGCAAACGGACGAAAAATATCAATCTGGACCTGGCATGAATTAATGTTTAGCAATTTTATGGTTACCTCTTTACCGATATGCACCCCATCTCTTTCAACCAAACTAGCCACTCGTGCATCCCCATCGGTAGGATCCAGTTCACACGATGAAAAGATGCAGTCTTTCATATACCATGTTGAATAATGATTTAGTCCGATGAAATCCAATTCTGTTACGGAGCAACAGAGTCGAGTTGGACCGACACCTCGTTCCCCATCTACAGTAGATCGAGCGATTTCTGAAAACCACTGTTGCTTCCACCTCGCCGGCGTCGATCCGGCCGATTCCTCACCCTCCGGCAGCCGCTCCGGCGGCGGGAGTATGGGGGATCGACGGATCGTGCCGTGTATATAGCGTAGGGAGTAGTGGTTCGGCAGCTGGCGGTGCTGAGGAGATGGCGGCTTCGTCGGTGTGCTTTTGGTGGGCAGTTTCCATCTCCGCCGCTCTGGTTGCTCCGGTGGAGCGCCGTGGCGGTCATGCTGCCCCTTGCGCGGCTGCGGCTCGTCGGAGCTGCGGTGCGCGGTGCCCCTGCGCCGGTGGTCGAGTGGTGGCGGCCACGGCTTTTGAAGATCTCGGATGTGCGGTTGCAGGTGACCAAGCTGGCATCGCCGTTTGCTGCGCAAGGTGGAGGTGCTCAGGCACCGAGGAGCGTCGACTTCTTGCTCGCATGAGGGTTCCTCCCAGTCCAAGCGTATGGAGGAGAAGCGACGGGATTCGCCGGCATAGCGTCTTGCTCGACGGAGACGACGACAGGGCTCAGATGGGTTACAATGTTATTTTTCTTTTTTCTGGGCTTATCTGTAAGATACTTGGTTAAATGCAATCAAGTCCTTCCTCGCAAAAAAAAAAATCCAATTCTGTTGCACGTAGTTTCTTCCTCTGCTTTAAGGTGAACTCACAGGTAGATTTTGCGCATCTCTGGAGGATAATCACAAAAAATTATAGGGTCCAGAAACCTATCAAAAAGAATAAAGTGGTAACTGAAGGATTATATATTCTGAAGAAATAAGGGAGGAGAAATCTGTTAAAAACTCTAGTTACAGAAGAAAAGCTGAGTTTTTCTGCCTTGCTGTATTGAAACAAAAAATCACTGTATTTCTATGAATTATGTCCGCCTGTCGATTTGTTTACTTGTATTAGACATGTTTATAATCTTTTGAGTAGCATAAATGTTTTGAATTTATGAGGAATTCGAAATATTAATTATCTGGATCCACAATTATCATCCTATGGGATAGTATAGTACTCCCTCCAACTAGAATTAGGTGTCCGGCGTGATTTTTTGGGAAACCCCCCTCCCGCTTCTCCCAACCAATTTCATGGCCTTCTTTCTTCTCCGCCGGAGGAAATTGCACATAACATCATATGTTGGGGCATGTTTTGCAAGGAACCACAACCTTGCCTTGTTTTTGCAAAGAACACCATATTTTGTTGTAATTGTTGCACAAAACACCAAGTAGGGTCCTTACGTTCGTTTGATACATAATTAGGACATCTCCAACGGGGCGACGCAAACGGACGCCGCGCGACCGTTTGCGTCCGCGCAGGTCAGAAATACGCCTACATCCTGCTCCAGCGGGGCGACGCATCGTGTCTGGGCCGTCCACGGAGATGCATACGCGGCGCAAATATGTGACACGTTTGCGTATCCGCGATCGCGCCGAGCGTTCGCGCGCTTCCCCCACGGGCCCGCCTAGCAGCGAACCTGGCTCGAGGCGGCACGAATTAAAGCAGCGGGGAGGGAAACCACCGGAGTGGCAACCGCGCCAACCGCCGGAATGGAGCGCCGAACCGCCGAGGAATAGCAACCACAGACCTCTTCGTTATACGCGCTGCAAGGAAGGAGGCAAGGGCCCGGGCGAGACGATGCAAACGGACGCGTGCGGAAAATTTAGACATACGAAATGCGTCGCCCCGTTAGAGATGCCCTTAGTCCTATAAGCCCATTGACAGTACATACGTGGACTCCGGCGTGGACCCTGACTAGGACCTGCCACATAACTCTTCCTACTGTTCGTACCTGTTGCCACCATCTCGGTCTCTGACCATCGTCGTCACCTCCCTCCTCTGGAACGAATCCACTTTTTCATTCTCAATACTAGGGCCCGCCCCTAGTCCAAAGGCAATATGGTCGAGGGGAAGGTAGATTCTCCGGCGCAGGCGACGATGGTGGTGGCAACGCCTGCTGCAACGCCTGGATGGCTGCCTCGAGGCCAATCCATCGGGCGCGCTCCTCAGGGCGTCCATGGCGCGGCGTAGGGAAGGTGTACCCTAACACTCTTCTTTCTTTCGCACGTACTCCTCCTCCTTCACGGGCGGCGGTGGCAGCGGTTGGTACGCCTCCTAGGCCTCGTTGTCGACATCATCGTCGTTGAGGCCCTCGAGGTGTCCCTCGATCATCTACCACCGATTATCGTGCTCGGCCTCAAACCACCGGCTCCAGATCAGGGAGTCGAAGGTGTACACCGAATCCCGCTGCAGATCCAGCGGGAAGTGGGCTTGGCTGCGGAAGATCTCCGGGCGGCACGTGGAGCCGTGCAACAGGATGGCCAACACTGGCCTCTGCACCTAGTTATTAAGATAAGCTAGCGTGTGTGCGTGGGGACGACAAGTGATTGGAGCGCGACCGCGATCTTCATTTATTAAGACCAGCTGGCATTTGTACGTGCACGTGGGCCCACGTCTCCACACCTCCCTCGGCCACTAATGGGCAGGCTCGAAGATTTTCCGAGAGGACGCGTGCATACACGTTGCTGTCCGCGGGCAGCACATAACCAACCCATGAGTCTAATTGTGTGTCAAACGAGTTAATATCCCTATTTAGTGTTTTGTGCAATAATTACAACAAAATATAGTGTTCTGTGCAAAAACAAGACATGATTGTGGTTTTGTGCAAAATATGCCCCAACATATGGTGTTATGTGCAATTTCCTCTCTCCGCCGCTTCCCGTTCTTGGTGTCGCCCATGTTGCGCCTCGTCTGAGTCCGCGCCTCGCCCGAGTCCACGCCGCGCCTCGCTTGCGTCCGTGCCGCGCCGTGCCTCCCTCTCGCGTCTGCGCCGAACCGGCCACCGCACCGCTCTCCCGCGTCTCCTCTCCCCTGTTTAGTTCCCCTGCTCTCTCCCCCAAGCCTCCATCCACGGAAATGTAGACTCTTTATCCCTCGATTCCGGTGGCCCAGCGTACTCCGGGGGCTCAGCAGCAGCAGATCGAGGTCGAAATAGCGGCGCTGGTAGTGAGGAGGCTCGGCGACCGGTCAGCCCTCTTCCTTCCCACGGTAGCGGCGCCTCCTTCCTCTTGGTCCCCACGCCCGCCAGTGCCAGCGACTTGGAGGTCAAAGCTCGCACTTTTATGGGCCGGAGCAGCACAACCATGACCAGCTTCAGGTAACTCATCCTACCCTCCCTTCTTACAACCTGCCAGATTCAACTTGTACTGGAATAATGATTCACGATTTACCATTTGATACCTGTACAGTATAACTGAGGCATGATTAACTAAATGCATGACACTCTGACATTGCACAGGTAGAAGCCATTTCCGTATTAAGCACCCTAGTGCATGCCATATATGTCTTGCATTTCTAGAGCTGTAGACTGAAGCAATATACAGGGAGTAGCAAATAGTAATGGTTAGCTTCATGCGTATAGCAAAGAATGTCAAAGTAACAGAATTAAGTTTATCTAAAGAATTAGGCTATTGCAGTTCAATGTCTCTTTTGTTTTCTGAAGAAAGTCTCTAACTTTTTTTGAAACGAGGCAAAAGCTTTGCCTTTCATTGATATAGGAGAAAAGAGTTGGCCCGTTTATGAGGAAAACTGGCCGAAAAATCGTTACAACACAACACCACACGCCAGCCCCGAGGCTGCGCTCCACACGGGTCGACGACCAACCAGGTCGACACCACACCTTAACGCAACGGCGGAGGCGAAAAACCGGAGCCACCGCTCCAACCGACACCGGGCCGCGTCCCACCTGGCCGAAGACGAATCCGCCTCCACCGAACCGCCAAAACACTCCACAAACCCCTCGACCGGTGGACGTCCAAAGCGAGGCCCCAAGAGGCAAGCGACACGAGCGCCGCCTCGCGATCCCGTGAGGATCTAGGGTTTCCCCGGAGAGGGCGAAGAAACCCGCCGACGACGCCTTCAAGAAGGAAGTGGCGCCCACGGCGTCACCGTCGTCGGTCGGGCCGCCAAGACAAAGCTTTCGCCCAGCGAAGAGTCCCAAAACTCGCGCTGCCCAAAAGAGGACCGGCACAGACCACCTGCATCCGCCGTATCGCGAACCCCGGAGCAACGCGCGCCTGTAGCCAACGGAGCATCGCCGAAGAACACCGTGGGCGCCGCCGAACGAGAGGGGATGCCGACCAACACCAACACAGAGCCCGAAGACGAACGCCGAAGCCCGCAGACAAGAACTCCCAGATCCGACCGCTACGCCGCCCACGCGGCCACCGCAGCCGCCACACCGCCGAGAAAACCGAGGTCGCCGTCCCGTCGCGCCCCTCACCGAACTCCTCCTCCCAGGAACAAGCCGCTTCCGCCCTGGCCTCCATACGCCGGCGACGACACTCCACCACCGCGTCGCACGACCCTCGCACGCAGCCACGCCACCGTCGCAGACCTCACGCAGCAACCTCGTGGCCAACCCGAAGCCGCCGCCGCGCAGCCCTCCCGGCCCAAGGCCCTCGCCGTGCTGCCATCCACCAAACAACCACCACTCGCCGGAGAAACGCAAAACCGGCCAGGCCATAGCAGGAGGCAGCGGATCCGGCCGCCAGAAGCCCAGGCCGTGACGACGTCGCCCCGTACGCAGGCCCGCCGAAGCTCAGATCGGGCCCGGCTGCAGCAGCACCCGCGCCACAGGGCCCTCCCCCGCCAGACCGCGCCATGGCTGGCCGTCGACGGGCGGCGAACAGCAGGAGGCGGCATAGAGGCCGAGGGCGCGACACCACGACGAGAGGCGCAGGACGGCGACGACCTCCGGGGTCCGGCGCGGCGTCTTCCCTCCGAGGCGGCCGCGCGAGATCCCGAGAGGCATAGAGCCTCGCCGCCCCCTTCATCGGCGGCGGACGGCTTAGCCGCCGGCGGCCTCGGGGGACGACGAGGGAGAGGGCTGGGGACTAGGTGGCGGCGGCGGGGGCTAGGGTTTGGCTCCCCCGTCGCCTGGAGGAGGCGACCGAGGGGAGCGTCCTATCTGTCCAAAATAAGAAAGTCTCTAACCATTATGAAGAATATGATCGGGAGCAGAAATGTCTATTTTCTTACTCCTATCCTAGAGAGAAATGGTTGGGAGCCTTTTTGTCAGGGAGTATTATGGTTGGGAGCAGGTCCTATCTTTACTATTATACTAGTACAAATGCCCGTGCGTTGCCACGGACGCTCAAATTTTATTTCTCAATGTACATATATATAATTCATAACTCACTATGAGAACTCAAAACAAATTAGGGATATCATGTAATACGACATGGTAACACCGAACACAATAACAAGACAACATTATTGTGCATTTGCGTGGTTCCAAATTCTAGGTCTTTTTGTTACTCTTCCACGGTAAGCCCCACAATTGTATTCCGGGCCATCATAACTGTCAACTCAACAACCTCTCCTTTTGAATGTATTATTGTCTCACAAAATATAGATGCTGCAAACACTATTTTTTTCTGATTAGTCTAAACAATACTTTCATATTTATAAATATATGAAGACAACCCTGGATCGTAGCCTTCTGTGTCAAACATACAAAAGGAGCTTAGCAAATCTTCAATAATGGCTGGGGTAAAAAAACTCCATCCGGAGATCGGTGGTGCAGATGCTAATTTTTCAATAACGGGTAGTTTAATATCCATGCGTTACCACGATCCCTCAATTTCTTTGTGCTACACATGTAAACATATAATACACCTAAAAATTCGCGTATAGAAAGAGATATCATCATAGTATTTCAAAAACAATTAAATTATACTTTTTAAAAAGTATTATTTGATAATAAGGTATAATTCAGTATCATATGCATAGAAAGTAATGACACATCTAGTTATTTCATTCTCAAGTCCAGTGCTGCTAATATAATTCAATAAGTATACCGCTAAAAATAATGGTTGTCTAAGTCATGTGGGAAAATGAGGAAATGATTGAAATGGTCCCGTCCACTTCGTGAACTAAAAGGTAGTATCGTATTGGCAGGACAATTTTTCTACCGTAGTCATAAAGTGGTCATGCCCATTTCTAGAACTGAATTCAAATAAATGGACATGATATTTTTTGCAAGGTGAAACTAATCACATGGATGTAAAGTTTTAATGGTCAAAAAAAACAAAGCATTTATTCATTAGGTATGTAAAGCTGTTGATGCCGCCTATAAAAAAAGAAGACAATATTGTAACAACCACAAGTATATTATAGTACCTAGGTGGTGGAATTTGTATGTACATTCTACGAAAATTTAGTGAAGTATAATAAAACATTGTACAATCTCAGGAGGTGCAAGTATATGATTTAAACTTGAATTTATTGCATCAAAACTCATATTTATAGCACAAGTTACTACCACACGGTCTCATTATGTACAAACTCAGAAGTAGTAGCCAACTTGTAAATTATCTCGGGTAATATGTGGAGAAACCTCACTTCAACTCTATCTCCATACTTGAGCTTGGCCTGGGGTAACACAAATTCTTTATTGACTAAAAGCATCTTCCCATCCATGCCCATTCGTAAACCAGCGCAATCGGCCATGCTCCCATACGGTCAGTACACAATGTCCAGCACAAAAATGGATACAAACATATAAAGGGAAGACGAAAGTGAAGCACCATAATAGCATGGTTCTAAGTGCTGCAGCTACTCCACAAGTGTTTTTCATTGAACATCATCTCATGAAACTGAAAGTAGATGGAACATCAGTCAGTATAATGGAACATCATAAAATAAATATGTGTTTGCACAGTATATATAGCCACATAGTGTCATCCTTCTCCAATTCAGAGTTCAACAAAGATATCATAATTGGTATGACTTGGCACGAAAAAGGAAATAGAAATATGAAGTTAGAAAAAACTTATCCCGGTTAAGGAGCTTAGATAAGATCATTGAACTGCCAAAGATAAAAATCAACCTTTCAATATAATAGAAGGGTGCAAACAAAGACTTTGCTCTACCCTACGCTATATATAAGCAACAAAATACCAGATCAAGATTAAAAAAAGGTCATGATGAGAACCATTATAGTGCACCATCCAAAAAAACGTAGTGATGCTTTGTCTATGGAGGTTCAGACTAATAGGACCGATCAGACAATCCAAGGTATGACCAAATAGCAAACCAGATTGGGAGTATACCCAGGTAAGGTAACACTAAAATAGCAAGTAGGTCAACCAACAGACAACATAACTGCTATAGGACCTCACACGGCATTAGAACCTAACACACAACCTATTCTTATATGTACGGTAGAATGAGGGCATGAGCATCTCCACGTAAAACTGTTAGACAACATGTGCGCACCATGACAAATTTATTGTCAAAACACAAAATTAATTATCCAACTCTGTTTGGTGTTTGTGTAATCCGTACACGATATCAAGTTCAATAATACAAAAATGGCATATCATATGTTATTATTTTGCTTTACCACTTAATTAGTGTGTATCTTTATACTGGGAAAACTAAGATACATCAGATTGCCCGAAAAATTGCAAAGTCTTGTCACTGAGAAACAATGAATCTGTATAAGCTGTAGTAGTGTTTAAGAGCATCAGAGTGAGACTGCCAAGAACATAATCACTTATTTACGAGAAAACCCTCGAAGAAACATGAATGCCCTTGAGCCGAGGATCTAAAAAGCGAATTTTTATTATATATATCGTAGGCCAATTCCACCTCCGCAGTTGCCATATGAAAACTGAAAAATGAAGCATCATGAGTAGAAAAGGTACAATATTCAAGTGTCGAACAAATTAAGCCATGACCTAAATCGTAACAGATTTAGATTCAAGAAACAATGCAGTACATGATATTTAAGTGTAACAAACATCTTCCAGGACCTACGTGTAACCTGGAAAAAGTTAAAAGAGAAACAAAAAATGGAAACAGCAAGGAGAAAATTACTAAACACAAAAGGAAATGGAGAAAAGTTTATCTTCAGACAAAAAAATTAGTCATGTATCAGTAATCATGGTGCAACATTGCAATGTACTTGCTGCTGGTACTTATTAGTCTCTAAAGAAGGTACATGTTCTCAATAATCAATTTGACAATATGAGTAAATCTCAATCATCTTAGTCAAGCATAGAGAAGTAATTCAATGTATACCTGTGACAATATGAGTATATATTCTTCTTTGACATGTGTTCCAAAATATTCTTCTCTGAAATCGAAGAGTTCTCTGCAATAAATTGTATGCCCTTAGGATGCTTGAACAAAATACAATTAGAGCTGCAACACTCATATCGACGGAATTAGAACATGATGAATAGACAAATTAGAACCACATATACATCTGTCATTGCCTAAATAGTGGGAATATCACAACAGTAGGTTTGTCCCAGCCTTTTGGGAATACCTGAATGAAGTGATGTACTTCCTCCAACAGAAAAGTTGAGGTTCAAGTAGGCCGAAAGTTATGTACCTACACAAAATAAATCAGCTCAGTTCCATGTTTTTCTAATACCTCATTCACATGCCTGGTTAGCAGGGAACCATCGCCAGAGGAACCTGTGTCATGCCACCGTGGCCAGAGGCAGCAGGGAGGGGAAGACCTGCTCCCCGGCTTGCCGTCTTGACTCTAGCGGTCTCACCATCTCGTTGGCTCGACTATCGTGGTCTCGCCGGCAGCTCCAGCTCGTTACCGTAGCTCCTCCGGTGACAAAAACCCGGCCACCATACCACCTAAGTGTCGCCCATGCTTGCGCGTGCATCTTCTTCTCTCTGGAGAATAAGAAGGTACATGGATTCAAACTTCCCTATATTTCAGAAACTTGATCATTATTGCAGAAATGTTGCAATTTCTCTGAAAATAAATTGTCAAGTGAACAAGCTACATTTGTGTTCAACATTTGTCTAGGATTACAGTGACCAACCTTTGTTGGATTTGATGCCTCTGTAGCTTTTTCACTGCAGGGTGTGAATAGGCTGTATAGGCTATACTGGCTCTGTGTGTTTATGATCCTTGTTGGTTATACAGTTGACAATGAATTGGATATGTGCTTGGATACTTTTCTAATCCTGGAAGAAAGTAACATTAAATCTCCCGGAACATAATATTCAGCCAAAAATAAAAAATATGGCAATATAGTGTAGTTATTATCGGACCTTGTTTATACTGTTGAGAATAAGACTGGCTAGCTAAATAACTGCCAAGAATATATCACATATAGCTGGATTCAAATTACAAACACGGTAAAATGCATTTGAGACCTTAACATCTTCAATCTCTACAAGAAAAATGATGTGGTAGTAAGCTAATGCCAAAACAATAAATTTTGAAATAATTTATACAAGGTCAGATAGCCAAACCTGCTTTACAAAATAGACAACAACATTGTTATCTGCATAGATTGCTTTTACAAGGCCTACACCAATTGCTTTTACACAGTTCGATGTCTTCAATAATTAGCATGACTACAAAGATTGCTATTCAATAAAATATTGAAGTCAAGAAGTCAGGACAACACTACTGCAATTCTTATCACAACATCTCCCAGAAGTACAGGTAAGGTTAGTTCATCATCAGTTTAAAATTGGATTGGTTAGAAATAAAGGCTGCATGCATCTAACCGATGCAGAGGCAGGGGCTGATCACCATTTCAAAAATAAAAAATTGGATTGGTTGCCCCATCCGAGCATATCCAAAAGGGGAAACGGTAACTTAAAATTTGTTCAACCAAACATTCTTCTTTAAGTAGAGAACATAATACTCCTCACTTTCGCTTGCATTAGATTAAACTGATTCTTGCATGATACAGTACAGGTAAGACAAAGGAAGAAAAACAACTACTGACCTCAACCATCACCAGAAGAGGAGCAAACTACTTTTACAATCCAGGGATGTATCAGTGAGTTGTGCTATAACTTTGATGCATGATTGGCACGGAGAAAAGCTCACTCCACGGAGCAAAAATTGTCAGCAACTCGTGGTACATCTGATCACCGTGACTTGTTCGTGTGTATTGATTCACCACTGCGAGCTTGCAATTGTTTGAATCCCTGAAGCTGTGATTTCACAAAAGTAGGATTCAGTGTACGTATCGCCTTAAAGTGACACAGAGCAACCCGAAAATTATTTTTGTACATGACCATAGTTTGCTTTTAGATTTTGCTTCAGAACTACTAATAAGATTAAGCAGTGTTCCGCCTCCATGAATCAGTCCGCGAGATCCTGAAGGGCCGCGTCCTAAATATTGTTACTGGTCTCTAATGTAGCAGATTATTTAGAGGGAGTAATCCCAGATCTTGGCCGATCTAGAGCGCACCAAATCAGGGAGGAAACAAAAGTGATGGAAACGGGGTCCTCACCTCCACAGAAAGCAGGCCGGTGGATGCAGACGAGGTCGCTGGCGGCGACGTGAAAATGGCCCCGGAGCTGGTGGTCGTTTCTAGCCTGCAGCAGCAAGCCTGAGCGGTGGCCAGCGGCTTCAGCTCGGGGAAGATGCATATTTTTGGGTGCCTGGGATGCTTAGGACGATGTGGAGGAGGAGGAGGAGGAGGGATGGGGATGGGTACCCGGGGCCCTGCGTTGAAGACCTCCTCCTCGGTCTGGTCTGTGTCACAACGGCGGATTTCGCCGGCGCGGGCGCAGACTGGGATGCGTAGGGGCTGCCTACGGAATCGTTCCCGTGGAGCCACTCCTCCTCGGTCTTGTATGGCGGTTGTGACCCTTCCCCGAGGCACGGACGCAACTCGGACGGCCTCCCGCACGTACGGCCGCGCGAGGAAGGTGGTGGCGCTAGCGCACGTGGTGGTACGATGGAGTCCGGCGGCGGCCGCCCGGGAGGAAGAGAAAGGGATTGCTGGCGGCGGAACCCTAGCTCTCGTCTCGCACCAAAGTGAGGTAAAGGACTGTGGGTTAATTCTCCAATTTGCAAGGGACCAAAGTGTAAAATGCATAGCGACGGGAGCGTTGGTTGACGACCAAAAGTACGACGTATTGAGAGATGGCAGAATAAGGAACACGTTCCTCCTTTTTAAGTAGTGTAGATTTGAGTTGGTCGTACGTCATACAACGCGTTTGGTGAAGGAGATTGAGAACATCTTGACCGTTCGATCTAATCTCGCGGCCTCCGCTTAACATCCAACAGTTCGCAAACATTTATGGAAACAATAATCATGCTACAAATTAATAAGGAAATAATCTCACAACCATCTTTAGCACGGTAGCAATTAATCACCGTAAAACTTAATCTTTAGTATTAAATTGGAGCAGTTCTTTTTTTTTTTTCCTTTGTTAGCGCTCACGACATAAATCACCATACAAATATCTGAATTGCCGTTTCAGTCAATCACGCCGTCAATACATATGAATCAAGGAATTATGAATCCTTCCGTCAATCCTTATGAAATCAGATTACTTACCAAAGTCTACCTAATTATCATTAATTCTTGCCTAAATCTCTATCTTTAGGCTTAGCACCGTATCATATCAAATCTCACCTGCCCAGGGAGCAGGGAGCAGAAGGGAGCCGGCCTTCTTCCGGCCGCTGTGGTCGAAGCTATCGACAAATCTCACCATATTCCATTCTTTCTCTCACGGCGGCGCGCGGTGATGCCCTCCAAGACGAAGCTCTGCTCCCACGACGTCACCACCTGCATGTCCTACACGTTCACCGGCAGCAGCATGGGGGGCCTTACTGTCGCGTCGTCACCACCTCCCGAGTGAGACGCGTATCCACCTCCCCCTCGGATTGATCGTGGGGTGCAGCAGGAAGAGGAAGGGGAGGTGCGACGACCTTGCACCTTTCAGTATTTTATTGTGCTTTACATTCAATGAAGAATCCGTCAGATGATTTTAGTGCATATCCAATTCCTGAACTTATGACACGGTGTACTCATCTCGCAGGTGGTTGCCACAAGCCCACAACAGGCACGGAAGGCAATACAGATTCCACCTCCAGCATTATCCAGCAGCTGCATATCTCCAGTTTTGCCTGGCATTCTCCCTGTCGAACTCACCAAGGTCGATTCTCCATTCGGAGTATGGCATGCATGTCTCCTTAATTTATATGCCTGATATATGTTTGTCGTTCCCCTGTCCTCGTCAATCTGTGGTATTGCACTCTATGTATTTGTGTTAATGCCTCAAAGAATTGCTCTTTTTAAGACTATAGTATGGATTCAATTGATTTGGAGACAAGTCTTGTCTTCCAAAGGTATATAATTATATCTGGTATTCAAATAAATCATTCTTGTAAACTGCATGTAAAGTGTGTCGCTTATCTTCTAAACTATGAAGATGAGCAGGTAGCATAATGTTTTTAGCAAACTTGATGAGCTGGTTCTGTCACGACTCACAAATGATATAATCAATAAATGTGCTAATATCTAGATTTTCTAGCTTCTTGCAAATGCTTATTTAAAAAAAAAATGTCCAACCTAAGGAGCAGTGCTTGCTGCTGGCCAGAATTGTGTTTCAAGTGAGCCTCTAGATTTGTTTCGTTGAATTATTTTTTCCCAATTGTTAAGTATTGGATGATGGCATGCTCTGTCGCTGCTACCCTCTGAGTTAAGTGTTTTATAAATTTGATGACCCAGAAATTATAGTTTGCTAAACTAAGCAAGCTAAATTATACATTTATACACGAGCTCCTGTCAAAAGCAATTTTAATCAGGCGGAGAGGCCCGCAGAAGGATGCATGCCTTAGAATTTGTTGTTATGTGGGTTCTGTATATGCAACATTAAGAACCTTTTTTGTTTCACTGTTATGCACAAACAAAAGGAATCTTCTTATCTTTTTACAAACTAACTCTCGAAACAACCGATGACTCCCCAACATACTTACACTTCGATCAATTGTTCATAAGCACAATGGGGCTTCTTAACTCAGTATTTCAACACAAAAGCCATGGATAGACCATTTATAGTTACCGGAAAGCTACCACATTAATCGAAGGGAACTAACTGTCTTATAATATTATTTGTGAACACTTTTTTTTGTCGGTGCCTACTGTGTTAGAACCTTTTGTATAACTCTGCAGTATTGTCACTGTGGCCATAGAATGGATAGAATGGCGTGACTGTACTGTTGGTTTAATTTGTATTACTGCAATGAAAAGTTTTGTATTGATGTTTTTTATTAAGGTCATGGGATGTTCTCTGTTAAATGGGTCAAAATTTTAGTGGAGTCAAGATGTTAGTGGGAGTATTAAAATGATTAGAATGACCACTAAAATGTGGATGTGGTTTTCGCTGTACATATGCAATACAGAGCATTAAAACGATGCCTTGCACACGCATGAGTTTCTGTAGTGATAGCGTCCAAAGAATACATATGAATTGTCATTTACCTCATGTACACATCTTGCAGGCAAATTTGTTTCAGCCAAATGAAGGATCCTGGTTTCTCCAGGTCATTGTTCTATGATACATGCAGGGATTAACACACATTTGTTTCTTTTCTTTTTCCTAGGAATATATATCATTCTGTGGCATTTCATGTTGAGGATGCCCGAGAGGCTCCAGAACTAGCTTCAGTTGGTATTCTATGAGGATTGAAGAAAATACAAGAACCAGGTAGTGTATTTACACTTTACGAACATGTCAAAGGTGTTGTTAAAGGCTTAATTTAATAAGAAGTTATGTCAGCCTGGGTAATTCATTGTCCATAAGCCTATCAATGCAGCAGGTTACATGATCAATTCACAAGATTAAATTATAGTTTACCTCACGGTATAACATTGTCTTCCTGCATAATAACAGAGCTTCTGATTTATATGATATTTTATTGTGTACATGATCTTTATGCTGTTTTGAGGAGAAAGATGGATGACCGAGATGATTTTTAGCGACCAGGTTTGCCTTCCAGGGCATCCGTGGTCACGATGATGGAGGCGGCTAGCAGGTTTCCTCAGTCTGGTCGAATAGTGCTTTCCTTGACGATTGTTAGTTGTTGTTTTTTTCGAGGGAACACTTTCTATTACTCCCTTCGATCCAGAATAAGTGTCATAACTTTAGTTCAAATTTAGATTAGTTGAACTAAAGTTCCATCACTTATTATGGATCGGAGGGAGTACATTGTTTAGTCATTAATAAGTAGCGCTCTCCGCACTTTTCATGAATGATTTTTAAATGGGAATCTAATGATATATTTGATGTAAAATGGTTGGTGAGATTTTTTATCCGAAAGATGTTGTAGAAAAATATGTAGTGGGTACGCATGTTTCTCCTTTCTTGAAATTTAGCAAAAAATCTCAATTAAATAATATTTTTTGGTTGAGATTTGCATTTAGTAATCGCAATACTCATTATGTAGATTCATGATGAGGTTTGTGAGTCACATAATTAACCATTAGACATTATTGTTAGTGTTAATGGATGCAGATTGATCGTACGTTGCAACTGCTCTTCGGTGAGGATCCTAAAATCTCGTGGCTATGCCTACAAGGGTGTGGGTACGCATGTTTCTCCTTTCTTGAAATTTAGCAAAAAATATCAATTAAATAATATTTTTTGGTTGAGATTTGCATTTAGTAATCGCAATACTCATTATGTAGATTCATGATGAGGTTTGTGAGTCACATAATTAACCATTAGGCATTATTGTTAGTGTTAATGGATGCAGATTGATCGTACGTTGCAACGGCGAGGATCCTAAAATCTCGTGGCTATGCCTACAAGGGTGTGGGGTGTTAAAGGTCGTAGTTCGATGGTTGGGCGCCGGTGAAATTGTGTCTCCATGTTGACGTTTGGGAGTATGTTACCACACTTTCTGTTTCACCTTCATCATGAGCGTTTCACTAGAAGGAAAGCTGCAGGTAGAAAGTTAGCCTACATGTTTTAGGTGTTCGTTGTATAGTGAACTTCCACTTGCCTAAAACTGTGTCGGCGAGTGTGTCATTTCGTGCAGGACATTTCTCCTTGGTTTTTGGGGACATAGGGAGGTTGTGCTGGCTTCCCAGAATATTTCATGTCCCGTGCATTTAAGTCACCAGAGATCATTTAGTGAAGTGGTGCGAATGGATAGGATAATTTTCACGTTGAAACCGGTCTTGAATTCGTTTTAAGGTATCCACATCCGATTTAAAAAAAATAGCAAATAAGGATATCCGATTTCGAAGTGGTGCTCCGGATACGGTATATGATATGGTATAGCAAATAGCATGCTAATATAGATCATTTGAAATTTAATTAGGATAGTCCGAAGATTTTAAACTGGATAATCCAATTTTTGAGTCAAAAAACAATGCCTATCTCACAAAGTCAGTAGTTATTGACTTAGAGAATTCATTTGGCAAGCATGTTTAGCTCTAATTTCTACCAATGCTTGATTTTCAGCGTATTGTCTCCTTTCTCGTAACTACACAAGACTTGAAGTTTAAATCCCTCGTAAGATTTGCCAGAACTATAACTATATCTACCAATGAGAGCATATGTCCGATTATTTTTATTTTCGGTCCGAGTCTACCCCATTTTCGATTCAAATCCACAGTCTGGTATATCTGCGTTCGAATCCGAAATCGGTCAATATCCGCTCTGATTCTAATCCGAGAAAAATGTATGGTAAAAGATATGGTATGTGCAAAATGATCCGATCCGTTTACACCCCTACAAATATACACCGCTATGTATTCCGTTTTTGTGTTCATTCAATTTGCTTGATATGTGTTACTGGATTAAGCAGCTTGTATTATTCGCAAATAATGTTGAGGAAATCGCTTATCGGTGTCAACTCAGTTGGCTGGCGATTAGCGATTAATCAGCTAATTAATTGTTAAATCGGATGATTTTTTGAACAGTGTTCTCAAGTGAAATCACAATTCAATGGTAGTCACAATTACTTATCTAAATCAAGTGGAAGATTCTTTCTTGAATTACGTTCACATGCATTATTCTCAAGTGATACCAAGTGGGTTTACTGGTTTCACTTCCATTATATTCACATGTGAGGAAAAAAAACTTGAAAGCCGTAGCAACGCACGGGCATTCAACTAGTAGCACTAGTACAGAGGGAGTATTACAATTGAAATACATACTGCTTGCTAGAAATTGGTTGGATGCATGATGCATGTTCGATCGGAATTGGTAGAATATGCAACAGCATCTGCTCTGTACCAGTGCGGGAGGAGTTTGCCCCCTAGGCGGCACCGCCCTCCTTGAGGCGCAACCATGGGCATAAAAAGATAAAAGGGAAATGATACGGAGAAGCGCCGCACACCTATAGGCTCCGTGCGACGTGCATCGCGATTAGAAAACGTGCATCGCGTCTATAGGGGCCGATCGCATATTCGTTTTCCTTGCCCGGTGCCTTATCCCCAAGCATTCTCCACCACACAAAGCTTACTAGAAGCACGCCGGAAAGTACCACCACACAACACCTCGGGGAACGCCGCTCCGGCCATGCACGGTGGGGAGGGAGCGCGCCGCGGCCATGCCGGCGGGGGAGAGCTCCGCCGCGGCCGACCACGCATCAGAGGGAGGGAGCCAGCGCAGCTATGCACGGAGGGGAGGCCGCCGCGGCCTAGCACGGCAGGGAGGGCGCGGTCCATGTCCTATATGGCAGGGAAGGGCGCCGCCGCTGCCTAGCCCAGCGGGGAAGGCACGCTCACGGCCCTGCACGGCGGGGAAGGGCGCAGCCGCGGCCCTACGCATCAGCGGGGAGGCGCCGACGCGGCCATGCACGGCGTGGGAGACCGCCGCTGCTGCTATGCAGGTCGGGCGAGGCTGCAACGACCGAGCACAACGGAGAGGGCGCCGCCGCGCGAGGAGGCGGATCCTTCCAAAGGTTTCCGGCGTTTTCGCCGCCGAGCATGCACGGGGGCGTGGTCGCCGTCGTGAGCACCGAGCAGGGAGATGTCGCCATGATTTTACCAATCCCCACATTAATTACTGATAATTGCCCGATTAATTAGGACTAGTTGCCATGCTTTACGAATTCCCACATTGATTAGCAGTAAATGCCCGATTAATTAGCTGTAACTTCCAGATTTATTAATGATAATTCCCAGATTAATTGGATCTAACTGCCATATTACTCGCAATTGCCAGATTAATTAGGACCTAGTAGCCTAATTAGGAGGTTTTGCCAAGTTAAAAAGAGGCTAATTTTTCCCGAATAATTAGTGCATGCCATTATATGCCAGTCGATGGTCATTTGTTCTCGTAGGGGAGAATTGGGTTGAATGACGTGGGCCACCTGGTTCTGCATGTGCATGCGCTGGATTGGTGGATGATCCACGACCATACATTGTTGGGCCCACATAACGGACGGATACACTAGACTAGCTAGCCGCCGCACGGAAGGACCCCGCGTGCGGCGCCGCTGCGTAGTCTCATCCAAGATAAAATCTTCATGTTGGTACGAACATAGAAAAAAAAAGATAAAATCTTCACTGAATGTGTCATGTTGTGCTACCACTGTTGGATTTAAGTCAGGAACTCCTCTATTTAAAATCCAAGATACATACTATTTAAAATTGCAAGTTGTACCTAGCACAGAATGAAAAAACAGTAGCCAAGATACATACTATTTAAAATCCATAATATCATTCGAACATAAAGAAAAGGCAACATTTGAGAGCTACCCCTACAGTTGTAATTAAGCTGTTTGCCACGCCCCTAAGAAATACTCGAGCTGGCAAGAAACAGCTGATAGTAAGGGTGTCAAGTGGGATCCCACTTTTGTCCCACTTGTAGTATAATTTGACTTTTTTGTCAAAATTTGAACTACATAGTACAAAATGATATCCCACCGGGATCCCACCTTGACACCCTATTAGTCTACTCAGATCCAGAATCAGAGAAACGAACCGGGGTCGCCAACAGAGCGGTGACATGCTGGACCAGCCACGTGAGTCTGTGCTCCCGAAGCGAGAGGATGGTGAAACCCCCTTCCAGTACACGATCAGCGGAATCCTTTAGCATTACGCCCAGTATTCGGACTTGGCCTGAGTCCAGATCCTCGACACGTAATCTGGCCAAGACGTGGGCTTCCCCCAGATCTAAGAGCGCAAGTGCTGAGTTCTTCATGAGTAGGAGGGCTTCCAGGACGCCCCGTTCCAGCTTGGCCTCCTGATCCATGATCTGGGGTAACAGATCATGCTCGAGCTTGTGGAGTTCCAGCGCCAAGCGTGCCACGACCGAGAGGCTATCCAGCTCGGAGCATATCATGGACGCCCTCTTCACCAGCGGGCTGAGGAGTGCATACGACTCGGGCGCGATGCGCACGGACTCCAGAGAGACAAGATTCACAAGCATCTGCTCATCGGAGCGGGCCAGCTCATCGGAGCGGGCCTGCAGGGATTGGATTTGGGCATGGGAGTGGATGTCTTCGACGAGCATCTTTTCCTTTTGGCGGCGAACGAAGACGATTTTTTTTTTTTTAGACGATTGCGGCGGCGGCGGCGAACGAAGACGAGGCAGCCGCTGTTTATATAGCCCTACTAGTAGTTGGGGCGCCCCTTGGGGCGCCTCCTCGCTGGTCCTTTGCGGCTCAATAACTACCCAATTAAAGAGATGGTGTATTTTCATCCATGAGCAATTTACACCTAAAAACATCCGTGATACTTTCTGTAGATGTAGAGAGCACATGAAGATATACAAATTAAACTGACATGTAGGATAGCACAGATATGTCTTACACAAAATCCAATACCATAAAGATACCATTGGTTTGGCCTGGCCTAAATACAGAATCATAGGTTGGCGTGGTTCATGCGGCTAATTACATAACAAAATTTGCAAACGTGTAAAATAAGGAAGGCAGTGTACTGACCATATATTATGCATATCACTATTAGCTTCAGGGAGTGACATAATTGACAAACAAAGGTAAAACAATAATGTCACGAACAAGTGTGCACTGACATCGACACCGCTCCAAAATGAACATGTAACCTATGAAAGGTCAAATAAAAAAATATGACAGGACGAGAGAAATAATATGAAGCAAAGGAATATGCAATAGATGATCCGCGGTGCAACTTTCATGTAGAGCCAAAAATCACCAAACACATGCAATTACTTCCTCTTCTCCAGGTGACCAGCCTACTGTCGATAGCAAGAGACACATAGTAAAGCAATAAAGGAGCACATGGAAATGTGATCTCAGGAAAAATAACAGGATAAGGACCACTAAGCACCTCCTTGACCATCAGCGGGACTATCGGTCATGGCCCAGCCTTCTCAGGAAATTTGCACAACATGTGGCCTGTATTGCTGAAGTGGTCCATCCGTTTCCTGTTGATATTGCGTTTTTTAGGGCCCACTTCAATCCCTGGCCTAGTCTTCATTCTCGCTGATGTTCCTCCAGTGCTTTTAGGATGATTTTTTAATTTCATAGTCAGGGAATGCGTCACAGTCCTGTAAATTGCAGTGTCTTATTTAATATGTTTCAGCAAATGTGGCGAAGCAGTAACAAAGTGGCAATGCTATTACTTTACTATTTCATTTTACTATCCTGTGTGAAGCAATACTTGTACAAGATGGTCAATACATGTTCCTTTCTTTTCATTAATAAAACATAAGATAATTAAAGAAAGGATGTGGCGTATCATAGCAATAACTACAAAGCACAAATGTGTGTCAATGCAAGCAACTCTAATTTTCAGGCATTACTATTGACAGATTTATAACTAAGAACTGGTTTTATTGTTTATATCAAAATATCTTCAGAACTTTATTAAACAATATAACAAAAGGAAAACCATAGATCGAAAACAGATAATACTAAAAGAGATTAGGTTATAGTATCATACAAAACACATTGGAAAGTTCACCATAGCAGCAAATATGTGCATGGACAGATACATCTTGAAGGGGATAAAACAAATACTAAATGATACATTATCTCAGATTAAGAATCAATAATTGGTACCCAATGGTAGAGATAGAAAGCGCACCTGGGTATGTAGGGGCTGTCATTCCCATCAACAGTATTGCTAGAGCATAACAATAGGGAATAAAGGGTAATCTAATCTAAATGAACACAGAAAGGGATGCATCTAAACAATCGATGGTTTCTCGCTGTCTCAAATCAAGATAACAACATTGGCAAACAACGGCAATAACCCATGATCTCTCATTGCCTGACCGTCTCACATTCTCAACCACATCACATATTAAGATATCAAACCAAGTAATGGAATATGGAGGAGAATGGAGTGCACATACCAACTGGTGTGATAAACCGACTATGTCAATGACATGGACTCAAGGAGAAGAGTAAAAGCACTCAAATTGAAAGCTTCTCTCCACAGGAGAAATGATGTCACTTTAATTGCACAAAGAAGATGACGCAATCACTTCAGCTCAAATCAGTTGTGTGAAAATTGCATGCAAAAGCAACGTGTTGATGCTGCGGTGGAGTTGAATGATGACCCTGCAATCAAAGCAAACAGTCGTGAGTGTGAACTAAAAAAATATGGCTCTCTCTATTTCTACAAAAAAAAAATCTGATGAGTATCTAAACAGAACAAGTGTAACCAACGGGATGGCAAACCTTGGCACGATGAAAGGGGCATGGTCCATGGTGTAGAGACAAAATAAGCATGCATTGAGATACAAAGTAAAATAGGATGAAATTTGAAATGAATGTGGAATATCGTATCTTTAATACAATGATAATTGCATATAGGTTGAAAGGCATAATTCATACACTAAATTCTTATCCTTGTCTGACCTCAACCAAGTTTCGTATGGCCAACAAAGAACGTTGTAAGCTCACAAACAATTCAGATGCAGGCATGCAGCGAAGCAAAAGAACACATGCCAAAGTGGGATAACAACTTGTCAGAACTTTACTGGTTTCCATGAAATAATTAATTGATGATCCACCAGCCTGTATCTACCAAACACTTTATCTAGCAAACACTTTCTTGCTTATCCTATATCTACATCCACCAGCCCGTGGCAATAAAATACAATAATCCATCTAAAAACCGTTCAGATAACCTAGTCTTTCTCATCTAGCAAAGGTCACTCAACACATATATTACTTCAAAAAGAAAATTTGCAAGAAACAATGTGCATGTTCAAGCATCTAGAATTATAGGACCGCGACACTTACGTAGGGAGATAAATGAGCAATAACAGTATGACGCAACACGAATCATAGCTAAAGAATTGAGCCTCCTGTTATTTCTTTACCAGATAATATCATATCCAAAATTGTATTGTGGTGCTGAAAGTGAAAACATATTGCTTTGATCTACAAGATCTGAAGGAGGGCAACACAGATAGATCTCCAGACAAAAAATCAATTTGCAAATCGGTGTTTTAAAGGGAAGGGGCTAATCTAATAATAGCAGCATACCATGATATTTTAGCTAATGCGAGCTGATTCTGATAAATAAAAGTACATGTGGTAATGGTTATCTGGTATAAATGGATGAATGGATGAGGGCTAACCGAACTACCAAATGTAGGAAAAGGGCGATAATTAGGGTAGCCGCATCATAAACTGAAAGAAAAAAAGACACGTATGCACCTTTCTACAAGCTCTCTTGACAATTTCAGGTAACATAGAGTCAAAGTATCTACCTGCTCCATGTAATAAGGATCGTCGAAACTGAAATAGAAATGGCATGTCAATGTGCTGATATGATGTTTGTAATCATTATGAATAAGATGGGAACAACAAGTCCTCAGTCAAACAATTGTTCAACTTTAAGTAGAAAAAGTTTGCTTCCATAGAGAATCATCTGTAACAATAAACCCTTCAGGACTTGCAAAGTGCCACAGCCATGTCTCTACCGAGATTGTAAATGTGGTCATCAACAGTGACCTATATGGGGAGGTCGGGCAGTCGGCGAGTGACCACAAGCACAGTATTGTCAAAATGAAGAGCTGCACAACCACTTCGTTGACTGTCTGGAGATGGAAGCGGATATTGTCAACATGAAGAGTAGCTACACAATAGTGCACAAACATATTATCAGCTCAATGCATCCAGCGACCATCAGCCGTTGCAATGCATATTTTTCCTGGTGCATCGCACGCATGAGATAACTATATACATAATCAAAGTTACGCAGCGGTAGACAGCTGCAATAAGAACAAAGCACCACGATTACGATAAGGATATGCAGTTTAAATTTATATGAGAATAGAGGAGATGACTAACCTCTGAGAGACCAATGAAAAATGGTTATTATCAGCATCTCGCAATGCATTTGCCTAGAACTTGCATCTTTCATAGAAACAATACCTTGGAACACCTGCAGGCAAACTAAAATATTACTTTCTCAAACAATTAAAAATATAAATTGTTAATAGTTTTAGATCCACTATGCTTATCACACAGCATGCAATTTCATAGGACATGATTAGTAGCCACCAGCATTCAGAAATATGAAGTCAAAAGCATCAAAGAAAATTATGCGTACCAGCCACCCATCAAAGAGATATTGTAGTTCAATTTGGCACCCACCTCTGCCGCTGAAGTCTGATCCATCGATTCAATCTGCCACAAACGCGTCGCTGAAAAATAGTGGTACTCCAGAAGATGCGTCAAGGGGCGATCAGGGTAAGGTGGGAGATAGAAAGATAGGAGACCTGGGTTAAAGGGTAAGAATAAAGGTCAGGGGATGAGATTGGAGTCACCTGTGTCCCGCGCCGGCGACGACGACAGCTGACAAACCATGAACTGCGCTGCTGCTGCAACCACACTGCGCAGGCGGAAGCGAGCCATCGCTGGTACCTTTGTTGCCGCCGCCGCCACACTGCTCGCCGAAAAGACGTACCTGCATCGTGATCCAAGCAAACCACGCCCGCCGTTCCCCGCCGCCACTCACGAGCTTGCCGTTCCCCGCCGCCATTCAGATCTCGCCGTTCCTCGCCTCCATTTCTCCCAGCTCTTCGTCGTCGGCTGCTCGCTCCATGCTACTCTCAGTAGCCTCCGCCGCCGGGAAGAGTGGGATGAGAGAAAATAGGGTTTGAGAGGTAGAGAGCCCACCAAGAGATAGGAAACGTTCGGCCGCGTTCTTTCCCTCGCTCGCAGTACATTGTGTCCTGTTTTCCTGCAGTACAGGTGCGGTACAAATTATTGGCCAGGCAGTACATCAACGACTGTACCAAAGTTTCGCCAGCGCAACCGCTCCACGGGGCTATCGTGGAGAGCCCTGAGATAGGGCTAACACACACGCACTTGCTTGTTCTTAATGGATGCGTTTTGAGGGCGAACCTTGCACCGTTTCGCTAAAGCACTTGGTCTCATGGGCTGGGCCCGTTTATTTCTGACTCTGTCGGTTCGGTTCTGTTCGTTTCGCTTTCCAGTTCCTTCGCTCATACTACATGGGCTGGGCCAGTTTTGTGTGCTTTTCTTTTTCTTTGAACGTGCAGGTGCAGGCCAGCGGTGCAAATCGTAGGAAAGCAGGACAAGCTCAGCGGCTTTTTTTTTTCTTCAGTAAATTTATTTCCCGTTGTTCTTTTCTACTACGTATTTATTTTTCGTTTTTCCTGTGTTCAATTACTTTAGCATTATTTCTTCTTAGTTATTTTCTTTTAGTTCTCTTCTTTTTCTTAAATTTTGTATTTCCTTTTTTTATAGTGAATATGGTATGTTTTATTTATTGAGGTCACTAAATTTCTTGCCGCACTTTGTCTCGTGGAGCTTTTGACGTATAATTTTTGTTCCTAAATTAGTTTCCGCATACCCTTAGAATTTCTTGTTCTATTTCTTTCTTCATGCTTTAGTTGTTTTCTATTTTATTTTTCATTTTCCTTCTTTCTTTCTTGATTTCTTTTGCTTTTCTATATTTGTATATGTTTCCCCGGGTATTTTTTATTTGTTCTTCAATATAAAATATTTGCAGCTCCCAACCTATGGTTTTGTCTCAAGTACAAGAGCCAGTCATTATTTCAGAATTCCCACTACTGTCATTTTGGTTCATAAAAATATAGTGCTTGAACAATACCTGGCTCTAGCTGTTAGTCAAATACAGTAGTGATGATGCTCCCTGTATATTACCACATCACACATGAAGGGAGTATTGTTGGAATTTTGGCCCAAAATAGCCCAGTCCATTTTTTTCATTTCAATAATTCCTGAAAATCCTAGAGGCCTATGTAGCCCATTCATGCATGGCAAGAGGTGGGACAAATGTTTAGTCCCACATTGCTAGTTGAGAGGGAGCTGGAGTGGTTTATAAGGAGAGCTGTTCTAGCACTTTTTTTTTGAGGGTAAAACAGTGGGAATGCCCACTGCAATTTTTATTTATATAATAGTATATTTACAAAGATTGTACAAAAGAGAGTGAGAAACTCTCAAAAAAGAAAAAACTAAAACTGTGATTGAATCCACTCTTTAAGAGCTATAATATGCTTTTTCTTCATTCTATGTTCTAAAAGTTTTAGCTCCTGTATATATATTGCTTTCCAACTGTTGAAGATAGCATTCTGATCCTTGAAGACCTTGTTATTTCTGACAATCCAAATGCCCCAAGCTGAAAGTATGACAATTTCCATAGCAAAAGGTTGGTTTATTTTTGTTATCATATCTTCAAACGCCTCTAATATTGATAATCTTCTATCCCTCTGGAGACATACAAAATTCCAACACTGATCTGCAAAAGGGCATGCCCAGAAAAGATGGACAAGCGTTTCTTCTTCATCACAGTTACTGATCGCACACTGATAAGATGGCAGCTGAAGCTTCTTTCTTCTCAGAAGATTTCTTGTGTTTAATCTATCATGAAGTAATAGCCAGAAGAAGAACTTATGTTTTGCTTGACAAGAAGACTTCCAGATTAAAGAGAAAATCTTTGGCGCTGGTGAATATCCAATCATAGCCTTGTATGCATCTTGAGAAGAGAATTTTGCATTGCCCCAAATATATGTCCAAGTATCTTTGTTACCTGCATGTATTGTTCTGAGAGTTCTTTGACATAATGATTCCAGTGACTGAAACTCTTCATAAGCTTGCTGTGAAAGAGGAAGATGAAACATATCCTCCAGGTACTCAGTATGCACTACCTTTTCTACAGTCCAGTCTGTAAATTTAGCAAAAGTTACAAGGTGTGGAAATGTCTGATGAAGGCAATTATTCTCCCAAAGATCAGTCCAAAAACTCACAGAACTCCCATCACCAATGTTACATCTTGCCATGGCTTTATAGATATCCAATAATTCTAGCACTTGTATGTGAGTGAGAACAAGAGGGAATCCTCGCGCACTCCTCCTCCTCGCTCGCTCGCTCGCTCGCTCGCTCGCTCGTTCGTCACGACACGCCGTGGGAATGCCTCGAGCCGGGAGCTTCTCTATCTTTTTGCCGCACGTGAATGGGAAATAATCTGAACGGTTGCACAAACCTGAAACGAATTTTTGCTAGTGGGTTTTTATTAGGGCCGTTCGGCTCCGGCTGCTGTCTCCTCGGTTCGCCTCCCACTGACTGTTCGTTTCATCTCCCGTCGCCGTCTGTTCGCCTGCCTGCCCGTGCCTATAAAAGGGAGGTCGCTCCTCACCTCACTACAGGTTCTTGCAAACGCTTTCCATAGCACTGCGCTGCTACAGGTTCTTCTCCATCCCGTCTTGCGGCGTGCACCGCGATCCGGGACAGTAGGCCTCCGAAACCCCGCTTCTTCAAGTCCTGTACGGGAGAAGGGCGATAAGGTTTTTGGGGAGCGCTATCAGCGCGACTACTGACTTCATCACGGACTTCGACGACCACTTCCCCGACGAGGACTTCTTCCCCAACATCAGCAGTCTCTACCTCGACGATATGGCTGAAAACGACAACGTCAATGCCAACGCGGGCGCACAGCTGTATGGTGTTTCCTTTCATCTTGTTCAGATCACCACCATGCTCTCTATTTGTGTCGCACCTATAATATATGGATCAATCTCCCCGAATGTGTTTCCATTATCTTTCTTCTCCTACATACATTGTTTATTTTCTATTAATCTAGTCATGTTTTTCTTGCGGTCTATTTTGTCTAAATTACTTGGTAAATTGCTAATTTACTCAACATTCCAAAAACCTTATTATAGGAAATTTACCCCAAGTGGCTTTGTCGCATCTGTGAAGCCGCCCCTTTTTGAGGGTACTCACTACAAGAGATGGCGCGCGAGAGCAGTTCTCTGGTTTGAAAACATGAACTGCTATGACGCCACTCTTGGCAAGCCTGAGGGAGAGCTTACTCCTGCTCAGGAGCAAGTTTTTCAGAAAACTGACAGGCTGTTCAGGGCTGCTCTGTTATCTGTACTTGGAGAGAACATTATTGAACCCTATATGTCCTTTACTAATGGCAAGGACATGTGGGCTGCTCTCGAGGCCAAGTTTGGGGTCTCGGATGCAGGCAGTGAACTGTACATCATGGAGCAATTTTGTGACTTCAAGATGACTGGTGATCGCTCAGTTGTTGAGCAGGCTCATGAGATACAGGCACTGGCCAAGGAGCTTGAGTACTTCTCCTGTGTGTTACCGGACAAGTTTGTTGCCGGAAGCATTATTGCCAAGCTGCCTCCTTCATGGAGGAATTTTGCTACTTCCCTAAAACACAAGAGACAAGAGTTCACTGCTTCGGATCTCATTGGGACTCTTGATGTGGAAGAAAAGGCGAGGGCAAAAGACACACTTGCTCGTGGTGCTGAGGGTGGTTCAAGTGCCAACTTGGTACAGAAAAAGAACTTCCAGTCCCACAAGTTCAAGAACAAGGGCAAGTTTGATGGCAAGAGCAAGTTCGACTGGAACAAGCCCTCACAGTCCACTACTTTCAAGAAGAAGACTGATAAGAAGAAAGGTTCCTGTCATGTGTGCGGTGATCCTGAGCATTGGGCTCCTAGCTGCCCCAACCGTTATGACAGGCGCCAGCATGGGAAGGGCGGCAAGACCGCCAATGTTGTCATGGGCGATGTTGATATGAAGGATGTTGGGTATGGTATATTACCTACTATTCTTTCATTATGTCATTCTCCTGATTGGTGGATTGACACGGGCGCTAATGTACATGTTTGTTCTGACATTTCCATGTTTTCTTCATATCAGATCAGAGGGACTCAGTCCGTGCTGATGGGGAACGGCTCGCATGCTTCTGTTCATGGTGTTGGTACGGTCGATCTGAAGTTCACTTCGGGAAAGACCGTGCGACTGAAGAACATGCATCATGTTCCCTCAATAAATAAGAATCTTGTTAGCGGATCCCTTCTATGTCGTGATGGCTACAAGATTGTTTTCGAGTCCAATAAGTTTGTACTTTCTAAGTTTGGTACTTTTATTGGTAAAGGATATGAGTGCGGAGGTTTATTCCGCCTGTCACTGTCAGATGTTTGTAATAAAGTTGTGAATCATGTTTCGTCTGATCTTATATCAAATGTCTGGCATTCACGTCTTTGTCATGTTAATTTTGGTTGCATGACGCGATTATCAAAATTAGATTTAATACCAAAATTCACTTATGCAGTTATGCCAAAGGATCGAAATGCCTAGCATGCGTGCAAGCAAAACAACCTCGCAAGTCGCATACGACTGCAGAGGTGAGAAATTTCGCACCACTAGAGCTCATACATTCTGATCTTTGTGAGATGAATGGTGTATTGACAAAAGGTGGAAAGAAATACTTCATGACATTGATCCATGACTCTACGAGATACTGTCATGTGTATCTTCTGAAGACAAAAGATGAGGCTTTGAGCTTCTTCAAAATTTATAAAGCTGAAGCAGAAAACCAACTTGATCGAAAGATTAAGAGGCTACGGTCTGATCGAGGTGGAGAGTATTTTTCCAATGAGTTTGATTCCTTTTGTGCGGAACATGGTATAATTCATGAGAGGACGCCTCCTTACTCACCCCAGTCAAATGGAATAGCCGAAAGAAAGCCCGAACTCTAACAGATCTGGTTAATGCCATGTTAGACACATCGGGTCTCTCTAAGGAATGGTGGGGGGAGGCACTGTTGACCGCGTGTCATGTCCTAAACCGAGTTCCCACAAAGAACATAGAAATTACTCCATTCGAGGAATGGGAAAAGAAAAGGTTAAAACTCTCTTACCTACGAACTTGGGGTTGTTTAGCGAAAGTGAATGCCCAAGAAGCGCAAGCTTGGACCAAAAACTGTAGATTGTGTCTTTTTGGGATATGCTTTTCGTAGCATTGGCTATAGATTTTTAATAGTAAAATCTGAGGTATCCGACATGCACGTTGGCACAATCATGGAGTCGAATGACGCGACTTTCTTTGAGGATATTTTTCCTATGAAAAATGTTTCTAGCTCATCAAATCAGGAGATACCTAACTTATCTAGTCAGGAATTTGTTACAATTCCTGAACCTACTATTCCCTTAGAACACCTTCAAGATCCCGAGAAAGATGATAACGAAATTCCTAAAAGGAGCAAGAGACAAAGGACTGCAAAGTCTTTTGGTGATGATTTCGTTGTGTATCTCGTAGATGATACTCCCACTTCTATTTCAGAAGCCTATGCATCTCCTGATGCTGACTACTGGAAGGAAGCTGTCCGAAGTGAAATGGATTCCATTTTAGCCAATGGAACTTGGGAGATCACTGATCGTCCTTATGGTTGCAAACCTGTAGGATACAAATGGGTGTTTAAGAAGAAACTAAGGCCGGATGGTACTATTGAAAAGTACAAGGCAAGACTTGTGGCCAAGGGTTATACCCAAAAGGAAGGAGAAGACTTCTTTGACACTTACTCACCTGTGGCTTGGTTGATCACTATTCGAGTACTACTTTCTCTGGCCGCCTCACATGGTCTTCTCGTTCATCAAATGGACGTCAAGACAGCTTTCCTAAATGGAGAGTTGGACGAGGAAATTTATATGGATCAACCAGATGGTTTTGTAGTAAATGGTTAAGAAGGAAAGGTGTGCAAGTTGTTGAAGTCTTTATATGGTCTTAAACAAGCACCAAAGCAATGGCACGAGAAATTTGATAAAACCTTAACCAGTGCAGGCTTTGTTGTAAACAAAGCGGACAAATGTGTGTACTATCGCCATGGTGGGGGCGAGGGAGTCATTCTGTGTTTATATGTTGATGACATATTGATTTTTGGGACCAACCTTAATGTGATTAAGGAGGTCAAGGACTTTCTATCTCAGTCTTTTGAGATGAAGGATTTAGGAGTGGCTGATGTTATCTTGAACATCAAGCTGATGAGAGATGATGATGGTGGGATCACTTTGCTTCAATCTCACTATGTTGAAAAGGTCTTGAGTCGTTTTGGGTATAGCGATTGCAAGACTTCTCCAACACCATACGATCCTAGTATGATACTTCGAAAGAATCGAGGCACTGCTAGAAATCAACTTACATACTCTCAAATAATTGGCTCGCTTATGTATTTAACTAGAGCTACGAGGCCTGACATTGCTTTTGCTGTAAGCAAACTCAGTCGATTTGTCTCAAATCCTGGAGATGATCATTGGCAAGCTCTTGAGAGAGTTATGCGCTATTTAAAAGGCACTATGAGCTATGGCATCCACTATACCGGGTATCCAAGGGTACTAGAGGGTTATAGTGATTCAAATTGGATTTCTGATGCTGATGAGATAAAGGCCACGAGTGGATATATATTTACACTTGGAGGTGGCGCTGTTTCTTGGAAGTCTTGCAAGCAGACCATTTTAACGAGGTCAACTATGGAAGCAGAACTCACAGCATTTGACACGACCACTGTTGAAGCAGAGTGGCTCCGTGAACTCTTGATGGACTTACCTGTGGTTGAAAAACCTATACCCGCAATTCTAATGAACTGTGACAATCAAACAATGATTATTAAGGTGAACAGTTCTAAGGATAATATGAAGTCCTCAAGACATGTGAAGAGGAGATTGAAATCTGTCAGAAAAATGAGAAACTCCGGAGTTATTGCATTGGACTACATCCAAACATCTAAGAATGGCAGATCCCTTCACAAAGGGTCTATCACGCAATGTGATAGATAATGCATCAAAGGAGATGGGTATGAGACCCACAATATGAGTTTTCCACAGTGGTAAACCACTCTATGTGATCGGAGATCCCGTGAATTAGAATTGGGAGACAAGCTGTTGGTTGACTGAGAGGAAAATATCCATATTTTAATAAACACCACTCCGTGAAGATGCAATACTTTCCTATTCTGCATGGCAGGTTGATATTTATCTTAATGTGTTCTAAGTGGCTTATCTTAAGCAGAGATGTTGTCCTGCAGAACATCTTTTGAAGAGCACACCTATATGAGTTTGACTGTTAACCGTCGCAGTCTATGAGAGTTGGGTGCTCTCTAACAAACTCATGAAAGGCCATGGAGTATGACGCATAAGCTCCACCCGCGGGGAAGTCCCACGGCAGCTTAATATTGGTCAAGGCTTTGTGTGAAGCTAGGATGCAGCAAACTTGCAGTTCAAGGCATAGTCCACTGTACAAGTCGCCGCCTAGTGTAGCATAGAGTTCTAGGTGGAAGTTCAACTTAACAGTCTCCACTGCAGTACCAGTATATAAACAGTGTTTTGGAACCAAAGACAAAATTACATGTGCCTCTGGGATCTGGTGGGGGATTGTTGGAATTTTGGCCCAAAATAGCCCAATCCAATTTTTCCATTCCAATAATTCCTGAAAATCCTAGAGGCCCATGTAGCCCATTCATGCATGGCAAGAGGTGGGACAAATGTTTAGTCCCACATTGCTAGTTGAGAGAGAGCTGGAGTGGTTTATAAGGAGAGCTGTTCTAGCACTTGTATGTGAGTGAGAACAAGAGGGAATCCTCGCGCACTCCTCCTCCTCCTCGCTCGCTCGCTCGTCACGACACGACACGACACGACACGACACGACACGACACGACACGACACGACACGCCGCGGGTTGCGGGAATGCCTCGAGCCGAGAGCTTCTCTATCTTTTTGCCGCGCGTGAATGGGAAATAATCTGAACGGTTGCACAAAGCTGAAACGAATTTTTGCTAGTGGATTTTTATTAGGGCCGTTCGACTCCGGCTGCTGTCTCCTCAGTTTGCCTCCCACTGACTGTTCGTTTCATCTCCCGTCGCCGTCTGTTCGCCTGCCTGCCCGTGCCTATAAAAGGAAGGTCGCTCCTCACCTCACTGATAGGTTCTTGCAAACGCTTTCCATAGCACTGCGCTGCTACATGTTCTTCTCCATCCCGTCTTGCGGCGTGCACCGCGATCCGGGACAGTAGGCCTCCGAAACCCCGCTTGTTCGAGTCCTGTACGGGAGAAGGGCGATAAGATTTTGGGGAGCGCTATCAGCGCGACTACTGACTTCATCACGGACTTCGACGACCACTTCCCCGACGAGGACTTCTTCCCCGACATCAGCAGTCTCTACCTCGACGACATGGCTGGAAACGACAACGTCAATGCCAACGCGGGCGCACAGCTGTATGGTGTTTTCTTTCATCTTGTTCAGATCACTACCATGCTCTCTATTTGTGTCGCACCTATAATATATGGATCAATCTCTCCGAATGTGTTTCCATTATCTTTCTTCTCCTACATACATTGTTTATTTTCCATTAATCTAGTCATGTTTTTCTTGCGGTCTATTTTGTCTAAATTACTTGGTAAATTGCTAATTTACTCAACAAGTATCATGTGTCTTGTTTTCATAAGCATATGGATGATGCTTCCTTGTTTTCAGTGTTACATTTACATAGAGAAAGATATCACAAATACCCCCTTACAGCGAATACATCATGAAGTTTAGAATCCACTCTAGTGGCTGAATGATGCGTTTTGATCCAAAGAATCTAGTCTCTTCACAAAACATCTTTTTCATGGAGCCATCATGCCCCTCATTAACCGCGCTAAAATCTGATCTTGGGAAAAGCTTTTCAAAGATGCAGCATTTTGTTTCTTCACCTTAGTTTGATGTTCATTACATTCCTCTTGCATACTTGAGAACCATGGAAATCTGCCCTAACATATAATAGAATGTATGCTTCCTGTCCTAGTGCAATTGTCTCACTAACGGAATCAACCTGCAACACAAGTGTGACTATAAATAGGTGAAATATCCGTGACATGAAAAGAAAGAACAACAGACTTTAGACACTTACGAGTGAATCATTCATCAAGTGCCAACTGGTTGGTGAAGAACGAATGGCGCATACATAATAGCCAAAGTTTGGTAAGCCAGAATGCTCAACAACCCCATAAAGATCATATTTTAGGTCCTGATGCATGTGAAAATACAAGGGAAACATCAAAATATGCTTAATACATAAACCTATAAGCAGAGAAGAGCACAAAAACACACCTCCTTCTCTGGATTACTGTGGAATGGCTTCAAGTCAAGTTCTGATGGGTATGCCACATGTTTGTCAATCTTCTCAATGGAGTTATCAAGTGTGGTGAAGCGCTTGAGATGAAATACAACAACATCTGGTGCTTTATCAATTACGAACCCCTCGTCCTTACAAACTTGAGCATTGCAACTGTCACAGGTTAGCTTGTTCTCTTCATCACCTATTTGCTTTTCCTGGGTAAAAGATTCCAGCGCAGCACATCAGGAAGATGATTGGGATGGAGAAGAGTATTGGGTGAATGAAGTGTTTTCACCCAATCCCTATGGAATAATCCTCAGCAAAACACAGGGAAACTCCCCTGCCAAACGAGGCCTAAAGGATATAGCCCGCTCAACTGCTAGTAGATCAGCTGTGTTATTTCGTAATGGTTTATACCACTTCGTGCTGACAGAAATTCCAATATATCCACCTTGTTTCTCCTGTCAAGCAGCATATATCTTAAACGAAATATTAACTACCCAGATCTTATCTTTTTATCCAAGAAGTGCCTAATTTGTAGTACCTGGTAGTTCTTTCTGTAAATGCTCACGGCATTTTCATGTGAAAGTATCATATTATGACCTGCTATGTATGGCTCTGTTGAAGAATTTCCAAAGACGCAGTTTCCAAATGGCTTTTGGAACAACGACCAGGTGCGTACCATCCATTCATATATGAAAATCTTGCCATTAAGTTAGGCTCATTCAATGTAACCCATAATTTTACTCGGTCGCCGAACATTTTGAAGCATACTTCTGCAAAGTAACCAAAGTCCTTCCTGAAAAGCAGGTGGAAGTTTAAGTTTTTTTTCTTCCTTTTGGGGAGATGAGAGTAAATTAAGATGCACAGACAAATACATACTGGATTTCGGGACTCAACCATCCACCATATCGCTCTTCAAGTTCATGTGGAGTGTCGTAATGAAATATTGTAACAAATGGTTGTATTCCTGGTTATGCATATCGTTACCAACTAGTATGCATTAAGACCTTCAAAATTTAGCTCCTTTTGCATCTGTTTTGTGTTAAATACCTTTTAGTACAAGAGCATCAATAATGGCATTGTAGAACGCTACACCATCTGGATTAACATCCCCAAATCGGCCTCCAGCAGAAAGGAGAGATTTCACAGATGATCTTTATTTTACTCAAATAGTATAATCCCTTAGGCAGAAATTTCCATGGAAGATAAACCCACTTGGCAGAATTCTTCCATGCTATGGAGAATCGGTATGAGTTGACACCCAAGGAATGCATCAGCTCAATGTCTTCCTGGAATAGGAGATAGTTACATTTTACACCGTAACCTTCCATCCTCAGGTTTTATGTGCATTTTGCAGAAAACATACCATGTAACGATGGTAGTGCTCAGCAGCAATATCGCCGTTGCTTCCATCCTGAATTGTGCCTGAAAAAAGAGGACATAAGAAGAAACGAAGTTATAATAACAAGATTAAAAGAACTATGTCTAGATTGAAACCGTGTCATGCTTCACCTCGCTTATGAGGGAAGACATCCCACCTTCAATCTGCAGAATATAATATCAACAACCTATAGGGTGATTCGACATAAGGCTACGGCTTCAGCAAATGCAGTCCCTCCTCCATGATGGACAAGCGAAGCAGCCATACCCAAAGCCTGGAAGTTGGACCACATAGGGTTGGGTTGGAGACCGCAATGCAACGAGCTGGGTAGCTCAACAAGGTTGGGGCCGTTGATGAAATCGCTAAAGAAAAGACGACTTTTGCAAAGGTTTCGACACTCTCCCCGCACGCACGAGAAGTGGCGGCACTTGCCGCAAAGAAAATCAAGGTGGGATGAGAGATGAGAGAAACACCGGGAGGTGGGTTTGTCTCAGTATTTTGTCCTTTCTTTTAGATATTTGGTTTTTATAAATGAGATATTTTGATAACCGTGTTTTTCCAAACTGTAAACTGTTTTTACTTTCGAGATCATCCCGTCGAGATTTTAAAACTAGATCCCATATGATATGTTTTAAATTCTTTTGTGTGTTTTTAAAACTAATAAGGTTGTACTGAGAGTATGTGTACTCGAATTTTCACCCATATGTATTTTGGTCTTTGTTGTATTTGGTGGAGACACTGGTAGAAAAATGGCCTTCCGTCCAGCCCCATTAGTCGCCAAAATATAGGAACCGCGACTAATGGGGTCTTTAGTCGCGATTTCGGTGGCGAACCGCGACTAAAGAGCTGGGCCCAAGCCGCTCACTGTGGACGGGAGAGCTTGGTTGGCCAGCCACCGACTAAAATCTCAGCCTGGACCAAGTTTAGTCATGTTGGGCAGGCCAGGGACTAAAGGCCCATCTATAAAGGGCCCTCAAGCACTTAGCCATTTGGTCTTCTCTTCACAAGCTTCACAAGGGGGTGTAGGTTTGCTTTTGGTTCCTCTTATGCACACAAGGTGTTTGCTAAAATGCCCCAAGATCATGAAACAAACATGATATGAAGTGTTGGAGCCACACTTGAGCTTCCTCATTTATTTTTTCCTCCTCGATCGCGGTTAGCAACTTGAACCTTTCATGCATGTGTGTCATTGATAAAATATGCATGTGTGTAGTTCATTGTTTAATTTATATTGTTTATAGCTAGTTAGTTTAACAAATGCATGATGGTTAATTATATATTTTATATTATAATAATGCAGATGAATCGGCAATGGATGTACTCTCCGGCGAGTTCACTACGGGTTTGAAAGATTTCCTCGTAGTGGCTAATGCGAACAAGCGAAGGATTTTGTTATCTGTCCATGTGTTGACTGTAAGAATCATAAGGGTTACTCTTCCTCAAGAGAAGTTCACCTGCACCTGCTTCGGCACGGTTTCATGCTGTTGGGGGGATGACCCCCGGTATGCCAAAGGCATGCCAAACCGGATGGTTTGGGCCATCAAAATACCGGTTTAATGTTCGTACCGGAGCACAGAGATAAGAAATTAGCTAAGTGAGGCTAAGCCGGTATCCCCAAGAGGGGTATGCCGGAACCGGGTAAAGAAGATACCGGGCTACCGGAAAGAAGAGCATGTCGGCAGGACTGGTCAAAGATTCTCTCAGAGCTAGAAGACAAAGATGAGCTAAGCAAAGTAGCTTTAAACGAAGCTGACGATAAAGAGGAGGATGACGGTCAAAGAAGCCGGAGGACGTCCCCTGATTAAAGAAGACCCCGGTGTCATTTATGATTAAAGTAGCTTTGTAAACTAGTTTGTCTAGTCAAAGATGCCATTAGGGTTTCTTGCCCTATAAGCCACCCTCTCCCCTATATAAGGAGAGGGGGCAGCCCTCCTCATGGGCACGGACGAAGAGAGCTAGGTTTAGACGAACACTTGTACTGAGAAACTTGTAACCTGTTGAGATCAATAAAGAAGATGATCTAGAGCGAGTTCTTCCCTATGTCTTTCTTCTTCAACCTCTAGCCTTGGCTAAGTTCTTGAGGAAACCATCCGGAAGTTCATCCCATCTAATCACAAACCCTCTCCCCGAATCCTCTTGCGTCCATTCGCCCCAACTTAAGCCATCCTATGGCATCTGTCGTTCACCACGACGACGTTGGCGCCCACCATTGGGCATGAAGTGGCGCTTGTTTGGAGTACATATTGGGCGGGCATCCTCGAGGTCGCGGCGAGCGGACAGTGTCTGCGCTCGTCCGCTTCTACTCCATCGACTTCATCAACGACAACGGGCTGCTTCGCCAACGGCGGCATCTTCCCAGAACGGCGCATCATCGAGTTCGGCAGCCACCGCGTCTACTTCGGCACCGTCCTGTGCGCCGGCGCCTCTCGCCGGTGGTGGCACCAGACCGCCAAGGTGGCCGTGCAGGCCGCGCCGCCGGCAGCGTCGAGGTGATGATGGCTGGCGTGGCCGGCGCGGACAAGGAGGTTGCGGATGAAGGTGCTGGTCGTGCGGCATCGACCCGTGCGGCCAAGCCACGGCTGGAGCGCGACGCTGCGCTGGAGCATCTTCCGCACCACCGCAACACCACTCCAAGCGGCGATGAACGTGCGGCAACGCCCATCGCGCAGAACATCGACCCGGCGGGGCGGGCTGCGCCAGAAGCTGCTCGCGAACGGCGCCGACATCATCCGGGCGCAGCGCGGCTGAACCTAACCCTACGTGAGTACAACGCTGCCCATGGCTTTGCTTCTGTTAGCGCTCATGCTGCTAGGATACCGGAGAACCGGCTTAAGGCTCGCAATTTAGATCAGGATCTGCGTAAGGAAGTTCTTACCGGCAAGAGTGCCTCTGCATCTGTTAGCATCGTAGAGAAACCTAAGTACAGCAGCCCGGATAAAACCATAAAAGCCGCTAAGGCTGCAGTAGAGCTGTGTGAATCGCTTTCCGGAGATGCTTTGGCAAAACAGCAAGAGCGTGTTAGAGAGCTGGTGGAAACTATCGAGCAGCAAAATGCTGAGCAGCTGGCTAAGCTGAACAGGCGCGCTCAAATCCGCGCGAAAAAAATGAATGAAGGGCAAGCCTGTTCCTCATGGACAAGAAGAGAAAAAGAGATGAGATACGGCAGATGACGTGTACGATCCGGTTCTTGCCGGTAAACAACAAGCCGGGCAACACGATGCCGGTAGAAAAAGCCAAGGGGCAAATCGAGGCTACGCCAAAGGAGGCTATGCCGGAAACAATCATGCCGGTAGATACGAAACCGGGCAAAACTATCCTGCTACAAGGGCAGCGTATGATGATGAGGAGATGCCTCCACCAAGGTACCGGCAGGCAAGGGCCGCGGCACCGAAACGTTACGATGAAGCTGACTCAACAAGACTCACCGCTTACCGGAACCCTTTGGGAGAACGCAGTAGAAAGGAACCTGCCGGAACGGGATGCGAGGCACCGTCGGACAGAGTGTACACTGCGAAATGATTGAGGCGGAGGGTCCTCCGGGTCCAAAGTGCTTTGGCCCAAGGATCATGAAAGAGCAACCACCAGTTCGCAACTTTCAGTTGCCCCATGACACCAAAACATATGATGGCACCACTAAGCCGGAAGACTGGCTCGCGGATTACGTGACGCGGTACACGTCGCTGGCGGCGGAGGTTGTGTAGCCGGAGGAGGAAACCGGCGTTGGGCCGTCAGGATCGTACCAACGTTTCTGGTAGGACCGGCAAGAATCTGGCTGAACAACTTGCCGGAAGGAAGCATAAATGGCTGGTTGGACTTTGAGGAAGCTTTGTGAGGAACTCAGCAGCACCTATCGAAGGCCAACAGGCCTCGGCAGCTCGCTTTGTGCGTGCAGCGCCCGCAGAAACACTAGACCCGGTGGAACTCCACTAGAAACTCTTGTGAAGGAGTGATAGAAGCACAGGCCATTGCTTGGTTTAGCCAAGGATGCCGGCGAGGTTCGCCTTTGTGGCAAAGGTTGCAGAGAAACATGCCAACAACTTTGGCGGAAATGATACGTGTGGCGGATAACTATGCGTTGGGAGACCCAATGCAACCGGCAATACAAGCTGAGCCGGAACAATCAAACCCGCCTCAGCAGCGAACAATATCGGGACAACCGACAACAAAGAGGGAAGATTTATCGATCAGTCACTTGTCATGTGCAAGAAAACTCGAGGCAAAGAGGGATCGCAGCCATGGGCAGGTCCTAAAACAATGGGTCGAAAAGAAACCCTGGGGCCAGAAAAAGAATTGGCAAGAACCCGCGAAATACACCATGGAAGCTGCCATGGATCAACCTTGCCGGTGGCACACGCCGAATCCGGCTCACCCGTCAAACCACTTGACAAAGGATTGTACTTGGACCAAGTACTTGATGCAAAAAGGGGCGGTAAAAGATGCGCAAGGGTGCAACACAATGATGCCACCACCACAAGATATGCTGTGACAGCAACAACTACCACCACCACCGCTTACCGGAGCAAATGCTCTACCGGTACAGCCTCAGCCAAACAGGCAGAGTATCGGCAAGTCAATCAGGTGGGAGAGGGCCACGGCCAACCACCTCCGGCACCTTTGGGCGGAATATTTATGAGGACCCGGACGTGTGCTGTGTCGTGTTCGTCCGAGCCAGACAGGCAGAGCCTACATCGCCATTCCATGGAAGTGAACGCGGTGATGCCGGCAATACCAAAATATATGTTGTGGTCGAAAGGAAATCTCATGGTCGATCAAGGATCACCCCAAGGTTATGCCTAACCGGGTGGTTATGCTCTCGTGGTGGACCCAATCATGAAAGGGCCAACGACTCGCGTCAAGTTCAGCAAGGTGCTGATAGACAATTGGAGCAGCATAAACATAATGTACCGGCACACCATGCATACGCTGGGCATAACAGAAAACATGCTTCAGCCAACTCGCACAACGTTCCACGGAATCGTTCCGGGTTTGTCCTGCGCGCTGGTTGGAAAAGTCCGGGTGGATGTGTCGTTTGGAGGACGTGACAATTGCCGGGTTGAAAACGTTGAGTTCGAGGTGGTGGACTTAGATAGTCCATACCATGCACTACTGGGGAGACAGGCACTGGCGGCCTTCATGGCCTCGACCCACACAGCGTATCTCAAGATGAAGATGCCGGCACCTCGTGGACCCTTAACTGTGGTGGGAAACTACAGGATCTCGCTGGAGCCCGGATCGAACGCGAATCGGTGATCGCAGAGGAAAAGAAGAGGATCTGCCGGTTGCGGCTCAGTCTTCACAATTGAGCTTGGCGGCAATGAGCGCAAGCTTGCTCCAGCGTTCAAACCGACAAAGGAGACAAAGGACATTGTGCTGGACCCGGCTTTCCCGGCGTGTTCGTATCGGTGCGGCCTCAGTGAGGCATAGGAAAGCGCGCGTCAGCTTCCTCCGTGAGAATCGGAATATCTTTGCCTGGTCAACAGAGGACTTGGTAGGTGTTCCGAGGGAGCTGGCTGAGCACTCTCTGAATGTCCGGAAGGATGCGAAGCCGGTGCGACAACCCTTACGCCGGTTTGCTGAGGATAGGAGGAAAATCATTGGAGAAGAAGTAACAAAGCTATTGGTTGCCCGTTTTATTGTGGAGGTGCTGCACACTGAGTGGTTAGCTAACCCGGTGCTGGTTGAAAAGAAGAAAGATGAGAACCTGGAGGCAAAAGCTCCAAAGGTGTGGCGCATGTGCATCGACTACACCAATCTGAACAAGGCTTGCCCGAAAGACCCCTTTCCTTTACCGCGGATCGATCAAGTGATTGATTCCACTGGGTGTGAGTTGTTGTCTTTCCTGGATGCTTATTCCGGTTTCCACCAAATTCCCTTGAAAAAGGAAGATCAAATAAAAACTGCGTTCATTACCCCGCACGGGGCTTATCGCTATGTCACTATGCCTTTTGGTTTGCGCAACGCTGGTGCAACGTACCAGCGCCGTATGCAAAAGTGTTTGTTTGATCAAATGGAAAGAATGTGCAAGTTCGTGGACGATGTCGTGGTAAAAACTAAGGCAAAAGAAACCTTAATCGACGATCTCCGGCAAACATTTGATAACTTAAGAAGATTCCGGATGAAACTTAATCCCGGCACCGGTGTCCTGCCGGCAAACTGCTTGGCTTTCTTGTGTCAAGCCGGGGCATTGAGTCAATCCGGTAAGAAGCAATCGAGAGAATGACGATACCGCAAGATCTTAAGGACGTGCAAAAGTTCACCGGAAGCTTAGCATCGCTGAGGTTCATAAGCGAGTTAGGAGAAAGGCCCTGCCGCTCTATGCTTTAATGAAAAAATCCGATACGTTCGTCTGGACCCCTCAGGCAGACGCGGCGTTTAAAGAGCTAAAAACAATGCTAGCCACTGCGCCGATATTGGCTTCGCCATTGGAAAGAGAGCCCATGTTGTTGTACATAGCAGCAACTAACCGGGTTGTGAGTGTTGTTGTGGTGGTAGAAAGAGAAGAGGAAGGAAAAACCGTCGAGAGCCGGTATACTACTGAGCGAGGTGCTCTCCTCTCAAAGCAAAACTACCCACACTTCCAGAAGATGACTTATGGCGTGTTCATGGCCGCCACAAAGCTCAAGCACTACTTTGAGGAGCACCCTATGAAGGTAGTAAGTGAAGCACCCATCTCCGATATCATGTGCAACAAAGATGCTAGCGGCAGGATTGCAAAATGGGCAATACAGATATCACCGTATGTACCGGTGTATGAGAGAAGAGATGCCATCAAATCGCAAGCTTTAGCTGATTTCTTGGTTGATTGGGCGGAAATGCAATACAAGCCCCAGATCAATAGAATACCTGGAAGATGCACTTTGACGGATCCAAACTCAAAGAGGTCTAGGTGCCGGTGTGGTGCTAACCTCACCAAAGGGAGATCATCTCGGTATGTTTACAAGTACATTTCGGGGCATCAAACAATGTCGCTGAATACGAGGCTTTGATCCATGGGCTTAAGGTCGCAAAAGAAATCGGTGCACACCGGATCATTTGCTATGGAGATTCAGATCTTGTGGTGCAACAATGTTCCGGAGATTGGGACGCAAAAGATGCCAACATGGCCTCATACCGGTTTCACGTGCAAAAGATTGCCGGCTTCTTTGAAGGATGTGAGTTTCACCATGTGCCGCGTGCGGAAAATGAAGCCGCGGATGCTTTGTCCAAGCTGGGCTCGTCCAGGCAAGAAATTCCTCCCGGAATAGCCTTAGCGCACTTAAGAGTACCATCAATCAAGCCGAGTCCGGAGTCGGAGTCAATTTTTGTACCAGAATCACATGTTGTACCGATGGATATCGACGAAGGAAACCCGGGGACTGTACCGGTAAGCTCGGGGACTGCTGCTCCGGTACCGGAAGAAACAATGCTGGTGGACAACATGGACATAGACCAACCGGTATTCCTGGTTCGGGAGGCACCATCATGGGTTGAACCTATTAAGAATTCTGATCAACGGCACTTGCGGTTGTGAAAATGAATCGAGAAGGATCCGGAGGAGGTCAAAGCCTACACCATCATCAATGGTGAGGTATACAAGAGGAGTGTTACCGGTGTCCTCCAAAGGTGTGTGAAACCGGAAGAAGGAAAAGAAATGCTCGAGGAAATACACCGAGGGGAGTGTGGGCATCACGCTTCGTCAAGGGCCCTAGTGGCAAAGGTTTTCCGGCATGGGTTCTATTGGCCCACGGCTTTGGAGAACGCGGAGGATCTGGTAAGAAAATGCAATGGGTGCCAGAGGTACGCCAAGCAAAATCATACCCCAGCCTCCGGCTTAAAGACAATACCATTAACTTGGCCGTTTGCCGTTTGGTGCCTAGACATGGTTGGCTCATTCAAAACCGCGAGGGGAAACATGACCCACATCTTGGTTATGGTGGATAAATTCACCAAGTGGCTAGAGGTAAAACCCATTGCAAAGTGTGATGGGCGCACAGCGGTGAAATTCTTAAAAGATGTCATTCTGCGGTATGGATACCCACATAGCATTATCACTGACAATGGCACAAACTTTGCTCAAGGTGAGTTCAAGAGATTTTGTGAGGACAACAACATCCGGTTGGATTTGTGCTCAGTTGCACACCCACAAGGTAATGGCCAAGTTGAAAGAACAAACGCTTTGGTACTTTCCGGTATCAAACCAAGACTCATTGATGCGGTGGAAAAATCGCCGGGGTGTTGGGTCGACGAGCTACCATCGGTCTGTGGAGTATAAGAACAACTCCAAACCGGTCTACCGGATACACTCCATTTTTCATGGTTTATGGAGCAGAAGCGGTCATACCAACCGACATTCTCCATGATTCACAAAGGGTGCAACTCTATACCGAAGAAGAGGTAAAGGAGGCTCGAGAAAACGATGTGGACTTGCTAGAAGAAGCAAGAGAGTTAGCTTTGGCAAGAACAGCCATTTACAACAAAACCTCGCGCTACCATAGCCGGAAGGTTAACCCAAGAGTGTTCCGGGAATGAGACCTAGTGCTACGCCTGGTGCAGCGCACTGAAGGCCGGCACAAGCTTTCCCCTCCGTGGAAAGGGCCTTTCATTGTGAGCAAGGCTCTCCACAATGATGCCTACTACCGATTGATGCAAGGAATGGAAGAAGGGAAAGGCGGATGTCCGAGAGGAGACCAAGCGTCCATGGAATGTAGCTTTGTTGCGTCCTTTCTACTCTTGAAGTTGTGGTGTAAGAAGTTCCTTTTGTACCTTATTTGCTATGAATAAAATATGTCGGAACCTCGAATGAATCTCGGGGACTACCCCACTAAGGTTGCATGTAACTTGTTTATTTTCAGTTTACCGGTTGCTTATTGAACGTTTTTCTTCCGGTTTAGTAGTGTGCTAAAACCTACCGGAGTCTTCGACTCTGCTGTCCGCAACCGGCTTCATGGCAAGCAAGATAAACCGGTAGGGGATAAGCACATGAACTGCGAAGAGGGCGGAAAGAACAATCCGGAAAAGTTTAACTAACCCGGTTATACCGGTTTTTTAAAAATTTGAGTTATTTCTAAGTTCAAGAAAGTGCTTACTTGGTGAAAGAACTTTGTGCTCATACGCCAAAACGCCCAGAGAAGGTAGGCAGAGCCAAAGCAAAAGAGCCAAGTGTGCATCAAATTGGATGCGGAAACAATTTCGGAATCATTGCAGTGCAAGACAAAAATCGAAACGATAAGCAAAGTGCTAAGTAGCAAACCAACATAACTTAATAAGTTACCGGTGTGCAAGACACCGGCATAAATTGTTGTACCACAAACCAAAAGGATGAGTTTTAGCTTACATCATAAACCCCGGCATACCGGGGTAGAATTTAACAAGTTTTGTTGTGAAGCAAGCAGGAGCAGGTAAACTTGTTACAACAAACATTCAAGAAGCAGGGGCGTCAGGTGGAGCAGCACCGGTCTCGGGGGCTTCAGGGGGAGCAACGCTGGCCTCGGGAGCTTCCGGCGGCACATCCTCGGCACCCTCATCTTCATCTCCCTCTTATTCTTCCTCATCGCTGAGGTAGTCCTTGACATCAGGAGGGGGAGGGATGAAGGTGCGGACCTCGGCATACTCAGCAAGCCGGTAGGCCCGATCCTGCCGCTTCGCGGTAAGAACCGGGTCTACATCGGTTGGAGCATCTTGGCGTACGCCTTGGAGCGCGTCCAGGTCCAAGTCCGGATACCAGGAGCACGCGGAACGCAGCGCGGTGTCAGCTCCAGCACGAGCCGCGGAGCACTGCCACTCACGAATCCGGCGCCCTGCCTCCTTCAGCCGGTTGGCGGTGAGGGTGATGTTGGATGGCATGGCTTCTTCAGGCCACAACACCTTGAAGATTTGGATGGCGGCATCCGGTAGATCGACAAGGGTGCGGTCCACTGAGCGCATGTGTTGGACTCGAGCGGAGAGGGCGACCAGATAGTCGTACCCGTCCCAGTGCGCGTCCATGTTGGGAAATTCCCGCGCCACCCGATCCTCCATCACCTTTTTCACGGCGTGTGCCTGGGAGTCCGGGAAGTGTTCTACAGGAAGAAGGAAAAAGCATAAGCATAGGATACCGGAAAACAGTCTGCCGGAAGGAAAAGGAACGCGGATGCATTTTCAAAAAGAGAAAGCTTATAGGTGAAAGAAGGGACAAGGCAAGGACTTACGGAGAGCCAGCGCATCAATCTGCATCACCAGCCGATCATATTCTTTATGATCAGTGGTCATGACCTCAATATGGTGCTCCGCTGCCTTCCGCGCCTTCCTTTCCTCCTCCAGCTCCGTCAGCAGCACCGTGTTGGAGTTCGTCGAATCCTCCACGACCTCCGCCAGCCTGGCCTCGGCTGCAGCCTTGGCATCCTTCAGAGCTTGGTCATGCTGGAGCGCGGCTTGCATAGCCTGTTCCTTAAGTTCCCTCGAGGCGGTCTGCTGGGCGTCCAGTGCCTCGCGATGCTCCTTGATGAGCTGCTCCTTTTCGCCTAAATACCGGAAAGAAAAATATTAGTAAAGTGGCAGTTGATAAATGAGGAGAGAACGGGTTAACCGTAAAAGAAAAAGTGATACCTTGGAGAGTGGCGATCTGGGCCTTGAGGGTCTCAAGGGTAGCTTCCGGGACAGCTGTTGAACAAAGATGCATAAGTGTTAAAGAAGGAAACTTTCCGGTAAAAAGATGCCGGAGGAAAAGAAAGGAAACAAACCTTGGCAATGGCTGTGAGCCTCGGCAAGGTCCCGATGCTCCCACAGAAGCTCCTCGAAGAGCTGCTTCCGGGCATCCGCGGTGCTCTGTTCAAAGAAGACAATTGTGAGAAGGAAAGAAACCATGTTATCAACCTGAAACTCGGGGACTGGCTATGCCGGTTTGTGGCGTTTCTAGTTAAGTTCAGCTAAGAGCAGAGATCTTAACCCGAAACTCGGGACTGGCTATGCCGGTTTGCGCGTTTCTAGTTAGCTAAGAGCAAAGATCTTAACCGAAACTCGGGGACGCTATGCCGGTTTCGCGCGTTTCTTGTTAAGTTTCGCTAAGAGCAAAGATCTTAACCCGAAACTCGGGACCTGGCTATGCCGGTTTCGCGCGTTTCTAGTTAAGTTTCGCGCTCCGGTTTCGCGCGTTTCTAGTTAAGTTTCGCGCTAAGAGCAAAGATCTTAACCCGAAACTCGGGGACTGGCTATGCCGGTTTCGCGCGTTTCTAGTTAAGTTTCGCGCTAAGAGCAAAGATCTTAACCCGAAACTCGGGACCTGGCTATGCCGGTTTCGCGCGTTTCTAGTTAAGTTTCGCGCTAAGAGCTACGCTCTCAACATGAAACTCGGGGACTGGGAGAATAGACAAGATCCGGAAAGAAAGAAACCGGCATCAACAAAAAGTTACAACAAAGTTGGCGAAACTTACCACCACGTTGCTGGTGGCGTCGTACCACGCACTGTCGAACTCCTTCACGGCACGCTTGAGCCGCATGAAGTGTTCTTCAGTGGACCGGGGCCCAGCGGGATCTTGCGCTGGAAGGCGGTCCTTCCCCAAGCCGCGGGTAGATGCAGAGATGTCCGCATCGTTCCATTTTGGGCATAGGGGAGAAGGTGCCCCAGGTCCTTGCCCTCGCGCTTGGCTCAACAATCCGGCCCAGGAGGCCGGAAGGTTTTTCTGGGACCGCAGCGGCAGGCCCGACATGCAGCACTAGAGGCTGCGAGCCGGTTGATGCGCTGCCATCCACGGCCTTTCCGCGGGATGCCCCCGGCTTAAGGAACTGAGTGATCTTGGGGGTCGCCGACGGCGGCTTGGGCTTGGCCGCGGGAGGTCCTTGGCTTGGCGGCGGTGTTGGAGTGGACCCGGTAGGCTCGAGGATAAGAGCTTCCGGCCGCGGTGCAGAAGAGGCCGGCGCGGAAGTATCCGGCGCGGTCTTGCTGGGGGAGAGCTTGGCTGCTTCTTCTTCTTCTTCGGGCCAGGAGGAACCAGAGGTTCCCACCTGGCAACTGTGTCGTCGGCGCCGGTGTTCTTGGCGCGGTGTCTTGGGTTTAGGAGGGGAGCGAGGTCCTCTGCGCGGTGATCGGGAGGTGTAGGGGCCGCGCGCTGAGCTGTAGTGCCTCCCGGGAGGGGGGAGGTATTGCCGGCACCGGATGGTGCCGCCTTGCCCGAGGAGGAGTTGAGGTCCTTGCCGGGCCGTGAGCCCTCGGCTTGGAGCCAAGCTTGAGCGCAGCTGAAAGAAAGAAAAAGGAAGGGTTGGAAAAAAGCAACCGGAAAAGAACTTGCTGAGAACAAAACAAACAAAAAGAGAAGTAAAGAACTTACCCGGAAGAAACCGGCATCTTCTTATGCTTGTAGCGCTTCGTGCCTACCTGCTTTCCCCCAAGGACTTCAGTAGGGCGTTTGGCGAGGAGGAGCTTGGCTAGAGCCGGCGTCGGCGGAGCCTTGTTCTTCGGCCTTGGGCCATGAGTTTCTCCACAAACTCGTTGCCGGCCTCGGCCCAGGGGAGCAACGTGCTCGTGGACCTGTGGTTCGGGGCTAGCTGAGGGAACGTCTACAGAAGGAGATAGGTAACAGAAGAATATGAGAGATCAAAAGAAGAGCTACCTCAACTGAGCTCAGGTCGTCAGACGAACCGACTGGCTCCGGTGGAGATTTGCCGAGGCGCGAGGCTGGAGTCCGGCCCATCTTCAGGTCCTGCCAGCTAATGAAAGGGTCCGGGTCGAACTTGTCCAGAGCACGCTTCTGGCAAGGACCTCGCCGGTCTGAGTCGATGCGGGGGAAGCGGTCCTTGGCCTGAAAACAAGCAAGAAAAACAATTAGTCGCAGTATGAAAGTTACCGGTGGCCGACCCGAGTTGCGTAATTTCTTACTTCTTGGGTCGGAGGATTAGTGGAGCTAGAGGCCGGAGGCCCCATTCGATCCGGCATGTCCGTTTGGCATATTTGGCTAGCCTTCAGGACCACATCTGCCTTGCTCAAGGGCAGGCCGGTGATCTTGGTGGGATCGCCGGGGCCGTACATCTCGCTCATCTTGTGAACGCGACGCTTGAGGGGAAGCACCCGGCGGCTGATGAAGGTGCGGATGATATCGTCGGAGCAAATGTTGGTTTCGCTCATCAGCTTCAACATGAAGCGTACCACCCGGTTCGTCTCTATGTGATCCGTACCAGGGTTGTAGTTCCAGTTGATCTTGGCGGGCGGCGCCGGGTTGAAGGCCGGCAAGTTGATGAGGTCAGTGGCGCTCTTGTTCTTCACATAGAAGAACGTTGTCTGCCACAACCGGCAAGACTCGAGGCCGTTGAACTTAAAAAAGGGGCTCCCTTGGCGGGAGCCGATGATACAAGACCCGCATTGTACGGGGGTTTGGGCTTGGGAATGTCCTTGCCCTGGACCGAGTTGATCCGAAGAGAAAAGAAGCGTGCAAACGTCTCGCGAGCGGGACGGATGCCGATGTAGCCCTCCATGAAGGCCACAAAACAAGAAAGGTAAAAAACGGCATTGCCGGGAAGGTGGTGAGGCTGGAGTCGATAGAAATCAAGGAATTGGCGGAAGAAATCGGAGGCAGGAAGGCCGAAGCCACGCTCAAAGTGAGCAAGGAAAACAACGACCTCTCCGGGTTCAAGCACCGGTTCGATCTCGCCACGAGGAAGCCGGCAGGAGACTCCTTCCGGTATTCTCCTGGACCGGTAAAGCCAGTCAATCTCGTATTGAGTCACGTCGGAACCCCTCCAGGCTCCGCGTGTGATACCGGAAAGATCCTTTCCGGGGGCCCGGCTGGAGGTGCCGACCTCTTGATCCTTGCTGGATTCCATTTCCATCCGGGCAAGATCTTCAGTTAGCCCGTCGGATGTGCTACTGCCTTGACTACTAGAAGAGGAGGCGAGAAGGGATTCTTCACTAGACATACAGATCTGGGCGACGCCGGAATCTACCGAAAAACAGTTTTCCCCAAACACACCCTCGCGCGAAGATCTACGAGTAAGAGAAAAAGCAAAATAAAAAGGGGATAAATACTCTACCGGCCCAAGATCTGGAAAGCTAAGAGAGAATAGGTAAAGAGGTATCGAACCTAACCTGAGGCGGCGGAGTTGCAGGAGAAGTGGCTCGCCGGTGGAGAAGTGAGCTTGCAGTTGGCGAGGAGGTCCGCCGACGGTGAGATGGAGAAAAGCTTGAGGAAGCACCAATGTCGCGACTGCGACGGGAGCACCGCAGAAGTTCTTCACACGGTGAAGTTCAGCGGCGTCAGGCGGAGCAGAAGCGGAAGTTCGTCGGGCGGCGGAGCTCGAGCGGCGAACGGAGCGGCGGAGGCGCAGAGGGCAAAGGCACTGTGCGTGAGGAAGTTGGTGTAGGATAACGTTGCATAGAAAACAAAAATTTTCCTACCGCGAACACGCAATTCAAGCCAAGATGCAATCTAGAAGACGGTAGCAACGAGGGGGTATCGAGTCTCACCCTTGAAGAGATTCCAAAGCCTACAAGATGAGGCTCTTGTTGCTGCGGTAGACGTTCACTTGCCACTTGCAAAAGCGCGTAGAAGATCTTGATCACGATCGATTCCGGCGCCACGAACGGGCAGCACCTCCGTACTCGGTCACACGTTCGGTTGTTGATGAAGACGACGTCCACCTCCCGTTCCAGCGGGCAGCGGAAGTAGTAGCTCTCTTGAATCCGACAGACCACGGGCGTGGTGTCGGTGGCGATGGAGAACTCCCATGGAGCTTCGCTGAAGCTACGCGGAAGATATGGAGGAGGGCGGCTAGGGTTTGAGAGGGTGGCCGGCCACTTCAAGGGGGCGGCCAGCTTGTGGTCTTGGGGTGGCGGCCTCCCTTGGCCCCTCATTATATAGGTGGATCCCAAGGTTGGTGTCCAAGTCTTCGAATAAGACCAGACAAAACCTTCCATAGGAGGAAACCTACAAGCTAGGACTCCAAAGGTGGGGTTCCACCTCCCATATGGGGGGGTGGCCGGCCCCCAAGGAGGAGTCCACTTGGGACTCCTCCCCCTAGGGTTGGCCGGCCATGGAGGTGGAGTCCCATGTGGACTCCACCTTCCTTGGTGGTTTCTTCCGGACTTTTCTAGAACCTTCTAGAACCTTCCATAGAACCTTCCGCGACATTTTAATTCACATAAAATGACATCCTATATATGAATCTTATTCCCGGACCATTCCGGAACTCCTCGTGATGTCCGGGATCTCATCGGGACTCCGAACAAATATTCGAACTCCATTCCATATTCAAGTACTACCATTTCAACATCCAACTTTAAGTGTGTCACCCTACGGTTTGTGAACTATGCGGACATGGTTGAGTACTCACTCCGACCAATAACCAATAGTGGGATCTGGAGATCCATAATGGCTCTCACATATTCAACGATGACTTTAGTGATCGAATGAACCATTCACATACAATACCAATTCCCTTTGTCTCGCGATATTTTACTTGTCCGAGGTTTGATCTTCGGTATCACTCTATACCTTGTTCAACCTCGTCTCTGACAAGTACTCTTTACTCGTACCGTGGTATGTGGTCTCTTATGAACTTATTCATATGCTTGCAAGACATTTAGACGACATTCCACCGAGAGGGCCCAGAGTATATCTATCCGTCATCGGGATGGACAAATCCCACTGTTGATCCATATGCCTCAACTCATACTTTCCGGATACTTAATCCCACCTTTATAGCCACCCATTTACGCAGTGGTGTTTGATGTAATCAAAGTACCTTTCCGGTATAAGTGATTTATATGATCTCATGGTCATAAGGACTAGGTAACTATGTAACGAAAGCTTATAGCAAATAACTTAATGACGAGATCTTATGCTACGCTTAATTGGGTGTGTCCATTACATCATTCATACAATGATATAACCTTGTTATTAATAACATCCAATGTTCATGATTATGAAACTAATCATCCATTAATCAACAAGCTAGTTAAGAGGCATACTAGGGACTCTTTGTTGTTTACATATCACACATGTATCAATGTTTCGGTTAATACAATTATAGCATGGTATATAAACATTTATCATAAACATAAAGATATATAATAACCACTTTTATTATTGCCTCTTGGGCATATCTCAAACAGTCTCCCACTTGCACTAGAGTCAATAATCTAGATTACATTGTAAGGCACCTAACACCCATGGCATTCGGTGTTGGTCATGCTTTGCCCTAGGGAGAGCTTTAGTCAACGGATCTGCTACATTCAGATCAGTGTGTGCAAATCTTTACTTCTCCATCTTCGATGTACTCGCGAATCGAGTGGTAACGCAGCTTGATATGCTTCAGTCTCTTGTGTGACCTTGGTTCTTGTGCATTGGCGATGGCACCCATGTTGTCACGAGATATGACTAGTGGGTCCAATGCACTAGGAACACACCAAGCTCTACAATGAACCTCTTCATCCATACCGCTTCTCATGAAGCCTCTGAAGCCGCTATGTACTCCGATTTGTAGACTTCGACCGTGCTGCCCAGCTTGCCTAGCTTACTGCAGCACCATTCAATATAAACACGTACCAGACTGTGACTTAGAGTCATCAGGATCAGTGTTCCAACTTGCATCGGTGTAACTTGTTACAACGAGCTCTTGGTCACCTCCATAACAAAGAAACATATCCTTAGTTCTTTTCAAGCACTTCAGGATATTCTTGACCGCTGTCCAGTGCTCCATTCCTGGATCACTTTGATATCTGCTAGTCAAACTAACGCATGCGCTATATCCGGTCTTGTACATAGCATGGCATACATAATAGAGCCTACTGCCGAGGCATAGGGGATCTGATTCATCCTTTCTATTTCTTCTGCCGTAGCCGGTCCTTGAGTCTTACTCAAGACCTTGCATGGTAACATAGGTAAAAACCCTTTCTTACTTTCGTCCATTCTAAACTTCTTTAGAATCTTGTCCAGTATGTACTCTGTGATAGCCCTATTAGGCGTCTTGATCTATCTCTATAAATCTTGATGCCTAATATATACGATGCTTCACCAAGGTCTTCAAAGGTCTTTCATTGAAAAACTGTTATTCAAATAACCTTTTACACTGCTTAATAGTTCTATATCATTCCCAATCAATAATATGTCATCTACATATAATATCGGGAATGCTACATAGCTCCCACTCACTTTCTTGTAAATACAGGCCTCTCCATGACACCGTATAAACCCGAAGTCTTTGATCACCTTATCAAAGCGTCGGTTCCAACTTCTTGATGCTTGCTTCAGTCCATAGATTGAACGCTGAAGTTTGCATACTTTGTCAGCATTTTTAGGATCGACAAAACCTTTGGGTTGTACCATATACAACTCTTCCTCAATGTCTCCATTAAGGAACGCCGTTTTGACATCCATCTGCCAAATCTCATAATCGAAAAATGCAGCTATTGCTAACAAAATCCTCACAGATTTTAGCTTCGCTACGGGTGAGAAAGTCTCATCGTAGTCAACTCCTTGAATTTGCTCGAAACCCTTGCGACAAGTCGAGCTTTATAGACGTAATATTACCATCGCATCTGTTTTTCTCTTGAAGATCCATTTATTCTCGACAGCCTTTCGGCTATCAGGTAAGTCTACCAAAGTCCATACTTTGTTATCATACATGGATCCCATTTCGGATTTCATGGCTTCTTGCCATTTGTTGGAATCTGGGCTCATCATCGCTTCTTCATACGTCGCAGGGTCCTCCTCATTGTTATCCACAATCATGACATTTAGACAAGGATCATACCAATCAGGAGTGGCACGTTCCCTTGTCGATCTACGAGGTTCAGTAGTTTCCTCGTTCGAAGTTTCATGATCATTATCATTAGCTTCCTCTGTTGCCGGTGTAGGCGGTGTACAACTTCCGGTACTGCGCTACTCCGATCAACGAGTATAGATTCATTAATCTCATCGAGTTCTACTTTTCTTCCAGTCACTTCTTTAGTGAGAAATTCTTTCTCAAGAAAGGTTCCGTTCTTAGCAACAAAGATTTTGCCTTCGGATCTGTGATAGAAAGTGTACCCTATAGTTTCCTTAGGGTATCCTATGAAGACGCATTTCTCCGCTTTGGGTTCTAGCTTGTCCGGTTGTAACTTTTTACATAGGCTTCGCAACCCCAAACTTTAAGGAACGACAGCTTAGGTTTCTTATTAAACCATAATTCATACGGTGTCGTTTACGGATTTTGATGGTGCTCTATTTAAAGTGAATGGTGCTGTCTCTAATGCATAACTCCAAATGATAACGGCAAATCAGTAAGAGACATCATAGAACGAACCATATCTAATAGAGTTCGATTACGACGTCGGACACACCGTTTCGTTGTGGTGTTCCGGCGGTGTCAATTGTGAAAGTATTCCGCATTTCTTTAAATGCATGCCAAACTCATAACTCAGATATTCACCTCCGCGATCAGATCGTAGAAATTTAATCTTCTTGTTACGTTGATTTTCTACTTCACTTTGGAATTCCTTAAACTTCTCAAAAGTTTCGGATTTATGTTTCATGAAATAGATATACCCATATCTACTCAGATCATCTGTGAAGGTTAGAACATAACGATAACCACCGCGCGATGCTACGCTCATTGGTCCGCACACATCGGTATGTATGATTTCCAATAAGTCAGTAGCTCGCTCCATCATACCAGAAAATGGAGTCTTAGTCATTTTTCCCATTAGACATGCTTCGCATCTATCAAGTGACTCAAAGTCAAGTGATTCAAGTAATCCATCAGTATGGAGTTTCTTCATGCGTTTCACTCCAATATGACCAAGACGACAGTGCCACATATAAGTAGAATTATCATTCAATTTAATTCGCTTAGCATCAATGTTATGTATATGCGTATCACTACTATCGAGATCTAATAGAAATAAGCCATTCTTTTCAGGTGCTCGACCATAAAAGATATTATTCATAAAAATGGAACAACCATTATTCTCAGACTTGAATGAATAACCGTCTTGCATTAAACAAGATCCGATATAATGTTCATGCTCAACGCAGTACATAATAACAATTATTTAGGCTTAAAACTAATCCCGAAGGTAGATGTAGAGGAAGTGTGCTGCGATCACATTGACCTTGGATCCGTTTCCAACGCGCATCACTTCATCTTTCAGCAGTTGTCGTTTATTCTTTAGTTCCTGTTTCGAGTTACAAATATGAGCAACCGAACCAGTATCAAATACCCAGGTACTAGAACGAGAACCAAAAATGAACATCTATAACATGTATATCAGATATACCTTCTTTCTTCTTCTTGACAAGGCCGCTCTTCAGATCAGCCAGATACTTGGAGCAATTACGCTCAGTTGTCCCTTCTCCTTGCAGTAATAGCACTCAAGATCGTGCTTAGGGCCGTTTAGTTTCAGGAGGTGTGGCAGCTTTCTTGCCACCCTTCTTGAATTTTCCCTTAGACTTGCCCTGTTTCTTGAAACTGGTGGTCTTGTTGACCATCAACACTTGGTGCTCTTTCTTGATCTCAATCTCAGCAGCTTTTAGCATGCCAAAGAGTTCAGGTAACTCCTTGTTCATGTTCTGCATATTGTAGTTCATCACAAAGTTCTTGTAACTTGGTGGCAATGATTGAATGACACGATTAATCCCCAGTCTGTTAGGAATCACTATTCCCAAGTCACTGAGTTTCTTCGCATGCCCGGTCATGACGAGCATGTGCTCACTAATGGAGCTGCCTTCTTCCATCATACACTGAAGAAATGTTTCGATTCTTCATAGCATTCCACGGCCGCATGAGTCTCAAAATAGCTTTCAGCTCATTCATCAACTCATGAGGATCGTGGTGCTCAAAACGTTTTTGAAGATCGGATTCCAGACACAGGATGGCACACCGAACTTGAGAGTACCGAGTTTTCCGAGTCTCGTAAACAGCTTTTACTTCATCGGTTTCAGTTTCTGCAGGAGGGTCACTAGCGGTGCATCAAGCACATATTGCAGATTTCCGCCGGAGAGGAAGATCCTCACATGACGGAACCAGTCGGTGAAGTTGCTACCGTTGCTCTTAAGCTTTTCTTTCTCTAGGAACTGGTTAAAATTGATTGGGGACGCCATCTCTACAACATATATTTGCAATAGTTTAGACTAAGTTTATGACAAAATGAGTTCAAATTTTAATTCAACATAATTAAAAAACTAGGTGAACTCCCACTCAAAACAATATCCCTCGCATTGTCTTAGTGATCACACGAACCAAATCTACCGCACCTAAACCCGATCATCACGAGAAAAGGTGTGATTTCAATGGCGAACACTCAAAGTGTTCATCATATCAATCATATGATTCATGCTCTACCTTTCGGTATCATGTGTTCCGAGACCATGTCTGTACATGCTAGGCTCGTCAAGGCCACCTTAGTATCCGCATGTGCAAAACTGTCTTGCACCCGTTGTATGTACTTATTGAATCTATCACACCCGATCATCACGAGATGCTTCGAAACGACAAGACTTGATAACGGTGCTACTAAGGATGAACACTTTATTATCTTGAGATTTTAGTGAGGGATCATCTTATAATGCTACCGTCGCGATCTAAGCAAAATAAGATGCATAAAAGGATTAACATCACATGCGTTCATATGTGATATGATATGGCCCTTTTGTCTTTGCGCCTTGATCTTCATCTCCAAAGCACGGACATGATCTCCATCATCTTCGGGCATGATCTCCATCATCGTCGGCGTAGCGCCAAGGTCAATGGCGCCGTCTCCATGATTGTCCTCCATGTAGCAACTATTACAACTACTTTGAAATACTACTCAACATGAAATTTAAAGACAACCATAAGGCTCCTGCCGGTTGCCACAATACAATAATGATCATCTCATACATATTCATCATCATATTATGGCCATATCACATCACCAAACCCTGCAAAAACAAGTTAGACGCTCTCTAATTTGGTTTGCATATTTTACGTGGTTTAGGGTTTTGATATAGATCTAATCTACCTACGAACATGAACCACAACGTTGATACTAATGTTGTCAATAGAAGAGTAAATTGAATCTTTACTATAGTAGGAGAGACAGGACACCCGCAAAGCCTCTTATGCAATACAAGTTGCATGTCGAACGAGGAACAAGTCTCATGAACGCGGTCATGTAAAGTTAGTCCGAGCCGCTTCATCCCACTATGCCATAAAGATGCAAAGTACTCAACTAAAGATAACAAGAGCATCAACGCCCACAAAACAATTGTGTTCTACTCGTGCAACCATCTATGCATAGACACGGCTCTGATACCGCTGTAGGATAACGTTGCATAGAAAACAAAAAATTTCCTACCGCGAACACGCAATCCAAGCCAAGATGCAATCTAGAAGACGGTAGCAACGAGGGGGTATCGAGTCTCACCCTTGAAGAGATTCCAAAGCCTACAAGATGAGGCTCTTGTTGCTGCGGTAGACTTTCACTTGCCGCTTGCAAAAGCGCGTAGAAGATCTTGATCACGATCGGGCGCCACGAACGGGCAGCACCTCCGTCTCGGTCACACGTTCGGTTGTTGATGAAGACGACGTCCACCTCCTGTTCCAGCGGCCGTGGAAGTAGTAGCTCCTCTTGAATCCGACAGCACGACGGCGTGGTGTCGGTGTGGAGAACTCGGCGGAGCTTCGCTAAAGCTACGCGGAAGATATGGAGGAGAGGGGCGCTAGGGTTTGGGAGGGGGTGGCCGGCCACTTCAGGGGCGGCCAGCTTGTGGTCTTGGGGTGGCCGGCCCCCTCCCTTGGCCCCTCATTATATAGGTGGATCCCCAAGAGTTGGTGTCCAAGTCTTCGAATAAGACCCGAACCAAAAACCTTTCATAGGAGAGGGAAACCTAGCCAAGCTAGGACTCCCACCAAAGGTGGGAGTTCCACCTCCCATATGGGGGGGTTGGCCTATTGGAGGACTTGGGACTCCTCCCCCACTAGGGTGGCCATGGAGGTGGAGTCATGTGGACTCCACCTTCCTTGGTGGTTTCTTCCGGACTTTTCTAGAACCTTCTAGAACCTTCCATAGAACCTTCCGCGACATTTTAATTCACATAAAATGACATCCTATATATGAATCTTATTCTCCGGACCATTCCGGAACTCCTCGTGATGTCCGGGATCTCATCCCGGACTCCGAACAAATATTCGAACTCCATTCCATATTCAAGTACTACCATTTCAACATCCAACTTTAAGTGTGTCACCCTACGGTTCGTGAACTATGCGGACATGGTTGAGTACTCACTCCGACCAATAACCAATAGTGGGATCTGGAGATCCATAATGGCTCCCACATATTCAACGATGACTTTAGTGATCGAATGAACCATTCACATACAATACCAATTCCCTTTGTCTCGCGATATTTTACTTGTCCGAGGTTTGATCTTCGTATCACTCTATACCTTGTTCAACCTCGTCTCTCGACAAGTACTCTTTACTCGTACCGTGGTATGTGGTCTCTTATGAACTTATTCATATGCTTGCAAGACATTTAGACGACATTCCACCGAGAGGGCCCAGAGTATATCTATCCGTCATCGGGATGGACAAATCCCACCGTTGATCCATATGCCTCAACTCATACTTTCCGGATACTTAATCCCACCTTTATAGCCACCCATTTACGCAGTGGTGTTTGATGTAATCAAAGTACCTTTCCGGTATAAGTGATTTATATGATCTCATGGTCATAAGGACTAGGTAACTATGTAACGAAAGCTTATAGCAAATAACTTAATGACGAGATCTTATGCTACGCTTAATTGGGTGTGTCCATTACATCATTCATACAATGATATAACCTTGTTATTAATAACATCCAATGTTCATGATTATGAAACTAATCATCCATTAATCAACAAGCTAGTTAAGAGGCATACTAGGGACTCTTTGTTGTTTACATATCACACATGTATCAATGTTTCGGTTAATACAATTATAGCATGGTATATAAACATTTATCATAAACATAAAGATATATAATAACCACTTTTATTATTGCCTCTTGGGCATATCTCCAACAGTCTCCCACTTGCACTAGAGTCAATAATCTAGATTACATTGTAAGGAACCTAACACCCATGGCATTCTGGTGTTGGTCATGCTTTGCCCTAGGGAGAGCTTTAGTCAACGGATCTGCTACATTCAGAGTGTGTACTTTGCAAATCTTTACTTCTCCATCTTCGATGTACTCGCGAATCGAGTGGTAACGCAGCTTGATATGCTTCAGCTCTTGTGTGACCTTGGTTCTTGTGCATTGGCGATGGCACCCATGTTGTCACAAATATGACTAGTGGGTCCAATGCACTAGGAACCACACCAAGCTCTACAATGAACCTCTTCATCCATACCGCTTCTCATGAAGCCTCTGAAGCCGCTATGTACTCCGATTCTGTTGAAGACTTCGCCACCGTGCACTGCTTCGAGATACACGCGCGGAAAACAATATGACACAGGGAGGCCACACAGATCCGGAACGGCCGCAAGGATCCGGTGTGGCGCCATAAATGCCGCGTAGAAGCCGAAGGAAGTGACCCCCGACACCGGCGCGTCGTGCATAGTGCGCATGTCACGACATGCAGAAATTCTCGACTTCGCCGAGGAAAGAGTTAATGACTAAGATGCCGGAGGATATGATACCGGAAAATGCCTTGCTAAGAGAAATAACGTAAGTCCGGGCAAAGATGCCTGATCTAAGCTCAGCGCCGGATAGATTAAACCGGTATCCAAAGATGTGAGAACCTGGCATGGTCTGTTGGATAGAATCCGCCAGACTATACCAGCTTCGGGGACTAATGTTGGGGGGATGACCCCCGGTATGCCAAAGGCATGCCAAACCGGATGGTTTGGGCCATCAAAATACCGGTGTAATGTTCGTACCGGAGCACAGAGATAAGAAATTAGCTAAGTGAGGCTAAGCCGGTATCCCCAAGAGGGGTATGCCGGAACCGGGTAAAGAAGATACCGGGCTACCGGAAAGAAGAGCATGTCGGCAGGACTGGTCAAAGATTCTCTCCAGAGCTAGAAGACAAAGATGAGCTAAGCAAAGTAGCTTTAAACGAAGGGCTGACGATAAAGAGGAGGTTGACGGTCAAAGAAGCCGGAGGACGTCAGCCTCCCTGATTAAAGAAGACCCCGGTGTCATTTATGATTAAAGTAGCTTTGTAAAGTAGTTTGTCTAGTCAAAGATGCCATTAGGGTTTCTTGCCCTGTAAGCCACCCTCTCCCCTATAAGGAGAGGGGGCAGCCCTCCTCACGGGCACGGACGAAGAGAGCTAGGTTTAGAAGAACACTTGTACTGAGAAACTTGTAACCTGTTGATATCAATAAAGAAGATGATCTAGAGCGAGTTCTTCCCTATGTCTTTCTTCTTCAACCTCTAGCCTTGGCTAAGTTCTTGAGGAAACCATCCGGAAGTTCATCCCATCTAATCACAAACCCTCCCCCGAATCCTCTTGCGTCCATTCGACCCTAACTTAAGCCATCCTATGGCATCTGTCTGTTCACCACGACCACACATGCCAAGCTATAATTGTTGGACCAAGCATGGAGAAAGAGGGGTTATAATGGAAGAAGATGAAGAAGGGGATGATTTCATCGATGAAAACTATCTTGCTCATTTTGGTGATACTTTCATGGAGGATGCTGAAGGTGAAGGGGAAGGTGAAGAAGAGGCACGTGATGAGCCCGTTGATGATCTTGGTCGGACCATTGCTGATGCACGGAGACGCTGCGAAACTGAAAAGGAGAGGGAGAATTTGGATCGCATGTTAGAGGATGAAAGTCGCCGTACCCGGATGCGATAATGGTCCGAAAAAGCTGGGCTGCACACGGATTTGCTGAAATGGAAGGCACATGCAGGTGTAGCTGACTCGGCATTTGAAAACTTGTGAAAATGTTGAAGAATATGTTTCCAAAGAATACCGAGTTGCCCGCCCTACGTACGAAGCAAAGAAGGTTGTCTGCCCTCTAGGTTTAGAGGTTATCGAAGATACATGCATGCATCAACGATTGCATCCTCTACCGCGTGAATACGAGAATTTGAATGAATGTCCCGTATGCACTGCATTGCGTTATAAGATCAGAGGCGATGACCCTGGTGACGATGTTGAGGGCGAGAAACCCAGGAAGAGGGTTCCCGCTAAGGTGATGTGGTATGCTCCTATAATACCACGATTGAAACGTCTGTTCAGGAACAAAGAGCATGCCAAGTTATTGCGATGGCACAAAGAGGACCGTAAGTCGGACGGGGAGTTGAGACACCCCGCAGATGGAACGCAATGGAGAAAGATCGGACAGAGAGTTCAAAGATTTTGCTGACGCAAGGAACATAAGATTTGGTCTAAGTACGATGGCATGAATCCTTTGGCGAGCAGAGCTCCAGCCCATAGCACCTGCCCGTGACTCTATGCATCTACAACCTTCCTCCTTGGTTGTGCATGAAGTTCATTATGATGCCAGTGCTCATCCAAGGTCCGAAGCAACCCGGCAACGACATCGATGTGTACCTAAGGCCATTAGTTGATGAACTTTTACAGTTGTGGGGCAGACCTGGTGTCCGTGTGTGGGATGAGCACAAAGAAGAGGAATTTGACCTACGAGCGTTGCTTTTCGTAACCATCAACGATTGGCCTGCTCTTAGTAACCTTTCGGGACTGTCAAATAAGGGATACAATGCATGCACGCACCGCTTACATGAGACTGAAAGTGTACATTTGCCAAATTGTAAGAAGAACGTGTACCTTGGGCATCGTCGATTTCTTCCGAAATTCATAAGAAGAAAGAAAGGCAAGCATTACAACGGCAAGGCAGATCACCGGCCGAAGCCTGCGGAACGCACTGGTGCCGAGGTATTTGATATGGTCAAGGATTTGAAAGTCATCTTTGGAAAGGGTCCCGGCGGACAATCTGTTCCGAAGGAGCCGACGGGCACGCAGCCATGTGGAAGAAGAAATCTATATTCTGGGAGCTAGAATATTGGAAAGTCCTAGATGTCCGCTCTGCAATCGACGTGATGCACGTTACGAAAAATATTTGCGTGAACCTCCTAAGCTTCTTGGGCGTGTATGGGAAGAAAAATGATACAAAGAAAGCACGGCAGACTGCAACGTTTGAAAGACTCTGATGACCAGATCCTGGAATGGTTTCAAGGTCGTGCCGGCTACGCTCTGACCAAAGAAGAGAAGGTCATTTTTTGAATGCCTGAGCAGTATGAAGGTCCCGTCGGATTCTCGTCCAATATAAAGGGAATAATAAACATGGCGGAGAAAAAGTTCCAAAACCTGAAGTCTCACGACTGCCACGTGATTATGACGCAATTGCTTCCGATTGCTTTGAGGGGGGTCCTGCCGGAAAATGTTCGAGTAGCCATTGTGAAGCTATGTGCATTCCTCAATGCAATCTCTCGGAAGGTAATCAATCCAGAAGTTCTACCATGGTTATAGAACGATGTGGTCCAATGTCTTGTCAGTTTTGAGTTGGTGTTCCCGCCATCCTTCTTCAATATTATGATGCACCTCCCGGTTCACCTAGTCGAAGAGATTTCCATTCTCGGTCCCGTATTTCTACACAATATGTTCCCCTTCGAGAGGTTCATGGGAGTATTAAAGAAATATGTTCGTAACCGTGCTAGGCAGAAGGAAGCATCGCCAAGGGCTATGGAAATGAGGAGGTAATTGAGTTTTGTGTTGACTTTGTTCCCGACCTTAAGCCGATTGGTCTTCCTCGATCGCGACACGAGGGGAGACTAAGTGGAAAAGGCACGATCGGAAGGAAATCAACGATATGTATGGACGGCCATTCTATGAAGCACACCACACAGTTCTGACCAATTCCAGCTTGGTGGCTCCGTACTTTGAGAAACACAAGAACATTTTACGCTCGGACAACCGGAAGCCTGAATCCTGGATTAGGAAGGCCCACATGGAGACTTTCGCAGCTGGTTGAGAAAACATTTAATGAATGACGATGATGTTGTAGATCAGCACATGTTGGCCAAGACACCATCTTCGACTATAACGACTTTCCAAGGGTACGAGATAAATGGGAATACATTTTACACGATCGCCCAAGATAAAAAGAGCACCAACCAAAACAATGGTGTCCGCTTTGATGCAGCAACCGAGAATGGGCAAAATGTCACATATTATGGTTACATAGAGAGATATGGGAACTTGACTATGGACCCTCCTTTAAGGTCCCTTTGTTCCGGTGCAAATGGTTCAAGCTAACAGGAGGTGGGGTAAAGGTGGACCAGCAATACGGAATGACAATGGTGGATTTCAACAATCTTGGTTACCTTGACGAACCATTCATCCTAGCGAAAGATGTCGCTCAGGTTTTCTATGTCAAGGACATGAGTAGCAAACCGAGGAAACGGAAAGATAAGAAAACGATCAGTACATCATGCGATGATCAAAGCGCCACATTGTTCTTTCAGGGAAAAGAAACATCGTGGGAGTGGAGGACAAGACAGACATGTCAGAACATTATAATATGTTTGGTGAAATTCCGCCCTTCAAAGTGAACACCGACCCAAGCATTAAGTTAAATGATGAGGATGCTCCATGGATACGACACAATCGTAAGCAAGCAGGGACACAAGGGAAGAAATGATGTGTAATAATTTATTGTACCAAACTTTATTGAATGGATCATATGAATTATATTACCCGTGATGTGTTTGGTGTCCATTTTCGAATGATTCGATTGATTCGAGATAGCACTGATGATACATGAAATTTGGAGTGATTTAGTCATACCCTGCCTAGGCGTATAATATGCATACTCGTAGTCTTCATAGCCGCCGCCGTTGTCGGTAGTCGTCGCTTTAAGTTGCCGCCGTCGCTCTCGGCGCGCTTGCGTCGCTCGTGGCTCGAATGAGGGCGCGCGGGGGATATCGCCGGCCGTGATGTGTCCATGATGCTCTGCAGAGTCCGGCCACCATACCGCTTCCGGCCTCGTGGAAGTTCCTGTGAGGCAAACCGTCCTCCTCATACTGCGAGCGCCCTCTCACGCCGATTGATGAAGAAGGCGTCCCAAGTATGCTGGTTATCGGGATGCCGGGATTCATCCGCTGCTGCGTGAGGTCGAGGTAGTAGTGGTTCGTGATGGCCGCTCGCGCGACTGAGGGACGGGAGGGACGGCGCCGCCGCCTGAGCTCCCCGGGAGGGACGGAGTCTTGGGCAAGGGTAGTTCGAGGCGCAGCTCCTCCACCTGTGGTAGGTTGAGCGGTGGAAGCCATGAGAGAGTGATGAGAGATTGTAGAGATGTGATAATGGCTGCCGGGCTACCTATATGTAGTGACAAATCGGGAAAAAATGGGAGCGGGAAGACAGGAGGCTGGAAGAAAGTGGCGGGAAGAAAAAGGCGGGAAGAAAGTGGCGGAAGAAAGTGGCGGGAAGAAAGAGGCTGGAAGAAAGAGGCGGGAAGACAGGGAAGAAATGGCGGGAAGAAGAAGAATCCAGAGGTGGCCGGGATTTAGTTTTATTTTTCTGAATTTATTGATATATTATTTGTATTTTTAAGATTTTTAAATGAATTAGTTTTATTTTTCTGAATTTGTTGATATAATATTTGTATTTTTAAGATTTTTAAATGAATTAGTTTTATTTTTCTGAATTTATTGGTATAATATTTGTATTTTTAAGATTTTTAATTGAATTAGTTTTATTTTTATGAATTTTTTGATATAATATTTGTATTTTTAAGATTTTGAATTGAATTAGTTTTATTTTTATGAATTTTTTCATATATTATTTGTATTTTTAAGATTTTGAATTGAATTAGTTTTATTTTTATGAATTTTTTGATATATTATTCGTATTTTTAAGATTTTGAATTGAATTAGTTTTATTTTTATGAGTTTTTTGATATATTATTTGTATTTTTAAAATTTTGAATTGAATTAGTTTTATTTTTATGAATTTTTTGATATATTATTTGTATTTTTAAAATTTTGAATTGAATTAGTTTTATTTTTATTGATATATTTCTAAAAAGAAAAGAAATTTAGAATAGTTTAGTCGCCACCAACCGCGACTAAAGGGCATTTTTCCGGGAAACTAAAACGCGGCTGAAATATACCCTTTAGTCGCTGGGGTCGCCAACCGCGACTAAAGGTACCTTTAGTCGCGGTTCGGTCCCCAACCGCGACTAAAGGTCCCTCCCTATAAATGCACGCGCCGCGAATGTCACTCGTCTTCATCCTCGAACGCGCGTATCTCCTCTTCGCCGCCGTCAGCGCCGCCGCGCGCCGACGACGCCGCCGCGTTCTCGCCCGCCAGATCGCGCCGCCGCGCCTCTCTTTCGAGCGCTCGTCGCCGCGCGCGCCCCGTGCGCCCAAAACGATCCCGACCGCCGTCCGCCGTGACCGCCGCCGCGCCCGGCGTGCCGCCGCACCGGTGACCGCGCGCTCGCGTTCGCCGCTGTGGACTGGCGCCGCGCACCGCACCGCCCGTGTGCCACCGTGACCGCGCCGCAGGCGCGCACCGCGCCGCACCGCGTGACGCCCGCGCCCCCATGTGAGAGAAAGAGAGAGGAGGGCGACGCCGACAGATCGAGGTCGATAACTTTTTTTTGTTCTTCTTAATTAACAAAAAGAAGTGTACAAACAAAAATAAAATTAACAAAAAAAAACAATTTTCAAAATTTGCAAGTTTTAGAAAATTTGCAACTTCATTTTCATGATATTTGACCATGTGTAAGCTTCTTCCTCAATTCCTAACCATCGTGAACAATCAGTCTATCATGTTCACATGAAGTTTTTCCATAAAAATGTAAGAATGTGAACAAAGAATACTCACAGTGCAAATTGGATGAACACAATGAGAGCATAAAACTAAAGACTAAGTAACCAAACAACTTTCTGCAAATGAATGGAATATCATTATCTTGGTCTTTATGACAGATAGTACAAAATAATCTCATAATGATAACCGGAGGAAGTCACCTGTCGGGGCTTATTGGTATTCGAATACTATGAGGGTATTTAAGTGGCCAAAAATAAATATCATGATTTCAGCCAGGTTATCCTACCATGCCATGCATTAGATAAGAATATTACATGTGCATATGTAGGTATTAGTTCCTACCATGCCATGCCACCGGTCTCTCGGTCACGGCCACCGCCCTTTCGCCACCGCCCTTTCGCCACCGGTCTCTCGGTCACGCGGTCATCGTCCCCCTCTCGCCTCCTCGTCGCCCCTCTCTCTTTTATATGTAGAAGAGATGTGATAATGCATATACACAATTAATTTGTTTTTACTACATGTTTTCAGGATCGACATATGGCGGACGATGGAGCTGACCCGATTATGGACAACTATGATCCGGACGCTGAAGACCATATGTTCGGCATCATAAACGGCGATATTCTATATGTGCCGACCGAAGAAGAAGAAGATGATATCTCTTCTTATCTGAACCTTGACGGTGAAGATGAAGGCCGTCAGCAAGATGATGCCGAACAAACGTCGATAAACGACGATCTTCAAATGAAGTAGCAACCACCTCCGGCGCCGAGGTATATATATACATTGAGCCTCCGGTGATACAAACTAACTGATTTGAATAAATATGTGTGTACTAACGCGCGCGACTCTCTTTCTTATTTTAGCCCTCGGCCGGATCGTCGAAACAATCGAGTGCGTCAAAGCGTGGCGCAACCAAGACGATGAAACAAGGAGAAACATGCACCATCGAGGTTGTCGTGGTGCAACCGGCAGGCGCTGGAGCCCCGCAAGAACGCCACCAAGTTTATCAACCAATGCGGAGCCGTTGTTAGAGACAACGTCTCGATCACCGTCCAGGAGTGGAATGAGCCAAAGAAGGCACGAATTGGTTCCACTTTTGTCGATAAGAGAACAAAAAAAGATTGCTTCAAAAAGCTTATGGAACATTTCGTTCTACCTCCGGAATACAACAAATTCGATGAGGAGGGTAACAAGATTGAGGAAAACAAGGAGAGGAGGAGGCTAGTCAAACAGTTCGCTCTTCATAAGATGGCCGACGCATTCCGGAAATTCAAGCAAAATCTAGCCCATGACTTTGTCAAGGAGAACAAGACTCCGGATTTCAAAGGACAATATGAGAAACTGAAACATGATTGGCCAGAATTTGTGAAGCAAAAGAAATCGGAGCAGTTCATTCAAATATCGAAAAAATAAGGAAAATGCGGCTAAGAAGGGTACAATCATATTATGGGGCCAGGAGGGTATCGCCTTTGGGAGCCTAGGTGGGAGAAGATGGAGAACGAGCTGAGGGCGCGAGGAATCCGTCGGTACGGAGGGATGGGAACCAAGGGCCAAAAGCGGTGGTACGGCATGGGGAATGCTGAACCCGGAGACAGGGGAGTGTGTTTACCGGGCAAAATAATTAAACCCACCCAAGCCCTTATTGACGCAATGAGGATGCTCAAGAGGGGAAGATCAAGTTCAAGAGAGAACGACGCGCTGCAAAAGCCCTCGGGAATCCCGAACACGGAGGACGTGTACGAGGCATGGGGCACATTCCGTGGAAAATAGGGTTCTCCCAGAACGATGACCCGTACGGTTACAGAAGCCGTAAGAGAAAGATGGATCGAAGCAGATGTTGTGGCGCGTTGGCATCGAAATGGATGTGATGACGAAACCGTGAGTGTACTAGTCGAAAGAGATGGCTCGGGGCGCGCATGAAGATCATCCATTGGATCTCGGAAGCCAGCAGCGGAGAAGCAGCGTGGCTTCCACGGAGGGCCCCACCGGTGTCCGACGATCGAAATTACTGCACCGGAGCCTCCGGCGATCGAATTACTGCACCGGAGCCTCCTCGCTACCCCGTGGACGATGTAAAGGAGATGAAAGAATGTCATCTGTATTATCCAATTGGGAACATGTCCATGAAGGTAGCCATCGGCAGTGCTTTACCATGTGAACCTGGAGCACTCCACCACAACAAGCCCATTCAAGATGGCTATGCTCGTGTCACGGTGGAGGACATAGTCCCAGTGGTTTGATGACCCTGGAGATAGACATTGCTACACCGGAAGGGGAGAGAAGACTTGGAGATGTCAAGCGCCATTTCATTCTATGGCAAAAGAAGTTTATCAAGTTTGGCGCCAAGGCCAACAAGTCTACCCCCCTACGGTGGTGGTGGCGGTGGCGGTGGTGGTGGTGGTGGTGCTTCACCTACACCTCCTTCATGTCAGCCGACGCCGCCCCCAATTCACCTCCGGCGGGTAAGCGGCCGCCGCCCCCCCCGGCGGGTAAGCAGACGCCGCCCCAATCCACTCCCAGAAGAAGCGATCCTGTGTAAGGGTACATTGCCCTATGTGTGGTTTGGTAATTAATGACAACCCCTATGGACTAATGTTTTCATTGAGTTTATATGAAGGAATATTCCATAGGTACTACTTGTACTCCATGTGTTGGATTCAAGTATGGATGCCATGAAGATAAAGGTATATCTTGTGTATTGGCATCAAGATCATCGGTATGAAGATACATATGTGATATGATCAAGAAGAAGAAATGAAGATGGAGTTCTTATGTGGAACTCAATATTAGCCATGCTCTATCTTATGTGAGTATGAGAAGATACAAGGATTGAGTTGGGCAAGTTCAAGATGAGCATCTCAAGTGGATCACATGCTTGAAGCTTGCCGTCCATTTGGTGATAATGGACATGTGAAGATGTGCATCAATGGAGCTTTCCCATCATAGTGTATGGGGGAGCATTTGTGAGTCTTCACGAAGCAACATTGATCAAGTGTGGCATTCCGGCTTGTATGGAGCTTGAAGAGCAATCATCAAGATCAAGAGGGATGCGCAAATGGCCTTGCTAGGTTTTCCTTTTACCGGTCTCAAGGTGGTTGTTGGGAGACCGGATTATATGATAGATAGCCGCACTATCAAGAGGGGCTTTCGGTTGAGTAACTTGATCACATCGTCTTAGGGAGCTCAATTCTTTGCATACTTTGCATATCCTTATTGCTTCTTGGTGTTTCTTGTGTGAGGTTCTTGAGCTTGTTGCTAGCTTTACAACAAGCTCAAGTTCATCGAAAACGGAATCCGCATGCATCTTCTATTGCGTTTCGAGTTTGGACGTCTTTACCGTTTCTTGACGGTGGGAGACTCCCTCTCTAAAATCATCTAAAAATGTTATGTGAGGAGTCTCCATATTTCCAACAAAATTGTTGGGGTTCTATTCGTCGTTATCTTTCCAACAAAATTGGTTTCATGCGAATCGGAGTTCGGGAGCATTAGTTATTAAAGAAAAAGGAAAGAGGAAAAAGGATAAAAAGAAAAAGAAGAAAAAGTGCCAGCGGACCGGCCGGTCTGACCGGACCGGCCACCGGCCCAGGCACCGGTGCCATCCGGACCGTGTCCAGTGGCCATTTGGCCCGCGACCGGTCTCGCCCGGTCCGGCTCCGGCCTTCCCAGCTTCTTCCGGCCGATCGGCGCCTGTTGGCCGCCGCCCACGTGCAAGCCCACGCGCGCGCAGCCCGCGCGCCCCAAGCCTCCGCCGCCCGTGCGCGACCGGCCGGGCTCCCGCGCAGCCCGCGCTCGCCATCTGGCCTCCTGGCGGAGCCGGGCCTCACTCGCCGCCCACCACGCATGCTCTCCCCGCGCGGCCGGAGCCGTGAGCACGTTTGGCTGCCCGGTTGTTGGCGGTCCGACCGGGCTGCGACCGGCTGGCCGGCTGCTGCCCGCCGGCCGGTTCGTGACCGGCCGCTTGGGCCGTTTTCCTGCGTTTTTAATGGTTCTTTTCCCCAACGGTTATATTTGCTCCCATGCTATAAATAGCCTTTCTTCCACCTTGAGCAAGTTAGTTCTTCCTATTCTCTCTCCTCCATTGCTACTATTTGAAGAACTTGCTCTCCCCCTTGATTCCTCCAACCATTCTTGCTCATATTTGAGGATTTGAGAGAGGGGATCTAGATCTACTCTTCCACCAAACCAATTCTTCTCTAAGTGAGGGAATCTCTTGGGATCTAGATCTTGGAGTCTTTGGTTGACTTTCCCCCTTGTTCTTTCTCTCCAATCTCATCCTAGCATTCGTTGCTTTGGTGGGATTTGAGTGTGAAGGACTTGAACACCTCCGGTGTTCTTGCTTTGCATCATTGCATAGTGTTGAGCTCTCCACCACGATTTGTTCGAGTGAGAGACCGTGAGCTTGTTACTCTTGGAGGGTGACCTCCTAGTTGGCTTGGTGATTGGTGCTCCGGTGATCTCTTCAAGAAGATTGTGAAGAGGCCCGGGCTTCTCCTTCGTGGAGCTTGTGAAGTGGTTGTGGAGCTTGCCATCTCCGGAGCGGAGGAAAAGCTAACCATAAGGAAAGGGCCATTATCCTTCGTGGGTGTGGTTCGGAGAATAGGGTGAGCCTTCGTGGCGCGGGGAATCCTTCGTGGGACCTCCACTCCTCCAAACGTGACGTACCTTGTTGCAAAGCAAGGGAACACGGGAATACATCCTCGTCTCCGCGTGCCTCGGTTATTTCTATACCCGAGCTCTCTTTCCTTGTGATAGCCATCGTGCTTGAAGTACATATATCTTGCTATCACTTGTGCTACATATATCTTGTGCCTATCTTGCTTAGCTCTAGTTGCTATTGTTACACTTAGTTGAGCTTAGCATATTTAGGGTTTGTGCTTGTAAACTAAACGATAGTTTAATTCCGCATTCATACAAGACAAATCCGCAAGAGTTTGTAATTGCCTATTCACCCCCTCTAGGCGACATCTCGATCTTTCAATTGGTATCAGAGCAAGGTCTCTCCTTGTTTAAGGCTTCACCGCCTTGAGAGTAAAGATGTCGGCTAGTATAGTGCACAATGACACAATTGTCTTTAATGGCACAAATTATCTTTTGTGGCGAAATTGCTTGCTTTGTAACCTTCGGACCTTGTGTCCTCATATAGAGCAATTTCTAGATGTCGGTTTTTCTCCTCCGATGGACTCTCAAAATCTATCTTTAGAGGATGAGAAAAACTTACATCTTGAAGCTCAAGTATCTAATGAGCTTTTATTCTCCTTGAGACCCGATTTTCGTAGGTTCTTGATATATATAAAGCGAAAATCGTCTCATGAGATGTGGATCAAGCTTAAGGAAATGTTTGGTGGATCCACTTCTCAATTGGTCGGTGGTGACTCCGAGGAGCTCTCTTCCCCTTCACATCATGAAGAGCTCCAAGTTGCTTCCACCTCCGGTCGTGATGAGTTATCATCTTCTTTCACTTCACCAACGTGTAGCAAGACACGAGGTAATGATATGGTGAGTGGTGAGGAAAATTGCAATGTTGATATTGTGCTCAATAGTGATGATTCTTCATCTCTATCCCATTGTAATGCTTCCTCTTTGGACTTAAACACATCTAGCATTGAAAATGATCTACATACTTGTGTTGATAGTCCTTGCATATCATGTGTAAATTGCTTACTTAGATCTCATGAAGATATGCTTACCTTGTCTTGCTCCCATAATCAAAATGCTTATATTTCCTCTAGTTGTTTGTTGACTAACAATGTAGAGGAAACCAAACACTCTATGGATCAAGACATGTTTTCAAATGAGGATTCAAGAATATCTTCATCTTCATTCTCCGGTATGCACATGTGCCTTATGGCAAATGGATCAAAGGTATCTCCTACTTTGACTCCTAACACTTCCTCTAATGATGAGAGTGATGATGATGATAATGATGAAGAACATGATATCTTGGTGCATGATATGGCAATGGTATATGCTTCTCTTCGTGGTAATAAAGAAGCTCGTGCTTATCTCGAACACTCTATGGATACCTTGAATAAATATAGGGAAACCATAGTGGAGTTGGAGTCCCATGTTGAAAATGGGGAAATGAGATTCACTCTCCTCAAGCATGAGCTAAAAGATGAGAAGCATGCTAATTTCATGCTTACACAAAAAATTGAATCCTATATGCATGAAAATGAGAAAAATATTGTTGATGCTTGTGCTACTAACTCTAATTCTTGTGAAGCATCGACTTTAAAGGAGAATGTTGAGCTAAGGGCTCAACTTGAGTTGCTAACTAGCAATTATAGGGAATTGAAAGAAAGTCATAAAAAGCTCTCAAGCTCCCATGATGATCTTCTAATTTCCTATGATGGGCTAAAGTTAGCTCATGAGGCAAGTATCACTAAGGTAACATCTTGTGAGCCTCATATGGATGTTAGCACAATCTCTACTACAAATGTTATATTGCCATGTGCTAGTCCTTGTAATCCATCTAGTCAAACTAGTGATACACCTTGTGTTGGATTACTCACTTTGCCTTGTTGCTCTAACAATGAAGCTTCTACTTCCTCTAGTACTTGCATTTCTACTAACCATGTAGAGGAAATCAAAGAGCTCGAGGCCCAAGTCCTTTCTTTAAAGAAAGACTTGGAAAAGCGTCATGAAGGGAAATCCGCACTTGACAAGATGCTAAGTGTGCAACAATCTCCCAATGACAAGAGTGGACTTGGATTCAACTCCAATAACAAGAACAAGTCCAAGAGCAAGAGCAACAAGAAGAAGGGCCAAGACAAAGTCAAGGATCCGGCCAAGTTGTTTTTTCAAGTGCAAGGTTGAAGGGCATCATGTTAGATCATGCCCATTGAAGAAGAAGAAGCACTTGAGTGAGAAACAACAAGGGAAACGACCACAAGGTCAAGGTCAAGCTCATGCTCGACCTCAAGTTGAAGATAGGCCACTTCCCAAGAAGAATCAAGATATTGTTCCCCAAGAGAAGAAATCAATAAAGAAGAGAAAGGGGAACACTTGCTACTTATGCCGTGAGAAGGGGCACTTTGCTTCTTCTTGCTTAGGTGGTACCTTATCTAACCCTATAATTGTTGATGATGATTATTCTCTAGGGAAGGATAAGAATGGCAATGTGTTTGCCAAGTTTGTTGGAACTCAAAGTGGTTTCAAGAAAAGAACCATTTGGGTTGCCAAGCCTATTGTGACTAACCTCTTAGGACCCAACTTGGTTGGGGACCAACAAGCTCAAATTTGATCAATAGGTGTATTTGGAGGTCATTGGAGATTTGGCTACTTCATGAAGAATTAAGGGATCTTCATATATTATATTTTGACCAAGCCAAGTCATATGGATTATCATCTATATCTTATATCCAATGTTCCTCCTTGCGGTAACTTATACTTCAACTCATCATATTTATTGTAAGTTACTTGCCCCTTTGCATGTTTGGTTTTGTACCAAATATTTGTGTGTATGTGTTGTGTCTTACTTACCTATCTTGTGTATTCAAGTATGTTTGTTTGACTCATCATATACTTGTGTATTGTTGTGAGCCTAATGCATCTTGATGACATCATTTGGCTCTCTTTGAGTGATTAATGGAACATCCCATTTTGGGGGAGTGATATGCTTTGTGCATCTCTCTTTCTTTAAATGTGTGTACATGGGTACCACCATTTAGTATTGATATTAAGAGATTATCTAGTCACTATGTGGTGTGTCATACTCATGAGAAATTCAAATTCTAAAATATCCATTAATCATCTCTAGTTAAATTTTAGTTGCCTCTTGTTTGGGAAGAAATGACTTATCACATTATGGGGGAGTAATATGTTTTGTACATATCACAAGCCTAGAAAATGTGAACATATGAGGTTATGCCACTTAGAGTTGATGCTCTTAATTATCTTGTTTCTAGGTGGCATGTTTGCTCAAACAAGCTCCACTTGTAGTAAAAAGATTTTATTGCTCATCTTTTGGTTCTTGTTTGAATAAGAAATTCTTGGTGCGTTTTTCCTCAAATACATATCTCTATATCTTATTTGGGACACCGTTTGCTTCAAGTTATTCTAATCATTGCCGTGCGTGATTGTTTGACTAGTTGAAGCTATCAAGAATCTTCATCCTTGCATAGTGCTTAATTCTATATACTTATCATATGCCTCTTATTGTGAAATTGATCCTTACTATCCTTGTTAATATACCACCGGAAGTTAATTCCAATATTCTCATTGTCTTTGACAATTGACAATCTTGTATGTGGTTGAATCTATGGATCACCTTCACCTTGGATTGCTTCTTATTTCCTTATATTATTTCCAAGAAATCTTTGTTGCTCCCACGTGTTTTCCGTGTCCCTTTGAAATATCTTTTGATAAATTCTCTTGATTCACATCAAGTGTTTGTTTTGGAAGACAAACCTTTTCCTTACGGTACATTGTGCCATTGTGAAAAGTGTATAGGGTTTGGTTTATTTTGTTTGAACCTTGCTCTTTTGGGAGTTTGCTATCTCATTCCTTCTTACATATTCTATTTGCTTGAATGAGATATATCCTTGAGCATGTTTGCTTTATTTCATCCTTTATGCTCAATGGTTTCTTCTTAGTTCATTTGTTGAACTTTGTTGAACAAATCTTTTGTGATTTGCGTCTTTGATATAATTTGGACAACAAATTTGTTTGGTTACACCTTTATGCCTTATTTGATTCATTTGGTGTTTTGTCCAAAGTATGTCTTTCTTGGATCTTTAAAAAGTTTTGGTGCATGCTTATATGTAATTTGTTTATATTTGTAGCATGCTTGCTTTGTTTGATCCATTATATAGGGTATACTCCATCAAATCCTAAATGGCTAAGATGTGCATGAAATTCAAATTTCATCTAAATATGCACATATTTATATGGAGTGTGTCCTATATATTGTGGTTTGTCTAACCATGTTGGACCCAATAAGTTTGGGGGCCAAGATGTACTTGAATGATGTTTTAGGTACATTGGAGATGCAATGGAGGCTTGTCTCATCTATAAGGAAGGTGTTATCACCATATGAGAATTGGAGTCAAGCTAGGATGATCGATGAACTCTTATCTACTACATCAAGCCACTGCTATCTCGGTAACAAGTATCTTATTCATGCATTCTCATAAAGCATCCAACCTCTTGTAGGTTGTATCTTGGCATGAAATTATTTATTTCAAAAATATTGTGGTTCTTGAAAAACCCTTTTAAAGTAAAACTTCTTATTGAACATTTGAGTAATTTGAGAAGATGCATGTGATAGGTTATATATATATATATCATATTTTATGATTCACCTATCACAAATATGCCCTCTAGCAATTTATTGCATATCAATTCCTCAAAGAGCTCTTGTGTGCAATATTGATGAATTTGTGAAATAAATCCGTATTTGTGATACTTGTTGCCTTTCTCAAAACACTCCAACTAGCTTTACTTCCCTTATTGTTAGTTTTGATGTTTTTGAGATTTTCTTGGTTGAAGCTCATTCATATACCACAAGTGCGTAAATTGGAGCCATAGGCTATATATGCTTTTTAAGCAAACATCCTTGGTATATTTTATGACTTCATCTTGGATATCATGTCTTATTTATTTTGTTAACCTCTTGTGTGTGCATGTTTCTTTATGGATCACTATGTCCACTTTAGAAACTTATATACATGAGAGCGTTAATCCATCAACTTGATATCCTTGTTCCTTGCCAACCATCTTTTACCCTTTTGCTTTTAGTGGTGTTGGTAAAGAAGATTTATGAGTGCTTGGTTTACTTGTTTTTCTTCATGCACTCATATCTCGTAATTGTTGGACTCAAGTTATTCTTGATAAGCATATTATTTTTATCTTGGGTGTGTTCTAAATGATATAGAGGAGTGAGGATTCCATGTTTGTGCATATTGTATTCAAATGCAAACATTATAAATTGTGCACGAACCTTGGGGAGCTTTCTTATTTTATTTAGAGCACTATATCTCTCTTATCATGATATCTTTGTTTGTCCAATTGGATCGTTGATTGCTTGCTTTATTTGTTGAAGCTCACTTCACCATGTTATCTTTATGCAATCTTTGATCCTCAATATAGTTTGACTTCCTTCAAGTATTCATCATTGGATATGTGCACTTGATTCCACTCAAATTACGAGAAGTGCACACGTTGGGAGGAACTCACATTATATTGACCTTCTAAATTTTTCACCCATTTTGACAATCGATGCCAATGGGGGAGAAGTTTAGAGGGTTTAAGGGAATGGTTTTATTCTTAAGTTTGGTTTGTGCTTAAGTGTTTTGCCTCTCATGCATTCCATATTTATATGTCTTGCATGGTTGTATATATATAGTGGAAACTATCCCAAAGGTTAATCTTGACAATATATGCAATGAATTCATGTTCATCACACGTGCATACATTGTGGGGGAGTTCTCTATATATATTGGTTCTACTCACATCTCTTGCATTTGTTGTAGTTGTGTGAGTAGAGCCGGTTTTGATATGGGCTAGTAGCTTTGTGTTACTTGACCATATCAAATACAACCTCTTGTATACAACTTATTCTCGGATAAGTTGCGTACTTGTTTCTAATATTCATTATATAAACCCTCTTATTGTGGTTGTCATCAATTACCAAAATGGGGGAGATTGTAAGGGTACATTGCCCCTATGTGTGGTTTTGGTAATTAATGACAACCCATATGTCCATGTGTTGGATTCAAGTATGGATGCCATGAAGATAAAGGTATATCTTGTGTATTGGCATCAAGATCATCGGTATGAAGATACATATGTGATATGATCAAGAAGAAGAAATGAAGATGGAGTTCTTATGTGGAACTCAATATTAGCCATGCTCTATCTTATGTGAGTATGAGAAGATACAAGGATTGAGTTGGGCAAGTTCAAGATGAGCATCTCAAGTGGATCACATGCTTGAAGCTTGCCGTCCATTTGGTGATAATGGACATGTGAAGATGTGCATCAATGGAGCTTTCCCATCATAGTGTATGGGGGAGCATTTGTGAGTCTTCACGAAGCAACATTGATCAAGTGTGGCATTCCGGCTTGTATGGAGCTTGAAGAGCAATCATCAAGATCAAGAGGGATGCGCAAGGCAAAGGTATGGCCTTGCTAGGTTTTCCTTTTACCGGTCTCAAGGTGGTTGTTGGGAGACCGGATTATATGATAGATAGCCGCACTATCAAGAGGGGCTTTCGGTTGAGTAACTTGATCACATCGTCTTAGGGAGCTCAATCCTTTGCCTTTATATCCTTCTTGGTGTTTCTCTGTGTGAGGTTCTTGAGCTTGTTGCTAGCTTTACAACAAGCCCAAGTTCATCGAAAACGGAATCCGCATGCATCTTCTATTGCGTTTTCGAGTTTGGACGTCTTCACCGTTTCTTGACGGTGGGAGACTCCCTCTCTAAAATCATCTAAAAATGTTATGTGAGGAGTCTCCATATTTCCAACAAAATTGTTGGGGTTCTATTCGTCGTTATCTTTCCAACAAAATTGGTTTCATGCGAATCGGAGTTCGGGAGCATTAGTTATTAAAGAAAAAGGAAAGAGGAAAAAGGATAAAAGAAAAAGAAGAAAAGTGCCAGCGGATCGGCGGCCGACCGGACCGCCACCGGCCCAGGCACCGGTGCCATCCGGACCGTGTCCAGTGGCCATTTGGCCCGCGACCGGCCTCGGGCCCGGTCGCTCCGCCTGCCCGGCGCCTCCTCCGGCCCGACCGGCGCCTGCTGGCCGCTCCACCACGCGCCCACGCAAAACGCGCCCGCGCAGCCCAAGCCTCCGCGCGCCCGTGCGGAGCCGCCGGCTCCCTCGCGCCGCGCGCCCCGCTATCCGCCCCCCGCCGAGCCGCCTCACCGCCCGCCACCCAGCCACAGCATGCCTCCCCCGCGCGGCCGGAGCCTATCCGCGCCCGTGAGCACGCTTTGGCCTGCTCGGTTGCTGGACCGGCTGCTGGACCGGCCCTGCCGGTTGCTGCTCGGCCGGGGCCTCGTGACGGTGGGCCGTTTTTCGGGCCGTTTTTCCTGCGTTTTTAATGGTTCTTTTTCCCCAACGGTTATATTTGCTCCCATGCTATAAATAGCCTTTCTTCCACCTTGAGCAAGTTAGTTCTTCCTATTCTCTCTCCTCCATTGCTACTATTTGAAGAACTTGCTCTCCCCCTTGATTCCTCCAACCATTCTTGCTCATATTTGAGGATTTGAGAGAGGGGATCTAGATCTACTCTTCCACCAAACCAATTCTTCTCTAAGTGAGGGAATCTCTTGGGATCTAGATCTTGGAGTCTTTGGTTGACTTTCCCCCTTGTTCTTCCTCTCCAATCTCATCCTAGCATTCGTTGCTTTGGTGGGATTTGAGTGTGAAGGACTTGAACACCTCCGGTGTTCTTGCTTTGCATCATTGCATAGTGTTGAGCTCTCCACCACGATTTGTTCTAGTGAGAGACCGTGAGCTTGTTACTCTTGGAGGGTGACCTCCTAGTTGGCTTGGTGATTGGTGCTCCGGTGATCTCTTCAAGAAGATTGTGAAGAGGCCCGGGCTTCTCCTTCGTGGAGCTTGTGAAGTGGTTGTGGAGCTTGCCATCTCGGAGCGGAGGAAAAACTAACCATAAGGAAAGGGCCATTATCCTTCGTGGGTGTGGTTCGGAGAATAGGGTGAGCCTTCGTGGCGCGGGGAATCCTTCGTGGGACCTCCACTCCTCCAAACGTGACGTACCTTGTTGCAAAGCAAGGGAACACGGGAATACATCCTCGTCTCCGCGTGCCTCGGTTATTTCTATACCCGAGCTCTCTTTCCTTGTGATAGCCATCGTGCTTGAAGTACATATATCTTGCTATCACTTGTGCTACATATATCTTGTGCCTATCTTGCTTAGCTCTAGTTGCTATTGTTACACTTAGTTGAGCTTAGCATATTTAGGGTTTGTGCTTGTAAACTAAACGATAGTTTAATTCCGCATTCATACAAGACAAATCCGCAAGAGTTTGTAATTGCCTATTCACCCCCCCCTCTAGGCGACATCTCGATCTTTCACCTGGACTATCAACCCGGACCCTTATGTACCTAAGACCACAAAGGTACCGGAGCCATCACTGAAGCCTCTCCCCACAAGGCCTTGGGAACGTAGTGCCGAGGAAGTCAACGCGGTCGCGACTGCTGATTATGAGAAATGGAAGGCGGACGCAAGAAGAAAAGAGAGCCCGAGCCCAAGCCAGTATTTTCTGATGAGCAAAAGAAGTGGGCTAAGTCATTTTTTAGTACACCGTCCCAAGCCGCGAAGAATCTGCCTGACGACTATGCACGTGAACTTCGTAGGCAGGCACTCATGTTGAAGGATAAGAAAGAGCGGGCGGAGAAGCAGGAGAAGAAAGCCTGGAGGAGGCCGAGAAAGAATTAGCAAGTAAAAAAAGCGGGAAACGAGTTGCCCAGCTCTGGGAACAAAGTAAACAATCGATTGCTCCGCTCATAGTGAAAGCCGCCGGTCCGGATGCCCCGATATCATAGCAGCTGCGGCAAGACAGGGGATTGACCGTAACGAGTGCCAAAGAACAAACGGCCAACTTAGGTATGACTCTTCGTGCAGTGTTAGGCTTTGAGGAGGCGCCAATGAGTAAACCAGTAATTACATATGTGCGGAATGGGCCCCTCGTCGAGCCTGCGCAGGAAGAGGATCTACCTCAACAATTGAAAAATCTGCTAAATTGGTACAAGCGTTACATAAAAAATAAAAACGCCAAAGAATATATTTATGCGGAAGTTAGACATGAGCATCACTTCAAACATTACTATGTAACAATTCATCTGAGTGAATTGTTCCAGCTTCTCAATCTGCGCGAGCTCGACAAATCTATCATCAGTTGCTACGTTCTGTAAGTGATTTATTTCTACCCCATCTCGTTCATTGCATGCACTATATATATGTCCTAACTATATTGTTCTGTACTCTATAATGCAGAATGAAGATCAAGGAATGTGAAGTAAGGAACATCCATCATGTTGGGTTCATTGACCCACACATCGTTAATGGATATGTGTTAAAACATCACCCCGCCGACGTGGAGGAAGACCTGTGGCGGTTTCTTGATAAGCAGGAACTCAAAAGTGATATTCTATTTCCTTACCATTTTGGGTGAGTGTTTCTGTCTTGAGCACATTCTCTTTTGTTTACTCCATGCATGGTATGTGGCTAATCGATGAGTTATGCATGACTGTGCATGTATCGTGTCCGCAGGTTCCACTGGATTCTGCTAGTAAATTTCATGACTCCACAGTAATCGTCCACGACTCTCTGAATATGGATTCAAAGCTTTGGACCGACATGAGAAAAATGATGCAGAAGTAATTATTTTCATTCATTTGCGCTCTATATCGATCGGCCTATTTCGTTCATTTCCTAATATCAAGTAACTAATAACTCTCTTGTTTTCATTTAATTTTCTTTGCCTCGTAGGGTTTGGAGACGGTTCGTAGATGCCAAGGTCGGTGAGTTCAAAAAAGAGCTACATTTTATGCGGTCAAAGAGTGGGACTGGGGATATTCAGCCACCGAGGACCAATCTATGTGGATACTATGCTTGTGAGATGATCCGGAGATACACCTCTGAGCGGGTTCCGAGTGACAACAATATCAAGAGGAATAACCTCCGGATGATGCTTACTCCAGAAGCTCGCTTCCGACCACTTCAAGAGGAACTAGCTGGATGGTTCGTGAGGGAAGTCGTCGATCCTAAAGGAGAACACTATGTAGATGACGTAGAACTTTATATGCACTAAATTGTGTATGGAAACTTGTTCAAAATTGTATATGCTGGTCATCCGATATTGAATATATATTGTATATTCCTCTTGAATTCTCTTTGGTTCTAATTTCAAATTTGTTTGAAATTGTACATTCATATGCATGTATGTAGTATCGTACAATATGTAAAACTCCTTCAAAATTAAAATAAAACACAAAAGAAATAAAACAATACAAATTAAAAAGAAACCAGGTTTAGGGGGGGCTAAAATCCTAAACCATGCGGCCTTTAGTCGCTGTGCCGAGAACCGCGACTAAAGGTCCTCCGCCCCGACGGACTGCTGGCGGCCACGTGGACGTGCCTTTGGAACCGCGACTCAGCGGGGGGCCTTTCTTAATTGGTCGCGGTTGCGCAACCGCGACCAATGGCAGTTGCGAACCGCGACCGAAGCCCTTTTTTTTCTACCAGTGAGATGGGATATAGAAAGAGATACCGGAGGGTGAAAAATGCAATTTTTTCTATTTTTGAATCTGAAATATCAAAACGAAATATCTTGAGAACCGTTTGTTTAAGTTAAAAACTGTTGTTCCTGCTTTGAGATCTTGAAAAGTAGATATGTTTCGAGAAAACATTTTTTACTTCCAAAACTAATATGGTTGTAATTGGAATTTGCACACTCGATTTGCACTAAGCTCTACATTTTCACTAAGGTGTCCGTACTATCGGCGTACGTGTACTTGTATTTTAATGTACTTGTCACTTCTGTTTACTCGTACTTTCATGCACTTGTACTTCGGTATACTTTGGTGTACTTATATTCCGTCTTCTCTATAGTTTTACTTGGTCTTCTATATAGTAGTACTTGAACTTCTGTGTACTTTGTACTTCATCTTTTCTATACTTGTACCTGGAGTGTATTTTTTTGTCATTTTTCATTGGACAACGCACAAAATGCATATACTAGCTAGTTGACGATGGAAGTACGCTAGCTAGGGGCTTATGGATGTATGCTGCAAACTCTGTACTCGTGCGTGACTGCGTGTCTACGTGAAACCTGGATGTGGGCGAAAACTGCTCCCTGTGTTGCACCGCTAGAGGAGATCATCGGCTCTATTGTGCTCTCTGCTGCACCTACCAAGTGCACCCTATTTCGTCGGTGCCGAGGCGGGGATCCCTGCGCGATCGTGGCGTTCCTCTTGCTGAAGGTTCCTGGCACCAATCAGATTCATCGCGAGGTGCTCAGGATAGGGAAATCACACCGGAAATTGCCCAGGAGGCGTATGTGCTTTCATGAATCACCATGGACGCGTTTGGTAGTCTGTATGAGAATCATGGCTCACTGCGCCAGCGAGATGGGACTCCCATCTCGTTCAAGCCGAGCTTCGATTCACGAATGGCACATCGTTTGGTAGGTTGTGTTGCACCGGGTGGCACTCAAGTGACACTTTGATTGGTTGGTCGCATGATTTTCGTAGCCTCACCTATATGGCAACATGGTGATCTTACCTCACCTATCACAAGACCACCATGGAACCACCGTTCACAAGCTTCGACACGCCGACGATGGCACCGCCGGTCACGCCGGTCAAAAGCATCACCACGTCGTCGACCACGAAAACGAAGACCACCATCGGTGATGCCGGTCACACGCATGGGTACGTCGCCGACCACGAAGACGAACACCACCATGACACCGTCGGTGACGCCGGTCACAAGCAGCACCATATCGTCGTCCACAAAGACGAACACCACCAGGACACCGCCGGTGATGCCGGTCACACGCATGGGCACGTCGCTGACCACGAAGACGAACACCACCATGATACCGTCGGTGACGCCGGTCACAAGCGGCACCATGTCGCCGTCCACAAAGACGAACACCACCAGGACACCGCCGGTCACGCCGGTCACACGCATGGGCATATCGCCGACCCCGAAGATGAACACCACCATGACACCGTCGGTGACGCCGGTCACAAGCAGCACCATCTCGCCGTCCACGAAGACGAACACCACCAGGACACCGCCGGTCACGCCGGTCACACGCATGGGCACGTCGCCGACCACGAAGACGAACACCACTATGACACCGTCGGTGACGCCGGTCACAAGCAGCACCATCTCGCCGTCCACGAAGGCGAACACCACCAGGACACCACCGGTCACGCCGGTCACAAGCATGGGCACGTCACCGACAACGAAGACGAACATCACCATGGCACCGTCGTTCACGTCGGTCACAACACGTCGCTGAAGACGAAGACGAACACCACCATGACTCCACCACCATGGATTATCACCTCTCACTTCTCACCTATCATCACCACGTCGCCGTTCATGAAAATGGAGAGCGAGAAGTTGAGCAAAAGTACTCCAAAACTTAGTCACACATACGTACAGATTGCAGTATACTTGTGTGTCAATTATGTATCAGTGTATGTACACCGAAAGAAAAACATGTCAATATGAAAGTCATGCGGAATGGTGAGATGAACCTACTCCTGAAAGGAAATCTCAAACGGTTGAGCATGTGCGCCGAATTTGACAAAATTCGCTTAAAACATCATACACGAAATTGACGATTTACGACCTACAAAACTTGAAACCGATTGTGGGAATTGGTTCGTACCAATGACACACATCTTTTTCGTGTACATCTTTTTTCGAACTATTTTTGTGTTGATTTGAGAGAGGGTGTGTGGAGTAATGTAAGGGAGAGTGAGCTTAAGCAACAGCTCGTGCAGCCGTTGCATCGCTGGAGCCAAAGTGGCGCGAGAACGGGCCTGTCCTGGAGAAACTGTCGAACTGGGCGTTCCTCCAGGGTCTGGCCCGATGCTGCTTTGAGAACCGGTTGCTGCAAGAACGCGGCTTGACCCAGGCAACCAAACGGACCAAAAATTGCTAACCCGATGCGAGCCAAGGGGCATGCAGCCTACCAAACGCGTCCCATGTGATGGATGTCACTTGTGGTGCGCCGGATCAACATCTGTGGTAGGCAGCACGGTGGGCTATTTGCCCGCTCTTCCCCGCCACGGGATTGCTGCATGACGTGAAGATTTATTTTCCATTATTAGCTCGTGGTGATCTCCACCCACCTTGGGATAGCCTTGGCACCTTCATTGCTGTGATTGCCAAGGTGTTGATTGGGAATCATGGTCATGTTTGATTAAGACAGTTTAGGTGCTAGTGGTTCCATCTCGCATGCTCGTGTCGAGTAGAGAAGATCCCAGAGAGTATAACAGCAGATTGAAAGAGATGATAGGTGTTTTGCAGCAGTCTCCTCGATAAGTGGGGGCGGGGACCCTAGCGGACTTTGTTCTTGGTGGTGCTCTTTGAGCTCTATGTTTCAGTTACGGGTTAAAACATTAGGTCCTTCTGCGGTTGTACTTGGCAATGGTGATTCCTGGTCATTTCCTTGTTAGAGGTATTTGTTTTTCGAAGGTGAAAACCCAGATCTAACCATCATGGTTAGACCGGACAATAAGTGCATTTGAGCACGATTACCTTCCTGGAATTGGAACTTTGTTTTGGAGATGTCTTTTCAGAGTCGAGGTGTTGTCGCCACTGATGGTGCTATTGGCTACAAGTCTGATTAATTCAGCAAGGGCTTTGCTTTTTTTTTCTTCTTCTATTTTTCGGCTATGTGCATTCTTGATGTCTAGATTTGCTCTAGTCATTTTATTTTTGCAGAGGCCAGATATCATTTTATTCCTTTATCAAAAAGGGTGAGTTGTTACATCCTAACTGAAAGCTAGAGATTCGGATGCAAAACAAGTCTGACTACCTTGCCTTTCCACAGCGTCGCTCATGCACCGACCACAACGCCATGACCTTAGAGCATCTCCAGCCGCGTCCTCCAAAGTGATTTGAGATGCGCCGGACGAAAAACGTTCCCAGCCGCGTGTCCCAAAGCCTCTTTTATCCGGCGGCGCCCAATACGGTGTCCGACGCCCCGAGCCCGTCCCCGCTACACAGGGGACGCTCCGAGCATGCAGGACACAACAAGAAGCGAGCCGAGGAGACGTGGGCCCAACGTGTCAGCGGGTCGGATGCTCAACCGCCGCGTACGTAGCGACGGTGCAGTTGCCGGGAAGGGGAACCGTCGCATTGGCAACCGCGTCGATCGACACGCGAACCGCCGGAATGGAGCGCAAACTCCGCGGAAGAGCAACCGCCGCTCTCTTCGACATTTGCGCTGCCGTTCATCCGCGCTCAATAAGACCCCTACCTATGCGTTTTTCGATCTACAACCGGCCGCCATTCATCAAAACCTCTCCTCTCTCACAATGAGCGACCTCTCTCAGCTTCCATCAGACACTGACATCGAGGGTAAGCCGCTGGGATGGCGCCACTGGTGGGACAAAGCTACGACGCCTAGCAACGGCGATGATTCCTCACCGCCGCTGGACAATGCGGAGTAATGGGAGGCCGTGGAGGAGGAGGAGGAGGAGGAAGAGGCTGAGGAGGCGACGACGGCGGCGGCTCGGGCGAAGGTGGAGGCGGAGGCAAAAGCGAAAGCGCAGCCGGCGAGCACCGTCGACGACGAGGAGGAGACAAGTTCCTCCAATGCGTCGAACGACACCGCCTCTTCGAAAGAGGTGACGAGCAGGAAGCGCCACCATGAGGACGACAAGGCGGGGCCATCAAAGAAGAAGTAGTTTAAATTTTTATATGTAATTTATTTATATTTTCGAAGTTTTTATACGTAATTTGTTTATGTTGCACCGCTTTGAATATTAGCAGCAATATTAGTACAACGTTACCTATGTTAAGCTTCATGCACTAGCCACTTGAACCAAAAGTCCGAACTGATGGAAAGAGCTAGCCAATCTACTTATATACTTCACAACACCCCCACTCGCGTGTGACGGGAGAAGAGAAAGTCAACACGTGAAAGAAGAAGAGCACACCGAAACAGGGCATCAGCGGTGGCTAAAGAGGGGGGCAATAGCAATTTTTAGGCTTAATTGCGAAAACCATGTGAAAGCCAGGATTTGAGTCAGAGGGAGATCGATCGGGGAGCAGCAGGAAGATTGGCAGGGAGATTGGCACACGCCACGCGCGGGACGTGCGGCCGGAGATCGGGGCCAGGCCACGCGCGGGACGGTTCACGGGCGACGGGACGCGCGGGAGAGCAGGACCGGGGACGCGCGGGACGTGCGGCCGGAGATCGGGGCCACACGCTGGACGGCGACGGACGCGCGGTGAGCAGGAGGAGATGGCAGGGCGGCGGCCAGTCGTAGGCGACGAGGAAGAGACGGCCGGCGCAGGAAGAGATGGCGGCGCGGGTGAACAAGCCAAAACGCACGGACTAGAAAAATAGGACCAAACTTTGCTCGATACCATGTTAGCTTCACGCACTACCACTGAACCAAAAGCCCAATGGAAAGAGCAGCAATCTACTTATACACTTACAACTACACATTTCTTCTATCTATAAAAATAAAAATATAGTAGATAAAATTTTATGCGTTTGGAGGACGGGTGAGTTGTGACGTCCCTGAAAGTGAGACGATACAAAACAATCTGACTACCTTGCCTTCCCACGGCGTCGCTCATGCACCGACCACATCGCCATGACCTTAGATCGTGCCGTCCGGGGGATCAGTCAAAGCGACATAGCTACAAACTAGGAGATGTCACGAGCAACCTCGTGAAACATGTCTGACTTATTCAGCTACAAAACTTAATTGAGAAACTAACATAACAGAAACCGACGCGGACGACAAGAGCATGAGAACTTTGAGAAGCCTTGTACGCCATCAGTCCGTCCGTGTCTCCAGCTCTCTCAAGTCTGAACTAGTAAACTCGGGAGAATTCTGTCGGTGCGAGGTGATTATAATTCTGCAGTGCCGCGCGATAGAGTTGGACGCGTGGAACTCGCGCGGAATCAACCGGACAACATGCTCCACGAATCCACGAATCCACGATGTCCATGTTAATTACGAGATCAGGTCCAGCAGCATGCTGGGGCCGGGTCTGTGTCTGTAGTGTCGGGCAGCCAGTCCCATTCGGCGTCATGGTCATGCATGGCAGCTGATCGGGTCCTCCGGTCCAGGTTAACTAAGCGTACGTTTGGTCCTTCCACGGGGTGGATCGATTGTTTTTATTTTGAACGGCCATTGTTCTGCAGAGAACCCTCATATCTCTTTCTCTTCGTCCTCTTCTTTTACATTTCACATTTTATACTTTCATTTGCCGTTTGTGACTACCACGTCTGACAAACAATATCTTTGTTACCCTATTAGTAAAACGTCCCTCCTCCCCCTGCCCCTCCTCCCTTGTCCCTCCCTCGCCGCCGCTAGAGGGCGTCGCCGGGCAAAGCCCCGGGGCGCCGGCGGCGGCGGGGCTTCTCTCTCCCCCGCGTGGCTGTGGTGGCGCGGGCTGGCGCGGTCGGCGGGGGCGCCGTGCTCGAAGTCTGGCGCGGTGGCCTGACCACGGCGTGGTGAAGACGCAACGACGGGGTGGCGGCGCGCTTCTGCTGGCTGGCGCGGCCCTGCGGCGGCGTGCCCGTGGCCAGGGGTGGCGGCGGCGGGCCCAGATCTGGGCCTGCGGGCCTAGGTCTGGCCCTCATCCGGGCTGCCTCGGGTGGGCGGCCCCGATGCGTCTGGTCGACGAGCGGCGAGGGCGCTGGTTCGTCCCCCGATGTCCTGCGGCGGGCATCGGGTCGGTCCTCGGCGCGTCGACTCCTCGGGTTGTGAGGCGGCGGCGGGCGGCGTCTGCGGCGTGGATCTACGGTTCACGTCGGCCCCGGAGGTAGTAGCGGATGCCCTTGACTCCTGCTCACCTTTTCCCCACCTCCCGGACGAAAGTCCAAAATCTTGCTGATTGGGCGGCGGCGACGCGCGGCTGCGCCGTGACCTTCTTGGAGGCGCCTCCTGGGGAGGTTTGGGTAGGGTGGCGGAGCTGAAGGTTGAAGCTTTTGGGCAATGCTGGTTCTTGAGCAGCTGCGGTGATCTTTGGCCCGTATGCGTGTGTCGACGGCAGTCTGCCCCATCCTCTGCAGGTGCTCCCGGCGGATTTCTCGTCGCTGGGGGGTGTCCAAGTGCTCGGCAGTGTGGCCGGTTTGGTGTGATCTTCGTCAAGGTAGTCTTTCTCCAGGGCGGCGCCGGGTCCGGTGCCCAACACCTCTGCAGCTCTCGGGTGAGCTTCTCTCATGTCCGATGGTTCGACGCCTTCGAGCCAGGCGAGAGGGCAGGGGCCCTCTTCGGCATGAGAACAGGTTGGTGCCTCGGGTGTCGTAGTCCTGGTTGTTCTCCTCGGATTCAAGACTACAACTCTGCTTCGGGCAGTGCCTCGCCGTGCCTCCGGCTGGTGTCCTTGGTGCCGAACAGCGGCGGTCTGCACTTCTGCAAGCTTGTCTCGCTCTTAGTGCAGTGTTGTAATTCGTTCTGTTTGTACCCTTGTATCTTTCTTGCCGTGGTGTGCGTGGTGTGGTGTAATGTTGTAACTCCTGGCCGGTTGATGGCTTTGTTAATTCAAAGCAGGGCTTTCGAGCCTTATGTTTAAAAAAAAATTAGTAAAACGTCTACTCTCCATATTTTTATTTACCTTGCGTTCTGGGTTTAGTCAATGCCAAACATTGTTTTGGGTTTAGTCAAAGTCTGACAAACAATATCTTTGATCATGGGCACTAGTGCTCTCATTATGTTAAAAAAATTCAGAGCCCGAACCTTTCTGTGTATCCAAACGTCCACTCAAAGTTGTCAATAAGAGACCACACAAAGTAACCGCGTACATCAGCTCCTTTCCTTCAATTTTTTGACAAAGAAAAGTGACATGTTGGTATTCAGAGACTGAAGCAAGACTAGCCATAATAACAATTTGATAGCACTGTCATAACAACAATTATAACATAAGAACAGAGCATCAGCTAAGGTCAATCAACCATTGCCTTCTGAAAGCTGGCCAACAGACTATACTTTGCTATCGAGTGTTAATGCTGAATATTCCAGGACCCATCTAATATTCTAATGCACAGTTGGAAGCCAAATTTATGCATGGAGTATCCAGAGTTGACACGCTACCTTATTGCAGAGGCTAAAAATTTGAGGTAGCCACTGATATAATTTATTCTTCCTGTGTCACTGGTAAAATCATTAGCAGCCAGGCTGCTATTGCTTGTTTGAGCATAACCTGACAATGTGGATTAGCTTGCACATATGTCACACGCATTGTTATTCTGTAGACTATAACATTGCAATAATAGACAAGCTCCATTTAAACTTGTTCTGACCGAATTGGCTGTAATTCTGGAAAGACTGAATAAAAAAATTGCTTCCAAATAGAGAGAAAATGTTCTGATTGTTTGTGAACTTGTGAGCATCAGCCAAATAGGCAGTGTCCTACCCAACTGGCAAAACAGATTATTCAAGCTTCAAAGGTGGCAGATGTCTTAGCTAGATCTGTAGAGGATTATGAAACTAATGTATGGTTAGCTGAACCGTCCCTGTTTTTATATCCACAACTGGTGGATGATGTAACCTTGATTGATTAATAATAAAGGTTGCATGTTTGCTACAAAAAGGCAAGAGAGAGTCACACCATTTTCTGTGATATATGTTGCTGTATTATTGTATCTTTGTTTGTAATACATAACCACCTCTTCCAGCCCATGTGGAACGTCATAAAAGAATGGTGCTCCCGTCTGCATGAGTGAGACTACGATCACTATTTATTGTTGCTTTTTTTTCAATCATGTTTTGAAATCTGGACCTGGCATGAATTAATGTTTAGCAATTTTATGGTTACCTCTTTACCGAATGCACCCCATCTCTTTCAACCAAACTAGCCACTCGTGCATCCCCATCGGTAGGATCCAGTTCACACGATGAAAAGATGCACTCTTTCATATACCATGTTGAATAATGATTTAGAGCATCTCCAGTCGCGTCCCCAAAGCGATTTGGGGCACGCCGAATAAAAAAACGTTCCTAGCCGCATCCACCAAAGCCGCTTTTTGTCCGACGCGGCCCGATACGGTGTCCGGCGCCCGAGTCCGTCCCCGCCCCACAGGGATGCTCTGGGCACGCCGGACACAACGAAAAGCGAGGCGAAGCGACGCGGGGCCGACCTGTCACCGACTCACGGATGGATGCTCAACCGTCGCCTACCTAGGGACGATGCAGTTGCCGGGAAGTGGAACCGTCGCATTGGCAACCACGTTGATCGATGCGCGAACCTCCGGAATGGAGCGCGAACTCTGCGGAAGAACAGCCGCCGGTCTCTTGGATATCTGTTCCGCCATTCATCCACGCTCAACAAGACCCGTACGTAGGCGCTTTCGGATCTTCAACCGGCCGCCATTCATCCAAGCTTCTCACGATGAGCGACCTCTCCGGGCTTCCATCAGACACCGACAGCGAGGGCAAGTCTCCAGGATGGCGCCATTGGTGGGACATAGTCCGGACGCCCAACAGCGGCGATGATTCCACGCCGCCGGACAACGCCGAGGAGGAGGAGGAGGCCGAGGCCGAGGAGGATGAAGAGGCTGAGGAGGCAGCGGCGGCCCGGGCGAAGGCGGAGGCGAAAGCGAAGTGGAAGGCGCAGCCGGCGAGCTCCGTCGACGACGAGGACACAAGTTCCTCCGATGCGTCGGATGACAACGCCTGTTCGAAAGAGGTGATGAGCAGGAAGCTCCACCGTGAGGACGACGAGGCGGGGCCATCAAAGAAGTAGTTTAAATTTTTATGTGTAAATTTGTTTATATTTTTCGAAGTTTTTATATGTAATTTGTTTATGTTGCACCGCTTTGAATATTAGCAGCGTTATTTAACCTACACATTTCTTCTATATACTAAATAAAAAAGAAGTATTTTAAAGTTTGGGGGCGGTGTTCGGGGGACGCGACTGGGGAGCGACGCCCCCCAAACGCGGCACGAATGAAATACGTCCCCCAAATGCTCGATCCGGATGTTTTTGGAGACGGTTTGCGGGACGCGACTGGAGATGCTCTTAGTCCGATGAAATCCAATTTTGTTGCACGTAGTTTCTTCCTCTGCTTTAAGGTGAACTCAGGTAGATTTTGCGCATCTCTGGAGGATAATCACCAAAAATTATAGGGTCCAAAAACCTATAAAAAATAATAAAGTGGTAACTGAAGGATTATATATTCTGAAGAAATAAGGGAGGAGAAATCTGTTAAAAACTCTAGTTACAGGAAAAAAGCTGAGTTTTTCTGCCTTGGAAACAAAAAATCACTGTATTTCTATGAATTATGTCCGCCTGTCAATTTTTTTACTTGTATTAGACATGTTTATAATCTTTTGAGTAGCATAAATGTTTTGAATTTATGAGGAAACGAAATATTAATTACCTGGATCCACAATTATCATCCTATGGGATAGTATAGTACTCCCTCCAACTAGAATTAGGTGTCTGGCGTAATTTTTTGCGAAAACCCCCTCCCGCTTCTCCCAACCAATTTCATGGCCTTCTTTCTTCTCCGCCGCTTCCCGTTCTTGGTGTCGCCCATGTTGCGCCTCGTCTGAGTCCGCGCCTCGCCCGAGTCCACGCCGCGCCTCACTTGCGTCCGTGCCGCGCCGTGCCTCTCTCTCGCGTCTGCGCCGAACCGGCCACCGCACCGCTCTCCCGCGTCTCCTCTCCCCTGTTTAGTTCCCCTGCTCTCTCCCCCAAGCCTCCATCCACGGAAATGTAGACTCTTTATCCCTCGATTCCGGTGGCCCAGCGTACTCCGGCGGCTCAGCAGCAGCAGATCGAGGTCGAAATAGCGGCGCTGGTAGTGAGGAGGCTCGGCGACCGGTCAGCCCTCTTCCTTCCCACGGTAGCGGCGCCTCCTTCCTCTTGGTCCCCACGCCCGCCAGTGCCAGCTACTTGGAGGTCAAAGCTCGCACTTTTATGGGCCGGAGCAGCACAACCATGACCAGCTTCAGGTAACTCATCCTACCCTCCCTTCTTACAACCTGCCAGATTCAACTTGTACTGGAATAATGATTCATGATTTACCATTTGATACCTGTACAGTATAACTGAGGCATGATTAACTAAATGCATGACACTCTGACATTGCACAGGTAGAGGCCATTTCCGTATTAAGCACCCTAGTGCATGCCATATATGTCTTGCATTTCTAGAGCTGTAGACTGAAGCAATATACAGGGAGAAAATTCCTTATTTGACACTCCCTTAAAGTTGGCTTCCCTATTTGGCCCTAAGAAAAATTTTCTTCCCATTTTGACATCCAAATTCAGTTTCTTCCCTCAAATGACACTCTAGTGTATTCTGAACACTAACGGTGTTAAATAGGAACTTAGAAAGACTCTTTTGCCCCTAACACATGATGTGACAAAAAATTGTCTATAGATGTTACTACTCTCAAATATACACATAAGCATGACAAAAAATAAGAAGATCATACTAGTCAGCTCAAATATACACAGAACCATGCTTTCTACTCACGGTCAACAGATTTTAATTTAGAAAATGAAAATTTGGGCAGAGCCTCCCCTGTACTTTGATGGCATATCTCTGCACACAGATCATATATACATATATGTTGCATAATATAGCATATACTGACAGCCAGGATCACACACACATCAATAAGTGTTCATATTCACTACGTACATCAGCTACTAGTCCATATCCAACACAGAGAGGTTCACATGTTGAGGTCAAGTCCATATAAATCACACGACCACAACATAAAAGTAAGTGATGTCCAAAAGCAACTCCAGGAGCACCGATGACATGAATAGAAGGCATGATAATCACAAGCTGAGCCTTCTTTTCCTTCTTGTGCTCATTGCAGGGCTAGGAGGGTTAAATTTCTTGCTTCTTGTGCTCATTGCTGGGCTGTCAAGTGGCACTACTGGAACATCTTTCTTTTTCTTCTTGGATTTTACCTTCACATGAACATTAGTTTTCTCGCTGTGCATAGGAAGCTCAATGGAAATAGGCTCAGGTTGACTTGTGCCTGTTCTTGATCTGTACTCGTGCATGTATGGAAACAACAATTGTGAATAGAAACAAGAGAAGACAATGCATAACATCTGAACTAAAAATAAAAACAATACCTCTTTGATCCTACGGATCCAGAGTTGCTCCCTTTTCCCTTTTTGCAACTTGAATTTTCCAAGCTTGGTGGAAAAGACATCCTTGTTGGTGCTTCAACCATGCAAGGCACAATGGCTAACTCATTTCCTTTCATGGTCTTTATCTTCTTCTTTGGTGGTTCTCTACATGAGCAATAGAAATAGCAGTAAACATGTATAGTTCATTACAAAATGCTACATGTAGTAACTCTAAAATGTCTTGGATAATTTGATACTTGGCAATTGTTGTGCTCATGTTTAAGCTCTTGCATCATATACTTTGCACCCATTAATGAAGAAATACTTAGAGCTTGCTAATTTGGTTTGCATATTTAGTTTCTCTAGAGTCTAGATAACATCTAGTATTGAGTTTTGAACAACAAGGAAGACGTGTGGAGTCTTATAATGTTTACAATATGTCTTTTATGTGAGTTTTGCTGCACCATTCATCCTTGTGTTTGTTTCAAATAACCTTGCTAGCCTAAACCTTGTATCGAGAGGGAATACTTCTCATGCATCCAAAATACTTGAGCCAACCACTATGCCATTTGTGTCCACCATACCTACCTACTACATGGTATTTATCCGCCATTCCAAAGTAAATTGCTTGAGTGCTACCTTTAAAATTCCATCATTCACATTTGCAATATATAGCTCATGGGACAAATAGCTTAAAAACTATTGTGGTATTGAATATGTACTTATGCACTTTATCTCTTATTAAGTTGCTTGTTGTGCGATAACCATGCTTCTGGGGACGCCATCAACTATTCTTTGTTGAATATCATGTGAGTTGCTATGCATGTCCGTCTTGTTCGAAGAGATCTACCACCTTTATGGTTGAGCATGCGTATTGTTAGAGAAGAACATTGGGCCGCTAACTAAAGCCATGAATCATGGTGGAAGTTTCAGTTTGGACATATATCCTCAATCTCATATGAGAATAATAATTGTTCCACATGCTTATGCATTAAAGAGGAGTCCATTATCCTGTTGTCTGGTATGGATGTCTAAGTTGAGAATAATAAAAGAAAATGCGAGCTTTCTCCTTAGACTTTTGTACAGGCGGCATGGAGGTACCCCATTGTGACACTTGGTTAAAACATGTGCATTGCAAAGATCCGGTAGTCCAAGCTAATTAGGACAAGGTGCGGGCACTATTAGTATACTATGCATGAGGCTTGCAACTTGTAGGATATAATTTACATAACTCATATGCTTTATTACTACCGTTGACAAAATTGTTTCATGTTTTCAAAATAAAAGCTCTAGCACAAATATAGCAATCGATGCTTTCCTCTTGAAGGACCATTCTTTTTACTTTTATGTTGAGTCAGTTCACCTATCTCTCTCCACCTCAAGAAGCAAACACTTGTGTGAACTGTGCATTGATTCCTACATACTTGCATATTGCACTTGTTATATTACTCTATGTTGACAATTATCCATGAGATATACATGTTACAAGTTGAAAGCAACGCTGAAACTTAATCTTCCTTTGTGTTGCTTCAATACCTTTACTTTGATTTATTGCTTTATGAGTTAACTCTTATGCAAGACTTATTAATACTTGTCTTGAAGTGCTATTCATAAAAAGTCTTTGCTTTATGATTCACTTGTTTACTCATGTCATTACCATTGTTTTGATCGCTGCATTCACTACATATGTTTACAAATAGTATGATCAAGGTTATGATGGCATATCACTTCGAAATTATCTTGTTATCGTTTTACCCGGGACGAGCAGAACTAACTTGGGATGCTTGATACGTCCACGTATCGATAATTTCTTATGTTCTATGCCATATTATTGATGATACCTACATGTTTTATGCACACTTTATGTCATATTCGTGCACTGGAACTAACCTATTAACAAGATGCCGAAGTGCCGTGGTTTTCTGTTTTTGGTTTCGAAACCTAGTAACTAAATATTCTTAATGGACGAAACGAAGACCAGGGCCTATTTCGCCACGAACCTTCCAAGACCGAGCATACGAAGTGGGGCCACGAGGTGGCCAAACCACAAGGCACAAGGGTGGGCTCGCGCCGCCGTGGTGGGCCCCTCGTCGCCCGACTCGCCCTTCCGCTACTTAAAGCCTCCGTCGCGAAACCCCCAGGCGAAAACCACGATACGGAAAACCTTCCGAGACGCGCCGCCAATCCCATCTCGGGGATTCTGAGATCTCCTCCGCCGCCACGCAGAGGGGATTCATCTCCCGGAGGACTCTACACCGCCATGGTCGCTCCGGAGTGATGAGTGAGTAGTTCACCCTGGACTATGGGTCCATAGCGTAGCTAGATGGTTGTCTTCTCCTCATTGTGCTTCATTGTTGGATCTTGTGAGCTGCCTAACATGATCAAGATCATCTATCTGTAATACTCTATGTTGTGTTTGTCGGGATCGATGGATAGAGAATACCATGTTATGTTAATTATCAAGTTATTGCATATGTGTTGTTTATGATCTTGCATGCTCTCGTTACTAGTAGAGGCTCGGCCAAGTTTTTGCTCTTAACTCCAAGAGGGAGTATTTATGCTCGATAGTGGGTTCATGCGCATTGACACTGGACAGTGAGAAAGTTCTAAGGTTGTCTTTGTCGTTGCCGCTAGGGATAAAACATTGGCGCTATGTCCGAGGATGTAGTTGTTGATTACATTACGCACCATACTTAATGCAATTGTCTCATTGCTTTGCAACTTAATACTGGAGGGGGTTCGGATGATAACCGAAGGTGGACTTTTTAGGCATAGATGCGGTTGGATGGCGGTCTATGTACTTTGTCGTAATGCCCAATTAAATCTCACTATACTTATCATGACATGTATGTGCATTGTTATGCCTGATGTCTACGGGAGCTTCTATTCTTGTAGACAGTGTTGGGCCTCCAAGAGCAGAGGTTTGTAGAACAAGCAAGAAGTTTCCCTTAAGTGGATACCCAAGGTTTATCGAACTCGAGAGGAAGAGGTCAAAGATATCCCTCTCATGCAACCCTGCAACCACAAAGCAAGAAGTCTCTTGTGTCCCCAACACACCTAATAGGTGCACTAGTTGCGAAGAGATTGTGAAATACAAGGTGGAATGAATAGTGCATCAAAAGACAAAACAAGCGAGTAAGCGAGTAGTAATGCTCATAGTAAACAAGGTAGTAACTCGGTATTTAGGAACAAGGCCTAGGAATAGACTTTCACTAGTGGACACTCTCAACATTGATCACATAACAGAATAGATAAATGCATACTCTACACTTTTGTTGGATGATGAACACATTGCGTAGGATTACACGAACCCTCAATGCCGGAGTTAACAAGCTCCACAATAATGCTCATGTTTTAGTAACCTTTAGTGTAAGATAGATCAACAGACTAAACCAAGTACTAGCATAGCATGCACACTGTCACCTTCATGCATATGTAGGAGGAATAGATCACATCAATATTATCATAGCAATAGTTAACTTCGCAATCTACAAGAGATCATGATCATAGCATAAACCAAGTACTAACACGGTGCACGCACTGTCACCTTTACACACATGCAGGAGGAATAAACTACTTTAATAACAAATCACTAGAGTAGCACATAGATAAATTGTGATACAACCATGCTGCAATCATAAAGAGATATAAATAAGCACCTCACTATGCCATTCAACATTGAGTAAGTATTCTGTGAAATATGGCCTAAGAGACCCACACGGTGCACACACTGTCACCTTTACACACGTGGGACAAGGAGTCTCCGGAGATCACATAAGTAAAACTCACTTGACTAGCATAATGACATCTAGATTACAAGCATCATCATATGAATCTCAATCATGTAAGGCAGCTCATGAGATTATTGTATTGAAACACATAGGAGAGAGATGAACCACATAGCTACCCACAGCCCCGAGCCTCGATGGAGAACTACTCCTCCTCATGGGAGCAGCAGCGGTGATGAAGATGGCGGTGGAGATGGCAGCGGTGTCGATGGAGAAGCCTTCCGGGGCACTTCCCCGCTCCGGCACGGTGCCGAACGAGACTCCCCCCCTTGCTTTGCGATGGCGGCGGCCTGGAAGGTTTTGTGGTTTTCGTCGAACGCCCCGAGGTTTTTAGGTCGTGGGCTTTATATAGGCGAGAGGCGGCGAGAGGGCTTCGGGGCCCACACCCTAGGGGCGCGCCCCCTTGGCCGCGCCGGGGTGTGTGTGGTGGCCCTGCCCCCTCTGCGGTTCTCGTGTGTTGGAGGCTTCCGGTAAAATAGGAACTGGGCGTTGATTTCGTCCGATTCCGAGAATATTTCGTTACTAGGATTTCGAAACCAAAAACAGCAGAAAACAGGAACTGGCACTTCGGCATCTTGTTAATAGGTTAGTTCCAGAAAATGCACAAATATGACATAAAGTGTGCATATAACATGTAGATAACATCAATAATGTGGCATGGAACACAAGAAATTATCGATACGTTGGAGACGTATCAGCATCCCTTTAGTTCTGCTCGAGCAGTAAAACGATAACAAAGATAATTTCTGGAGTGACATGCCATCATAAACTTGATCATACTATTTGTAAAGCATATGTAGTGAATGCAGCGATCAAAACAATGTGTATGACATGAGTAAACAACTGAATCATAAAGCAAAGACTTTTCATGAATAGCACTTCAAGACAAGCATCAATAAGTTTTGCATAAGAGTTAACTCATAAAGCAATAATTCAAAGTAGAGGCATTGAAGCAACACAAAGGAAGATGAAGTTTCAGCGGTTGCTTTCAACTTATAACATATATATCTCATGGATAATTGTCAATGCAAAGCAATATAACAAATGCAATAAGCAAGTATGTAAGAATCAATGCATAGTTCACACAAGTGTTTGCTTCTTGAGATGGAGAGAAATAGGTGAACTGACTCAACAATGAAAGTAAAAGAATGGTCCTCCATAGAGGAAAAGCATCGATTGCTATATTTGTGCTAGAGCTTTGATTTTGAAAACATGAAACAATTTTGTCAACGGTAGTAATAAAGCATATGCATCATGTAAATTATATCTTATAAGTTGCAAGCCTCATGCATAGTGTACCAATAGTGCCCGCACCTTGTCCTAATTAGCTTGGACTACCTGGATTATCACCGCAATACATATGCTTTAACCAAGTTTCACAAAGGGGTACCTCTATGCCGCCTGTACAAAGGTCTAAGGAGAAAGCTCGCATTTGGATTTCGCTTTTGATTATTCTCAACTTAGACATCCATACCGGGACAACATAGACAACAACAGATAATGGACTCCTCTTTTAATGCTTTAAGCATTTGACAACAATTAATTCTTTTCTCATTAGAGATTTGAGGATGTTTGTCCAAAACTGAAACTTCCACCATGGATCATGGCTTTAGTTAGCGGCCCAATGTTCTTCTCTCACAATATGCATGCTCAAACCATTCAACTGGTAGATCGCCCTTACTTCGACAAGACGAACATGCATAGCAACTCACATGAAATTCAACAATGAGTTGATGGCGTTCCCATAAACATGGTTATCGCACAACAAGCAACTTAATAAGAGATAAAGTGCATAATTACATATTCAATACCACAATAGTTTTTAAGCTATTTGTCCCATGAGCTATATATTGCAAAGGTGAATGATGGAATTTTAAAGGTAGCACTCAAGCAATTTACTTTGGAATGGCGGGAAAATACCATGTAGTATAGGTAGATATGGTGGACACAAATGGCATAGTGGTTGGCTCAAGTATTTTGGATGCATGAGAAGTATTCCCTCTCGATACAAGGTTTAGGCTAGCAAGGCTTATTTGAAACAAACACAAGGATGAACGGTGCAGCAAAACTCACATAAAAGACATATTGAAAACATTATAAGACTCTACACCGTCTTCCTTGTTGTTCAAACTCAATACTAGAAATTATCTAGACCTTAGAGAAACCAATTATGCAAACCAAATTTTAGCATGCTCTATGTATTCTTCACTAATAGGTGCAAAGTATATGATGCAAGAGCTTAAACATGAGCACAACAATTGCCAAGTATCACATTACCCAAGACATTATAGCAAATTACTACACGTATCATTTTCCAATTCCAACCATATAACAATTTAACGAAGAGGAAACTTCGCCATGAATATTATGAGCTAAGAACACATGTGTTCATATGAACCAGCGGGGCGTGTCTCTCTCCCACACAAGCATGATGTAATCCAATTTATTCAAACAAAACAAAAACAAAAGCACACAGACGCTCCAAGTAAAGTACATAAGATGTGGCCGAATAAAAATATAGTTTCAAGAGAAGGAACCTGATAATTTGTCGATGAAGAAGGGGATGCCTTGGGCATCCCCAAGCTTAGACGCTTGAGTCTTCTTGAAATATGCAGGGGTGAACCACGGGTGCATCCCCAAGCTTAGAGCTTTCACTCTTCTTGATCATAGTATATCATCCTCCTCTCTTGACCCTTGAAAACTTCCTCCACACCAAACTCGAAACAACTCATTAGAGGGTTAGTGGACAATAAAAATTAACATGTTCAGAGGTGACACAATCATTCTTAACACTTCTGGACATTGCATAAAGCTACTGGACATTAATGGATCAAAGAAATTCATCCAACATAGCAAAAGAGGCAATGCGAAATAAAAGACAGAATCTGTCAAAACAGAACAGTCCGTAAAGATGGATTTTATTAGGCCACCAGACTTGCTCAAACGAAATGCTCAAATTGAATGAAAGTTGCGTACATATCTGAGGATCACTCACGTAAATTGGCATAATTTTCTGAGTTACCTACAGAGAATTAGACCCAGATTCGTGACAGCAAAGAAATCTGTTTCTGTGCAGTAATCCAAATCTAGTACTTACTTTACTATCAAAGACTTTACTTGGCACAACAAAACACAAAACTAAGATAAGGAGAGGTTGCTACAGTAGTAAACAACTTCCAAGACACAAATATAAAACAAAGTACTGTAGCAAAATAACACATGGGTTATCTCCCAAGAAGTTCTTTCTTTTAGCCATTAAGATGGGCTCAGCAGTTTTAATGATGCACTCAAGAAATAGTATTTGAAGCAAAAGAGAGCATCAAGAGGCAAATTCAAAACACATTTAAATCTAACATGCTTCCTATGCATAGGAATCTTGTAAATAAACAAGTTCATGAAGAGCAAAGTAACAAGCATAGGAAGATAAAACAAGTATAGCTTCAAAAATTTCAGCACATAGAGAGGCATTTTAGTAACATGAAAATTTCTACAACCATATTTTCCTCTCTCATAGTAACTTTCAGTAGCATCATGAGCAAACTCAACAATATAACTATCACATAAAGCATTCTTATCATGAGTCTCATGCATAAAATTATTACTTACATAAGCATAATCAATTTTATTAGTTGTAGTGGGAGCAAATTCAACAAAGTAGCTATCATTATTATTCTCATCAAGTGTAGGAGGCATAGTATAATCACAACAAAATTTACTCTCCATAGTAGGTTGTACCAAAAGACCACTATTATAATCATCACAAATAGGAGGCAAAGTATCATCAAAGAAAATTTTCTCCTCAATGCTTGGGGGAAAAATATCATGAAAACCAGCTTCCCCAAGCTTAGAACTTTCTATATCATTATCAACAATGGTGTTCAAAGCGTTCATACTAATATTACTACCAGCATGCAAATAAGATTCCATAGGTTTTTTAATTTTCGCATCAAACAATCCATGTTTTAAATCAGGAAATAGAATAAGAAGCTCACTCTTGTACATTATGCCAAACTAGTGTAAACAAGAAACAACAAGATGCAATTGCAGGATCTAAAGGAAATAGCTTGAGCACACACACAACGGCGCCAGAAAAATACTTTACTGGGACCGTAGTATGAGAGCCTTTACCTTTCCTCCCCGGAACGCGCCAAAAAGTGCTTGATGTCTACGGGAGCTTCTATTCTTGTAGACAGTGTTGGGCCTCCAAGAGCAGAGGTTTGTAGAACAGCAAGTTTCCCTTAAGTGGATACCCAAGGTTTATCGAACTCAGGGAGGAAGAGGTCAAAGATATCCCTCTCATGCAACCCTGCAACCACAAAGCAAGAAGTCTCTTGTGTCCCCAACACACCTAATAGGTGCACTAGTTCGGCGAAGAGATTGTGAAATACAAGTGGTATGAATAAATAGTAGCAACGGCAGAAAAGTGCTCGCCAGACAAAACTAGTAACGCAAAGTAGTAGTAACGCACAGTAGTAAACAGTAGTAATAGCAGTATTTAGGAACAAGGCCTAGGAATAGACTTTCACTAGTGGACACTCTCAACATTGATCACATAACAGAATAGATAAATGCATACTCTACACTTTTGTTGGATGATGAACACATTGCGTAGGATTACACGAACCCTCAATGCCGGAGTTAACAAGCTCCACAATAATGCTCATGTTTTAGTAACCTTTAGTGTAAGATAGATCAAAGACTAAACCAAGTACTAGCATAGCATGCACACTGTCACCTTCATGCATATGTAGGAGGAATAGATCACATCAATATTATCATAGCAATAGTTAACTTCGCAATCTACAAGAGATCATGATCATAGCATAAACCAAGTACTAACACGGTGCACGCACTGTCACCTTTGCACACATGCGGAGGAATAAACTACTTTAATAACAAATCACTAGAGTAGCACATAGATAAATTGTGATACAACCATGCTGCAATCATAAAGAGATATAAATAAGCACCTCACTATGCCATTCAACATTGAGTAAGTATTCTGTGAAATATGGCCTAAGAGACCCACACGGTGCACACACTGTCACCTTTACACACGTGGGACAAGGAGTCTCCGGAGATCACATAAGTAAAACTCACTTGACTAGGATAATGACATCTAGATTACAAGCATCATCATATGAATCTCAATCATGTAAGGCAGCTCATGAGATTATTGTATTGAAACACATAGGAGAGAGATGAACCACATAGCTACCTACAGCCCCGAGCCTCGATGGAGAACTACTCCTCCTCATGGGAGCAGCGGTGATGAAGATGGCGGTGGAGATGGCAGCGGTGTCGATGGAGAAGCCTCCGGGGCACTTCCCCGCCCGGCGTGCCGAACAGACTCCCTGTCCCCGCATCTTGGCTTCGCGATGGCGGCGGCTCGGAAGGTTTCTGGTTTTCGTCGAACGCCCGAGGTTTTTAGGTCGTGGGGCTTATATAGGCGGAGAGGCGGCGCAGAGGGCTGGGGGCCCACACCTAGGGGGCGCCCTTGGCCGCGGTGTGGTGTGGTGGCCCTGCCCCCTTCTCTCGGTTCGTGTGTTCAGGCTTCCGGGTAAAATAGGAACCGTTGATTTCGTCCGAGCAGAATATTTCGCTACTAGATTTGAAACCAAAAACAGCAAAACAGAACCGGCACTCGGCATCTTGGTTAGTTCCAGAAAATGCACGAATATGACATAAAGTGTGCATATAACATGTAGATAACATCAATAATGTGGCATGGAACACAAGAAATTATCGATACGTTGGAGACGTATCAATGCCCTCTCTATTTGTCAATTGCCCGACTGTAATTTGTTCACCCAACATGCTTTTATCTTATGGGAGAGACACCTCTAGTGAACTGTGGATACGTCCCACGTATCGATAATTTCTTATGTTCTATGCCATATTATTGATGATACCTACATGTTTTATGCACACTTTATGTCATATTCGTGCATTTTCTGGAACTAACCTATTAACAAGATGCCGAAGTGCCTTTTGCTGTTTTTGGTTTCAGAAATCCTAGTAACGAAATATTCTTGGAATTGGACGAAACGAAGACCCAGGGGCCTATTTTGCCACGAACCTTCTAGAAGACCGAAGAGCATACGAAGTGGGGCCACGAGGTGGCACCACATGGCGGCGCGGCCAAGGGGGCCCGCGCCGCCTGTGGTGTGGGCCTCGTCGCCCGACGCCGCCTTCCGCCTACTTAAAGCCTCCGTCGCGAAACCCCGAAAAAACCACGATACGGAAAACCTTCCGAGACGCCGCCGCCGATCCCATCTCGGGGATTCTGGAGCCTCCGGCACCCTGCCGGAGAGGGATTCATCTCCGGAGGACTCTACACCGCCATGGTCGCCCCGGAGTGATGAGTGAGTAGTTCACCCCCGGACTATGGGTCCATAGCAGTAGCTAGATGGTTGTCTTCCTCATTGTGCTTCATTGTTGGATCTTGTGAGCTGCCTAACATGATCAAGATTATCTATCTGTAATACTCTATGTTGTGTTTGTCGGGATCCGATGGATAGAGAATACCATGTTATGTTAATTATCAAGTTATTACATATGTGTTGTTTATGATCTTGCATGCTCTCCGTTACTAGTAGAGGCTCTGGCCAAGTTTTTGCTTTTAACTCCAAGAGGGAGTATTTATGCTCGATAGTGGGTTCATGCCGCATTGACACGGGACTGGGACAGAAAGTTCTAAGGTTGTGTTGTGTGTTGCCACTAGGGATAAAACATTGGCGCTATGTCCGAGGATGTAGTTGTTGATTACATTACGCACCATACTTAATGCAATTGTCTGTTGCTTTGCAACTTAATACTGGAAGGGGTTCGGATGATAACCTGAAGGTGGACTTTTTAGGCATAGATGCAATTGGATGGCGGTCTATGTACTTTGTCGTAATGCCCAATTAAATCTCACTATACTTATCATGACATGTATGTGCATTGTTATGCCCTCTCTATTTGTCAATTGCCTGACTGTAATTTGTTCACCCAACATGCTTTTATCTTATGGGAGAGACACCTCTAGTGAACTGTGGACCCCGGTCCATTCTTTTAATACTGAAATACAATCTCTGCAATACTTGTTTTACTGTTTTCTGCAAACAATCATCTTCCACACAATTCGGTTAATCCTTTGTTACAGCAAGCCGGTGAGATTGACAACCTCACTGTTTCGTTGGGGCAAAGTACTTTGGTTGTGTTGTGCAGGTTCCACGTTGCCGGAATCCTGGTGTTGCGCCGCACTACATCCGCCATCAACCTTCAACGTGCTTCTTGACTCCTACTGGTTCGATTAAACCTTGGTTTCTTTGAGGGAAACTTGCCGCTGTGCGCATCACACCTTCCTCTTGGGGTTCCCAACGGACGTGTCAACTACACGCATCAAGCAAATTTCTAGCGCCGTTGTCGGAGATCAAGACACGTTGCAAGGGAGTCTCCACTTCCCAATCTCTTTACTTTGTTTTTGTCTTGCTTTATTTTATTTACTACTTTGTTTGCTGCATTATATCAAAACACAAAAAAATTAGTTGCTAGTTTTACTTTATTTACTGTCTTGCACTCTATATCAAAAACACAAAAAAATTAGTTTACTTGCATTTACTTTATCTAGTTTGCTTTATTTACTACTGCTAAAATGGCCAACCCTGAAAATACTAAGTTGTGTGACTTCACTAGCACAAATAATAATGATTTCCTATGCACACCTATTGCTCACCTGCTACTATAGCAGAATTCTTTGAAATTAAACCTGCTTTACTTAATCTTGTCATGAGAGAGCAATTTTCTGGTGTTAGTTCTGATGATGCTGCTGCCCATCTCAATAATTTTGTTGAACTATGTGAAATGCAAAAATATAAAGATGTAGATGGTGACATTATAAAATTAAATTTGTTCCCTTTCTCATTAAGAGGAAAAGCTAAAGATTGGTTGCTATCTCTGCCTAAGAATAGTATTGATTCCTGGACTAAATGCAAGGATGCTTTTATTGGTAGATATTATCCCCCTGCTAAAATTATATCTTTAAGGAGTAGCATAATGAATTTTAAACAATTGGATAATGAACATGTTGCTCAAGCTTGGGAAAGAATGAAATCTCTGGTTAAAAATTGCCCAACCCATGGACTGACTACTTGGATGATCATCCAAACCTTCTATGCAGACTAAATTTTTCTTCGCGGAATTTATTGGATTCAGCTGCTGGAGGTACCTTTATGTCCATCACTCTTGGTGATGCAACAAAGCTTCTTGATAATATGATGGTTAATTACTCTGAATGGCACACGGAAAGAGCTCCACAAGGTAAGAAGGTAAATTCTGTTGAAGAATCCTCTTCCTTGAATGATAAGGTTGATGCTATTATATCTATGCTTGCGAATGATAGGACTAATGTTGATCCTAATAATGTTCCATTAGCTTCATTGGTTGCTCAAGAAGAACATGTTGATGTAAACTTCATTAAAAATAATAATTTCAACAACAATGCTTATCGGAACAATTCTAGTAATAACTATAGGCCATATCCTTATAATAATGGTAACGGTTATGCTAATTCTTATGGGAATTCTTACAACAATAATAGGAATACACCCCTGGACTTGAAGCTATGCTTAAAGAATTTATTAGTACACAAACTGCCTTTAATAAATCTGTTGAGGAAAAGCTCAATAAAATTGATATTCTTGTTTCTAGAGTTGATAGTCTTGCCTCTGATGTTGATCTTTTGAAATCGAAAGTTATGCCTAATAGGGATATTGAAAATAAAATTGTTACTACAACAAATGCCATCCAAGTTAGAATTAATGAGAATATAAGATTAATGGCTGAATGCGTGCTAGGTGGGATAGAGAAGAAAATGAAAAACTAGCTAAAAAGGAAAATGTAGCTAAAGTTTGGACTATTACCACCACTAGCAATGCTAATAATTCACATGCTGCACCTCCTACTATCAATGGTAAAATAATTGGTGTTGGCAATGCTTCTACTCCTAGTGCAAAGCGCGCAAAATTACCTGAAACTGCTAAAACTGCTGAAACTGCTTGTGATAAAACTGCTGAAATTTTTTCCAACCTTGGGGATGATAATCCCATTGCTTTAGATTGTAATGATTTAGATTTTGATGATTGCCACATCTCTGAAGTTATAAAGTTCTTTCAAAAACTTGCTAAAAGTCCCAATGCTAGCGCTGTAAACTTGGGTTTCACAAAACATATTACAAATGCTCTCATAAAAGCTAGAGAAGAGAAACTAAAACTTGAAACTTCTATTCCTAGAAAGCTAGAGGATGGTTGGGAGCCCATCATTAAAATGAGAGTCAAAGATTTTGATTGTAATGCTTTATGTGATCTTGGTGCAAGTATTTCTGTTATGCCTAAGAAAGTCTATGATATGCTTGACTTGCCACCATTGAAAAATTGTTATTTGGATGTTAATCTCGCTGATAATGCTAAAAAGAAACCTTTGGGGAAGGTTGATAATGTTCATATTATGGTTAACAATAACCTTGTCCCCGTTGATTTTGCTGTCTTGGATATTGAATGCAATGCATCTTGCCCCATTATATTGGGAAGACCTTTTCTTCGAACCGTTGGTGCTACTATTGATATGAAGGAAGGTAATATTAAATATCAATTTCCCCTCAAGAAAGGTATGGAACACTTACCTAGAAAGAGAATGAAGTTACCTTATGATTCTATTATTAGAACAAATTATGATGTTGATGCTTCGTCTCTCGATGTTACTTGAGTTACACTTTCTGCGCCTAGCTGAAAAGCGTTAAAGAAAAGCGCTTATGGGAGACAACCCATGTTTTTACTCCAGTATTTTTGTTTTAAATTTGTGTCTTGGAAGTTGTTTACTACTGTAGCAACCTCTCCTTATCTTAGTTTTAAGTTTTGTTGTGCCAAGTAAAGTCTTTGATAGTAAAGTAAGTACTAGATTTGGATTACTGCGCAGTTCCAGATTTCTTTGCTGTCACGAATCTGGGTCTACCTCCCTGTAGGTAGCTCAGAAAATTAAGCCAATTTACGTGCATGATCCTCAGATATGTACGCAACTTTCATTCAATTTGAGCATTTTCATTTGAGCAAGTCTGGTGGCCTAATAAAATCCATCTTTACGGACTGTTCTGTTTTGACAGATTCTGCCTTTTATTTCGCATTGCCTCTTTTGCTATGTTGGATGAATTTCTTTGATCCATTAATGTCCAGTAGCTTTATGCAATGTCCAGAAGTGTTAAGAATGATTGTGTCACCTCTGAACATGTGAATTTTTATTACGCACTAACCCTCTAATGAGTTGTTTCGAGTTTGGTGTGGAGGAAGTTTTCAAGGATCAAGAGAGGAGTATGATGCAATATGATCAAGGAGAGTGAAAGCTCTAAGCTTGGGGATGCCCCGTGGTTCACCCCTGCATATTCTAAGAAGACTCAAGCGTCTAAGCTTGGGGATGCCCAAGGCATCCCCTTCTTCATCGACAACATTATCAGGTTCCTCCCCTGAAACTATATTTTTATTCCGTCACATCTTATGCACTTTATTTGGAGCGTCGTTTTGTTTTTGTTTTTGTTTTGTTTGAATAAAATGTATCCTAGCATTCACTTTATGGGAGAGAGACACGCTCCGCTGTAGCATATGGACAAATATGTCCTTAGGCTCTACTCATAGTATTCATGGCGAAGTTTCTTCTTCGTTAAATTGTTATATGGTTGGAATTGGAAAATGCTACATGTAGTAACTCTAAAATGTCTTGGATAATTTGATACTTGGCAATTGTTGTGCTCATGTTTAAGCTCTTGCATCATATACTTTGCACCCATTAATGAAGAAATACTTTGCTTGCTAATTTGGTTTGCATATTTAGTTTCTCTAGAGTCTAGATAACATCTAGTATTGAGTTTTGAACAACAAGGAAGACGGTGTGGAGTCTTATAATGTTTACAATATGTCTTTTATGTGAGTTTTGCTGCACCGTTCATCCTTGTGTTTGTTTCAAATAACCTTGCTAGCCTAAACCTTGTATCGAGAGGGAATACTTCTCATGCATCCAAAATCCTTGAGCCAACCACTATGCCATTTGTGTCCACCATACCTACCTACTACATGGTATTTATCCGCCATTCCAAAGTAAATTGCTTGAGTGCTACCTTTAAAATTCCATCATTCACCTTTGCAATATATAGCTCATGGGACAAATAGCTTAAAAACTATTGTGGTATTGAATATGTACTTATGCACTTTATCTCTTATTAAGTTCCTTGTTGTGCGATAACCATGCTTCTGGGGACGCCATCAACTATTCATTGTTGAATATCATGTGAGTTGCTATGCATGTCCGTCTTGTCTGAAGAGAGATCTACCACCTTTATGGTTGGAGCATGCATATTGTTAGAGAAGAGCATTGGGCCGCTAACTAAAGCCATGAATCATGGTGGAAGTTTCAGTTTTGGACATATATCCTCAATCTCATATGAGAATAATAATTGTTGCCACATGCTTATGCATTAAAGAGGAGTCCATTATCTGTTGTCCATGTTGTCCCGGTATGGATGTCTGAGTTGAGAATAATCAAAAGCGAGAAATCCAAAATGCGAGCTTTCTCCTTAGACCTTTGTACAAGCGGCATGGAGGTACCCCATTGTGACACTTGGTTAAAACATGTGCATTGCAAAGATCCGGTAGTCCAAGCTAATTAGGACAAGGTGCGGGCACTATTAGTATACTATGCATGAGGCTTGCAACTTGTAAGATATAACTTTCATAACTCATATGCTTTATTACTACCGTTGACAAAATTGTTTCATGTTTTCAAAATAAAAGCTCTAGCACAAATATAGCAATCGATGCTTTCCTCTTTGAAGGACCATTCTTTTTACTTTTATGTTGAGTCAGTTCACCTATCTCTCTCCACCTCAAGAAGCAAACACTGTGTGAACTGTGCATTGATTCCTACATACTTGCATATTGTACTTGTTATATTACTCTATGTTGACAATTATCCATGAGATATACATGTTACAAGTTGAAAGCAACCGCTGAAACTTAATCTTCCTTTGTGTTGCTTCAATGCCTTTACTTTGATTTATTGCTTTATGAGTTAACTCTTATGCAAGACTTATTAATACTTGTCTTGAAGTACTATTCATGAAAAGTCTTTGCTTTATGATTCACTTGTTTACTCATATCATTACCATTGTTTTGATCGCTGCATTCATTACATATGTTTACAAATAGTATGATCAAGGTTATGATGGCATATCACTTAATTATCTTTGTTATCGTTTTACCTGCTCGGGACGAGCAGAACTAAGCTTGGGGATGCTTGATACGTCTCCGACATATCGATAATTTCTTATGTTCTATGCCATATTATTGATGATACCTACATGTTTTATGCACACTTTATGTCATATTCGTGTATTTTCGGAACTAACCTATTAACAAGATGCCGAAGTGCCAGTTTTTTTGCTGTTTTTGGTTTCAGAAATCCTAGTAACGAAATATTCTCGAATTGGATGAAACGAAGACCCAGGGCCTATTTTGCCACGAACCTTCCAGACCGAAGAGCATACGAAGTGGGGCCACGAGGTGGCAGACCACATGGCGGCACGGCCAAGGGGCCCGCGCCCCGTGGTGTGGGCCCTCGTCGCCCCCGACTCGCCCTTCCGCCTACTTAAAGCCTCCATCGCGAAACCCCGATGCGAAAAACCACGATACGGAAAACCTTACCGAGACGCCGCCGCCGCCGATCCCATCTCGGGGATTGGAGATCTCCTCCGGCACCCTGCCGGAGAGGGGATTCATCTCCGGAGGACTCTACACCGCCATGGTCGCCTGAGTGATGAGTGAGTAGTTCACTGGACTATGGGTCCATAGCAGTAGCTAGATGGTTGTCTTCTCCTCATTGTGCTTCATTGTTGGATCTTGTGAGCTGCCTAACATGATGATATTATCTGTAATACTCTATGTTGTGTTTGTCGGGATCCGATGGATAGAGAATACCATGTTATGTTAATTATCAAGTTATTACATATGTGTTGTTTATGATCTTGCATGCTCTCCATTACTAGTAGAGGCTCTGGCCAAGTTTTTGCTTTTAACTCCAAGAGGGAGTATTTATGCTCGATAGTGGGTTCATGTCTATTGACACCTGGGACAGTGAGAAAGTTCTAAGGTTGTCTGTGTGTTGCCACTAGGGATAAAACATTGGCGCTATGTCCGAGGATGTAGTTGTTGATTACATTACGCACCATACTTAATGCAATTGTCTGTTGCTTTGCAACTTAATACCGGAAGGGGTTCGGACGATAACTGAAGGTGGACTTTTTAGGCATAGATGCATTGGATGGCGGTCTATGTACTTTGTCGTAATGCCCAATTAAATCTCACTATACTTATCATGACATGTATGTGCATTGTTATGCCCTCTCTATTTGTCAATTGCGACTGTAATTTGTTCACCCAACATGCTTTTATCTTATGGGAGAGACACCTCTAGTGAACTGTGGACCCCGGTCCATTCTTTTAATACTGAAATACAAATCTGATGCAATACTTGTTTTACTGTTTTCTCGCAAACAATCATCTTCCACACAATTCGGTTAATCCTTTGTTACAAGCCGGTGAGATTGACAACCTCACTGTTTCGTTGGGGCAAAGTACTTTGGTTGTATTGTGCAGGTTCCACGTTGGCGCCGAATCTCTGGTGTTGCGCCGCACTACATCCCGCCGCCATCAACCTTCAACGTGCTTCTTGACTCCTACGGTTCGATTAAACCTTGGTTTCTTACTGAGGGAAACTTGCCGCTGTGCGCATCACACCTTCCTCTTGGGGTTCCCAACGGACGTGTCAACTACACGCATCATGGACCCCGGTCCATTCTTTAATACTGAAATACAAATCTGCTGCAATACTTGTTTTTACTATTTTCTCTGCAAACAATCATCTTCCACACAATTCGGTTAATCCTTTGTTACAGCAAGCCGGTGAGATTGACAACCTCATGTTTCGTTGGGGCAAAGTACTTTGGTTGTGTTGTGCGGGTTCCACGTTGGCGCCGGATCCCTGGTGTTGCGCCGCACTACATCCCGCCGCCATCAACCTTCAACGTGCTTCTTGGCTCCTCCTGGTTCGATAAACCTTGGTTTCTTTCTGAGGGAAAACTTGCTGCTGTGCGCATCATACCTTCCTCTTGGGGTCGCCCAACGAACGTGTGAAATACACGCCATCACCGGCCTATATAAAGGGGGCGCACGTTCTTCTTCCTCATCCACTCCTCCAAAGAAACCCTAGCCGCCACAAAGCTCGAGCGTAGCGCCGCCTAGGTGTTCCTGCGACGCAGCCAAGCCCGCGAGGAAGTCCATGGCGGTCCTGGTGGCTGGCGAGGCGGTCGAGGCCGCGGCCCGGGCGCCCCGTGGCCGGGGCAGGCCGCCGTGGTGGAGCAGCTACGGCCCCACGCTCGCCGTCGCTGCGCCCTCCTCGTCCTCGCAGGAGGAGCGCTGCTTCGAGTTCCTCCTCCGCATCGATGACGACCCACTCGCCATCAAGCGGCTACCGGACAAGTTCGCGAGTTCGCCGACGGCGTCGAGCCGCGCACTTGCAGCTACGGAGGCCAGTGCCGCCGGACCGTGGAGGTCTGTTCGACGGGCAGGACAAGATGTACCTGCACACGGGGTGGGACAAGTTCGCCCGTGACCTGGACCACGAGCCCGGCTGCCAGCTCACCTTCCTCTACGAGGGGACGGCGAGATGATCGTCAAGGTGTTCGACGACACAGCCTGCCGCAGGCACTACCACACCGACGACTCCGGCTCCGACATCGATAGTTAGAACGTTGAGTGTTCTTTCTTTGCGCGAATCGCGGGCCGACGAATAGTCGAGATTTCTGGATGTTCGTCATCAGAACCAACAAGGGCACCATCTCCTCTCGCTGGATTTTCCAGTTTGGGTGATTGGGTGCCCTTGAATGTTCTTTCTTGGCAGCGAACATACGGAAATCAACACAATTGACTTCTTTTTTTTAAATTTTTATATCTGTGTCAACCATGGTTCAAACTATGTGTTAGTTTGTGTAAACCATGTTCCAAACTATGTGTTAGTTTGTGTAAAATCATATTTCAAAATGTTATATTTGAAACTATGTTTAAATGGAGAAGAGGGAAAAAAGGAAAAAAAAATGCGTCGCCCCGCTGGAGCAGACCACAGACGCAAACGGACGCGCGGACAAAAACGATCATTTTTACGTCCGCAACGCGACGCAAACGGACACTCGCGGATATTAAAATGCTTACCTAAGCCTACGTTTGGTCCTTCCACGGGGTGGATCGATTGTTTTTTACTTTGAACGGCCATTGTTCTGAAGAAAACCCTCATATATCTTTGTCTTCGTCCTCCTTTTAGATTTCACATTTTATACTTTCATTTGCCGTTTGTGACAACAATTCACTACCACGTCTGACAAACAATATCTTTGTTACCCTATTAATAAAACGTCTACTCCCTATGTTTTATTTACCTTGCGTTCTAGGTTTAATCAATGCCAAACTTTGTTTTGGGTTTAGTCAAAGTCAAACTCTATAAGTCTGACAAATAATATCTTTGTTACCCTATTAGTAAAACTTCTACCGAAAAATTACTTTGGATCATGGGGACCAGTGCTCTCATTATATTAAAAATTTTGAAAATTATATTTCTATATTTTAAAAAGTTATGTAAAAAATTCTAAAAGTAGCTAATGATGTATTCCGCTAACGTATAAAATTTCAATTATAAATATTTTGTTTTCTAAGCTAGAAAAAAATAATAAGTCGGAATTCTTTTCGGAGATTTGAATCACTATACTCAGATTCATACATTTGTTATTTTTGTGCAGCCCAAAATACGCATTATTTCTAGTTGAAAATTTAAAAGTTTCTGGGATACAATGCTGACTGCATCATGATTTATTTTCAGATTTTTCTGGAACTTACAAATATGATTTTAAATTACTTTTCTGAAAAGGGATCACTGGTGCTCATGTGCACCAAATATCGGTCCCTATATTATTATTTAGCTCGAGTCTTGGTTTAGTCAAAGGCCAAACTTTGTTTTGGGTTTAATCAAAGTCAAACTTTGTAAACTTGACAGGAATATTGAAAAAAAAAAACTATTAGCATCCACAACACCACAAGATGCTCTCGATGAAAGAGAAAACATCAAGTAAAGCACATGAGTGGTACCAATCCTTAGGACAAAATACCGGTGCCTGGCACACCACCCACCCAGTCTTATCAAAATGCTTTCAAATGTCAAAGAGATAAACAAGAGAGTAATACTCGAGAAGTCCGCCAAGCATCATGTTTTACATAGTAATCATGCACGAGGATCATTGCCTCAAGAAGTATACTGCTGCGGTTCAGATCCATTTTGGAATTCTCTTGTCAGAAGTGAACCCTTGAGGAAATTCCTGTACCATTGAGCTGATAATTTCGGCGTCCTTTGCAGCGTCTTGAAGTCGACATGGTAGATCCCGAATCTGTCCGTGTATCCAGACGTCCACTCGAAGTCATCGAGAAGGGACCATACAAAGTAACCCCGTACATCAGCTCCTTTCCTGTAGCAAAGGTTGGTATTCAGAGAGTGCAACAAGAGTAGCAAAAAATAACAATTTGACAGCAGTGCCACGACAGAAATTATAACATGATGACTGATGAGAACAGAGCGTCGGCTATGGTCAATCAACCATTTGGGGCTGACGGCCCTGCATTGTATTGAATTCTCTTTTGCACTATAAAAAAATGCCAAAACACCATGCTTTGGTATCGAATGTTAATTAGTGCAGAATATTTCAAAACCGTCCTGTATTCTAATGCATGGTTGGCAGCCAAATCTATTCATGGAGTGTCCAGAGTTGCATACGTTACCTTATGGTTGAGGCTAAAAATTTGAGGTAGCCACTCATATAATCAATTCTTCCCGTGTCACTGGTGAAATAATTAGCACTCATGCTGCTATTGCTTGCTTGAGCATAACCTGAAAATGCGAATTAGCTTGTGTTTATGTTACACAAATTATTGTTCTGTAAGGCTGTAACATCACAATAACCGACAAGCTCCATTAAAACTAGTTCTGGCAGCATTGAATGTAATTCTGGAAGGAGAGACGAAAACAAATACTCCACTTGCTTCCAAATAGAGATACAAGCTTGTGATATGTGCCAATAGACAGTGTCCTACTCAAATGATAAATACTGATTATTCAAGCTTCAAAAGATGACAAAGACAGAGAGAACCACACCATTTTCTGTGATATATATTGTTGTATTATTGTATCTTTGTTTGTAGTACATAACCACCTCTTCCATCCCATGTGGAACATCGTAAAAGAATGGCGCTCCTGTCTGCATGAGTGGGACTGCAATCACTATTTACTGTTGCTTTCCATCATGTTTTAAAGTCCAACTTAACATGATTTGGCAGTTACCAGTCTTATAATTACCTCTTTCCCTATAAGCACACCATCTCTTTCTACAGAACTAACCGCTAGCGCATCCCCATCGATAGGGTCCAGTGCACATGAAGAAAAGATGCAGTCTTTCACATAATATGTTGAGTAATGATTTAGTCCAATGAAGTCCAATTTTGTTTCACGTAGTTTCTTCCGCTGCTTTATGGTGAACTCAGGTAGGTTTGGACCCAAGATTTCGTGCATCTCTGGAGGATAATCACCAAGAATCATAGGGTCTAGAAACCTATAAAAAAACAGGTAAAGTAAAAACAGGGCTACTGAAGAAATAATGGAGAATAAACAAGTCCAGCTCAGAAAAGAGAGTCTAGTTTCTCTTCATCCCTGTAGTGAAACAAAAATCACTACATTGAGATGCACGGAATCTTGGGATTACTTGTATTAGACTGATTTGTTATCTTTTTAAGAACCTCAAATGTTGTGGATTTATGAGGAGACAAAATAATAATTATCTGTATCCACACTTATCATCCTAAAGGATAGTATAGTACCATGGAACATTGAAAGATATAGCCCGCTCAACTGCTAGTAGGTCAATCGTGGTATTTCGCAATGGTTCATACCATCTCGCGCCGACAGAAATTCCAATATATCCACCTTGTTTCTTCTGCCAAATGACACAGATATTAAACCATAACAAAAATCTTCAGTTGATCGCGTTAGGATGACAACTTTGTATGGAAAACAGACAAGGTAACCTTGTCCTTTTCTATCCAAGAAAAGTCTTATCTGTACCTGATAGTTATTTCTGTAAATGCTGACAGCGTTTGCATGTGAAAGAATCATATTGTGAGCGGCTATGTACGGCTCTTTTGAAGAATTTCCAAAGACACAATTCCCAAATGGCTTCGAACAACGACTAGGCGGGAACCATCCATCCATGTAAGCGAATTTTGCCAATAAGTTAGGCTGATTCATTGTAACCCAGAATTTTACTCGGTCACCGAACATCTTGAAGCACACTTCTGCAAAGTAACCAAAGTCCTTCCTGAATAGGACATAGAAGTTAGATAAGCTTTTATTTTTCTTTCAGAGAAGGAACATAGACAAATAGGCACAGACATTGACATACTGGATTGCTGGACTCAGCCATCCACCATATCGCTCTTCAAGTTCATGTGGAATGTCATAATGAAATATTGTAACAAATGGTTGAATGCCTGGTTACGCATGCCATTAACAAATGCATTTTACGACATACAAAAAATATTCCCACCACGTAATTTTTTTTATTAAAAACCTTTTTGCAGAAGAGCATCAATAATTTGATTGTAGAATGCCACACCGTCTGGATTTATATCTCCGAATCGGCCTCCTGCAGCAACAAGCAATTTCAGAGACAATCTACATTTAACTCTAAGAAACAAATAGTGCAATCCTGACGAAAGCAAATGACTGTGGAAGTTAAAATTCACTTGGTAGAATTCTTGTCCACGCTATGGAGAATCGATATGAGTTGACACCCAAGGAATGCATCAGCTCGATGTCCTCCTGGAGTAGGAAAAAATATAGTCCACACAAATCAGAAGATGGATAGTACAAAAAGAGATGCATTGAACAATGTTTTTCAGTACTCCATCCATCCCCATTTAAGTGTCACACATGTTTTTCAAGGTCTAAGTTTGACAATCAACTTTAAGATAAAAACATGGGTTATATGTACCATTGAATTTGTATTCAAGAAATTTTTAAATGATATAACTTTTTTGTAACAATTGACATGTATTAGTACTATTAGTCGAGTTAGTGGTCAAAGCTAAAACATGAAAAACGATGGTGCCACATGCATTGGGACATATGGAGTAGTATTCATTACAATTTACATGATAACCTTCCATCCTCAGGATTTCCTTGCATTTTGTAGAAAACATACCATGTAACGATGGTAGTGATCAGCAGCAATATCACCATTGCTTCCATCCTCAATTGTACCTGAACCCATAGAATACAAGAAACGTAAGAAAGAAAGCAAGAAAGTAAGACATATTAGAAGAACAGAGGTAAAAGCATTGCCTCATCTCATTAATTTAAAAGAGTGTTGCATTTGTTTTCTGAGGGAAAGTGTTGTATAGTTAACTAGAGAAAAACCAGGCAAAAACCAAGATTACAAACATGCCCAAGACTGGCCATCATGAAACATGACAGCCCACTAGACACATAGGGCACCACACGCGGACCTGGCTACCAACATAGACTTCACACAGACCGCCGAGAAAAAGAGCGGAAACATGAAAGCAAAGACATATAAATGAAAGTAATTATAACAAGTAAAAAAGGAGCTATGTCTAGATTGAAAATTGTGCAGGAATAAAAACTCTCATGCTTCACCTTGCTTATGAGTGAATACATCCCAATTGCTTAGTCCTTTCTTACCCTCCAAGTATCCGCCTTCAATCTGCATAATGGAAAATTGAAAATTATATTCTCAGCAAACTTCAGGCCGACTCGAAGAGGCCGAAGTATCATGTACTCCTACACAGCCCGCATTGCGAATCATGAATTTTGAAACGGGACCAGAACTCCAAAACGCGCGCCTAAATTTCCTCGGCTTCTCCCAGCAATCAGCATCATTCCGTTGTTAAAATCAGTTAAATATTGGGCATCGCTTGAAAATTTGAGACCATCCTCCCGCTCATGTACAGCCACATCCAACTAGCCATCTGCCCAACGCCCTCGTACCACAAATTTTCAAGGGCGAGGCGAGTGACATTCTAATTTTTTTTGGCAACTTCAGAATCCAGATAAACCGTGCTTTGATTCGGATAAAAAAAATTACTCAACTTGAAGGCCGCGGCTTCAGCGGATGCTCGGGCGCTCCTCCACGGTGCCTACGACGGTGGTAGGACAGGCACCCCGTCATCGAAGTCGGCGGTGGTGCGAGGGGCTAGGTCATGTCCCCCATTGACATTCTCAGAGCAGCCAAAGCCTGTAGACGCCGGAGAGAGGAACTCCGAGTGGACCACATCGGCTGGGTTGGAAAAGCCCAATGTAGACGAGCTGGGTCATGGGAGGCTCAACAAGGTTGGGCAGTTGGATGACCAGACCCAGCCCATTAAATTTGGATCCTGGGTTGGCATGTCGATGTGCACCGACATTTCCTCAGAGATGCTGTGTGTATGTTGGCTGAAAAGTTTCAGGCAAGAACTGGTGTATCAACTCCCCGGCTCGCAATCTGAACTGGTGCGTTTGGTAGCAACTTCTGTCCGATTCTAGGCCAGACATAGCTGCTCCGCATGTGCAGAACGACTGAAGTTTGCAATTGCTACTAAAACGGCCGGAAAAGAGGAGCAATTCAGGGTACCTGGTAAGCAGAAGTGGAGGTCCCGAAGAGGAAGCTGGGAGGGAAGTGGCTGCGATGGATCTCCGACGAACACGAGCGCAGCAGCAGGTGAGCACACCAGAAGAGCAGCAGAAGCCACCGGGACAACGCCGCCTTGCACGCCATTCGTCACACTGTAGTTACTGTCTCGGCTCCTTGCTCCTCGTCTTCACCGGGAAATATAGAGCGTCTCGCGGCCCCTTCGTTCATCTATCCCCAGCAGTGTCACGCTCGATTGGGTCGGACGTGTGGGACGGACACATGCGCCACGATGCCCATGTTAATTATGGGATCAGGTCCACACATCTCAACCCCGCTCTATGTCTGTCGGCAGCCAATCCCATTCGTATGGGAGCTGATGCCTGATTTGCGTGACCACTCTACAGAGAGAAGAAACCGTTTGTTTTTGGTACCTACAGGCCCGATTTGTGTAGCAAGAAGATTTATAGGGGTCATGGGCTAGAAAAGATACATCGTTTAGTGGCCTGAATTGCATCAGTTGGTATCCAAGTGTCAGTTTGTTGATGCTAAAAAAAATGTCAGTTTGTTTAGACGTAATCAGGCAAAGCACACATGCGTTTGGTTGCCATTTTGGCCACACAATTTTTACTTCTCCGCACCACATTCAAGTATGGTAGCCTTACCATCACACAACGACACACAAAAGCACACAGACGATCATAAACACACTACACATGAAAAACAAAAGTTTACTTAGTAAGTGGCTATTTAAACTTGTCAATGAAGATGAAGTTTGGCAAGAACTTTTACGCAATACGTTGTCACATGTGACAGCACAACCATTTGATTCACCATCTTGGAAAGGCCTAATAAGAGTTAAAGAAGATTTTTTTCAGTAGGGGGTCTTTTAAAGTAGGAAACGGTGCAACTATTAGATTTTGGGAGGATAATTGCCTCGGGGATATTCCATTGGCACAACAATACCCATCCCTTTATTCTATAGCAAATCGAAAAAAAAGTTTTGGTGGCTGATATTCTGAATGTAACCTTTCGAAGAAGGCTAACACCCAACAAGTGGGCTCAATGGCTAGAGTTAGTAGAACGCCTCATATATATACAGTTGAATAATGATAGAGATACTTTTGTTTGGAGTCTAACTATCTTATCTTGATTTGCTTGATGATAATTCAAGATAACTCAAGAAATATATTTGGAAAATGAAAGTACAACTAAAGATTAGGATCTTCATGTGGTTTCTTCATCGGAAGGAAATTTGAACCGAAGATAATTTGGCTAAAAGAAATTGGCAAGGTTCTAAAGTCTGCTTTCTCTGATAAAGATGAGTCTATACATCACATTTTTTTGAATGCCCCTTGCAAGAATTATTTGGAGCATTATATTTATGACATTCAGTTTTTCTCCCCCTTCGAATATTACAAATCTCTTTGGTAATTGGTTAGTAAACATTAGAGCTATTGTATGGGCTATTTGAAATGTGTGAAATGAAGTTGGGTTTAACAAACCAAAGTCTCAACCATTCTTGCAGGTTATCCCTGTGGTTATTCACTGGATCCGTATGTGGTCCTATCTCCAGTTCATGGATCAGCGGGATGCCATGAAGTTTGGGTGCAACCGACTTGAGACGGTAGCACGAGATTTTTACGGCCGGTGTGGCTGGCGGCTTGATCATAGGATCACTTACTGATGTATTATTTGCACCCGCTATTTTCTGTTTTCCGCTGGTTGATCTTTGTATCAACTCTAGCTGATCCGTGAGTTTGTAATAAGTACTATTATGATCTAAATAAACTAATAAAACGGCCATATGCATCATTTTGATGCAAAGGCTAGGGGTATATCCCCCATTTTGAAAAAAATACATGATATACACATTAAACATATTACTTAGCATATAATCCATAGCGTCAGAGTGGTAAGGTGCCTACTTAAACCTGGGCAGACTACCCAGGTCCAAAAGCAATGTTCAGTAGCCTATAGAGGCCAACATTACATGCAGATATTCACAAAAGCAGGTGTTCAACAACCTCCTGAGAATGGCTAACACTACAACCAGAACTTCACAAAAGCACAGTTATGAACAAACATATAACAAGGAGAGCATCGGCTTCAACCTTCATGGCGTGGATCCACCCAAGGGCCCTGGCGATGCTTCTTGCAGCTCTATAGGCTCTCCAGAGAGGTTGCCTTCCTGTACACATGGACCTGGAATCCATCGTCGATGGGGGTGAAGATGAGCGTGTCGTCGACGTTAAGCCGAGACTTACTGGCTAACTCGCTCCAAGTCTTGATGAAGCTGAATCGCTCAGCCTTCCCTTGGAGTTGCACCATGTACTCGCAGTAGTCGCCCATGTACAACACCACCTTCAACGACGGCCCATTGTTCTTCAGTTTGTACTTCTTGATGAGGAGCTGCTCCATGATGGGCGGCACGGTCAGGGCAAGGAGGTCTTGGATCTTCAACTACACGAAGAAGGCATGAAGCCTTTCCATGGGAGTGTGCCCTAGTTGAGCAGGACGCCTAGCGTGAACCCTAGGCTCATAGACATGGCAGTAGGCATGCATAAAGCCTTCATTGGGGTCCCGAAGCTGCACCCGGACGGCAATGTTATGTGCCCCCTCCAGGAAGGTTTCCATGAAGGCCTAGTTCTGCAGATGCAATGCAAATGAGAAGAGGGGGCTATAGTTGTCATGGTGAGTTTCAATGGCATGCTTGTCATTGGCATGCCGATATGATGCACATTGCCAATGACAAGCTCAACATCAGCAATGCCAATGACAAGCTCTTCATCAGCATGACAAACATGCCACTCATCATACTCATCATTAGCATGCTCCTCATCAAGCATACCATTGGCAATGGCAAGCATACCATTCATCCTACTGATCATTGACATGCTTCTGACTAACATGCAATGCACATTGACATCAATCGGATCTACATTGGCCTACATCAACATCAATCAAATCTAAATTGACATCAATCGGATCCACAAACTGATTTGGAAGGGATGGAGTACTTACAATGGGACAGGGCGCTAGCAGGCCATCGGAGGAGGAGGTTGCGCAACGGCGCTGGCAGGTGCTCCACCATGTCCCAAACCAAATCCCGGAGGAGGCAGCGGAGGCACCGAAGCAGCGGTCGGACGACGGGTCGTTGATGGAGCGGCGGGTTGCCGACGTGCCCGGAGTCGACCGAAGGGCGGCGCGGCATTGGAAGCACCCGGACGCGATTGGCCCCATGGCATCCTCGTGTGCATCTAGGTAGCGGGGAACCCCGGCGCAGACTCCATCTCCCGGATGGAGCCTTCTGCACACGCCACCATGGCCGCCGCCCTGGCGGAAGGAACCCCTAGGTTGAGGGGGTGAAAAATCCCCATCTCGGGATCCGCAGATCGAATCTCGATGGCGTGTAGTGCGGCCACAGCCGCGCTCCTTGTACCCATCCCGATGGGCCTCGAAGCGACGGGATACATCCGATTTAAGACCGGTACTCGACCGGGATCATTCGGTGCCACCACATCACGGCCGCCTGCCTCGTACTCTCGGACCATGCGCAACCACTCAGAGTTCAGGCGGGTGACCGTCGAGGCGGCTTAATCTGTCGGCGCTGGAGGCGGAGGAGGCCATGGGTGGCGGTTTATGGGACGGACACGTGTGTCAGTGAGGGAATCAAGTGTGGATACATAGGGTGCATGACCGGTGACTGCAAGTGGAGAGAGGAGGCGAGAAAATGCGGTGTCTCCCACGCTTCTTCACGCGTGCAACTGTTGCACGCCCGCGTGCAAAATTTCACGACAACGGGACATGCCGCCTGGAAACGGCCGATTTGGGTGTTCCTCCTAGACCTGTCCCAGGGATGCTTTGAGAACCGATTGGGACACAACAAGGAGGCCTTCCGGGCAACCAAACAACCCATTTTTTGCTGGCCCGATGCGAGCCAAAGGCCTTCGAGGATACCAAACGCTCCCTAGGAGATGTTTGGTAGGGTGAAGGAGGTCCGGTCTGGCCCATGCTCTATGAAATCTGGATGTTAGGCTGCGCTAGCACAAACTTTGAAGCAGCATGTAGGCCTGCAACAATGGCGATTCGGGCGTTTCCATCGTGCCACCCACCTCGTGTGCTGACCTGATGCAAAAAAGCGGAGCTCCCCGCATGAGTCCGTGTGCGACGGGAGCTTTTGCACTGCTGCGAAAAAAGGTAGGACAAATTCGGCCACCTCTTGTCGTAAACCTCACCTATTTCGACCCCCCTCGACAGGGTTCGAAATAGGTGAGGTTTTCGACAAGAGATGACCGAATTTATCCTACCTTTCCCCCGGATCGAGCTCTCTTTCCCGGCCGCCCCTCATTAGGCAAGCAAGACGCTCTTCTCCGGTCACCGACGTCGGCAATAGCGTAGTCGGAGGCAACATTGGCCGGAAGAATACTGCATCGTCTTCCTCAAACGGCATGCTTCTTCACCCACATCCAACGATGATGGTAAGAAACCACACCTCCGATTAGGTTTTGCAGATCGACCATGTTGCAATGGTAGATGTTGGCCAGCTTTAGCATGAGCATGTCGTGGCTAGGTTTAGCCTTATTCATAGCCTTGATATGTTGTGGTAAGCGTGATTCGTAGAGCAGATGTTTATTTTGATCTTGATCTGCAATGTTCATATGATAGAAATTCTAGGTTGAGCTTGGTCTTGACGGCCTAATTGCATCCAGTGTTGGCGACGAGGGTTGATGTTGGAAGGGGTCTTCCCGAACCATGGCACAAATGCCTTAGGGATTGTGCACGAGCCCATGGTAGGCTGGAAGATCACCCGGACGAAGAACTCCGGACACTCCTCAACGTGAAGCACATTGTAAAGAAGGCCTCATATATAATTGATCGCAATGCCTACCACAATTGATGCTATCCAACCAAGTACACGCACAATAAGAACTATTTGTGCAATGTACAGGGTTGGATAGCATCATTGTGGCACCATAAGAGTGACATATTTCACTCAATTTCCATGAAGCATCCATTAAGAACATCGGGAGCCTCATAGATAGTATCCGGTGCAAGCTAAGAAATATCCTGCAAGACCAAGGAGCATGCAATAGTAGTGCGTTTTTGTACAACCCTAGGTATTGCAGATCATCCTTAAAACGTATTGTGCTATTGAATATAATAATTATCAGCCATTGCAAACAGAACACAAATGCAATGCACATATTTATGGCCTCACGCTATCACTGGACACTCAGATTTTAGAGATGGAGTTAGCAAACCTAGTTCATTGCTAACCATGAGTGTTAGTACAATGTACATGATTCGGTAATTCCATCTCGTTATTATGGTGTCCTAGTGTAATCATCGACCATAGAAAGCAAACATCATCACAGTGATAAGGAAAATGGGCCTCATACTTGGATAGACAAATCACAGGGACAGTGTGAGTGAACCTAGTACAGCTCTAACCATGATTGTTAGTACAATAGACATGGTTCACTCACCCCTTCCATGTAGTTTTTTGCCCTGTTATTAATTATCGATCAACTGCAAACATTGAAGGCCTCATATAAAATATGCAGTAAACAGTTTATGAGACAATCGAACATTTAACAAATACTAAGCACAAACGCTTCAGTAAAAGCGCAACACTTGCTAAATGCTCAAAATCCCACTTCATATATGAAGTGCAATGTTAAAATCATCGGCCTATGTAACATGCATGAGTAGCACTAGACCTGATTGATCAAAAATGAATTGTGCGAAAACATTATCCCCTCCCCGCATCTATAGTAATCTCAGTTTAGATAAAAAACTGAAACCGATCTACACAAAATGTGTCGTGCATGCAAGCAAAAACAACCAGATCGAAGCAAGGTGAAACCGTAATTGTCTTAACAGTTACCAAATTGTTCTAAATCACGACTACCTGAACTAATCCGCAGTCTAAACTTACCTTTGCGGTTACCCTAATAGATCTAGTATGCATATCATTTCAATCTGCAACAATGTTCATCTTCCTCCAAATACACAAAAAATGAGCGTCCGAGGAGATGGTGGAGATGCTTACTACATTGGAGACAACCTATGCGAGGCCAAGGTCAAGGTCTAGGTCACTGTGCAGGTCGCGGCTGCGATGCATGTGCCGGTTACTCTCTCGGACGGAGTTGTCTTCCTCTTCGCGTCCAGTCCGCTCTTTCTCGTTGCGGCGATGCGATGAATTCGTCGGTGGTAGTGAAACCGTGACGTTCTATGTGACAGATGGCGGTGAGAGTGGAGAGGAAGATTGAAAGGAAGGAGTGGGGGCGGTAAGGGGGTTTATGGAACACACGGTGTCGCCTGCTCTTTCCCCACGTGTGCAACCCAATGGCGACAACGGGCCAGGCTCCAGAGGAACAGCCGATTCGGTAGTAGCTCCTGGCTAGGCCCAAGGGTGGTTTGAGAACTGGTCAGGTGATGGCGCTCGCTTATATCATCAAATCGTTGGGACTTCAAGTGTATAGTGTCGTAGCAAGAGAAGCTTTCCCAACAAAGGTGACTCGAGGGTTTATATCGAACTCTCGGGGAATTGGCTTAGAGGTATCTCCTCTTTCTCTTCTTCCAGCAATCCTGCAAAGCAAAGTTTTGCCTTGTGTCCCCAACTCCACCGTGTGGTTGTCAAGCACAAGGTTTCGTATTAGTGATTGTAGATAAAAGTGGTACTGAAAGTAAAGTAAAGCAAGTAAACTAAGTAAAAGCGGTAAAGAGATTGTTGTTTTTGGTTTGTGTGTGATTAAGTAAAGAAAGTATATTTGCATTTTGGATTAAAATGTTGCTGCAAGTATAAAGTATGATAAAATTAGTGGAAAGGTGTTTCTTATTGACAAGGGATCACCTCGCCAATGCCTACGTATTGTAGACTTGGGTTTCGGGAGAGAGCGACGATGGAGATTCCGGGAGCGAGATTGGGCACACGATATACCCAGCTTCGGGTCCCCTTGGTGGAGGATCCCTACGTGCTGCTAGCAATCTAGTATATGATCATATGTATGTTTACAGGGTGCCGCTGTAGCGGAGCTATGTTGTCTATTTGTTGGCCTCCTTCTATCGGGTACCCTGGCTGGCTTTATATATGCAACCAGCCTAGCCTTTTACAAGAGTCCTAGTCGACTACTTCTCCGGGTTGCCTTGTCTGGGCCTTCTCCATACTGGGCCGAGCCGAGATAGGTATACTAATAATGGGTACCCGAAGGGTATACCCATGTCACTTATGATTAAAATTGGACCTAAATTTAGGGGTTCACCTATCTACTCTCTTTCTAAGTGGTAGTGGGTACTAATAATTCATCAATGACATAATATTGGTGGAACTTCAATATGTGTTTGATAAACATTCATATGTGCATCATGTACTAACATAAAGATGATGCAACACATCTCTCTTATACTTCACAAGAAAGGGAAAACTCCAAGCAATCTTGTATTAAGAATTAACATAGCATAGGCTTAAGTAATTTGACATGATGTTTGAATATCAAATATGCCACCTTGAGAAAACAAGATTATCACTATTGTCACATGATAAACATAGCACATGCATTCAATTTATCCTAGTGAGGCAGAAAAGGAAAAAGTAAAACCACAATAGATCATGAATTTGTTTTCACTATCCAATCACTAAAACCATGCTACTCCATCTAATACACACTTTTCCCCACACATGTTCTTGCATACAAGTTGGATCAGAACAAGCACTTACGAACGGAGTACATGATATGCATCTATCAATACATCTTATACATAATAGATTCCACTCTCATATCTCAATATCATAGAATAAAGATCCACCACATAGGAATTACATATATGACCATAATTATGTAGGGAAGCTCATATGGTACTAACATTTATTAAGAACAAGAGAGAAATAGATCAAGATACTGCCACAAACCCATAGTCCAGAGGTGGAGTGCCCCCCTTCATCATGGTGATGATGTGGAATACGTTGGAGAAGGTGGAGTTCCCTCCGGCGGCGGCTCCGGTGAAGTTTCCGCCTTCAATCTTTCCTATTTCAGCCTCTATTTTGGTGTTTCGGTGTTTCTCTCGCGCTCTCCTCGAGGGAACCCTGGGGGGGTCGTATATATAGGGGGTTTTAGGTCAAATGAAGTCGGCGGGCAATGGAAAGGTCAATCGGAGGCCCGAGGGCCAAATAAGGTTGGGTGGCGCGCCCACCCTTACTGGGCGCGCCACCTGCCCTATTTTGGGCCTCCCAGCTCTTCTCGTGATATTCCAGTGCTCCAGATGCTTCTCGTGGTGAAATATTGGCATCCCCGAAGTCCTAGCTAAATTTGACTTTGTTTAGGTCCGTGAAAGTAAAAAAAAACACAAAACAAGGCTTTCCTGTCCTGTAGAGTTATAACCCAAATAAAGGGGATCTTTGGTAAATCCCCATAAATCAATGTAAAACATGGATATAACATCATATATGTTGCAAATATGTGGGAATACGTATCAATAAAACTAGAAAGTTCATGTATGCATTTTACATGCATCATCAGGCCACAACACGGAGGGAACTTGGGCATTCAAATGACCCATTTTCGTCTCATGCGCCCATGGCCTCTTCTTCCTTTGCCTCTCTTTACCCCCCCCCCCACCCCAACACACACACACACACACACACACTCCACCCTCCCGAGTTCAGCATCCAATTGACTAATACCCACTTCTGGGATGTTTAACAGAATTTTCAATACATTATCAAGAAATGGGCACATGAATAGAAAAACTACCCTTCATCCCCTCGCACTCAAATCTCCATGTCAATCTTCCTCAACACCTAGGGTTTCAGCGGATTTAGATCAACCGCGGCAGAGCAAGAACCCAAAATCCAAAAAAAGAAGGGGAGAAAGATTTCCTTACCTTGGGGAAACAATGGAGGCCGATGGTTTGGTGGAAACACGGCGTAGCATGGGTCCGACGAATGGCAGGGCAACAACTCTGGCGGCTAGGTCGGGGATGAGAGGAAGGGTAGAAAGTGACATGAAGAAACTAGATGGACAAGGGCAGATTAGTCAATTCAGAATTTATTATGTTAGTTTTCTTTGCTTCTTATATTAATAAAGAGATAACAATGTTGGAGGGGGAAATTAGAAAAAATTAAGCCGCACTGGGGGTTAGAAGTGAGTCATATGGAAAAGAGGATATGATGGAAGGCGTGTGAGCTGCATGTGTTATTATCAAATCTCCCCATCCCCGTGACCCCATCGGTTGGTTGGAGAGAAGAGGAGAATGGAGAAAAATTGACTGGGGAGAAGGGAAGGGGCACGGGGATGTTCGAGATTGGTGGCATGCTTATCCAATACCCACACAAGCGGTGTCCAACTTCCTAAAACGAGCCCCACACGAATAAATCGTGGGAACCGGCAACAACCTAGAGCCATAGAAGGATGGCAACCGGAAGGTGACCGATAATTAGGGATTTAGCACGTAAAAAGGCAGAAAATTGACTCAAATCCACCCATCTACAGTGGTGGAGCTGCCATCTACAGTAAAATTGGAGGAAGTGAACACTGATCAAAATGCTATGGTTTCAGCAAAATCCTATGACTTTTATATAGGTAATTATTATGAGTACGTAAAGTGCGGGGCTTTAGCAGGAGTGCGGACTAATGCAGATGAGTTTTTGGAAGATCTTGGGGATCAAATGGCAATGTATTCAAAGTCAGTGATTTCACAAATATTCTTGAAAATTTACCAAAATCATCATGCAAAGAGAGGCCACGGGTAATGAAACTGAAGTGTTTTATTATTTTGTGTACTTCCTCCATTCCTATGAATAAGATGCACACGGTTTCTAAGATTTATATTTGACCAAATTTGAGCATTTATATCTTGATTATGTTACTAAAAAATGGCAACGTTGGATTCAAATAATCATTATTTGCTGACTTTTTTTTTGTCAAAGTTAATTTTGAAAAACACGTGCGCCTTATTTATAGAAACGGGGGGAGTATTACTTATTATTATTAAATAATAATTACTTCGGCTATCCATTGCATACATGCAGCATGTGAAGGAATGATCATATTGTAACTTCTAGTTCGCATCGATGGTTTTCTTTAGCTGTGGATATGATGTGAATTATTGGAGCTAGAGCATCGTTATACAGCAAAATAAGGAATTGACTAAGTAATTTTGATATACAGTTTTAGCAAATCATGTAGTCCCTTCGATCCATAATAAACGTTGAGGTTTTAGTTTATTTTCATCCAATTTGACTAAAACCCTGATACTTATTATTGACCGGAGGGAGTGCATACAACATGTACTCCACATGAGTATTGAAAAATCAGTACTTCAATGGTAGGAAGACATATAAATCAGAGGGGACTCTTCACATGACAACTCTATCTGTTCATAGCCCTTATGAACTTACCCTAATACTAACGCCATGCATGCTTTATTGACAAACTTAAATATGTCCATGTTCTTGCAACAAAGACCTTATATCCTTCATTTATTCACACATACAGATGCCTTGCAAGTTACAACTTTATATTGCCTGGCGTATGGAATGTGTTTCTGCAAGATGAAGCATCAAAAAAACATTTTCCCTTTCATTCAGTTGCCAGATTCCATATGGTAACCCTTTCCATCGTGCAGAAGAAAAACTCATGTGCTGATCCCGATCAGTACATGAAGCATCATGTTTACATAATAACCAGTCACGGGGAAAACAACCATCAGTGTCTCAAGAAGAATTTCGCTGGGGTTGGGATCCATCTTGGAACTTTCTTGTCACAAGTGAACCTTTGAGGAACTTCCTGTACCATTCAGCTGATAGTTTTGGGGTCCTCTTCTGTGTTTTGAAGTCTACATGGTAGAGCCCGAACCTTGCCGTATATCCAGCCGTCCACTCGAAGTTGTCAAGAAGAGACCACACAAAGTAACCACGCACATCAACTCCTTTCCTTCAATTTTATTTTGACAAGAGACGTGGGCTAGCATTCAGAGAGTGAAGTAAAAGTAGCAAGCCAAATCTATGCATGGGGTGTCCAGAGTTGCATACATTACCTTATCGCCGATGCTAAAAATTTGAGGTAGCCACTTATAAAATCAATTCTTCCTTTGTCACTGGTAAAATCATTAGCACTCATGCCGATATCGCTTGCTTGAGGGTAACCTGAAAATATGAGTTAGCTTGCACATATGTCACACATATTATTGATCTGTAAGACTGTAACATTACAATAATAGGAAAGCTTCCATTAAAACTGGTTGTGACGGCATTGGAAGCAATTTATGCTTTGATTATTTCTGAACTTGCGAAGCTTTGGCAAATAGGCAGTGTCTTACTCAAAATGAGAAATACTGATTATTCAAACATCAAAAGATAACAAAGACGAAGAGAGACGCACCGTTTTCTGTGATATATGTTGCTGTATTATTGTATCTTTGTTTGTAATACACGACCACATCTTCCATCCCGTGTGGAACATCATAAATGAATGACACTCCTGTCTGCATGAATGAGACTGCAATCACTATTTATTCTTTTCTACCAACAATGTTTTATAATCTGACTTAAACACGAATTTGTATTTAGCAATCTTATGGTTACCTCTTTACCGATAAGCACCCCATCTCTTTCTGCTAAACTAACCACTCGCGCATCCCCATCTACAGGATCCAGTTCACACGGTGAAAAGATGCAGTCTTTCACATACCATGTTGAATAATGATTTAGTCCGATGAAATCCAATTTTGTAACACGCAGTTTCTTCCTCTGCTTTAATGTGAACTGAGGTAGGTTTGAACCCAATATCCTGCGCATTTCCGGAGGATAGTCACCAAAAATTATAGGGTCCAAAAACCTGTAAAAAGAATAAGGCATGTAAAGTAAAAAAAAAAGCAGTGGTAACTGAAGAATTATATTTATTTCATTCCAAATAAATAATGGAGAATAAGCAAGTCCAGTTACAGAAAAGAGAGTCCGAGTTTTCTCTCCATCCCCGTAGTGAAATAAAAATCACGATATTTCTAGATTTTTTCAGCCTGTTGACCTGTTTTCTTGTATTAGACAGATTTATAATCTTTTTAAGAACACAAATGTTCTGAATTTATGAGAAAACGAAATATTAATTTTCTGTATCTACAGTTACATCCTAAAGGATAGTATAGTACCATGGAACATTGAAGGATATAGCCCGTTCAACTGCTAGTAGGTCGATTGTGCTGTTTCGCAATGGTTCATACCATCTTGTGTAGAGAGAAATTCCAATATATCCATCTTGCTTCTCCTGTGAAGTGGCATCGATATCAAGACACAATAAAAAAATCTTCACTTGATGGCGTTATGTTGACAACATTATATGGAAAAGATACATGATAATCTTGTCCTTTTATTATCCAACAAGAGTCTAATTTGTACCTGGTAGTTCTTTCTGTAAATGCTCACAGCATTTGCATGTGAAAGTATCATGTTGTGACCTGCTATGTATGGCTCTATTGAGGAATTTCCAAAGGCACATTTCCCAAATGGCTTGGAACAACGACCAGGAGGGTACCGTCCATCCATAAAAGAAAATTTTGCCAATAAATTAGGCTCATTCATTGTAACCCAGAATTTTACTCGGTCGCCAAACATTTTGAAGCATACTTCTGCAAAGTAACCAAAGTCCTTCCTGAAAAGCACACAGAAGGAATATAAGTTGGTTTTTTTTCCCTTTGGGCGAGGAAACTAAATTAAGATGCACAGACAAATACATACTTTATTTCGGGACTCAACCATCCACCATATCGCTCTTCAAGTTCATGTGGAGTGTCGTAATGAAATATTGTAACAAATGGTTGTATTCCTGGTTATGCATGTTGTTACAACCTAGTATGCATCAAGGCCTCAAAATTTAGCTCCGGTTGCATGTGTTTTGTGTTTAATACCTTTTTGTACAAGAGCATCAATAATGGCATTATAAAATGCTACACCATCTGGATTAACATCCCCAAATCGGCCTCCTGCAGCAAGGAGAGATTTTGGAGATGATCTTTATTTGACTCAAATAGTATAATCCCTTAAGAAGCAATTGTCCATGGAAGATAAACCCACTTGGCAGAATTCTTGTCCATGCTATGGAGAATCGGTATGAGTTGACACCCAAGGAATGCATCAATTCAATGTCTTCCTGGAGTAGGAGATAGCTCGGTTTATTTTATAGTATAGCTTACCTTCCATCATGAGGTTTTCTGTGCATTTTGCAGAAAACATACCATGTAACGATGGTAGTGGTCAGCAGCAATATCGCCGTTGCTTCCATCCTGAATTGCGCCTGAAAAAAGAGGACATATGAAAAAACAAAGTTTATAACAAGATAAAAAAGATTGGAAGAACTATTTCTAGATTGAAATTGTGCAGTAATACAAATTACATTGCTTCACCTTGCTTATGAGTGAAGACATCCCAATTGCTTAGGCCTTTCTTACCCTCCAAATATGCACCTTCAATCTGAAGAATACACTATCAGCAACCTATAGGGTGGTTCGACAATATTAAAGGCCGCGGCTTCAGAAAATGATGTCCCTCCTCCACGGCGCCTAGCTATTTCGGCGGTAGGACAAGCACCTCTCCAGCTCTCCGCCATGATCGGCGGTGCTGTTCTGCCACCCCCATTGCCCAGGTGGGAGCAGAGCAGCCAACCCCGAAGCATGTACAAGTGGACCACATAGGGCTGGGTTGGAAACTCGAATCTAAACGAGACGGGTAGCTCAACAAGGTTTGGACAGTTGGATGCCCAGAGTCCAGACCCAGCCCGTTAAATTTGGATCTCGGGTGAGGCAACTGGTTGGGCTGGGAGGGCCATTCTTGTGCATATCGATGTGCAGCCACTAAGAAAATGCTAACAATAACAATCTAGATTTCTTCAGAAATGCAGTTGTTGTGCTGTTGAACAGTTAGGCAAGATCTCATGTAGTATCTGTTCTCCTCGCTGCCCTGATCGGATCGCCCAGATCGGCGGCATGCGCCCAGCTGAAGTGGTGCGTTTTGTGGTAACACGAGCAACATCTGTCCGATTCCGGGCCAGATGTGCAGAAACGATTGTAATTTTCTGCTACTGCTACTAAATTGTCTGGAAAATAGAGAAAGTCGGCCGGGGTACCTGGTAAGCAGAAGTGGAGGTCCCGAAGAGGAACTCCGAAGGAGGAGGGAACTGGCTGCGATCGATCGCCGACGCGCACGAGATGAGCATGAGAAGCCACAGTAGTGACGCCGCCTTGGGCGCCATCCGTCTCCAGTTCTCCAGTTCTCTCTCTGAACTATACGAGAGTCCCCGGCTTCCCGCTGCTGTCTCCAGCTATCTCTCCGAATTCTGAACTACCACAGTATTCTCCAATTCTGTTGGGGAATAAATGACGCGATTACAATGCTCCCTTGGATTCGTCTCTATCTAGTAGCACTGTAGCAGCAGTGTCGGGGTGATAGAGTTGGACGCGTGATAGAGCAGTGTCGGGGTGATAGTGTCTGTTGGGTCATGGTCAAGCTGATCGCGTCTCCCGGCCGGAACTACCGCGCGCAGCGACGGGTGGACGGAGAAGCCATTACATCCGTACGGTTTGTAGAAAGCACTGGCGGGGTTAGGTGTGATGAGATTTGAGCGTATGTTTGTACTCTCGACGGGGCAGGTAGACAACTTTTCTTTTCTGGAGGAAAACATCATATCTGTCGCTCTATTTCTCTTCCTTCTTCTTTTAAAAAAACAAACCCAATTGGTAAAACCACCCAATTTTGTTTCTGCATGAACATGCTTTACATTTTTTTTATGGCGAACCAGCAAAAGACAGGCAGACCAAACGTCTCCCCTTTTTTCCTACCCCGGGGGATCGCGCGGAGCGATCGTCCACCTCGCTGGCACGCGCTTGGATACATCGGTCGTGGGATCCACCACAGCCTTATCCTATGCGTTTTCCTCCTTCAACCAATTCCCCATTCTTCACGTTCTTTCTAGCCCACGCCGCCGCAAGCACTCGACGCCCAACCACCACTTCCACGCCGTCGCAAGCACACGCTCGCCGGCCGCTCTACTTCCACGTCGCCGGCCGGACACAGGCTGACCTTCGCCGCCCTGCCCCAGCCTTATCTTCCCAGCTTGTGGAGCTGAACTCGCCGTCAAGGCTGCTTGAAGCGCAGCTCGTGGAGGCGGTCGCTGCCATGGAATATGCTGAAGAGGTCGGCGGCGGGAGGTGGGCGTTGCGGCAGCGGTGGATGGAGTTGCTGCCGGCGGCAGACTGATTTGCTACAAGGGGCTTCTGCTCTTGCTCCCAAGGTCGGGCGTTCTTGCTACGATGGGCAGCCGGCGTGCTAAAAAGGACGGCCGGCCCTGCTACCTTGGGACGCCGGCGTTGCTGCCAGCGGTCGCCGCTGTTGCTACAAGGGGCAGCCGGCCCTGCTACCTCGGCACGACGGTGTTGCTGCTAGCGGTCGCCGCCGTTGCTACAAGGGGTGGTTGGCTCTGCTACCTCGGCACGACGGCGTTGCTGCCAGCCGCCGCGGACGTTGCTACAAGGGGCGGCCGACCCTGCTACCTCGAGACGATGGCGTTGCTGCCAGCCGCTGTCGCCGTTGCTGCCAAGGCACATTGGGACTACTCCAAAGGCACATCGGCGCTGCTACATGGACTATCGGCGTTGCTGCAAGCTCTTACCAAGCTGCTGCTGCATCGTCGAGTTCTCCGACAGCCGTTCTCGGCGGAGGAGCGACGACTACGTTCACGGATGGGAGAGGCAGGGCGGTAGGGAGGATTTGCAACACGACGAGGGAAGCTACTTCTGCGACTCCATGGCGGGGTTCTCCGACAACATCCCGGCCCGACTGGATTCTCCGGCGAGGCCACGACCTATGGACCATCGTCAGCTGTGCTTCTCCCGCGGGCGGCGGCCGTCCGAGAGGATGGGGCGTGGGTGTTTTTTTTTTGTTTTTGTTTTGTTTGGTGGAAGCATTGACCCGGTGGACGGTTGTGATCGCCTTAATCGTGTGGCTGGCGACCCGGGGGATCGGGGGATTTGATCCCCGGGGGACGCTCAGCACGCTCCTACCTAATAACGCGGAAATCTTTTGTACTGCGTCGTATATGGGCATGTTTCAAAGAATATTTTTAGAAAGCAACTTCTATTATGAAAAGTGCTTTTTCGTGACACGATGTTGCAGGCCTGATTTCTAATCCAACATACAAATAATTATCCGATTTCACCACTGTGTATGTCACACCAGATCTTTAAAGTAGATCTCATGTTGAAATGTTCGGTGAAAAGAGCAACATTATGTCACCCAAAATTAAGCTCCAAACATACTTTTCCAGCAAAAACTTCTTATATGTGTTGTTTTTACTAAAAAAACTTCTTCTAGCTAGAAAAGCATGTTTTCACCACAAACTGGTCATTTCCTCCTAGGTGAAGCCAAATACGCACACATCACGCAAAAAAAGTACGAGAACTGCAAAAAAGGCGCATTGTATCAACCTAGCTCCCTCTGGTACGTATACCCATACATAATGGATATGCTGACCCACAACACTTGAAGTATAAAGCGATTTCACAGTCTGCCTTGCGTCCACTGGCCCAGAGTCCCGTGAGGAAGTCTTTGTACCATTTTGCCCACATCTTTGGAGTCCTCTCATGAGTTGCGAAATCCACATGGTACATACCAAACCTTACGGCGAAACCAAAAACATATTCAAAGTTGTCCATGACACTCCACACAAAGTAGCCATGCATGTTTTCTCCTCTCCTAGAAGCATATCAGCAATTCCATTATTTTTAGCGTTTGTTGCATTTTTTTATTTAAGGTATCAGTGGTAAAAGTGTACTGTGTATGAAAAAGAATCATTGACAAGGCTTTCATTATTTTATATTTCCTTGACTATAATGATTTTTCTAGCCTAGTCACTTTTTTGACAACTTAAACATACTTTATTTATTGCAAACAAGGTTACATTAAATTAAAGATTTAAAAATAAAATACGGAGGATCATCTGTCCGAACAATAGGAGAATATCTCATGGCCTCTCTAGCTAGGACATGTCTTGCCCAATCACTTTGAGCCATGGATGGCAATTTCAAATCGTTATTGATTTTATGCATCGGCATCACGTTGCCTAGAAGTACAATTATTTTTTATATGTGGTCTCTTTATTTCCTAGAAAAAACTATTTTGTCTATGTAAATATGGTTCAAAAAATATAAACTGATTCCACTTCTTTACTAGTATTAAACGGAAAAGTATGACATTCCATATATACCGAACCATGATGAATCCAAATTATAGTATTTCCTCCTACACGAAGAAAAATAAACACAGTTCACGCAAAAAATATGAGAACTGCAAAAAAGGCGCACCGAATCGCGCAATGTCCTTCTAGTACCTCTACCCAAACATAATGGATATGCTAATCCACAACACTTGAAGTATCAGGAATCTGCTCTCAGAGTCTGCACTTCGCCTAGTGGTGCAGAACCCATGAGGAAGTCTCGGTACCATTTTGCCGACATCTTTGGAATCCTCTCTTGCGTTGTGAAATCCACGTGGTACATCCCGAACCTTACGGTGAAGCCGAAAACCCATTCAAAGTTGTCCATGAGACTCCACACAAAGTAGCCACGCACGTTTGCTCCTCTCCTATAAGCATGTCAGAAAGTCAATATTAGTAGCAGTTGTTGCATGTTTATTTTATGTAAGGTGTCATTACTAAAAGTATAATGCGTATGATTAACCCTAAACCCTATGAAAAAATCGATGTGTTTATGCATGCCACCTGACAGCCGAAGAGATAGATGAGAGATAACCCCGTAGGTAGTTAACTCTTCCAACGTCATTGATCATGTCCTCCATACTATTACTGTTGTGTTGCGAGTAGCCTGAAATGAAAAAAGAAGTGTACAATAACACAAGATCATTGTTAACAGGAGAATATTATAAGGGACTTAACAATCTTTGGGGAGTCTACTGAAAGCGGTGTGAAATTTGTGATATCCTTGCTACTGACCATTCTCAGTAACATAGATAGGTGCGTTCTCGTATCTCTGATTGACATACTTGATGATCTGCTCCATGCCTTCTGGAACGTCATAGAAACCGACGAGTGCAGTCTAGAAGGTCGATCACACCAAATGTGTCAACAAAAGAAACATGAACAATATGACCATTAATGTATAACAGAAGCAGTTTTCTTACTGATTTTCCAATTTGTACACCATCTCTTTGACCTGTAGCAAATACGAGTGCATTCCCCTCGTAAGTATTAAGGTCGCACGGAGAAGAGATGCAATCCTTGGCGTAAATTGCTGTGTAATGGTTTACCCCGATAAAATCCACCTTGTTTTCCAGTAATATCTTCTCTGCTAGGGTGAACTCTGGCAAGTCTGATGATAACATCTCTCGCATTTCTTTGGGATATTCACCAAAGAATATCGGATCCAAAAACCTATTGACATAAAAAGAGACATGAAAACACGCGTAGTACGTCCCCTCCTTTTGCAAATTAAAGACGTGAACTGCTTGCATAATAACTTGGTGAAATCAGTGTGAACCATTTTCGTAGAGTTGCACCAGGCAGAAGGTGGGGGAAAATTGGTATACCAGTGTATCTCGAAAGACAATGCACGTCTTGCGGCAAGAATATCCACCGTGGTGTTCGTCAGCGGCTCGTAGTATTTCATGGAAATCACAATCCCGATCGACCCGCCTTGCTTTGCCTAGCACATTTGGATCAAAACAAATGCGCCTCTCCATTTCAGATGCATCCATCGCAGTTGCGAAGAAAGTTTGTCTACATACATTGATATCGGTAGAGCAAGCCTTTTACTACCTGATAATTCTTTTTGTAGTTGGCTACAACAGCGGCATGTGACATGATGATGTTGTGAGCAGCGACGTAGGGTTCCCGTTGGGAGTTACCGCTGTTGCAGTTCCCGAATGGCGGGGAGCAGTGGTTGGGAGGGTACATCCCCAGCATGTAAGTCAGCTTGGTCATCATGTTGGGTTCGTTGAACGTTATCCAGAACTTGACCCGGTCACCGAATGCCCGGAAGCACACATCCGCGTAGTGATCGAACTCCTCCCTAACAAAAAGAAGGTTTCAAACAAGGTAAATCAAAACATGCTAGAAGTGTGGCCAAATGTGAATCAGAATCTCGAAGGTACCGGATCCCAGCTCCCAACCAGCCACCGTAGCGGGTCTCCAGTTCGTGTGGAAGATCGAAGTGATGCAGCGTCACGAATGGCTCTATCCCTGTTCGACATTGTTTTCTCTTGTGAACATTTAGGATTGCTAGCTCATCTTTGAAGATTAAGACCTGGTGTGGCGTGTGAGATTATACCTTTCTGCAGAAGTGCAACAATCAGTCGGTCATAGAACGCTATTCCAGCTGAATTAACGCCTCCAAGCCGGCCTCCTACAATGATTCAACGAGAGATTGTCAAGGAACTGATTGGGATATAATTAAACATCCATGTACTTGTGGATGTGTATTATTTTTTTCTTCATACTTGGCAGGATTCTCGCCCAAGAAATTGAGAATCTGTAGGAGTTGACGCCCAAACTATGCATGATCTCCACATCTTCCTGCTCAGAGCAATGTCAGCAATACATTGGTAAAATTAAGATGCATCGCATGGCAGTTAGTTAATATTATCCCCATTTGAAAATATAAGCCTTTCAGAAAGCTAACGGAGATAGTGGGATTGTCTATGTGCTGATTCTGTACCATGTACCGGTGGTAGTGATCATCTGCTACGTCCCCGTTCCGTCCATCCACGATGTTCCCCGCTGCAGTGAGCGAAATCAAAATTCGTTAGAGCGAAGCAGGATCGAGTTTAACGTTATAAAATTAGTTGCCTCAGAACTTGTAAAAAATAGATTATCATGTTATAATCGAGATGTACAATAAACGAAGAACGAAAAGTAAAACACTGCAGGGGACACGAGATTTTAACGTGGAAAACCCTTGCAACACACAAGGGAAAAACCACGGGCGCCAGCCAGCAAAATTTCACTATTTCGGTGGTGTTTACAAACGCCGTGGGTGTACAATGATGCGATGGATCCCTAGCGGCGGCTTACAGGAAAAATATATAGACGGTGGCAACGATCCGTCCATGTAGCAATATAACATATCACATGATGTGCATGTCAACTTTCAGGAGACCTGCATGTGACTTTATACAAGGAAACAAAAGGATAAGAAGTTGAGCACACTTGTGCAACCACTCGAGCACAATTATTCTTTGATAGTTGGTTTTATGTACTTCCTCCATTCACTACAGTAAGACCTTTTAGATATTTTGAAGTGCACTAGGTACGGGCCAAAATGAGTAAACCTACAAACTAAAACGTATCTAGACATGACATACATTTACGAATAAAGCTAAAAGATATTGCATTAGTGGATCAGAGGAGGTAGTGATGTCGAGTGACTCGATGAGCAGAACATTGCATCATACAAATATCAAATATGTATGGAACCGCAGAGTACTCAAAAGCCCCTCGAAAAAAGAATATATATACCCAAAAGCCATCACGTTCCTTTCCCTGTAATTAAGAACAAGAAGTGTCTGACCCTCTTGCGACAAAAGACCCTATCTGCCATCCTACAATACCCTTCTCTACCACGTAAAAGACCCTTCTCTAGATTCCACCGTCAGTCCACTGTCGCGATGTAATTGGCTCCTCTAAGGCAGAAATGTAAGTTAAACCCAAACAGAAAACAATGTTTTCACTGTCCCCTGCATACACGACAATTAAAAGGCCCCAGAATCTTTTAAACTGTCCGGCCCCTGGATGCCGCTTCAACTTTAGATGTTTCTCGATGGAAGAGAATCCTTCAAGCTTAAGTCTACGAGAAGCAAAGCATCACCACGACGCTAGTTCGTCATCAACGCCGTGCCGGCTGCATCCTCAACGCTCTGGCAGAGAATATGGAGCCTGAAACTGCCAGCTAAAGTCCAAATTTTCGTTTGGAGGCTTAGCCACAATAGCCTGCCAACGCGCGATAGAATAATCAACGAAAACGAGTGGATTTAGACACACGGTGGCCGATGTGCAATGGGGTTGATGAAGATGGTGGCCAAGTGTTCTTGAAATGCACAAAAGTCAATCAGATATGGCGCTGCATTAGTTCTTTCGAGACTTTTGATTTTATTTTTTGTCCAAGATCTTGTAGTAACACTGAGTGCGGTGGTTTGGGGCAGAGGTAGCCCGAGCTTTGTTTCTGGTTTAATCGCTAGCGAGATCGCTGAGCGCTCAGGTTAATGAATTTCCCATTTCCAGCTCAAAAAAAGAGGTTTTTTTGGACGCTATCATGGCGATAATTTGCTGACAGTATATATGGTTAGCATACATGGTGGATTAATTAACAGAGCATGAACTTTGATGAAGCAGACTTGCTGTTCATGGAATTGCGGGAGGGCCGCCGCCGTCTCTCTCTGTGTTAGAGAGAAGGGAGAGGGAAGGGAGGGAATCGATCGAGCAGCTCTATGTTGAACACATAGATGGACCCAGAGCAGAAACGATCTGAAGAAAATGACTTACAGTGCGTGTGGGTGAAGACATCCCAGTTGCTGAGGCCCTTGCCGTCCTCCAGGTACGCGCCCTCAATCTGGAACCAGAAATCACGGTCTCGGTTATGCATTCGCGCCGAACGATCGAGCGGTAAACAGAGACGACGGCCATGGAGCAACTGAAAGTTCCACGCTAACTAACCTGGTAAGCAGATGTCGCGGCGCCGAAGAGGAACCCGGGCGGGAACTCGGCGCGGTCGAGCGCCCGCGTGGACGGTGCGAGCATCGCCAGCGCCGCCGCCAGCATGACTACGCCCGTCGCCGCGGCCATTCCTTCCCCCGTAGCCTCCTCGAGGTAGCTAGCTACAAAGGCAACGCTCCCTCGCACCGACGCTAACTTATTTAAAATGGGATGGTCGGAGTAAGATTGTGATGGCGCACGTGAAAAGGACATGTGATGATGTTCAAGGGGAATGATGGATGGACCTAAACCTACGTGACACACAGTCCCCCGGCCGTCTTGGTCGCGGCGGGCCACCAACCATGGGAAGAATCGGTTTATCTTGTACTAGTAAAAGGCACGTGGCTTGCACGTATATAAGACTTTTTTTTTTTTTTGACAATCAATACCACATATATTCATAGCAACAAATAGTACATGGTAGAGATACATGAACTGACTCCAACGATTACAAAATAAAATCTAAAAGATAGTAACAAATCTTCGAGGTCTTCAATTTCTTTCTTCTTAGAACACAATCTTGTCTTTCTGAAGGCAGCCAAAGATAGATAACGAAACATAGACCTGTAGATACCGACGAAAGTTCTCCCATAATTTTTTGAGCCGCAATGCCAAGGCTGCATGCACGCACGTAACCATTAAAGCAGTCATCCAACATCGGCAAGACTTATCGAAGTCAACTCTGTTAGGTCTCGGCTAAGGCGATATGGGCGACCCCACCCACCCGCCGCCGCCGCCACCATACGAGAGTCCGTCGGAGCGCCGTCGAGCGGTGAGAGAGTCTCTACGAGTCACGAGACGAGTAGGGAAGGAAGGCTCGGGGGCAGTCCTTGGCCTGTACGATCCAGGAGAGGCGGTGGGGAGCTCTTTAAAGCCCTATGCGCTAGACCGATCTGATCGCCAAAATCAGAATCCATCAATCCAATCAGAGGAGATCTCTAAGCGGGAACCAGATTGCAAGTCTCCGGTGACGATGGCATCGAAGGAGGTGCAGGCGTACTCGGGTGCGGGATCTGGCCGGGCTGCCGGCAATGCAACGCCAGATCCCAGGCGGCAAGGGTTGTCTAGCTCTACGGTAAACCAGTTCGCGCGTATGCATACACCGTCACAGCCAGTGGGACTGCTGATGGCGCCGCCGATGGGTGGGGGCGAACAAGGGGGTCTCGTTGAGAGACCTACCCGCCCGAAGCCTACTGGCGACGCCTCGGAAGTGTCGCTGTCACGGCGGAGAATGCTGCTGGATGCAGACATGGTAATGGAGGAAGATGGCAATTGGGATGACGGAAGTCAGATGGAAGGCTTGGGTTTCAACCAAGAAGATGCATCAAAAATTGGTGGCACTGTCAACATGGAGGATGATGTGTTTTTGGAGTTTGATGAGGAGGAGGAAACCATCAAGGAGAAGCCTGATGCGCCTAAGACATGGAAGCTGCTGGCAAGGTATATGGCGAATTTTAAACCCAACACAAAAACCATGTTTGATTGGTTTACAGATGAGGTGTGGCATATCCGCAATGGCATCATGTATTCAGAGAAGGGTAAGAACTACTATATGATTACACTCTTCTCAAAGGGCGACTATGATTTTGTGATGCGTGGTGGCCCATGGATTTTTAAACAGAATGCCTTACTGGTCACGAACCTGGATGAGGCTGCACAACCATCTGCTACTAAGCTCGATTCTGTGCCAGTATGGGTCCGCATATATGATGTTCCATGGGGAAAACAGGATGATGTTTGGGGGAGGAGGTACGGTAATGGTTTGGGGGAGGCAATAGAGGTGGATGTTCCGGCGAGCGAGCAAGAGAAGAAGGAATTCCTAAGGGTGCGTGTGCGCCTTCCATATGACCGCCGTTTGCAGACGCAGATAACTACTGGTGTCAAGGGTAAGCCCCGTGAGGTGAAAACCTTTAAACTGAAGTACGAGCGGGTGCCATATTACTGCTCCCATTGTGGCTTTATGGGTCATAAAAAAGACGTATGTGAGAAAAGGAGGCTCGGCGTGCCATCGCTTGAATATGATGCCCATGAACTTCGGTGCAGCCCATACAAGAAGTTTGAACATCGAACATATTTTGTTCCGGCGGGAGGACAAGCTTCGGCCAAGAGAAATCTCAGCTTTGCCAGTTTTGGCAGTGCGGAATCTTACAGGAGGTTTGATCAAAGACAGTCCAGAGAGCGACGCCGCAATAGTGTTACCCCTGAGCATGGAAATTCCCAAGTTGACTCTGTGAACCATGAAACAATGCCACCCCTAATGGATGACCCAGAAATAGTGGGTAATATGGTGGTTCAGGAGATAGGGGCTGAAGGTGTGGAAGGGGAGACCATACTGGTGAAACCAGAAGTGGAGGAAAACCTGGCTGAGAGGGTGGATGCCATGCTGATGGCGCCAAGCCAGAACACGCACCAACAAGTTCCGGCAGGGGGGAGGGATGGTGCACAGCCTATTATTCAGTTTCCCGATGATGATGGACAGGGTACTGCTGAACACGGCTGTCACATGCATGTTTCCCTGACTGCAGACATGCTCGCTAAGCTGCAGCAGGTACAAGCACAGGCTAGGCAGGATACCAGCTCAGGCTATAGCTGGGGACAAGGGCCTCGGCCAAGTGACATGATCCCTGCACTCCAAGGCTTGTCCAACCTCCAGGTATCCTTCGGGTCCGTGAATGACATCTCGATGCCGGCGGCGGACACAGTCTTGGGAAAGCGCGGTGCTGAAGATCATGAAGTGCAAGGGGAGCGTCTCGAGCTCTCCCTCGGCCTGGACTATGGAGGCGAGAAGAACACTGGTACATCAAGGAAGGGCACGGCACAAGATGTGGGGAAGAAGCAGCCTGGAAGACGTGAGGTGGAGATGGTCTACAAGAGGAATAGGAAGATGGCGCCAACCGGTCATACGGTCACCGGTAACCTGACGAGACCTAATGTTTGGTCTCGTCAGGAGCAATGAATTGCCTAAGCTTCAACTGTCGGGGTGCCGGGAATGCCCCGACAGTGAGAGAGCTAGCTACTTTTTCCCAAGTGTGGAGTCCTCGGTTATTTTTCCTTTGTGAAACTAGACAACATAAAAATAAGATGCGTCGTTTGCGTCATAGGTTAGGTCTTAAGGGCTTTGCTGGTTTTAGTAGTAATGGTTTAAGTGGGGGATTAGCCCTCTTTTGGCATGAGAGTCTCCTTGTAGAAATTAAAGAAGTTAATGAAAGATACATTGATGCGTATGTCCGTGAGTACCCTTCAGCACCCTTGTGGCGCATCACTTGTGTGTATGGCGAACCGAGAGTAGAAGATCGCCACCGTATGTGGGATATGCTGCGTGCTCTGAAAGCTAAGTCTGATCTACCTTGGTTGGTTGTAGGTGATTTTAACGAGGCCCTATGGCATGAAGAGCACTTCTCCTGTACCTCTCGCCCAACAGCTCAAATGGATGCCTTCCGTGAAGTTCTTTTTGATTGCAACCTAACAGATCTTGGCTTTTCAGGTGTACCCTACACGTATGATAACAAGAGATCCGGGCGGGCCAATGTACGTGTTAGACTGGACCGCGCAGTGGCGTGCCCAGCGTGGAGAGACTGCTATGCAGATACTACGGTACAACATCTAACTTCGCCTGTTTCTGATCATTGTCCAGTCCTAGTCCAATTGGAGCAGGAAGTGAGAGTTCCGAGAAGACAGCCAAAACGGCAGTATGAAATATTCTGGGAGCGGGAGTATGAATTGGCGGAGCAGGTGTCTAATGCATGGGCTGAGGCGGGTGAAAAGCAAGATCTAGGTGACATTATGCATAGCCTAAACAGAGTCATGACCACTTTACAGACTTGGAGTAGGAAGAAATTTGGCAATGTGTTAAGAGAGCTAGACAAGGATAGAAGGAAACTTGAGCTGCTTAAATTAAACAATGCAGATCAGCGTGAAATTCGCCAGACTGCGGATCATATGCAGGAACTCCTGTACAGAGAGGAATTGTTATGGCTTCAACGATCTAGAATAACATGGCTCAAAGAAGGGGATAAGAATACTAGATTCTTCCATCAGAAGGCAGTATGGCGGGCTAGAAGAAACAAAATAAAAAAGCTTAAAGATCATGATGGAACCTGGAAGGATGTTCCATCAGACATGGAACTAATGGCCACCTCTTACTTTCAGGAGTTATTCACGCGTGATCATTTACTGAACTCTGATGCCCTTATTGAGCTGACACAGAGGAAGGTCACTCCAGAGATGAATAATAGGCTTTGCTTGGAATTTACAGAGGATGAGATTGCTGATGCGTTATTCCAAATTGGCCCACTTAAAGCACCGGGTGTGGATGGTTTCCCTGCTCGTTTTTACCAACGAAATTGGGCCACCATTAAGGCAGAGGTAACTAATGCTGTGAAACTTTTCTTCGCTACAGGCCGTATGCCAGAAGGAGTGAATGACACAGCTATCATACTTATTCCAAAGGTTGATCAACCGGAGACACTTAAGGAGTTCCGACCTATTAGCTTGTGCACCGTCATCTACAAAGTGATCTCCAAATGCTTGGTTAACAGGTTGAGGCCAATGCTAGGGGAGCTCATCTCAATGAATCAAAGTGCCTTCGTCCCGGGTCGATTAATAACAGACAATGCCTTGGTTGCCTTCGAGTGCCTACATTTTATTGAGAATAATACAAATCCGGCAAAGAACTTCTGTGCCTATAAACTGGACCTATCCAAAGCTTATGATAGGGTGGACTGGGATTTTTTAAAGAAAGTGATGCAAAAGTTGGGGTTCTCTCATCGATGGATTGACTGGATAATGTCATGCGTCACCTCGGTGAGATACCAGGTTAAATTCAATGGAACCTTACTTGAGTCATTTTCGCCTTCTCGGGGCCTCCGACAAGGTGATCCCTTATCGCCATTCCTGTTCTTGTTTGTTGCGGACGGTCTATCTACTCTACTTCAGAAGGAAGTTGGCTCAAATGACATCGAGCCGGTCAAAATTTGTAGAAGTGCACCAGGCATATCCCACCTTTTGTTTGCTGATGATAGCTTATTATTTTTTAAAGCCGAAGTAAGTCAAGCCCTCAAGGTAAAGGAAGTACTAGACACATATGCAGCGAGTACAGGCCAGCTCATTAACCCAGGAAAATGTTCAATTATGTTTGGTGAGTCTTGCCCTATAGGACGGCGAGTAGAGATTAAAGCAGCCCTGCAAATTACCCAAGAACTGTTTGAAGCTAAATACCTGGGCCTACCAACCCCAGAAGGAAGGATGAGCAAAGGGAGGTTCCAAAGCCTACAAGCCAAATTAGCAAAATGTCTTGTGGAATGGGATGATAACCATAAATCTCAGGCAGCTAAAGAAGTCCTAATTAAATCCATAGCACAGGCCATTCCGGTTTATGTGATGAGTGTTTTCAAGTTACCTTTGGGACTTTGTGATGAACCGACTAAGATGATTCGAAGATATTGGTGGGGTGCTGAAAAAGGAAAGAGGAAAACACATTGGGTGGCTTGGGATATCATGTTGAGACCGAAGGACTATGGAGGCATGGGCTTTCGGGACATGCGTCTATTCAACCAGGCACTACTGGCTAGGCAGGCGTGGCGGTTGATTCAGTTTCCAGACACCCTATGTGCACGTTTGTTAAAGGCGAAGTACTATCCCAATGGCTTCCTTATTGACACTGTGTTTACAGGGAACAGATCGTCTACATGGCATGCTATTGAGTATGGGTTGCAACTGCTAAAGAAAGGAGCCATTTGGAGGGTAGGCAACGGTGCAAAAATAAGAGCTTGGCGTGATCCTTGGATCCCTAGGGATGGCGACCACCTTCCTCGCTCAAACCAAGGAAGGTGCATATACAGGTGGGTATCAGACTTTCTATTGCAGAACGGAACTTGGAATATGCCAAGGCTGCAACAGTACTTTGGCCAGGAAGAGGTGAAGGAGATACTAAAAATTAAAGCTTCAACACGTAATGAAGAAGATTTCATAGCCTGGCACCCAGACAAACGGGGCATGTTTAGCGTCAGAAGTGCATACAGATTGGGACTAGGGCTGTCCATGCAAGCCCAAGACAGAGGTGCTACTAGCTCCAGACCCGATGGAGCGCGGCCGTCATGGAAAGTGATATGGCAATGTCAGGTACCGCCGAAGGTCAGAGTGCTAGCCTGGAAGATTTGCCGGAATGCGCTATCTACTCAACTGAACTTGGTTCATAGAGGCATGGCTACTTCAGGACTTTGCCCGATCTGTGGCCAGGAAGACGAGGACACTTTTCATGTGTTCCTCCGCTGCCCCCATGCTCGTGCCCTTTGGCGAGCTATGGCTGAGGTCTGGGATTTGCCACCTGATACTATGTTGAAGCCTACTGGATCCGAATGGCTAATCCACCTACTGCTGCTCATCCCGGACACCCAGCGTGTACCAACTCTCATGACAATATGGCGTATTTGGCACGCCCACAACGAGCTGACTCATGACAAGCCGTGCCCCTCCATTGAGGGCTCTAGGCGCTTTCTGGTAAGTTATATAAATTCCCTTATGTTGATCAAACAATTTCCTGATGCAGATGTGATCAAGGGGAAGATGGCAGTCAACCCAGAAATAGGGTTTAAGAGGGCCGGGATTGGTGTTGATGGTAGAAAAAAGGTTCGGAAGAAGTGGACGAGACCACTGATGGGCGAGACCAAGCTGAACACCGATGGAGCCTTTGCAAGCAATGCTGCAGCGACAGGGATGGTGCTTCGGGATCACAATGGCGAGGTCATTTTTGCTGCTTGCCGTGAGTTGCAACAATGTACTGATCCTACTGAAGCGGAGATTGCTGCCATTGAGGAAGGAATACGACTAGCCCTACAATGGACAACGCTGAAGTTCACCGTTGAGTCTGATTGTGCAGAAGCGGTGGAGCTGATCCTAGAGACCACACCTAACACTTCAGCGTGTGCTTTTAGAATTAATATAATCCGTGAGCTCCTTGGAGAAAGAGATGTAAAAATCGTGAAGATTAGCCGTGAGGCTAACACTGTGAGCCATGAACTAGCTAAGCTAGGTAGGATCCAAGGGAGAACTGACTTTTGGTTGAGCAATGTTCCCCAGGATATCGCCTTGGCGATTGCAAACGATTGTAACCTATCTGTGGCTTAATATATCTCTTTTTCCCGCAAAAAAAAAAACATCGGCAAGACTTGATTATTTGACGTGCATGTATTCATATGATACACATAATTGTTTCTTATGTTTCTATATATAAAACGTTGATAGGACGACGTGGGCTTAGCCCAGTGGTTGGGGTCGCAATGGCGCATCCCAACGACCGGAATTCGATTCCTGTCACGAATTTCGAAATTGTCACGCCAAGTCCCGTTTGTACTATATCAAAAAAGTGTCTAGTTCCTCCTAGACACAGTTTCAGTTTTTTTTTTATAAAACGTTGATAGGAACATAGGGAATAACTTATAACATGTGCAGAATGTGAGGGAGTAGCTTATATGGGTACACGGAGAAAATGTGAAACAACCATGATATGCTTTTATGTATGCCTTTGGGGATTATTTCCATCCACCCAAATGCTGCAACATGTGATACCGTTGGAGTATTGTACACTCTTTGGTCTAAAGCAATTTCTGTATATTGAGCTCAATTTTGCATTCGTCATGCAGATGTGTTAGGATGACCATAAACTTGCAGCGGCATCTCTCCTTGATATTTGGTGCTCCAGAAAATTATCACTATTGAGAAGACTGCAATAAATCTGATCATATGGATCAATGTGTATGCCATCCTTTGTATTAAGGTTTGGTTCTTGGTATAACTCAGGTTTAGAAGAACCTATACATTTGTTAGTAAGCTAGAATATCATTACATAATAAATCATTGATGATTAATTACACACAAAAAACTCAGTAAACATTTACCATGTCCCCTATACATAAGAATTCCGTTATCCAGGTTTTTATTGTGAATCTAGCTTGTCTTCAATCCGCAAAGTATTACCTGCTAATGACATTTGTTAATATGTTTATATAAACTTGGATGAGACAATAACACAATATGTATAGGTACGATTAACTATTATTGCATATCCTCTAAAAAAAATTATCATTGTCACTACAGGAATGGGGCTATATGCCGAGGGCCGCGAACCCTCGGCGTAGCATGCTTTGGCCCTCGGCGTAGGCTATGCCGAGGGCCGCCCTCGGCATAGCTCCTCGGCGTGTAAGTCCCTCGGCAAAGCCACTATCGCTATCGGCGTAGCCCGGCCCTCGGCGTAGCACGCTACGCCGACGGCAAAACCCTCGGCATAGACTTTTAAAAAATTCAAATTTTCCGTTTCCAAAAAAATTCAAAAAAAAAAGTTCGAAAAAAAATATTTTTTTCTATATGCCGACGGCAAAACCCTAGGCATATACTTTTAAATTTTTTAAAATTTTAATTTCTTTTACATAATTTTTCCCTTTTTTTCTTTTTTTTACTTGTTTATCTTTCACCCAATACACTTTTAACTCTAACTACACTTAATCTTATGTCAAATTACAATCATGGTTAAACTTCCCAGTCGGTCACCCATCCTCACACTACTCCAGCCTCAGCACGCTTAACTTCTTGGTTCGGATGAGCTTCCATTATAGAATTGACACCTCTTGCTGATAATAATAGCATATCAACCCTATTAACCCTTGAACCGTGATGCACACTTCTTTATTTTTGAATCCCAAACAATTACTTAAGTAGACAACAATGAATATATATAAGTAATAATAATATTAAATTCAAATAAAAATAAAATGATTTTATTTTTTGGTCTTTTTCTATTTAATATTGAATAATTAATATCTTTAAATCGGAAAATCAAAATTCCACAAATAATATGTCTAAATCGATCAGAAAAATGAGAGGAATCTAAATATAACATACATATCATCATTTGAACCTAAAAATTAGAGGAATCCAAATATGATGCCCAATTTGCCATGTGGCCAAAACGGCCCCTCACGAGATGCGAAATGGCCGTATCGGGCGGGCTGGTGCACCGTTCGCCAACACGCTAAACGGACAAAAATTAGCACATAAAGTGATGTGTTATAGACATAAAAACATTTTTTGCGGAATTTATTGAGCGACGGAAAGTGTACCCCTAGTTCAAATTCGGTCTTCATTCGGCGGGACACCGCAGAAGCCGCATGGATTCCCAGATAGCTAGCGCACATATGGCATGTGATATGTGGTGCGAAGGCGGTGTCCTACCACTACGCGGAGGTCTCGCGCAATACTAAAATGCGCCCATGTAGCTGCTTCACAAAATAAACCCGTTTTGGCACCCGAAAATGAAAAAACCATCGCCCATCGGTCGGATTGGAAATCCGCTCCCGGGGCCTTGCTTCCCATCCCAGGGACCACGCACATGCCAAATATGGCCTCGTTCCGACAAACTATGCGTTGTCACGGGCCGTTTCCTACTCATTTGCCCTAAAATCCATAGAACTCTGGATGTGATAGCCCTGTTTGTGAAGGGTTTTCCAAAATAATTGCCGTATCCTAATTCAGACTTTTGGAGTGGTTACTAGGACACATAAAATGACGCCATGCTGCTCCGTGGGATTTTCTGACTTCGTTTAAATTGCCATTTGGCCAAAACGGGCGCCCACGGAGATGCGGTATGCCCGTACCGGGCGCGCTGGTGCACCCGTTTACCATCGCACTAAACGGGAAAAAATTAGCACATAAAGTGATATGTCATAGACCTAAAAACATTTTTCCCGGAATTTATTGAGCGACGGAAAGTGTACCCCTAGTTCAAATCCGGTCTTCAGATTCGGCGGACACCGAGGAAGCCGCATGGATTCCCAGATAGCTAGCGCACATATGGCATGTGATATGTGGTGCGAAGGCGGTGTCCTACCACTACGCGGAGGTCTCGCGCAATACTAAAATGCGCCCATGTAGCTGCTTCACAAAATAAACCCGTTTTGGCACCCGAAAATGAAAAAACCATCGCCCATGGGTCGGATTGGAAATCCGCTCCCGAGGCCTTGCTTCCCATCCCAGGGACCACGCACGTGCCAAATATGGCCTCGTTCGACAAACTATGCGGTGTCACGGGCCGTTCCTACTCAATTGCCCTAAAAGCCATAGAACTCGGACGTGATAGCCCGTTTGTGAAGGGTTTTCCAAAATAATTGCGTATCCTAATTCCGACTTTTGGAGTGGTTACTAGGACACATAAAATGACGCCATGCGGCTCCGCGGATTTTCGACTTTGTTTAAATTGTCATTTGGCCAAAAGGGCCCCACGGAGATGCGGTATGGCCGTACGGCGCGCTGGTGCACCCGTTTACCATCGCGCTAAACGGACAAAAATTAGCACATAAACTGATATATCATAGACCTAAAAACAATTTTTGCGGAATTTATTGAGCGACAGAAAGTGTAGCCCTAGTTCAAATCCGGTCACTTTCCAGCGGATCGGCGGGACACGCAGGAAGCCGCATGGATTCCCAGATAGCTAGCGCGCACATATGGCATGTGATATGGGGTGCGAAGGCGGTGTCCTACCACTACGCAGAGGTCTCGCGCAATACTAAAATGCGCCCCATGTAGTTCCTTCACAAAAAAACCTGTTTTAGCACCCGAAAATGAAAAAACCATCGCCCATGGGTCGGATTGGAAATGCGCTCCCGGGGCCTTGCTTCCCATCCAGGGACCACGCACGTGCCAAATATGGTCTCGTTCGACAAACTATGCGGTGTCACGGGCCGTTTCCTACTCATTGCCCTAAAAGCCATAGAAATCCGGACTTGATAGCCCTGTTCGTGAAGGGTTTTCCAAAATAATTGTCGTATCCCAATTCCATCTTTTGGAGTGGTTACTAGGACACATAAAATGATGCCATGCGGCTCCGCGAGATTTTCTGACTTCGTTTAAATTGCCATCTGGCTAAAACGGGAACCTGAAAACATATAAGAAAGTGATTGAATTGTTTCTATGTTAACATGTTATTCTACATGATTCAAATATGCACGATTTTGACATAAACGGATAGAGGATGTTTTTCTGAATATTTTGATACCTCATACGCATTTTTCTGACATCATATGAATTAGTTATGATTTTTACAAAATTAGACAAATTTAAAAAATAGCCTACGCCGAGGGTGGCCGTCGGCGTAGCCCTGTCTACGCCTAGGGCCAAAGATATGCCGAGGGCTGCCCTCGGCGTAGAGGTCGCTACGCCGACGGCCAGGTTTCGCCGAGTGTTGAAAGGGCAGGCTGGCCTGGCCCGGTCATACGCCGACGGCCCCGACTTTTGGCCGTCGGCGTATAGCCTGGCCCTCGGCATAGCCTCCCATTCCTGTAGTGTGTATATGAAACTGAACAAAACACGCATGGCTAGAAAAGAATCTTTCTGAATATATATAATGTTCTCATGCAAGTTGGTATATTCAGATGTACCTTGTGTACTTATAAACCTAAAAATTCGCCCATCACACCCTCTTCTTTTCTTGTAGCCACGTCCCTCTTGTAAGATTACTTCTCCACGTTCACGTGTTACTTGTGAGCATCCATTATTAGTGCCACGGTGCCTCTTGCACAGCCCAAGATTCATCAGTTCATTATTTGCAGCTTGATCTTTTGATGAAATTGATGATACATAGATGCCACATGTGCCAGTGTTGAGCTCAATTCCAACACTTGGATGGGATATATTTAATTGACCTGATGCGATATATCAGAACAGCCAGTATTTACACAATAAGATTCATCTCATGTTAATCTTTTATACTCACGATTCCTTTGCAAATAGGACTCTCGCTCATCACGCCTTATCTTTTATACTCGCGGCCCCTTTGCAAATACAATTCTCGTTGATCTTTAGTCATTTGCAGATATCTTTCGTGATCACGATAACACTTGCGCTGAGAAGAACTTATTTGTACAACACTATTTTCTTCCTCTGGAGAAAAATTCAGCTCTCCTAAGATAACTACTAAACATGTTAACACACAAACAAAATTATATCATTTTTATAAACATCTATTATGCATCTTCTTTCCCTATTGATGATGAAAAAGACGTGGAATCAACATTTTTTATTTGAAAGGAGAAAAAATTTGTTGATTACGTGTATTTGTCAACATCAATAGAGAAAAAAGATGCATAATAGATGTTTATAAAAATCTGTATAAAACTTGCCCTTCCATTATGTAGGACCTCTTTTCTATATCTATATCTATACTACTATATAGTACACGAGTTTTTGAATCTGGATTTACCACTTAGTTCTAGAGTCTTCCTTCCAATGAAGTAATCCAAGCCGTTCATTTGCATGCTGAAGCTTCTAGCTGCCGTTCATCTGACCTAAACTCAATTGATCCAACGGCTGAGAGCTCTTGGATTCGTCACTGGGCTTTCCCGCACGAACATATCCTGCGGTAGTTGCTCGATACTTCTGGACAGGTCTACCGCGGCGGCAAAAAACCCTCCAGCGTTGGGCCAGGTTGTGGGCTCCATGCATGTGGGCATTCATCCTGTTACTTGTTTTGTCGCTTCACGGTGTGGAATAAACTGGTCCACTGCTACATGGTCTACTGCTACATGAGCATGTCGACAATTAATCTAATTCCTCTTCCCTCACTAATGATTCTTCAAACACCAACCTTAAAACTCCCTTAGAAATCGGCAAAGAATAAGAGATTACTATATCTGCTGTTATATTTTTTCGAACTGTTATACGCTAAATACAACATATCAAAAATATATAGTCTATCGTGTAACTATTTTTATCATTGTTTTTTATTATGATAACTTTAGTACAAAATGTAAAAGCATATAAAAACCATGGTTCTTTGGAATATTTTTTTGTCATGACAACGTTGCTATTCTCTAAGGTTATTTTTTCCATATAAAAGTTTTATCACAAGCCTCCTAGGACAGGTCATCTGTAGTTTTTTTGTGTGTGAATATACGTACTCTCTTCGTCCTGAAAAGGATGTCGATTTTTTTTCTATAAATTCAAGTGTATCAAGAAACTATTTAAACAAATCCGTGACATCTTCTTTGGGACGGACGAAGTACATTTATTGAATCATAAAATTTAGCTGGGTTCCAATCACAATACAAGAGTTCCCTCACTTATGCCTACATGAATTTAGTTAGCGAGCAGTTGAAAAAAGATGTGGTTGCAGTTTTCCAACTCTCCACACATGGAGCACATCCCATTTGAGGGGCCCAGTCGCCCTTCGATCAACTGCCAAAGGAATGCCTTAATCTTCGGAAGCACCTACGATCGCCACACCTCCTTGAAATGTGTAACGGCTACCCCACTCGAAAGACTAAGATTGATGGATTTGGTCGAGTACGCCCTCGAGGCTCCCAACAACTTATAGAAACAACTAAGGCTTGGATTTCGCGGAATAAATTTTCCCATTCAACCGCCTCGTCAAAGCCAAATTGCCTTCGAAAGTGAAGACGCCACACCCTGGAGAATCTGCCCAGCCCGAGTCCCTTCCACCCTAACAAAGGAATCGTTGCAACATCTAAACAACCATGGGTATCTAGGACTAAGTGGTGCCAACCCAACCCACTAGTCAACCCCGAATAAGGTACCTTTCCCAGTACATACATTATGCTTAGCCCCTAGCTTGAAATGCCATTTAATGTTAGCTAGGTACATTATGAGGTCGTCAATTCACATGTTAAGATCAACAATGCCTGCGACAAACCATATTCCGTAATGTAAATGCAGGGGAACAATAGGGTATGGTTTAAAACGAAAGCAATAAAAATAGATTTGCTATTTTCAGAAATATCTTAGCTGGTTCAAATAAGGCTTCTCTAGAATTTCATGTAGTTTTCCAGAAACTTATTGTTAGAAAAATGAGTTAAAAATCCAAAAATTATGAAAAACAACCAAACACGTTGAAACCTATATGAAACCATTAAATAACAATGTGTCTCACCAAGAGCCATATGAAGCATGAATTCGTAAAACATTCTTTTGGTCAAAAGAGATTATTTTCATTTGAAATATGTTCATAAATACAACTAGAGGCATTAGCCCTGCAATTTATTCTGGATGCGCCAATATCCATAGCATTTGACAATACAATTGTCAAGAATCTGCTCTCAGAGTCTGCAATGCGTCCACCAGCCTAGAACCCATCAGGAAGTCACGGTACCACTTCGCAGACATCTTTTGAGTCCTCGCTTGTGTGTTAAAATCCACGTGGTATAAACCGAACCGTACGGTGAAACCATGCGCCCATTCAAAGTTGTCCATGAGACTCCAGACGAAGTAGCCACGCACGTTTGCCCCTCTCCTGTAAGCATGCGCACAATTCCAGTATTTGAGGATCCATTTCATGGTTTTTTTAAGGTGTCTTTAGTGAAGTGTATAATGCGCATGATAAATTCATGTTTTTGTCCATGTCACCTGACAGCAGAAGCGACAGATGAGAGATAACCATGCAGGTAGTTCACCCTTCCAACATCATTGACCAAATCCTCTAGACCGTTACTGCTGTGTTGAGAGTAGCCTGAAAAGAAGGAAAACAATTGGCTATGGTGAGACACGATCATTCATAAGAAAATAAAACTAGGAGGCTACAGAAATCTTCAGGCTTTCTAATGAAAGCATTCTAAATTTTGTGATGTCCTTGCCACTCACCGTTCTCAGTAACATAGATAGGCACGTTCTCATATCTCTTATTGACGTACTTGATGATCTTCTCCATGCCTTCTGGAACATCATAAAAACCATCGAGTGCAGTCTGTAAGTTTCATCACATGAAACATGTCAACATAAGGGGAAAATGATCGGAGGACTAATATATAACATAGGCTGTTCTTACCGGTTTTCCAATTCGTACACCGTCTCTTTCACCTATAGCAAGGACCAACGCATTCCCCTCGTAAGTGTTAAGGTTGCACGGAGATAACATACAATCCTTGGCATAAATTGCAGTGTAGTGGTTTATTCCGATGAAATCAACCTTGTTTTGCAGCAGCCTCTTCTCTGCTAGGGAGAATTTTGGTAAGTTTGATAATAGCATCTCACGCATTTCTTTGGGATATTAACCGAAGAACAACGGATCTAAAAACCTGCGGAAGGAAGAAGAGACATGAAAACAATTGTACTACTAAAAGAAGATCCGAACCATTTTCATGTTGTTTCACCAGGAGTTAAAAAAATGACATACCAGTGTATCTCAAAAGACATTGCACGTTGTGCCGCCAGGATATCCTCCGTGTTATTCGTCAGTGACTCGTAAAATTTCATCTCAATCACAATCCCGATCGAGCCACCTTGCTTTGCCTAACACGCAATGGATAAAAACGGCTAAGTCAATTAGACAAGGGTGTGTCAGCATTTCAAAATTGGTCAACGTACGAGATAGATTAGTTAAGTTGCCAGGGGGCTTTGCTACCTGATAGTTTCTCTTGTAGTTGTCGACAACTGCAGCATGTGACATGATGATGTTGTGAGCCGCGACATAGGGTTCCCGGTATGAGTTGCCGATGTTGCAGGTCCCGAACGGCGAGGAGCAGTGATTGGGAGGGTACGTTCCCAGCATGTAGGAGTGCTTGGCGAATACGTTGGGCTCGTTGAACGTTGTCCAGAACTTGACCCGATCACCAAACGCCTTGAAGCACACGTCCGCGTAGTAATCAAACTCCTCCCTGAAAAGAACTGTGTGGCTAAATCACAACTTGCTAGAACCGTGGCTAAACATGAGCAAGAAATTGCATAATACCGCAAAGTAAGTACCGGATTCCGGCGCCCAGCCAGCTGCCATATTGGGTCTCCAGTTCCTGCGGCTGATCGAAGTGGTGCAAGGTCACGAATGGCTCTATCCCTGTTGGACATTGTTATTTTTTTTTATCAATGTTTACTAAGTTTGGAGGTGCAGCAGATGGAAGAGGAGTTTTGTTTGGAGGTGTGGCTACCTTTCTGCAGCAGTGCAGCGATCAGGCGGTCGTAGAACGCAATTCCAGCTGAATTGACGCCTCCCGAATGGCCTCCTACGTAAATTCAACGACATTTTTGTCAACGAGTTAAACATTGACTACTTAAACGGCGGAGCAATGTGGATGTGCATTGTTCTTGGCATACTTGGCAGGATTCTCGCCCACGAAATGGAGAATCTGTACGAGTTAACGCCTAGATCGTGCATGATCTCCACATCTTCCTGCTCAGAACCGTGTCAGTATTAGTATACCAATACACTGTACTAGTTAATTAAGATGCATCACATGAAAGTTATTGATGATTGTCTGTTTGCTGATTCCGTACCATGTACCGGTGGTAGTGATCATCTGCTACGTCCCCGTTCCGTCCATCCGTGATGTCCCCAGCTGCAGTGAAATCACTTTTTTAGAGAAAAAGCAGGGAGTTTAATTTGTTTGAAATATGTTACGGAGCACTAAATTTTCATGTTATCCGTTCTTTGTTTTTGTGAATGATGTTAGGATATGGTTATTTGGCTCGTGGTTCCAGATGCGCCTATTACTAAAAAATGCATTTCAAAATGTTAAAAAATATGGAAAAAATCGGGGTGTACAAAACAAAATTATATGGTCGCGAGCAAAAAATTTGGTAATAAAAATACTGCACTGTGTAAAAAGCCAAAAACAATGTCTAATTTATCTATTTTTACATGGACCACAAAAATACTGTTTTCGCGAAATTTTGTGTGCAAACATAAATCCCTTGATGTACACCTGAACAATTATCTTTCAAAATTTTCAAATATTTTAAATATATTTTTTAGATAATAGGTGCATCTTCACCTACCAGCCTAATTAGATATCCGATGATATCCGATGATGTCAACTAATATCAGTCGTCAGTTCCATGTGATCCTATGGCTTATACTATAAGGAATAAAATAATACTCCCCCCACTTTAAAATAATTGCATAAAACTAGATGTATCTACACAGTAAAAATACTCCCTTCTTGACACTAGTCGAGTGAGAAATCAATATGCCTCCGCTTCCTTTTTGTTAGATCGGTACGGCACGGCACGGACTTCGGAGTTCGCTCTGTTTTTTGTTTGGTTTGAGTAGAAAATGTTGATTAATGGACCAATCTATGCTAAGTTCACATCGAGCACCAAAAACCTAGCTATTTTGTTATCATTCTTCAATCGATGCAACTGTTGGTGCTAGTTCTCCTAAAAAACAGTGCTAGTGCTACTATGGTAAAGCGACAATTATTGGGTGTCCAGCTAAAAATATTAAAAGTATAGAGAACTGACTGCAATTGCATATAGTACCACGTTGCACTTGAGGAAAAAAAAAATTCAGAAACCTTGGTAAGTATATACTATACTCCATAAGAGCATTTCCAGCAGCTTCCCCAAAGCGTCCCCTAAACGGCGTCGGATCGAGCCTTTTATGGGACGTGTTTCGTCCGTGTCGCGTTTGGGGACGTCGCTCCCCAGCCGCGTCCCCAAAATAAAATTTCACATATTTAAAAAAACTTGCTATATATTACATAGATTCGAACGAAATTTGATGAAATTTAAACTAAACCTAATCTAGTAGTATTTGCAGCGGTCGGAGGCGTCGTAGTACTGGTGAAAGTTATACATGTCGTCAGTGACGACCTCCTGCTTGCCGCGCTCGTCGGGCTCGTCGATGGGCTCATCCTTCACCGCGCCGCTTGGTCCAGCCTCGCGGTCGTCGGTGAGGTCCACGAGCGGCTTCCCGGTGTCGCGGATGGACATGGCGATCGCCGCGTGGAGGTCGCCCCTCCATGCGTCCTTGTCGTTCATCGACGCCAAGCACGCTGCTCGCATCCCTGGGCAGTCCTCGGGGTCGTCGCTGCTCGCGATGAGACGCTGCTGCCAGCGCGCTGCGGGCGGAGATGGTGGCGGCGACGACGGCGTCTCTAACCTTGGAGCGCCGTTGTGGATGCCGTCGACGATGTTCTCTAGGGTGCGCCCCGGAACGCCCAGAAGAGGACACGCCCATCCTTGTTCCAGCTATTCCGCCGGTCGACGAGGCCGGTGGTGCTGTTCATCTCCATGTCGTACTGCGCCTGGAAGTAGGCGACCCACCAGGCGTCGTCGCCTGTGGCCGTCAAGGTCGGATCGGCCCGCTCGTCGGAGGTGAGGGTAGACCGTCGGGCCCTGATGGAGTTCCTCCAGCGATCTGTGCCTGGCAACGGCGGCGGCGGGACACCTATGCTGTTGATGGCCATCCTCCACCCGTCGTTGCTTGGCAGGCGCATGCTCGGCAGGACGGGATATCCCGCGCGGTAGCCACGGTGAGGCTGCCGCGGCCGAAGCCATTCGCCGCGGCGATTTTGCGGGAGGATGACGACATTGGGTAGAGGTTGGAGCGGCGAGGAAAAGATTTGGGAGAGGCGAGAGATTGGGATGAACAAGAACCGCAGGGGCACTCTTAATGTACAGTGGCGGCAGGCGAAGCGGCAGCGGGTCGTTGGACGCAATAAACGCCGGCGCGGACGGCCTCGCGGCCATGCACGATGAAACACGTCCCTGCGTCGCCTGAGAAATCTGGGACGCCATTAACGTCGCTTGACCAAAGGTAGGCGATGGGGTTTTAGGCTTTTGAGCCGCTGATGCGTTGGGCACGCGTCTCTTCGCCTCGCTTTTCATTGTGTCCGGCATGCCCGGAGCGTTCCCTGTGTAGCGGAGACGGACTTAGGGCGCCGGACACCCTATCGAGCCGCGCCGAACAAAAAGAGGCTTTAAGGCACGCGGCTGGGAACTTTTTTTGTCCGGTGCCCCCAAATCCCTTTGAGGGACGCGGCTGGAGTGCAACTCGTCGACAACCACATGCTAATTATTTGCCCTTTGAGAAAAGTGAAACTCATTTCAAAAATCACATGCCAATCGCACGTTTCCTGATAAGTACAACTTGCCTTGACAACAACTTGCTAATTACCTTTTTATTGAAAAAAGTGCAACTCATATTAAAACCTGACCGCTAATTGCATATCTATTGAGAAAAGTAAAACTTGTTTAAAAAAGAATTGCTGATTACACATTTTGTTGACAAAAGTGCAAGTCGTAACATTTTGTGAGGAAATAAAATATAGAAAAAATAAGAACAACATGTAAAATACTTCATATAAAATTAACAAGAAATAAGGAAAATGAAAAATCTTCTTTAGTTGAACATTTTGTCTAAAGTTTGTTTATGCATAATCCGAGGTAAATATAGAAACCCATATACGGGAAGTTCAAAAGCACGTATGTAATGGGATCGACGCCAATCTTCAACCCCTAGATTATTTACATAAGGATTTTGAGCCCCTTATTTTTCTTTGATAAACACATAAAACATATCTGGCGCCGTCAATGGACCTAGAAAGACACAATAAAAAAAATACTCCGCACAACATATTCGATACACTCCATTTGTACCGGTTTGTAGTTTAATTAAGAGGGAGCATCTTAAAACTCAAAGAACAGATCTGTAACCACTTGAGCAATTAATCTTAGTAATGTAAACCAGCTGAATGGTTAGTACACTACTAATTTAACAGAGCATCATCCAAGCAAACAGTGATGAAGCGAAGTTCCTTTTAATGGCATTACGAGAGGGAGGGCTAACCTGAAGAGCGAGAGCAGAAGGAGTGAAGGAGAATGGAAAGATGACTTACGCCGTGTGTGGGTGAAGACATCCCAGTTGTTGATTCCCTTGCCGTCCTCCAGGTACGCGCCCTCAATCTGGAACCAGAAATCACAGTCTCGGTAGTGCATTCGGATCGGACCGAACGGTCGAACAGCAACGAAGTCAAGCTCCACACTGACACTAGCTAACCTGGTAAGCAGACGTGGCCACGCCGAAGAGGAACCCGGGCGGGAACTCGCCGCGGTCGAGCCCCCACGCGGACGGCGCGAGGATCGCCAGCGCCGCCGCCAGCAGCATGAGCATGCCCGTCGCCGAGTACATTTCCATTGCCCGTACGTAGCCTCCCTCCACCCTCCTCAAGGTTGCTAGAAAGGCAACGCTGCTCCTTCGTCTCACTGGCACCCTAGCTAGTACTTTTTTGTTTTCGTTTTGAGATGACCCTAGCTAGTACTTAAAACTGCGCCGAGCTACCCGATGTTGGAGTAAATTTCTAGTACTTAAAAGGACCAACTCCCGCCGCGGTCTCTTCAGTTCACACCATGAACCACGTCACCTGACATCGAGCCTGAGCGACTGAAGAAGAGGGTGTCGTTACTCGTTAGCCCCACAGCATCTACTGGGTTGGTCGATGCACGTCTTAAGATCTAAAATGGCTACGACCGATCATGTTCTGATTTCTGAATGCAGGGGGACTGAGGACAATAGGATATTCATGCTTTTAAAACGAAAGCAATGAAGTAAGGTGGACCACGAGTTCAGTGCAGCTAGGGCCGTTGATTAGACCACGAGTCCACGAGTAACAATGATATATCATATATGATCGAGATATTTCATCCGCGCCATGTAGCTCGAGCGAGACTGAGAACACATTACGAATTAAACATGCATGTACAGACGCCGGACACCCCAGCAGCCACTGCAGCTAGACTCGAGTTGTGTTCTGTTCATATATTATTTTTGGGCCAAAGTTCGGTTTTTTAAAACTGATAAAATTCAAGAGCCTACACCTGGTTTCTGACAGCGGTGCACACACCGCAAAGAAAGATAAGAGGTAAGACAAAGGAATGATGTAAGCAAATTAGGTAAATTACATGTCCAAAAATGACAATGGGAAAGGCCTATGGTGAAGGTGGACCAATCCTCAGATTATGACGCCACCCATATGGGACAAAAATATCCTCCGACACTTGTTCCAATCGCGGGGACATCTCCGTAAATAGGTGTGGTGTTTCGGTTTCTGAAGAGAAGACCAAGACTAGAGATAGCGAGCACACCGAAAAATATATAACATGCATGGGAGAAGAAAATTTTAGCATTAAATTTTTGTAAGTTATATATAGCTACAGAGACCATAATAAGACAACCATTCCTACCCCTTTGAGGGTCCTATCTCTATGATCTATGTTGTGCAACTAATTACCAAAAGTATTGGCAACTGAGCGTGGAAGACACAAGCTTGAGGCCACTTGGATGATTGACCATATGTAGAGCCCACAATGGAAGGAGATTCGAATACGAGATACTTTCATAGTGTCACCAATGGTAGACACAGAAAAAACTCACACTAGTACAGAAAAACCTACCAGTCGTGTGTCATTTTTGGCTACCAGTTGCGGGCACTGGCTCGCCACTGGTACCTTGCTAGTGGTAAGTATTACTAGTCGTATGCATCCGTCACGTGACTAGTATGACATGTACTAGTCGAGTGCGGGCGTGAACGTTGCCACTAAAGTATTAGTCGTGTGCGCCTATCAGGTTGACTACTAGTGTGATTTTTTTGCAATTTTTAAAAAAGTTAGGACCATTGCCCAGCTGTCCACGTGATTTTACACAAAACACCCTAAAAACTAAAAGAAAGCAATCGAGTCCATGTCGTCTCCTTGTGGCGTTGACGAGAGGAGGTGGCCAGTAGGAGGTTGTCGGAGTTGGCGTCGGCGGTTGCAGAGCAGGGATCCAGTGGGGCGTAGCAGGGCGCCTGCGGAGGTGGAGCAGGGCGCCAGTGGAGGCGAAGCAGGGTGCCGGAGTGGGTGGAGGAGCAGGGCGCCAGATGTGCGCGAAGGAGCAAGGCATCGGAGGTGGAGAGGAGACGGTCGCCATCGCTGGAGAGGAGTTGGTCGCCGGAGGTGGTGCTCTTCTTTGGGAAGGAGGAGAAGTGGAAGAGGAGGAGAGGAGAAGATGGAGAAGTGGAGAGGAGGAGAGAAGAAGGTGGAGAGGTGGAAGAGTAGGAAGGAAGATGTGGAGAAGAGGAAGAGGATGAGGGGATAAGGTAGAAAAGGGGTAGTGATACGTCCATTTTGCATCACTATTTTATATCATAATTTGCTGTTATTTATTGATATATTTCATATTTAGAGATGATACTTATGTTATTTCACCTATTTTGCATGTTTCATGATCATTGGAGAATTATTCACTGGAGTCAGGATTCTGCTGGAAAAAGCACCGTCAGGACACCATATTTCGGAAGATCAACAATTGACGAAAATTATACGAAAAATCCTATTTTTCCGAGAGACGAAAGGAGCCAGGGGCCGAGAGGGCCGCCATGGGCCCCCCATAGGCCGGCGGGGCTGGCCTGGCGCGCCGTCATGTGGGGAGGGACCCACCCCTCTGGCCGCCTCTCCTTCGTACTTCTTCTCCCGAAAACCTAAGACACGGAGTTACGGAGAATTGTGAGCCGCCTCTGCGGGGCGGAGAGACACGAGAGAGAAAGAGCTCTCGGCGGGCAGGAATCGGGGAAATTCCCTCCCGGAGGGGGAAATCGACGCCATCGCCATCGTCATCGAGCTGGACATCATCTCCATCATCATCATCATCATCATCATCTCCACCATCTACACCGCCATCTCCACCGCTGCATCTCGTCACCGCTGTAACAATTAGGGCTAGATCTTGATTGTTTGATAGGGGAAACTCTCCCGGTATTGATTTCTACTTGTTATTGATGCTATTGAGTGAAACCATTGAACCAAGGTTTATGTTCAGATTGTTATTCATCATCATATCACATCTGATCATGTTCCATATGATGTCTCGTGAGTAGTTCGTTTAGTTCTTGAGGACATGGGTGAAGTCTAAATGTTAGTAGTGAATTATGGTTGAGTAATATTCAATGTTATGATATTTAAGTTATGGTGTTACTCTTCTAGTGGTGTCATGTGAACGTCGACTACATGATACTTCACCTTTATGGGCCTAGGGAGTACATCTTGTATTTGTTTGCTAATTGTGGGGTTGCCGGAGACAGAAACCTAAACCCCGTTAGTATATCGGTGCAGGAGGGATAGCAAGATCTCGAGTTTAAGGGTGTGGTTAGATTTATCTTAATTACTTTCTTGTATTTGCGGATGCTTGCAAGGGGTATAATCACAAGTATGTATTAGTCCTAGGAAGGGCGGTGCATTAGCATAGGTTCACCCACACAACACTTATCAAAACAATGAAGATTAATCAACTGTATGAAGCGAAAGCACTAGACTAAAATCCCCGTGTGTCCTCAAGAACGTTTGGTCATTATAAGTAAACAAACCGGCTTGTCCTTTGTGCTAAAAAGGATTGGGTCACTCGCTGCAATTATTTCTCTCGCATTTTATTTACTTGTACTTTATTTATGCTATATCAAAACCCCTGAAAACTTGTCTGTGAGCATTTACAGTGAATCCTTCATCGAAACTGCTTGTCAACACCTTCTGCTCCTTGTTGGGTTCGACACTCTTATTTATCGAAAGTACTACGATACACCCCTATACTTGTGGGTCATCAAGACTATTTTCTGGCGCCGTTGCCGGGGAGTGAAGCGCTATTGGTAAGTGGAATTGGTAAAGAAACTTTTACTGTACGTGCTGATTTTGTTTCTGCTTGCTGCTATAAGTCATTATGGAGAGATCCTCCCTTGAATTTTTATTTGGGAAATCTACTACTGCAACGGTAGTGGATGAGGCGCCAGGTGAGGAAGTAATACCATATAAAATACCTATGAAAATTATTGAACGTGTTGTGGATAACCACTATGAAGGGGATGGAACTGTTCATCTGGAGATCATTTCTTTTTTACATGAATTATGCAGTTATTCAAGTGTGCAGGTATTTCAATGGATGAAGTTAGGAAGAAATTATTTGTTATGTCGCTATCTGGTAAAATTGGTATAAACTGCTGAAGGATGGGCGTTCGCTTGATTGGAAGGATATTGTGCCTCTATTTTATTCCAAATTCTATCCTCCAAGTGAAATTCACAAAGACCGCAACCGTATATATAATTTCTGGCCTCATGATGGAGAGAGTATTGCCCAAGCATGGGGGATATTGAAGTCTTTAATGCTCAAATGCCCCATTCATGAGCTTCCTGGTAATATTATCATTGATAATTTCTATGCAAGAATTTCTTTTCAAGATAAAACCTTGCTGGATACTGCTTGTTCTGGATCATTCACACGCAATAAAGAAGAGCTTAAATGGGACCTTCTTGATCGAATCCAAGAAAATACTGAAGGATGGGAGAATGACAAAGGTAGAGTGTCGGTATAAATTATGATTATGAATGCATTGAAACTTTTATGGATTGATGAATATCGTAATATAAGTGCTACATATGGTCTTGACTCTCAAGTTGTTGAAAATATTTATAAAGCCTTTGCCTCTCATTTTGAATTGCCTAGGAAGAATTTTGATAAGTATCATGAACCTTATAAAGATAAAACTGATTCACCCAAAGGTAAATGTATTGAAATTAAAACTGTTGATCATGTTCTTCCTGAAGCTTATATTGAAAAAACTCCTTTCCCTGCTAAAATGAAGAAGTATTCTGTTATAACTAGTGTAGTTAATAAAAGTGCAAATAAACCCATAGAACCTGAATAACAAATAAAGGTTGAACCTGCTGTTGCAATAGTTAAAGATCTTGTGACTGAAAATGTAGAAGATGGTCATATTATTTTTTGTGAAGATGCTTCTAATATTGTTTCGCATCCTAATAAGTCTAGGAAAGCCAATGTTCCTGTGCTCTTTGTTCGAATTGGTGATCATTGCTATTATGGTTTATGCGACATTGGTGCAAGTATTAGTGCCATTCCTTATGAGCTCTACACGGAAATTATGCATGAAATTGGTTCTTGTGAACTTGAAGATATTGATGTGGTTATTCGGCTAGCTAATAGAGAAACTATCTCTCCCATTGGTATTGTTCGAGATGTTGAAGTTCTATGTGGTAAGATTAAATATCCTGCTGACTTTTTGGTACTTGGTTCTGCTGCTAGTAAGTCTTGTCCTATTATTTTTGGTAGACCTTTTCTGAATACTTGTGGAGCTATTATAGATTGCAAGAAAGAGAAAATTGTTGCTAAATTTGCTGGTGAATCTTATGAGTTTAACTTCTCTAAATTTGCAAAAACTCCTTATAAAGCTGATTTTCCTAATGATGATTTTAGAGTTGAACAGTGTGCATATATTGCTCTTGCTCCTAGTAATTTGCAGCAACATTTGGAGAATAGTGAGAGTGAAGTTTTTAGGGAAGAAAGGGATGAGCTTGATGAAATTTTCCTTCGTCAACCTATTCTTAAACATGACTTACCGGTTGAAGATTTAGGTGTAACACCACCACCAAAGGAAGATCCTGTATTTGATTTGAAACCATTACCTGATAATCTTAAGTATGCTTATATTGATGATAAGAAAACATATCCTTTTATTATTAGTGCTAAGCTTTCAGATATTGAGGAAGAAAGGTTATTGGAAATATTGAAGAAACACCGAGCTATTGGCTATACTCTTGATGACTTGAAGGGGATTTCTCCCGCTATTTGCCAACATGCTATCAATATAGAAGATGGTGCAAAACCCGTTGTTGAACATCAGCGTCGTCTAATTCCCAAGATAAAAGATGTGGTAAGAAATGAGGTATTAAAACTTCTTGAAGCAGGTATTATATATCCTATTGCTGATAGTAGATGGGTTAGTCTTGTGCATTGTGTTCCTAAGAAAGGAGGAATAACTGTTGTGCCTAATGATAATGATGAGCTCATTCCTCAAAGAGTGGTTGTAGGGTATAGAATGTGCATTGATTTTGAAAAGTTAATAAAGTAACTAAGAAAGATCATTACCCTTTACCTTTTATTGATCAAATGTTAAAAAGGTTGTCTAAAAATACTCATTTCTGCTTTCTTGATGGTTATTCTGGGTTTTCACAAATTGCTGTTAGAGCTAAAGATCAAGAGAAAACCACTTTTACTTGTCCCTATGGAACTTATGCTTATAGGCGTATGTGATGGGATTCGTAGCATAGAAAACAAAAATTTTCCTACCGCAAGAACGAAAACACAAGCCAAGATCTAATCTAGTAGATGGTAGCAACAAGAAGATCATGAGACTAACCCTCGAAGATTTCCAAAGCCTAACGAGATTAGATCTCGTGGTGGATGTAGTCGATCACTTGCCGCTTGCAAAGCGCGTAGAAGATCTTGACCGCTTGCAAAAGCGCGTAGAAGAACTTGACGGTGCCACAATCGGGCAGCACCTCCGTACTTGGTCACACGTACGGTGTTGATGAAACGACGTCCTCCCCGTTCCAGCGGGCAGCGGATGTAGTAGATCCTCCTCGGAATCCGCAGCACGACGGCGTGGTGACGGTGGTGGTGGAGATCTCCGGCGGCTTCGCGCAGCACGGGAGAAGAAGGAAGAGGGAATAGCTAGGGTTTGGGCGCGGGGTGGTGCTGCGACTTGGGAGCTAGGGCTGCGACTTGTGGTGCCCTTGGGGTGCCCCTTGGCCTCTTTAAATAGGTGGCCAAGCCCCTTGGGTCGTCCAAAAACCTGCCCCCAAGTTTGACTGAGTTCCGATAGGTTTCCGGTTCCGAAAACCTAGTCCTACTCGGACTCTTTTGCCAATTCCGAAATTGCATTAAGGAAAGACTCCTTTTTCCTTAAGGCAACGTGGTTGCACCTATTATGGAACCCTCCGGACTTCCTTAGACATCCGGGTCGTCCCGGACACTTCCGGAACCTTCCATAATATTCCGGACTATTCGGTCCTTCTAGAACCTTCTAGAAGCTCTGGTCAAAACACCGGACTTTTTCGAACCCGGAAAATGACTTCCCATATATGAATCTTATTCTCCGGACCATTCCGAACCTCCTCGTGATGTCTTGGATCCCATCCGAGACTCCGAACAACATTCGAGCTCCATTCCATATTCCATATCTACTTAAAACATCAAACCTTAAGTGTGTCACCCTACGGTTCGTGAACTATGCGGACATGGTTGAGACTTCTCTCCGACCAATAACCAATAGCGGGACCTGGAGATCCATAATGGCTCCCACATATTCAACGATGACTTTAGTGATCGATTGAACCATTTACATACGATACCGATTCCCTTTGTCACGCGATTTTTTACTTGTCCGAGGTTTGATCATCGGTATCTCTATACCTCGTTCAACCTCGTCTCTGACAAGTACTCTTTACTCGTACCGTGGTATGTGGTCTTTTATGAACCATTCATATGCTTGCAAGCTAATTAGACGACATTCCACCGAGAGGGCCCAGTATATCTATCCGTCATCGGGATGGACAAATCCCCGTTGATCCATATGCCTCAAGCTCATACTTTCCGGATACCTAATCCCACCTTTATAACCACCCATTTACGCAGTGGCGTTTGATGTAATCAAAGTACCCTTCCGGCATAAGTGATTTACATGATCTCATGGTCGAAAGGACTAGGTAACTATGTATCGAAAGCTTATAGCAAATGAACTTAATGACGTGATCTTATGCTACGCTTAAATGGGTTGTGTCCATTACATCATTCACATAATGACATAACCTTGTTATTAATAACATCCAATGTTCATGATCATGAAACTATGATCATCTATTAATCAACAAGCTAGTTATACAAGAGGCTTACTAGGGACTCCTTGTTGTTTACATAACACACATGTATCAATGTTTCGGTTAATACAATTATAGCATGGTATGTAAACATTATCATAAACACAAAGATATATTATAATAACCATTTTATTATTGCCTCTTGGGCATATCTCCATTCCCACTTGCACTAGAGTCAATAATCTAGTTTACATTTGTAAAGATATAACACCTTGGCCTTTCTGGTGTTTTATCATGTTTCGCCTACGGGAGAGGTTTTAGTCTACGGATCTGACATGCTCAGAAACGTATGTATTTTGCAATTCATTTTGCGTCTCGCATCACTCATTTTCCAAATGAGTCGGCATATATGCTTAGTCCTGTGGTGGAACCTTAATTCGCGGTCTGAAATATGTTACTAATATTGTCACACACAATATAGCTTCAAAGTTCTGACACTGTCGAACTACACCAAGTTCTCAAAGAACTTTTTGACTTAACATCTTTAGTCATTGTCAAAACAATGACATATTCTACCTTCGTTTGTAGAATCCGTCACAACATTTAGAACTCTTCTAAATCTAGCATTGTGCTACCTATTAAACAACACTTAGCCTAATTGAGATTTGAAATTAATTCTTATATGTGACCAAACTAATATCGGTGCAACACCTTACAGCGATTTGTTTGTCATTACTCCATATAAAATTATATATATCCTTGGTTCTTCTGAAGCACACAGGGATATTCTTATTGTTTGTCCAATGATCATCACATGAATCATTCTGGTATATGCTCCTAACTTTTTAGGACATCTGATTTTGTACATATTATTTGTGATCCAAAATCACTCATGTGTTTTTACTCATCGAGTGTCAAATACACTCAAGTCTTGTTAAACCTTTGTATGCAAAGAACACCTTCTTAATATTTCTATATTGAACTACTTCAATATCCATTCTATGTACTTTGACTTAAACTTATTATGTGTTTTAATCTATCTTCATAGATCTTGACACTAAATATGTTTTAGTCCATATCCTTTCAATGAAGTTAATTCTCAATGAAACCTTTTTAATCAATTATATAATTACACTATTTATAATCAACGATATGTCAGCTACATAAAGTATTACAAATATGTCTCAGCGCTCCCACTTAATTTCTTGCAAATGCAAGTACCTTCATCGTTTCCGATGAAATCAAAACTCTTTGACTATTTCATCCGGTGAAGATTCCAACTCCGCAATACTCACTTCATCCAATTGAAGTTCGTATTCATATTTAGTATTCTACGGACTAGCAAAACTCTTGGTTGTATCTTGTATACACCTTTAATACACTTAAGTAATATATTTTGCCATCCTACTAGCATATCTCATAAAAGAAATATGTAGCGATTACTAGAACAATCCACATGGACTATAAGCATTGCTACGGAAGATCTAATCTTATCGTACTCAACTCTTTGAACTTTGTCGTAAACAACTTTTCGACAAGTCAAGCTTCTTTAAGGATATTAAATCCAAGTCCATCAATTTTATAGATCCATTTACTTTTAAAAAAATATTCATCTATCTTGGATTTCATGGCGTATAGCCATTTTAACGGAGTCAGGGCCCATCATAACTTCTTTGTTTGTAGTTGGTTTATCATTGTTCAAAATCAATCCTTTGTTCACAAATCATTTATTTGATCACAAAGTAAACCATACCTATAAGGTTCAATATGTACTTCGATCTCCATGGCTTAAAACACTTTGTAGTCATGGGAGCCATGATCGTTGTGGCCGCTTTCGGAACCAATTGCGCTACTCTGATCATTATGCTCAGGTTCATAAACCTTATCAAGTTCTATTGTCCTCCCACTCAAATACTTCGCTAGAAAACAATTTCTTGGAAATAAGCAAGTAACATTAACAAACACTTTTGTCTTTTACTTCATAGTGGAAAGAATTCCCAATCAATTCTGGGATAACCAACAAAGACATTCATCCGATTTTGGTTGTAAACTCTTAGACCAAAATTTAAAGAAAGGACTATTAGGGTTCATACCCATGCCATAACTCGTACGGTGTCATTTCAACGGATCATGATGACGCTCTATGCAGTGTAAAAACGTTAGTCTCTAAAGCATAATTCACAAAAATATAATGGCGTCATTTTATATTATCTCATCATTAACCCAACAAGGTTTGGATACATCTCTCGGATACTCCATCATCATTATGATACTCCAAGAAATGTGAGTTGTAGAACAATTTCATAACTCTCTTAGATGTTCGCTAAAACTCGTAATTCAAATATTTCCACCATGATCCAATCATAGATATTTGACTTTTCTATTACGATGATTTCCACTTCATGTTGAAATTTATTTGAATCTATTCAAATGTTTCAAACTTCTTTCTTATCGAATATATCCACATTTATATACTCAATTCATTGTTGGAAGTTATCATGAAGTAGAAGAATCTCCCGCACAACTGCCCAGTGAACCACATACATCATCATGTATGTTTCCACTAAGTTAGTTTCCCGTTCAACTCTTGGCCTATGAACGGTATTTAAGTCATTCTCTTTAGAAGAGATTTGCAAGCGCCAAATGATTCAAAAATCAAATGACTCTAAAAATCCATCTGCATGGAGTTTCTTCATGCGTTCCTTTCTAACATGACCTAAATGGCGGTTCCACAAATAAGTGGAATTCAAATCATTTGCCTTATGGCATTTTAGCGTCATTGTTATGTATGTGTGTTTCACCATTAAGATTTATAATAACTTATCCATCGTACATGGAGTAATGTCATAATTTGAACAACTTATTGTTTTCATTTGACTAGAGCAAAATAACAATTATTAAGTTCTTTATTATAAATTCTAAAGGCTAGATAGAATACCAACGACGAACATAATAACACTTTATTTTTGTTCCAGACGTGTATTCCTATCATATTCCTTGTCAGTCACTTAGGCCATTGTATTCTTGTATTGTGTTGTTTTGCATGACACTTCATACCAACCAATATGGTACAAATACCCAAGAATTTCATTGTGTGACAAAACAAGGAATACATCCATAACATGTATATCATGTATATACACATGAGCTAGACTTTCTAGTCTTTTCTTTATTTCTGCCAAAATATCTTTTGTAGTTTCTCTTTTAGTTTTCCTCATTCTCAGAAAACACTTCACCTTCAAAAACTTCTAGGTTTGTTGGTCAAATACCAATAACCTTGAGGTTCTTACTTTGAAGTTGATCATCATATGACAAGTGTTCCAGATTTCACTATTAGTAACTTTGTAATATGATGAACAATATCACTCATAATTTTATCCATCATGACGACTTTCCGAGACCATGTCTGTACATGCTAGGCTCGTAAAGTTTAACCTTAGTATTCGCATGTGCAAATCTGGCTTGCACCCGTTGTATGCACTCGTGGAATCTATGACATCCGATCATCACGAGATGCTTCGAAACGACGAGTCTTAGCAACGGTGCATACTAAGGACGATCACTTCATGGATATGCGAATATCGTTAGTGCCCCAATAGTTGGAGGATTGGGACGCCTGGCATCTTCAACCTTCGTACATTCCCATAAAACTTATGAGTTTATGTAGTCTCACTAGATTATATTCTATCATCTTGCAGTAAGGTCTTAGATATCGCATATCTCATACCTCGCTTCTTTCTGAAAACAAAACTTTTCAGCTCCTTACTTTTCAAACAAATTTGAACATCAAGTTTCACGGAGACAAGATAATTGTAGGTACTAATTGAAACCATAGCTCTTTGAATCAACAATGTGAGGTTTACTAAAAGTTTGCAATAGGACTTAATTATTTCTTGATTCTTTAACAATACGGTACCAGTCCGTAAAGTTAATTGTCAGACTTAACAATATTTCAATCTCAATTACAAGACTAACGCATGGTAGAAAACGGATGCCAATTCTACAAATTTAATTCAAAATACTACTCAGACTATGTTTATGATAATTAGTTCAAGTTTTAATCTAATTACTAATGAACTCCCACTTAATACAACATCCCTCATAGTTGTTAAGTGGTACACGATCCACATCCACTACACCAAAACCGATCATCACGTGAGATGATGTAGCTTCAATGGTGAACATCAACATGTTGATCATATCATCCATATGACTCGTGTTCAACCTTTCGGTTTCCGTTGTCCCGAGGCCATGTCCATGCATGCTGGCTCGTCAAGCAAACCAAGTATTCCGCGTGTGCAAACATGGCTTACACCGTTGTATGTGAACGTAGAGTCTATCACATCCGATCATCACGAGATGCTTTGAAGCGAACTGTAGCAACGGTGCATACGGGAGAACACTTTATTATCTTGATATTAATGTGAGGATCATCTTATAATGCTACCGTCGCGATCTAAGCAAAATAAGATGCATAAAGGATTAACATCACATGCAATTCATATGTGATATGATATGGCCCTTTAGTCTTTGCGCCTTTGATCTTCATCTCCAAAGCACGGACATAATCTCCATCATCAACGGGTATGATCTCCATCATCGTCGGCGTAGCGTCAAGGTCCATGGCGCCGTCTTCATGATTGTTCTCCATGTAGCAACTATTACAACTACTTTGATAATGCTACTCAACATGAAATTTAAAGACAACCATAAGGCTCTGCCGGTTGCCACAATACAATAATGATCATCTCATACATATTCATCATCACATCATGGCCATATCACATCACCAAACCCTGCAAAAACAAGTTAGACGCCTCTAATTTGGTTTGCATATTTTACGTGGTTTAGGGTTTTCGAGTAAGATCAATTTACCTACGAACATGAACCACAACGGTATACTAGTGTTGTCAATAGAAAGAGTAAATTGGATCTTCACTATAGTGGGAGAGACAGACACCCGCAAAGCCACTTATGCAATACAAGTTGCATGTCGAACGTGGAGCAAGTCTCATGAACGCGGTCATGTAAAGTTAGCCGGGCCGCTTCATCCCACTATGCCGCAAGATGCAAAGTACACGAACTAAAGACAACAAAATCATCAACGCCCACAAAACAATTGTGTTCTACTCGTGCAACCAATCTATGCATAGACACGGCTCTGATACCTTGATGGGATTCGTAGCATAGAAAACAAAAATTTCCTACCGCAAGAACGAAAACACAAGCCAAGATCTAATCTAGTAGATGGTAGCAACGAGAAGATCATGAGACTAACCCTCGAAGATTTCCAAAGCCTAACGAGATTAGATCTCGTGGTGGATGTAGTCGCCGCTTGCAAAAGCGCGTAGAAGATCTTGACGCTTGCAAAGCGCGTAGAAGAACTTGACGATGCCACAATCGGGCAGCACCTCCGTACTTGGTCACACGTACGGTGTTGATGAAGACGACGTCCTCCTCCCGTTCCAGCGGGCAGCGGATGTAGTAGATCCTCTCGGAATCCCGCAGACACGACGGCGTGGTGACGGTGGTGGTGGAGATCTCGCGAGGCTTGCAAGCGCTGCGGGAGAAGAAGGAAGAGGGAATAGCTAGGGTTTGGGCGCAGGGTGGTGCTGCGACTTGGGAGCTAGGGCTGCGACTTGTGGTGCCCTTGGGGTGCCCCTTGGCCTCTTTAAACAGGTGGCCAAGCCCCTTGGGTCGTCCAAAAACCTGCCCCCAAGTTTGACTGAGTTCCGATAGGTTTCCGGTTCCGAAAACCTAGTCCTACTCGGACTCTTTTGCCAATTCCGAAATTGCATTAAGGAAAGACTCCTTTTCCCTTAAGGCAACGTGGTTGCACCTATTATGGAACCCTCCGGACTTCCTTAGACATCCCGGGTCGTCCGGACACTTCCGGACCTTCCATAATATTCCGGACTATTCCGGTCCTTCTAGAACCTTCTAGAAGCTCCGGTCAAAACACCGGACTTTCTCCGAACCCCGGAAAATGACTTCCCATATATGAATCTTATTCTCCGGACTATTCCGAACCTCCTCGTGATGTCTTGGATCCCATCCGAGACTCCGAACAACATTCGAACTCCATTCCATATTCCATATCTACTTAAACGACATCAAACCTTAAGTGTGTCACCCTACGGTTCGTGAACTATGCGGACATGGTTGAGACTTCTCTCCGGCCAATAACCAATAGCGGGACCTGGAGATCCATAATGGCTCCCACATATTCAACGATGACTTTAGTGATCGATTGAACCATTTACATACGATACCGATTCCCTTTGTCACGCGATTTTTACTTGTCCGAGGTTTGATCATCGGTATCTCTATACCTCGTTCAACCTCGTCTCGACAAGTACTCTTTACTCATCCGTGGTATGTGTCTTTTATGGACCATTCATATGCTTGCAAGCTAATTAGACGACATTCCCAGGGAGAGGGAAGTATATCTATCAGTCATCGGGATGGACAAATCCCTTTGTTGATCCATATGCCTCAAGCTCATACTTTCCAGATACCTAATCCCACATTTATAACCACCCATTTACGCAGTGGCGTTTGATGTAATCAAAGTACCCTTCCGGCATAAGTGATTTACATGATCTCATGGTCGAAAGGACTAGGTAACTATGTATCGAAAGCTTATAGCAAATGAACTTAATGACGTGATCTTATGCTACGCTTAATTGGGTTGTGTCCATTACATCATTCACATAATGACATAACCTTGTTATTAATAACATCCAATGTTCATGATCATGAAACTATGATCATCTATTAATCAACAAGCTAGTTATACAAGAGGCTTACTAGGGACTCCTTGTTGTTTACATAACACACATGTATCAATGTTTTGGTTAATACAATTATAGCATGGTATGTAAATGTTATCACCAGAATGTGACCAGGCCGGAGGATCAAGCCAGAGATGGGCCGCGAACAAGATAGATGTGAAGATTATACATAGGAGGAATATGTGAATCGGCCTTTTATACCAAATTGGGCTAAAATGCCCATGTATCTGTAATACATTAGACCGCGTGTTAGTTTAGAGGTTAGAATCTATCTCGTGCACGATTTAGTGCACGCCCACATTAGAAGTCCCCTGGACTATAAATATGTACCTAGGGTTTCTGGAATAAACAACAACCAACGTTCAACACAAACCAATCTCGGCGCATCGCCAACTCCTTCGTCTCGAGGGTTCTTAGGTAAGCACCATGCCTAGATCGCATCTCGCGATCTAGGCAGCACTGCCTAGTTGTTCATGCGTTGCTCGTCTGAAGCCTTTTTGATGGCGAGCAACGTAGTTATCATAGACGCGTTAGGGTTAGCATCGTTCTTAGCATAATATGCTCGCGTAGTGCAACCCTTGCGCGTCTAGCCGTCCTTGTGCCTCATCATGGGTGCAGGGCGGCACCCCGCTTGATCTTTATTTAGTAGATCTGATCCGTTATGGTCGCTCCTTGATTCATCAAGGATTAGTTTAATATCTGCAATAGTTAGGCCTTACAAAGGGTTGGAGGATCCAGCGGCATGCGTGTAGTTTGCTGCCCCTAGACAGGACGTTCCGAGGATCAACCTAGTGTTGGTTTTTAGGCCTTGTCTAGGGCTGGCTTACGCGTGAGCGCGAGGCCCAATCGTGAGTAGGATGATCCGATTATGCGGTGAAAACCCTAGATCGTCGTGGATCTCATATGCTTTATCTTGATCAAGCAGGACCACCATATGTTCGGCCACCTTGGACGAATCATGGGTGGATCGGCTCCATGAGCCGATTCACGGGACAACAGAGCCGATCGAGGCTCGTATTTAACGTGTACGTGTGTGCCCTGCGGGAAACTAGCGAGGCATCATCCACACCTTCGACCAGGTATAGGTCAGGTGGCACGCCCTTGCGACCCGCATCGGCGCGCGACCAGGAGGCTTTGCGGGCCGTCGCTCGAGGGACCGGGGCCGCAGCCCTAGTCATTCCCGGCTCTACGGTGTTGGCGGTCGGCCCGCCGGTGGGTTTCCACGTCAACACATTCGGCACGCCCGGTGGGACGATCTTCAACGACAACCATCTCGCCATCCACATCAGAGATGGCGAAAGACACCATACCGTCTTCATCGAAGTGGCAGAAGAAACTCCGGTCACGTACGGGGATCTCACTGGCGAGCTCAAGTCTGCCCTCGAAGCCGACCTAATCGGCTCTTCCCACTACACCCGCTCCCCTGGCATCGGCACCAACGTGGTGAGCTGGGGTACCACCCCGGTGAGGGTAGTGATGAGGGCGGCTGCTCCCACAGCAAGGGTGAGGAAGAAGCCGATCCCAGCGGTCGGACCATATCACACGCACCACCAGCTCTCCCAGTATTCGGCGTCGACCTCTCAGGTGACGGGAAGCTAGGATTCGGGTTCACATCGGCTGACGAGCTAGAGGAAGTCGACATTGGGCCCGGGGATAAGCCGCGGCCAACTTTTATCGCAGGAAGTTAGACCCGCAGCTCAGGAGTCAGATGATTGCTCTCTTGAAAGAGTACCCAGATTGCTTCGCATGGGACTACACGGAGATGCCTGGGCTGGACAGGAGCATCATCGAGCATCGGCTCCCCCTGAAGAAAGGATTCCGGCCCTTCCAGCAACGAGCACGACAAATGAAGGCCGAAATCCTAGAAGAGGTCAAGAAAGAGATCGAGAAGATGTTGGCTGCCGGATTTATCAGGCCATGCAGGTACGCGGAATGGATATCCAGTATCGTTCCAGTGGAAAAGAAGGACGGCCGGTGGCGGGTGGCTATCGATTTCCGCGACCTTAACAGAGCTACGCCAAAAGATGAATACCCGATGCCTGTGGCGGAAACTTTGATCAATGCAGCTGCTGGCCATAAGGTTTTAAGCTTCATGGATGGCAACGCCGGCTATAACCAGATCTTCATGGCCCCAGAAGACATTCACAAGACTGCATTCAGAGTACCAGGAGCAGTGGGCTTATTTGAATACGTAGTCATGACCTTTGGATTGAAGAACGCCGGCGCGACGTATCAGAGAGCCATGAATTATATATTCCACGACCTGATCGGCAAGCTGGTGGAGATCTACATTGATGATGTGGTGGTCAAATCTGTCTCCATGAAGGGACACTTGGAAGATTTACGACAGGTGCTAGACCGAACTCGAAAGTTCGGACTGAGAATGAACCCAAAGAAGTGTGCCTTTGGAGTAACGGCCGGCCAGTTCCTGGGATTTTTGGTCCATGAGCGAGGAATTGAGATCGGCCTGAAGAGTCAGGAGGCAGTGCGCACCATGCAGCCGCCCACTACGAAGAAGGAACTGCAACGCCTTATCGGCAAGATCAACTTCGTTCGCCGATTCATCTCCAACCTGTCAGGACGGATCGAGCCGTTCATGGGTTTAGTGAAGACTAAGTCCGATGACGAATTTCACTGGGGGCAGAGCAGCAGCAGGCGTTCAATGACATCAAACGGTATCGACGACACCGCCCGTGCTAGTGCCGCCCCAACAAGACAGGCCGTTCTACGTTTACTTGTCAGTAGCGGACACATCCATCGCCTCGGTGGTGGTGCAACTCTACGACGGCGTTGAGAGGGTCGTTTTTTACCTCAGCAGAAGGATGTTGGACGCGGAGACAAGGTATCCTGAGGTCGAGAAATTGTGCCTCTGTCTGTTCTTCACCTGTACCAAGCTGCACCATATCCTTTTGACGGCAGAGATTTTCGTCATATGCAAGTCCGACGTTGTCAAGCACATGTTGTCGGCCCCCGTGTTGAAAGGACGATTGGGTAAATGGATGCTGGCGTTGTCAGAATTCGACCTGCGGTATCAGCCTGCGAAAGCAGTCAAAGGACAAGCATTAGCCGATCTCATAGCTGAGCGAATCAACACCAATATAGCAGCACTATCCATACGTGCATGGGCTATGTTCTTCGACGGATCGGCTTGCGACGGTGGGTGCGGCATCGGTATTCTGCTCGTATCGCCTAGAGGGACGGAATACTCCTTCTCCATCAGGTTGTCGACCCCCTGCACCAACAACGTGGCGGAGTATGAAGCGATACGAAAGGGGATGGAGTTACTACTAGAAGCTGGAGCGGAAGCAGTAGAACTGTTTGGAGATTCCAAGTTGGTGATCAACCAGCTCACGGATGAATATAAGTGCGAGAGTGAATCGCTTTTCCCATATTGGATGGAATGCCGTGAGCTAATGACACAGTTTCGATACATCAACTTCAATTGGGTTCCAAGATCCCAGAATACCGAGGCCAACAATCTCGCGCAAATGGCGTCAGGCTACATAGATACACCTGAAGGGTCAGAAGTTCAGGTCCAATTCCTAGAACAAGATGATTGGAGAGCCGAAATCTTCAAATACTTAAAAGATTCGGCTCGGGGGGCACCTAAGCGGATAAGATACAAGGCCATGAAGTATGTCCTCATAGGAGACGACATGTTCTACAGGACGTTGGAAGGGTTACTACTCAAGTGCCTAGGACCAACTGAGTCTAATCGGCTCTTACATGAGGTGCACGAAGGGGCTTGTGGAACTCATCAGTCGGCTCACAAGATGAAGTGGCTGATCAGACGCTCAGGGTTTTATTGGCCCACCATGCTTGAGGATTGTTTCAATTACTACAAGGGGTGCCAGGCATGCCAGATGTTCGGGAAGATTCAGATGGTACCGGCATCAGCAATGAACCCGATCATCAAGCCTTGGCCATTCCGAGGGTGGGGCATGGACATGATTGGAAAAATCCATCCGGCTTCGAGCAAGAAACACGAATTTATCTTGGCCATCACAGATTACTTCACCAAGTGGGTGGAGGCCGTCCCCATGAAAAAGGTAAAATCAGGAGATGTGATTAAGTTCGTGAAAGAACACGTGATTCATAGGTTCGGGGTTCCCCAAACCATCACGACCGGTGGAGGCTCGGTCTTTGTGTCTAAAGAATTCAGGGGATTCTGCGATGATATGGGGATCAAGCTGATCCGATCATCTCCGTACTATGCTCAGGCGAACGGGCAAGCTGAGGCGTCCAATCAGAGTTTAATCAAGCTGATCAAGAGAAAGATTGAAGAAAACCCAAGGGATTGGCATGAGAAGTTATCAGAAGCATTGTGGGCCTACCGCATGTCATGCCATGGAGCTATAAAAACTTCGCCGTACCAGCTCGTTTATGGGCAAGAAGCCGTATTACCTTGGGAGATTACGGCTGGGTCAAGACGTGTCACGTTTCAGGACGACCTGACGGCAGACGAATATGCGACTTTGATGAGTGACACCATTGAGGACGCAACAGAGCTGAGGCTTTGGTCGTTGGAAAAGATCAAGGAAAACAAGGCCAGGGTAGCTCGGGCCTACAATAAGAAGGTTAGGCCAAAAGAGTTTCAGGTTGGTGACCTGGTATGGGAGGCTGTGTTGCCGTTAGGAACCAGGGACAAGGCATATGGCAAGTGGTCTCCTAATTGGCACGGTCCGTATAAAGTCGTCCAGGCCTTGAAAGGTAATGCATACATGTTGGAAGAGTTGGACGGGCAGAAGTTCCCAGTGGCCGTGAATGGTCAACACCTCAAGAAATATTTCCCAAGCATGTGGGATGATGGACACTAAGGTAGGGAGGCCGATTAGAATCGGCCAGCGAAAGGGGACGATCCGAAGTGTGGGGGCCGATGCAATCGGCCGTAAAAAAAAAAAGCCGATGTCGCCGCCATCGACTCTAGAACAATTATGGTGTTCAGTTTAACCTCACGAGTGTTCCGGAGCACGTCCTTGCTGGTGCCCTCGCCTTGACTGAGGCTCGGGGGGCAGCTGATCTAGTGGATGTTCTATCAAGAGCCGAATGGGGTTGCTCAGATTAGCCGATGAATGATCATCGGCTGTGGAATTGCAAAAGACCATGGTCAGAAGGAAAATGATAATCCGGTTTGTTTGCTATCGGTCCTGGTGTGGCGAGCAGGAAGATGGAGGTTGAATTAATGAAAGAAAGATTGAACGAACAATTCTTATTAATTCAAAGGGACGGCTTTACAAGAAGAGCGAGGGCTCCCAAAAGAGGGATCTGGTGCCTAGTGCACTGTTACTATTCCTACTCCACTAGTCGTCGCCGTCTTCATCATCGCCGTCGTCGTCGGCGCTACTCCCCGGAAGCTCCTCGCCTGTCCCAGCTGTCGGCTGGAGCTTCCTCCTCCTCCTCGTCATCATCATCATCCTCGCTGTCCGCCCAGGTGCGGAAGCGCTTCGTTGGAGGATATCCTGCGGAGGAGGAATCATCTTCCTCCTCCTCATCCTCCTCTTCCTCGTCATCCTCGTCGTCCTCGCTGTCCGCCCACATACGGGAGCGCTTCTTCAGCGGGAGCTTGGCGGAGGAAGCCTCAGTCCCTTCCGCTCTTTTCTTCCTTCTCCTTGCCGGACGGAATGAGATTCGCCCCGGAACGAGGATTGTCCTCTTCCTTGCTCTTTGGCGCCGATTGGATGGAGAGGTTGGAAGCGGAGGAGGAAGAGGAAGTCATTGCTACAGAAGAAGAGGGTTTTTTGGTGTCAACCGCTAGAACAGAGGAAGGGGATGAAGAGGAGGTCAGTTGGCATGGTTAAATAATGAGGAGCCTAGTGGAGTTTCAATGCCATTGCAGTTTCCGAGGAAGGTGCTGGAGCTGTCAAATCTCACAGAGGAGTGGGGAAGACAAGGCGTCATGATGACGGTTGCTGCAACAGTTCTGCCACGACATGACTCGGCAAGAGAAAGCATAATGATTTTGGAAAAGTCATTTCCAAAACCAGGGGGGCATGTGTTATCACCAGAATGTGACCAGGCCGGAGGATCAAGCCAGAGATGGGCCGCGAACAAGATAGATGTGAAGATTATACATAGGAGGAATATGTGAATCGGCCTTTTATACCAAATTGGGCTAAAATGCCCATGTATCTGTAATACATTAGACCGCGTGTTAGTTTAGAGGTTAGAATCTATCTCGTGCACGATTTAGTGCACGCCCACATTAGAAGTCCCTGGACTATAAATATGTACCTAGGGTTTTGGAATACAACAACCAACGTTCAACACAAACCAATCTCGGCGCATCGCCAACTCCTTCGTCTCGAGGGTTCTTCCGGTAAGCACCATGCTGCCTAGATCGCATCTGCGATCTCTGGCGCGCAGCTAGCCTAGTTCATGTTTGCTCGAAGCCTTTTGATGGCGAGCAACGTAGTTATCATAGACGCGTTAGGGTTAGCATCGTTCTTAGCATAATATGCTCGCGTAGTGCAACCCTTGCGCGTCTAGCCGTCCTTGTGCCTCATCATGGGGGGGGCACCCCGCTTGATCTTTATTTAGTAGATCGATCCGTTATGGTCGCTCCTTGATTCATCAAGGATTAGTTTAATATCTGCAATAGTTAGGCCTTACAAAGGGTTGGAGGATCCAGCGGCATGCAGGGTGTAGTTTGCTGCCCCTAGACAGGACGTTCCGAGGATCAACCTAGTGTTGGTTTTTAGGCCTTGTCTAGGGCTGGCTTACGTTTACCGTGCGTGAGCGCGAGGCCCAATCGTGAGTAGGATGATCCGATTATGCGGTGAAAACCCTAGATCGTCGTGGATCTCATATGCTTTATCTTGATCGCAGGACCACCATATGTTCGGCCACCTTGGACGAATCATGGGTGGATCGGCTCCATGAGCCGATTCACGGGACAACTTGAGAGCCGATCGAGGCTCGTATTTGCGTGTACGTGTGTGCCCTGCGGGGAAACTAAGCGAGGCATCATCCACACCTTCGACCGGTATAGGTCGGGTGCACGCCTTGCGACCCGCATCGGCGCGCGACCAGGAGGCTTTGCGGGCTCGAGGGGCGGGGCCGGCCGCGGCCCTAGTCATTCCCGGCTCTACGGTGTTGGCCAGTCGCTGCCCGCCGGTGGGTTTCTGACGTCAACAGTAAACATTATCATAAACACAAAGATATATTATAATAACCATTTTATTATTGCCTCTTGGGCATATCTCCAACAGTATGCCTTTTGGTTTATGTAATGATCCTGCTACTTTTTTTTTTTTGAGAACACAGTACAACGCGGACGCTCACAAACACGCACGTACAAACACCCCTATGAACGCACGCACGCACACCCTACCCCTATGAGCACCTCCGAGGGGTAGCCGGCATATCTTGAGGTTGATGAAGTCACCACTGGCGCCTCGCTGTTGACGGGCACGTCACCTACCACTGAAAGCATAGCGCCGGTTAAAACCTGGAATAAATCCAGGTAAATGCAAACACCCATGTCAAGTCTAGGACTTGAACCTGGGTGGGCTGGTTCCAACAGTATGCCTTTTGGTTTATGTAATGATCCTGCTACTTTTCAAAGATGCATGTCTGCTATTTTTCATGGCTTTTGTGAAAAGATTGTTGAGGTATTCATGGATGATTTTTTGTCTATGGGAATTCTTTTGATAATTGCTTGAGAAACCTTGATAAAGTTTTGCAGAGATGTAAAGAAACTAACCTTGTTCTTAATTGGGAGAAATGCCACTTTATGGTTAATGAAGGAATTGTATTGGGACATAAAATTTACGAGAAAGGTATTGAAGTTGATAGAGCTAAAGTTGAAGCAATTGAGAAGATGCCCTATCCTAGGGATGTTAAAGGTATTCGTATTCTTGGTCATGCTGGTTTTTATAGGAGATTTATTAAGATTTCTCTAAAATTTCAAAGCCTCTTACTAATCTTCTTCAAAAAGATGTACCTTTTTTTTGATGATGATTGTAAGGAAGCTTTTGAAACTCTAAAGAAAGCCTTAACAACTGCTCCTGTAGTTGAACCTCCTGATTGGAATTTGCCTTTTGAAATTATGTGTGATGCTAGTGATTTTGTTGTAGGTGTTGTCCTTGCACATCGAGTAGATAAAAAATTGAATGTTATTCATTATGCTAGTAAAACTCTAGACGCTGCTCAAAGGAATTATGCTACAACTGAGAAAGAGTTATTAGCCGTAGTTTTTGCATGTGACAAGTTTAGATCCTATATTGTTGATTCAAAAGTTACAATTCATACTGATCATGCTGCGATTAGGTACCTTATGAAAAAGAAAGATGCTAAGCAAGGCTTATTAGATGGAGTGCTTCTTTTGCAAAAATTTGATTTACATATTGTAGATAGAAAAGGTGCTGATAATCCTGTTGTTGATAATTTGTCTAGATTGGAAAATATTGCTTATGATCCTGTTCCTGTTAATGATAGTTTTCCAAATGAACAATTGGCTGCAATAAAGGTGAGCTGGCGAGATAGTCCTTGGTATGCTGATTATGCTAACTTTATTGTTTCGAAGTACTTGCCTCCAACCTTTTCAGCTCAGCAAAGGAGGAAATTCTTTTATGATTTGAGGCATTATTTTTGGGATGACCCACACTTATATAAAGAAGGAGTGGATGGTATTATGCAAAGATGTGTCCCGGAATATGAACAACAAGATATATTGAGTAAATGTCATGGTAGTGTTGTTATCACCAGTATTTGACCAAGCCAGAGGTGGGCCGCGATCAAGATGAATTTGAAGATATATGCGTGGAGAGATATGTAAATCGGCCTTGTGTATCAAGTTTGGGCTAGTTAGCCCGTGTATCTTTACTTAGTAGGTTACGTAGAGTTTGTCTCGTGCACGGTTTAGTGCACGCCCGCATTAGAAAGTCCCTGGACTATAAATATGTACCTAGGGTTTATGGAATAAACAACAACCAACGTTCAACACAAACCAATCTCGGCGCATCGCCAACTCCTTCGTCTCGGGGTTCCTCAGGTAAGCATCATCTTGCCTAGATCGCATCTCGCGATCTAGGCAACAAGCCTGCCTAGTTGTGCATGCGTTGCTCGTGCGAAGCGTTTTTGATGGCGAGCAACGTAGTTATCGTAGACGCGTTAGGGTTAGCATCGTTCTTAGCATCATATGCTCGCGTAGTGCAACCCTGCGCGTCTAGCCATCCTTGTGCCTCATCATGGGTGCGGGGGCGGCACCCCGCTTGATCTTTGTTTAGTAGATCTGATCCGTTATGGTCGCTCCTTGATTCATCAAGGATTAGTTTAATATCTGCAATAGTTAGGCCTTACAAAGGGTTGGAGGATCCGGCGGCATGCAAGGTGTAGTTTGCTGCCCCTAGACGGGACGTTCCGAGGATCAACCTAGTGTTGGTTTTTAGGCCTTGTCTAGGGCTGGCTTACGTTTACCGTGCGTGGGCGCGAGGCCCAATCGTGAGTAGGATGATCCGATTATGCGGTGAAAACCCTAGATCGTCGTGGATCTCATACGCTTTACATTGATCAAGCAGGACCATATATTCGCCCACCTTGGACGAATCATGGGTGGTTCGGCTCCACGAGCCGATTCAAGGATAACCTGAGAGCGATCGAGGCTCGTATTTAACGTGTACGTGTGCGCCCTGCGAGGATCATCACACCTTCTGACCGGTATAGGTCGGGTGCTTGCCTTGCGACCCAGCATCGGCGCGCGACCCGGAGGCTGCGGGCCGTCGCTCGAGGGCGGGACCAGCCGCAGCCCTAGTCATTCCGGCTCTCCGGTGTTTGCCCATCGCTGCCCGTGGTGGGTTTAACGCAACACATTACGCACGCCGGTGGGACACAATCTTCAACGACAAATCTTCAACGACAATCTTCAACGACAAATCTTCAACAACAACCATCTACTTCTCCTCGGAGATGGCGAAGAACCACCATACCGTCTTCATCAAGTGGCGGAAGAGACTCACGGTCACGTCGGGGATCTCTTGGCGACTCAGAAAGAGTACGCGAGATCAAGTACGCCTCGAAGCCGACCCTAATCGGCTCTTTCCACGAGACCGCTCCCATGGCATCGAGATGGAAGGGTTCACACAGAAGCGCTTGATGGAGTGGACTGGCCACCCCGTTCGAAGAACCCAGGTCGCTGCGTCGAGATCAACTTCATGGTGGCTCATTCGCTGCACCGCCATTCGAGCCTGGTGAATACGTTGGAGCGCGTCGCCCTGCGCGTGATCCAGGAGATCATGAGCCATGGTCTCCGTCAGGACCAGCCTAGGGACTCACCAAGGAGACGCTCCATTCCCGTCCCCCGCTGCCATTCGCGTTGCAAGCGCCGAACTCATCGGCTTTTGTCGTCTACAAGATTGGTGGTGACCCCCGTGACTACCAGTTCCTACAGGACGCGCCCAAGGAGATCCCGCACGGATACGCATGTGCATACGTGCCAGACTGCAGCACCTGGGCACCCTCGAACCAGGTTGCTATAGCGAGGACAACGGGGGGAGCGTGGAGGCAGACCCTGAGAAGCAAACGTGGCTAGCTAAGTACGCCACCCAGACGAAACTCCGAGCCCAGCTCCTGCGTTGGCTCGAGACCGAGAGAAACGAGGCATGGCTGGTTAAGTACGCCACTCCGGCGAATCTTCGAGGTTCGGCACCTGCGGCCATCACCGCGGATCAAATTTGTACGATCCTGAAAGATCAGTTCGGCATGATGCCGAAAGAAAAGCGATCGGCTATACCAAGCCGTACCCCAATGAGTACGAATTGATTCCGCTACCACCCAAATATCGGCTCCGGACTTCACAAAGTTCAGCGGATCAGATGGCTCCGGCTCCATCGAGCATGTGAGCCGATATTTTGGCGGGCATGATCTCGGCGTCAGAGCGCGTGAGGTGCTTCTTGTCCCTCACGGGATCGGCTTTTGGATGGTACACGTCGCCACCAAACTCAATCCGGACACAGGCAGTGGAAGAACGGTTCCACGAGCAATATCACTCAGAGGCTTGAGGCTGGCATTGCCGATCTAGCCCAAGTACGACAGCGCGGAGAAGCGGTGTCGAATACATTCGGCGCTTAGGGACCGTTAGGAGCCGTGCTATTCGGTTCATGTAGCGAAAAGGACGATCGAATTGGCGGTGGTGGGTCTATCATCATCGATCAAGTGGCCTCCCAGGCGGACTATCCTTCATTAGCACACATGGTGCAGAAATTGTCAGCATATGAGCAACGCCACCCGGATATTTACCAAGATAAATTCAAGCGCGTGGTTACCATGGTTGACGCAGGCGAAGATGAAGGTCCTACGGGAGGGCGAGAGGTCGCGGTGGCTGAGTGGACTCAGCTGCAGGCCGATTAACCTGCAAATGGGTAAAGCCACCGGGGCCTCCAAGAGGTTCGACGTGACGAAAACCGAGCAAATTTTCGACCTCTTACTCGCGGAGAAGCACATAAAGGTACCCGAAGGCCACAAGTTTCCTACGGTGCAAGAGCTGAACGGAAAGCCATATGCAAGTGGCATAACACGTTCACCAACCACGCAGGGTGTGGCGTCAGCAGATCCAAGTGGCGATAGAAAATGGGCGATTAATTTTTAGTACGCCATGAAGGTCGACACACACCCTTTTCCGTCAACATGGTGGAGGTTACCCACCTTGGAGGGTGCCAGCCTGATTTCTCAGCCAACATCAGTATGGTAGAGCTTGGACACCGCTCTGAGAAGGGCGGGGATGAGGACAGCTGCTCTCAGAGCAAGGACACTGAGGGGGCCGCTCCATGCGATCGGCTCCGTCAAGATGGCAAGCGCTACGTCACAGAGGGGGAAGTGAAGAACATAAGATACCAACGACCCCTCTCCGATCACCTCCTCAACAAGTATGTTAGTCAATATGACCAACGCCGGCGATACGATCACAATGATGAAAGAGGTCGGATGACCATAAACGAGACATCGCCGGCATAATCATGATGAGGAGCGACAGGAGCGCCACGGCAGGGGAAGCAGGACGATACGGACAGGCATTGGCATTGCCCCTTCTTCAGGACATTGCTGGGATTCGGGAATGAGCGGTTGCAGCAATCGAGCTGCCCCGAAATACAGCCGGAAGAAGAAGGAGACAGCCAACGTATACGTGTTGAGCGCTTAGGGCCTCTCCCACGCAAACAGGCGAGCTGAGACCCTCCGTTGGAAGATCTCGATGATTCGGAAGACGAAGGGGAATACAAGACGGGTGCCAGTCCAAGGTGGTACACAGCGGTCTCGCCATACACAAACGAGGTTCAGCGACGCGGTCTGGAGGAAGCTGAAAGGATGTACTGCATCTGGGGAGGAAGCGCGGCCTGATGGCTGCGAAAGTCCGGAGGACCCTGGATGAGGAGGGGCTACCGCAAAGAAAAGAGTGGCGCCCCAAGCAAGAGGCCGATGACTGCCGGTGGCACAAACATGGTGTTCATTCGTCCGGCGGGGTGTAGTGCTCCACGATTACGGTGCACCCGACATGGATAACGGCAAGCACACCAACGTGCTAAAGTCGGAGATTGGGCTGGTTTATCCGCCGACATGGGCCGAGTAGCAAGACTACGTCAATAAGCAACATGGCGAGGCCGATCCTTGCGATCGGCCCTCTGATGAAGGGATATTACAAAACCTTCACCGAACAAGCAACATGGAGGCCGATTCCGGCAATCGGCCCAAAATTATCCTCACCATCTGCTTTGCCTGGGATCAACGTTTGACCAAGGGACTACCTGAAGAGATACCATCAATTCTCTTGACAGAATGGAAACGGGGGGCACCTAGATGGATAAAACACTAAGTATGGAGGCCGATACACAAATCGGCCTGAAATTTTTAAATTTTTCATAGCCGATGCATGGCCATCGACTTTAGAATTGAATTGGCCGATGCATGGCCATCGACTCAAGAAATACAATGTCAACCAGAAGGTCAGCCCTAGTGAATTATGAAGAGAAGCCACAATGAAAGAACTCCTCAAGAGAGTAGTTTAACGGCTCGGATCTTATAGCCCAAGAACAATGCTAAGGGCGCTTGGGTGTCGGTCCGGAGTTAAGGGTGGGTCGCATCGGATCCACCCAAGGAAGGCCGATACGACTGCAGGGCGAAGAGCGCAGCGAGGGAAACTTCCGAGGGCAGCCAGCAAGTGAAGGCTCTCGCAAGCCGGTTCACGTGCAAATCGGCTGGCTGCATGATCAAGCCCGGAGCTAGTTCGGCTAAGTCTCGCCTCGAGTAAGGCTCGGGGGCAGCGGCCTGGTGGATGCTTTGTTTTTGCTCTGTTTAAAAGCCGATTGGGATACCAACGGCTGGTCCTTCATTGCAACCTTCTTCACAAATGATGATTATTGAAGAACATTATTAGGTTTGGTTGGGAAAGTTCAAAGGTTTCCCTGAAGATACTGCATTTTCCGCCAAATTTAGAAAATCATCGGTTGGAGAAGGGAAGGGCGAATCGTGAAGGACCGATACGGTGCTATCGGCTCATTATGCATTGGCAAAGGGGACGAATCGGCAAGGTCAGTGGAAGAGGAAATCGGCAAATCAAATTGGGGAAAAGTTCTTCATTAATAATAAGAAAGATTTCTTACATAGTAGAACTGATTGCCCTCGATAGGGGATACATTGCCCCGCCTACTTCTACGGATCCTATGCTAAGGGCCCTATCTACGGGCCGTTGCTGCCCTCATCGTCGCCGTCATCGCCGCTGTCGGCGCTGCTCCCGGCCGGCTCGTCGTCACTGCTCCAGCGGCCGCCGGCAGGACCTTCATTGTCCTCGTCTTCCTCGTCGTCGTCGTCATCGTCGTCGCTGTCGAAGTCACTCAGGTTCCCCGGCCAGGAGCAATGGCGCTTGGCCGACGGCTCGTCGGGGGAGCTTTCGTCGTCGTCATCCTCCTCTTCCTCTGCTCCCTTCACCTCTCGGAGGTGGCCCCATCCGGGGAAGTGATCATCTCGCTTTCTTCCACGCTTCCTTATCGGCAAGGGAGCGGGGCCCTTCCCCGTCGGGTCGGGGACTTGTCGTCCCATACGACCGGATGGAGAAGTCATGGTGCGACTCCTCCCCGGCCGCAATGGCGCGGCGGATGTTGGCCGGGACCTCCGCCGGGTTGTACTCCGGCGTCGGCTCGCCCAGGATGGAGGGCCCAAAGTGGAAAAGATCCGATGGGCCGAGAGGAAGAAGAAGACATCGGGGCGCAGGAGGGCTTTTTGAGATGCTAATGCGAAGAAGATGCGAAAATAAACTGTGGCTGCGGTTAAATAAAAGGGGGCATAATAGAAATTCAATGCCACGGCAGTTTTCGAGGAAGTGGTGCCAAAACTTCTGTCAAATCGTGCGGAGAAGTTGAGAAGGCAAAGTTGTCATGATGAGGGACTCTGCGACGGTTCTGCTCTGTGACATGACCCTATGAGGAAAACGCAATGATTTTGGAAATGTCATTTCCAAAACCGGGAGGCATGTGTTATCACCGGATTTTGACCAAGCCAGGAGGTGGGCCGCGATCAAGGCGAATTTGAAGATATATGCGTGGAGAGATATGTAAATCGGCCTTGTGTATCAAGTTTGGGCTAGTTAGCCCGTGTATCTTTACTTAGTAGGTTACGTAGAGTTTGTCTCGTGCACGGTTTAGTGCACGCCCGCGATTTAGAAAAGTCCCCTGGACTATAAATATGTACCTAGGTTTGGAATAAACAACAACCAACGTTCAACACAAACCAATCTCGCGCATCGCCAACTCCTTCGTCTCGAGGGTTCCTGGGTAAGCATCATGCTGCCTGAATCGCATCTGCGCGATCCTAGGCGACACAAGCTACCTAGTTGTGCATCGTTGCACCAAATCTTTGACGTTTTGATGGCGAACGCGTAGTTATCATTGAAGCCGCGTTAGGGTTAGCATCGTTCTTAGCATCATATCGCGTAGTGCAACCCTTGCGCGTAGCCAAATCACTGTGCCTCGTCATGGGTGCGGGCGGCACCCGCTGATCTTTGTTTAGTAGGTACGATCCGTTATGGTCGCTCCTTGATTATAAAGGATTGGTTTAATATCTGCAATGGTAGGCCTTACAAGGGTTGGAGGATCGGCATGGGGTGTAGTTTGCTGCCCCTAGACAGGACGTTCAGAGGATCAACCTAGTGTTGGTTTTAGGCCTTGTCTGGGGCTGGCTTACGTTACCGTGCGTGAGCGCGAGGCCCAATCGTGAGTAGGATGATCCGATTATGCGGTGAAAACCCTAGATCGTCGTGGATCTCATACGCTTTACATTGATCAAGCGGGACCACCATATATTCGGCCACCTTGGACGAATCATGGGTGAATCGGCTCCACGAGCCGATTCACAGGACAACTGAGAGCCGGTCGAGGCTCGTATTTAACGTGTACGTGTGTGTCCTGCAGGAAGCTAAGCGAGGCATCATCCACACCTTCGACCGGGTATAGGTCAGTGCTTACATCACTGCGACCCGACATCGGCGCGCGACCGGAGGCTGCGGGCCGTCGCTCACGAGGGGCGGGGCCAGCGCGACCCTAGTCATTCCCGGCTCTACCGTGTTGGCCAGTCGCTGCCCGCCGGTGGGTTTCTGACGCCAACAAGTGTTTATGGAGGTCATCACGCCGGAGATAGAACCGCACAAAAGGTTCTACAATCAGGTTTATTGGCCAACACTTTTCAAGGATGCAAGGAAGTTTATCTTATCTTGTGATGAATGTCAAGGAGTTGGTAATATCTCTAAACGCAATGAAATGCCTATGAATTATACTCTTGTCATTGAACCATTTGATTGTTGGGATTTGACTTCATGGGTCCTTTTCTTCAGAAGGTAACACTCATATGCTTGTTGGTGATTATGTTACTAAATGGGTAGAAGCTATACCTACAAAAAGTCGTTGATGGTGAGACCTCTATAAAAATGCTTGTAGATGTTATATTTCCTAGATTTGGAGTACCTAGATATATTATAACTGATGGAGGTTCTCATATTCATGGTGGTTTTAGAAAACTCTTGCCAAATATGTTATTAATCATAGAATTGCTTCAGCTTATCATCCTCAAACTAGTGGGCAAGTAGAATTATCAAATAGAGAAATTAAAGCTATTTTGGGAAAGGCTGTTAATAAATCTAGAAAGAATTGGGCTAGTAAGTTAAAGGAAGCATTGTGGGCTTATAGAACTGCTTATAAAAAATCCTATGGGAATGTCTCCTTATAAAATGGTTTATGGAAAAGCTTGTCATTTACCTTTAGAATTAGAGCACAAAGCTTATTGGGCTGTAAGAGAACTTAATAAAGATTTTAAACTTCCAAGGTAAGAAGAGGTTGCTACAATTGAGTTCTTTAGATGAATGGAGAGTGAAGCTTATGAAAATGCTAAACTTTTTAAGGAAAGTTAAGAAAGTGGCATAGAAGAATTATTAAAAAAGAATTTAATGTTGGAGATAAATTCCTATTGTATCGGTCTCATCTCAGATTTTTTGCAGGAAATTACTCTCGAAATGGGGAAGGAACATATGTTATTGAGGAGGTATATCGTTCAGGGGTAATTAAAATTAGCTCTTTGGAAGGTAACGCCACACAAGTAGTGAATGGACAAAGAATCAAGCATTATATTTCAGGAGATTCTTATAATGAAGATATTGATGTTATTCAAGTAGTGATAACTCGGAAGCTTTCATCAAAGATCAAATTGTGATTATGAGAGTCCTACTTTGAATAGGTAACAGTTTTAATAATAAAAAGTCGCGTTTAACTAGAACAATATTTCTGTGTTTTTTGGAAAATATGAAAAATTAAGAGATCGAAACGGAGTGGAGGGGACGCGCGAGGGGCCGTCACCATAGGCCGGCGCAGGCCCTACTGGCCGCGCCGCCATATGGGGACAGCCCCTCGGCGTCCCGTTAATCGTTTTCGGCCTGGAACCTTCCTTTTGTTGTAAAAATATTTGCTATATAATCCCGCGGACCCCTGGTATATCGTTTTCTCGTCGTGTTTTGTTCGAGTTGTTTTTACTGCGGTTGTTTTGATCTCGGCACCATGGTCTCCTCCAACAACAAAGACAAGGGGCCTTTGGAGGAAGATATTCAAGACCCCGAATTGAAGGAAGAAGTCGAGAGCGGGGATGAGGAAGAAGTGGAGGAAACTCCGCGAGTACACCCGCGTGCCACTGTTACAAGCATTGGCGTGATAGAAAATCCGTCCAACATCAAGAGAAGTGCACGGATCGCCACCGGAGGAGGAGTTCCACGTCGCTTCCTAGCTCCAAGGACATCTTCTCCAGGCATTTACCACCCTTTCCGCAATCTAATCTACAATCGTCAAACTGAAAGGACTCCCAAGGTAGTATTGCCTAGTGGTTGGGATATAGATCGTTCTAACACTGCAGGAGAGATGAAACCTGAAGCTGAAGGAGATCTAGGAGTTGGGACTCGCCACCTGACATGATTATGAGCCGCGTTGAGCACAACTCGGAGCTGATTCGCAACCTCACTTATGAGATTGAGGACCTAAAGGAACTTGTTAAGAAGCTTGTCGAGAAGAATCCATCATCACCACCGAAGGAGTAATTCATCATCAGTATTGGCATCCCCTTGGTTTGTTCCAAGCTTGGGGAGTGCCGCGGTATCACATCATCACTATCTTTATCTTTTACTATCAAGTAGTGTCATATCATGAGTAGGGAAGTTATCATATAGAATAGTTTGCGGTGTGGAAGTATCTCTCTCTTAGTTGGTTATCTATGTATCCGTTGGTGTGAGTTATCGATGGAATATTAATGATAAGTCTTATCATTTACTTTTTGCACACTTTATTTTAGTTTGCAATCTTTGTTATATGATCACTCTTGACATTAGTATTGATATCACTTTGGGAGCATCAAGTAAATCTATGTGGTTTTGGCAAACTTAGCATTGGTCAATAGCAACAATACCTTGATGTTTAAATAATAAAGGGAAATACATGTAGATACATTGTTTTATTATCTTTCGGCTAATGAGTTTAGTATTCTAAAGTTAAAATTGCTTGTGCTTATGAGAAAGATGCATGATTGTTTCTATCACATGTATATTTGTTTGTTTCCTCAACCTTTATGCTTGCTATCAAACCTTGCTAGCCAAAGACCTGTATTGAGAGGGAATGCTTCTCATACATCTATGACATTAGACCAAACCCATGCCATTTGTGTCCACCATAACTACCTACTATGTGGTATTTTGTGCCACTCCAAAGTAAATACTTCATGTGCTACCTTTAAATAATTCAAACTATATTATTCCTTATTTGTGTCAATGTTTTATAGCTCATGAGGAAGTATGTGAGTGTTTATCTTTCAATCTTGTTGGGCGGGCACCTATGGACTAGTAGCACATCAGCCGCTTATCAATAATTTTCGCACAATGGGGCAGGGTCCTTTCAATTAATAATTCTCTTAATGCCATCTTTATGTGGTTTTGCTCCGATTTATCAATTAAACACTGATGTAGCAATAGATCTTTTCACTTGCATGTTACTGGGCTTCCTTTCCCTGAGTGTTTGGTAGCAACGCCAAGAGCTTAGAGTTGGTAGCCCAAGGTTCCTTAAGTGATCACCCAAGGTTTATCGGAGGAGAGGTCAAAGATATCCCTCTCAAGCAACCACACATCACGATACAAGAAGTCTCTTGTGTCCCCAACACACCTAATACACTTGTCGGATGTATAGGTGCACTAGTTCGGCGAAGAGATAGTGAAATACAAGTAGTATGGATGTATATGAGTGGTAATAGCAATCTGAATAAAATATGGCAGCGAGTAAACATGCAACAAAAAAGTAAATAAGCGGTTTTAATGCTTGGAAACAAGGCCTAGGGATCATACTTTCACTAGTGGACACTCTCAACATTGATCGCATAATAAATAATAACTTCTCTCATTTGTGCTACATACACTCTTTGTTGGATGACAAACACCATTCATTGTGTAGGGCTACAAGAGCACCTCAATGCTGAGTTAACAAGCTCCACAACATTCGATGTTCATATTTAAGTAACCTTAGAGCATAATAGATCTTTGCAAAATAAACCGAGTACTAACATAGCATACTGATACGTCTCCAACGTATCGATAATTTCTTATGTTCCATGCCACTTTATTGATGATACCTACATGTTTTATGCACATTATATGTCATATTTATGCATTTTCTGGAACTAACCTATTAACAAGATGCCGGTAGTTTTCTGCTGTTTTTGGTTTCAGAAATTTAGTAAAGAAATATTCTCGGAATTGGACGAAACTTTCGCCCAGGGTCCTATTTTTGCACGAAGCTTCCAGAAGACCGAAGAGATAACGAAGTGGGGCCACGAGGCGGCCGTAGGTGGCCGGCGCGCCTGCCTGGCGCCGACCGCCCCCTGGGCCCCGTCGTGGCCCCGCGTTGACCCTCCGCCTACTTAAAGCTTCCGTCGCGAAACCCCGCATCGAGAGCCGGATACAAACTTACGGAGACGCCGCCGCCGCGAATCCCTCTCGGGATTCGGGAGATCGCTTCGCACCGTGTCGAGAGGGGATTCATCGAGGACTCTACACCGCCATGGTCGCCTCCGGAGTGATGAGTGAGTAGTTCACCCCTGGACCATGGGTCCATAGCGTAGCTAGATGGTCGTCTTCTCCTTGTTGTGCTTCATTGTTGGATCTTGTGAGCTGCCTAACATGATCAAGATCATCTATACGCAATACTATATGTTGTGTTTGTCGGGATCCGATGGATGAGAGTACTATGATTATGGTGATTATCAATCTATTGTTCATGTGTTGTTTATGATCTTGCATGCTCTCCTTTACTAGTAAGGCTCTGGCAAGTTTTTACTCTTAACTCCAAGAGGTATTTATGCTCGATAGTGGGTTCATGCCTCCATTGAATCTGCGGTGACAGAAAGTTCTAAGGTTGTGGATGTGATGTTGCCACTAGGGATAAAACATTGATGCTATGTCTAAGGATGTAGTTGTTGATTACATTACGCACCTTAATGCAATTGTCTGTTGCTTTGCAACTTAATACCGGAGGGTTCGGATGATAACCCGAAGGTGGACTTTTAGGTGCACTTGGATGGCGGTCTATGTACTTTGTCGTAATGCCCGATTAAATCTCACTATATTTATCATATCATGTATATGCATTGTTATGCCTTTCTCTATTTGTCAATTGCCCGACGTAATTTGTTCACCCAACATGCTTTATCTTATGGGAGAGACACCTCTAGTGAAATGGACCCCGGTCCTATTCTTACATAGCATACAATCTTGCAATTGTGTTTTACTATTTTCTTTGCAAACATCTTCCACTCGTCGCTTAATCCTTTGTTACAGCAAGCCGGTGAGATTGACAACCTCACCTTTGTTTCGTTGGGGCAAAGTACTTTGGTTTTGTTGTGCATTCCACGTTGGCGCGGGAATCTCGGTGTTGCGCCGCATCATATTTCGCGACCATCAACCTTCAACATGCTTCTTGGCTCCTCCTGGTTGATTAAACCTTGGTTTCTTTCTGAGGAAAACTTGCCACCGTGCGCATCATACCTTCCTCTTGGGGTTCCCAACGGACGTGTACATTTACGCGCATCAAGCCTTTTCTGGCGCCGTTGCCGGGGAGATCAAGACACGCTGCAAGGGGAGTCTCCACTTCTCAATCTCTTTACTTTGTTTTTGTCTTGCTTTATTTTATTTACTACTTTGTTTGCTGCACTAAATCACAAAAAAATTAGTTGCTAGTTTTACTTTATTCATTGTCTTGCTCTCTATATCAAAAACACAAAAAATTAGTTACTTGCATTTACTTTATCTAGTTTGTTTTATTTACTGTTGGTAAAATGAATACTCCTGAAAATACTAAGTTGTGTGACTTCACAAATGCAAATAATAATGATTTCCTATGCACACCTATTGCTCCACCTGCTACTACAGCAGAATTCTTTGAAATTAAACCTGCTTTACTAAATCTTGTCATGAGAGATCAATTTTCTGGTGTTAGTTCTGATGATGTTGCTTCCATCTTAATAATTTTGTTGAACTTTGTGAAATGCAAAAGTATAAAGATGTAGATGGTGATATTATTAAATTGAAAGTGTTTCCTTTCTCATTAAGAGGAAGAGCTAAAGATTGGTTGCTATCTTTGCCTAAGAATAGTATTGATTCATGGACTAAATGCAAGGATGCTTTTATTGGTAGATATTATCCTCCCGCTAAAATTATATCTTTGAGAAGTAGCATAATGAATTTTAAGCAATTAGATACTGAACATGTTGCTCAAGCATGGGAGAGAATGAAAACTTTGGTAAAGAATTGCCCACCCATGGGCTGACTACTTGGATGATCATCCAAACCTTCTATGCAGGACTAAATTTTCTTCGCGGAATTTATTGGATTCAACTTGCTGGAGGTACCTTTATGTCCATCACATTGGGGCGGCTACAAAACTTCTTGATGATATGATGATAAATTACTACGAATGGCACACGGAAAGAGCTCCACAAAGTAAGAAGGTAAATTCTGTTGAAGAAACCTCTTCCTTGAGTGATAAGATTGATGTGATTATGTCTGCTGAATGGTAGATCTAATGTTGATCCAAATAATGTTCCTTTAGTCATTGGTTGCTCAAGAAGAAAATGTTGATGTGAATTTCATTAAAAATAATAATTTCAACAACAATGCTTATAGGAACAATCTCGTAATAACTATAGGCCATATCCTTCGCTAATGGTAATGGTTATGGTAATTCTTATGGGAATTCTTACAACAATAATAGGAGTGTACCCTCTGGTCTTGAAGCCATGCTTAAATAATTTATTAGTACACAAACTATTAAAAAACTGTTGATGAAAAACTTGATAAAATTGATACTATCGCTTCTAGAGTTGATAGACTTGCCTCTCGATGTTAATCTTTTAAAATTGAAAGTTATGCCTAATAATGATATTGATAATAAGATTACTACTACACAAATGCCATCCAAGTTAGAATTAATGAGAATATAAGACTAATGGCTGAACGTGCTAGGTGGGATAGAGAAGAAAATGAAAAACTAGCTAAGGAGAATAATGTAGCTAAAGTTTGGACTATTACCACCACTAGTAATGCTAATTCTCCACATGTTGCTGCACCTCCTACTATCAATGGTAATATAATTGGTGTTGGCAATGTTTCTACCTAGTTCAAAGCGTAAAAGCCTTTGAAATTGCTAAAAGCGCCGAATTTTGTGATAAAGCTTGCTGAAATTTTTTCCAACCTTGGGAACAATGATCCCATTGTTGTAGCTCATAATGATTTAGATTTTGATGATTGCCACATCTCTGAAGTTATAAAGTTCTTACAAAAACTTGCTAAAAGTCCTAATGCTAGTGCTATAAATTTAGCCTTTACAAAACATATTACAAATGCTCTCATAAAAGCTAGAGAAGAGAAACTAAAACTTGAAACTTCTATTCCTAGAAAGTTAGAAGATGGTTGGGAGCTCATCATTAAATGAAATTCAATGACTTTGAATGTAATGCTTTATGTGATCTTGGTGCAAGTATTTTCGTTATGCCTAAAAGATTTATGATATGCTTGACTTGCCACCATTGAAGAATTGTTATTTGGATGTTAATCTTACTTAATGTTAAAAAGAAACCTTTGGGGAGGATTGATAATGTGTATATTACGGTTAACAATAACCTTGTCCCCGTTGATTTTGTTGTCTTGGATATCAAATGCACATCTTGTCTTATTGTGTTGGAAGACCTTTTCTTCAATTGGTGCTGCTATTGATATGAAGGAAGGTAATATTAAATCAATTTCCTCTCAAGAAAGGTATGGAACACTTCCTAGAAAGAGAATTAAGTTGCTTTTTGATTCTATTATTAGAACAAGCTATGATGTTGATTCTTCTACTCTCGATGTTACTTGATTTGCACTTCTGCGCCTAGCTGAAAGGCGTTAAGAAAAGCGCTTATGGGAGACAACCCATGTTTTTACCTACAGCAATTTTTTGTTTTGTTGAGTCTTGGAAGTTGTTTACTACTGTAGCAACCTCTCCTTATCATGTTTTTGTGCCAAGTAAAGTTTCTATGTCAAAGTTGATGTTATATTTGGGATTGTTGCACGAAACAGCATTGCTGTCACACGAATCTGGGTACAGTTCCCTAGAGAAAATCGAACAAATCTGCCAATTATTGAGCGTGATCCTCGGATATGTACGCATCATTAGTTTGGTTTTTCCATTTGAGCAAGTCTAGTGCCAGCTTTAAATGTCTTTACGGACTGTTTGCTTTTTGACAGATCTGCCTTTTATTTCTTGCATTGCCTCTTTTGCTATGTTGGATTTATTTCTTTGATCCATTAATGTCCAGAATTATGCAATGTCCAGAAGTGAAAATAATGATTGTGTCACCTCTGAATGAGTGAATTAATGATGCACTAACCCCTCTAATGAGCTTAAGTTTGGTGTGAAGGAAGTTTTAGGGCAGAGAGGAGAATGATATACTATGATCAAGAGGAGTGAAAGCTCTAAGCTTGGGGATGCCCTGGTTCACCCCTGCATATTTTAAGAAGACTCAGTCTAAGCTTGGGGATGCCATCCCTCTTCATCGACAACATCATCAGGTTCCTCCCTGAAACTATATTTTATTCAATCACATCTTGTGTTCTTTGCTTGAAGGATTGTTTTCGTTTTTGTTTTTGTTTGAATAAGATGGATCCTAGCATTCACTTTGTGGAGAGAGACACGCTCCGCTGTTGCATATGGACACATGTGTCCTTAGGCTTTACTATAATGTTCAAGGCGAAGTTTCTTCTTCGTTAAATTGTTATATGGTTGGAATTGGAAAATGCTACATGTAGTAATTCTAAAATGTCTTGGATAATGTGATACTTGGCAATTGTTGCTCATGTTTAAGCTCTTGCATCATATGCTTTGCACCCATTAATGAAGAAATACATAGAGCTTGCTAAAATTTGATTTGCATATTTGGTTTCTCTAAGGTCTAGATAATATCTAGTATTGAGTTTTGAACAACAAGGAAGAAAAGTGTAGAGTCTTATAATGTTTATAATATGTCTTATGTGAGTCTTGCTAAAAATGGTTCATCCTGAGTTTGCTTCAAATAACCTTGCTAGCCTAACCTTGTATCGAGAGGGAATACTTCTCATGCATCCAAAATCCTTGAGCCAACTACTATGCCATTGTGTCCACCATACCTACCTACTACATGGTATTTCTCCGCCATTCCAAAGTAAATTGCGTGAGTGCTACCTTTAAAATTCCATCATTCACCTTTGCAATATATAGCTCATGGGACAAAATAGCCTTAAAAACTATCTAGTATTGAATATGTACTTATGCACTTTATATTTTTATTAAGTTGCTTGTTGTGCGATAACCATGCTTCTGGGGAACGCTATCAACTATTGTTGAATATCATGTGAGTTGCTATGCATGTCCGTCTTGTATGAAGGTCTATCATTTTAGTGGTTGGAGCATGCAAATTGTTAGAGAAGAACATTGGGCCGCTAACTAAAGCCATGAATCATGGTTGAAGTTTCCGTTTGACATATATCCTCAATCTCATGAGAATAATAACTTTGCTACATGCTTATGCATTTAAGAGGAGTCCATTATCTGTTGTCCATGTTGTCCAAAGGATGTCTAACTTGTCAAAAGCGAGAAATCTAAAATGCGAGCATTCTCCTTAGACCTTGTAATAAAAGCGCAGGAGGTACCTCAGGACACTTTGGTTGAAAACATGGCATAAGATCCGAGTCCGGGTTAAAACAGGACGAGGTATGGCACTCATTAGTATACTATGCATGAGGCTTGCAACTAGTAAGAGCACTTTTCTATAACTCATATGCTTTATTACTACCTTCAGTGACAAAATTGTTTCATGTTTTCAAAATAAAAGCTCTAGCACAATACAGCAATCTGCTTTCCTCTTTTGAAGGACCTTTCTTTACTTTTATTGTTGAGTCCTCAGCTTACCTATCTCCCTCCACCTGCAAAGCAAACACTTGTGTGAATCGTGCATTGATTCCTACACATACTTGCATATTGAATTTGTTATATTACTTTATGTTGACAATATCCATGAGATATACATGTTATGAGTAAAGAAATCGCTGAAACTTAATCTTCCTATGTGTTGTTTCAACACCTTTACTTTGATTTTATTGCTTTATGAGTTAACCTATGCAAGACTTATTGATGCTTATTCATACTATTCATAAAAAGTCTTTGCTTTATGATTCAGTTGTTTACTGATACGTATTACCTTTGTTTTGATCGCCGCATTCACTGCATATGTTTACAAATAGTATGATCAAGATTATGATGGCATGTCACTTCCTCGTAAATTATCTTTGTTATTGCTTTACTCCACGGACGAGCGTAACTAAGCTAGATGCTGACACGCCCAACGTATCGATAATTTCTATGTTCCATGCCACTTTATTGATGATACCTACATGTTTTATGCACATTATATATGTCTATTTATGCATTTTCTGGAACTAACCTATTAACAAGATGCCGAAGAGCCGGTTGTTGTCGGCTGTTTTTGGTTTCAGAAATCCAGTAAAGAAATATTCTTTGGACTGACTCTAAACTTTCGCCTGTGGTCTCATTTTTTGCACGGCTTCCAGTAAGACCTAAGAGATAACGAGTGTCACGCAGGCGGCCAGAGGTGGCTGTGCGGCCCAAGCTCCGGGCCGCTACCACCTGCCCCCGGGCCCCTCGTAGGCCCCCATAGACCCTCCGCTACTTAAGCTTCCACAAACCTCAGCATCGAGAGCCACGATATCAAAAAACTCCACAGATGGCCGCCGCTAATCCCATCTCTGGGACTGATCACCCGTGACCCTGCTTCTGAGAGGGGATTCATCTCCCGAGGACTCTACACCGCCATGGTCGCTTCGGGAGTGATGAGTGAGTAGTTCTACCCCGGACCATGGGTCCATAGCAGTAGCGATGGTCGTTTTCTCCTTGTTGTGCTTCATTGTTGGATCTTGTGAGCTGCCCAACATGATCAAGACTTACCATCTCAGAATACCATATGTTGTGTTTGCCTGGATCCGAGGATAGAGTACTATGATTATGGTGATTATCAATCTGTCTGTTCATGTGTTGTTTATGATCTTGCATGCTCTGCGTTGCTAGTAGAGGCTCCAAGTTGATACTTGTAAACCCAAGAGGGGGTATTTATGCTCGATAGTGGCTCTATGCCTCCATGGGACAATGACAAAAAGTTCTAAGGTTGGGGATGTGCTATGCCACTAGGGATCAAACATTGATGCTATGTCTAAGGATGAAGTTGTTGATTACATTACGCACTTAATTTAATTCATCATGTTTTGCAACTTAATACCTGAGGGGGTTCGGATGATAACCTGAAGGTGGACTTTTAGGCAGGATGTTGGATGGCGGGGGTTCATGGTTTCTGTCAATGCCCTGATTAAATCTCACTGTTATTTATCATATCATGTGTATGCATTGCCCTTTTCCATTTGTCAATTGCCCGACTGTAATTTGTTCACCCAACATGCTTTATCTTATGGGAGAGACACCTCTAGTGAACTGTGGACCCCGGTCCTGTCTTACATAGCATACAATCTACTGCAATTGTGTTTTACTATTTTCAAAACATCTTCCACTCGATACGCTTAATCCTTTGTTACAGCAAGCTGCTGAGATTGACAACCTCACTAAGTTGGGGTAAAGTACTTTGGTTTTGTTGTGCAGTTTCCACTTGGCGCCAGAATCCCCGGTGTTGCGCCGTGATCACATTTCGGCGTACCATCAACCTTCAATGCTTTGGTTCCTCCTGCCCGATTAAACTGTTTTTCTCAGGAAAACTTGCCACTGTGAGCATCATACCTTCCTCTTGGGGTTCCCAACGGACGTGTACATTTACGCGCATCACATACACACTGTCACCTTTACACTATGAAGGGGAATAAATCACATCAATACTATCATAGCGATAATCAACTCCATAACCTACAAGAGATTAAGATCATAAGCCTACGATAAGAACCACACGATGCACAATAATCACCATTACACCATGCAGGAGGAATAAATTACTTTAATAACATCACATGAGTAGCACATAGACTCAGATGATACAAAGCTCATCATATAGATCTCAATCATGTAAAGCAGCTCACGAGATCATTGTATTGGAGTAAATACAGAGAGAGAGATTAACTACATAGCTACCGGTAGAGCTCCTTAGCCTTAGGAGAACTACTCCTCCTCATGGAGCAACATGTGATGAAGATGAAGGTAAGGTCAAGGAGAGCCTTCCGTGGCATTCTCCATCTCCTGCACAAGGTTGAAATGAGACCCTGTCCCCCAGATCTCACTTCGCGATGGCGGCGGCTCTGGAACTTTTCTCGTACCGTGGCTTATTCGTACGAGGTTTTAGGTCGGAGACTTTATTGGCAAAGGGGGAGCTCGGAGGGGCCACGGGGCAGCCCACACAGGGGGGCGCCGCGGCCACCATGTGTGGTGGCCTTGTGGCTCCCCTCCCCTCTCCGGTGTTCTCGAAGCTTCGTGGAATTATAAGGCACTGGGCGTTTTGCCCGATTCGAGAATATTTTCTTACTAGGATTTCTGAAACCAAAACAGCAAACAGGAACCGGCACTTCGGCATCTCGTCAATAGGTTAGTTCCGGAAAATGCATCAAAACGATATAAAGTGTGAACAAAACATGTAGGTATTGTCATAAAACAAGCATGGAACATCGTAAATTATAGATACGTTGGAGACGTATCGAAAGATCCCAAGCTTAGTTCCTACTCGCCTCGAGTAGGTAAACGATAACAAGAATAACTTGAAGTGACATGCTACCATCATAATCTTGATCAACATTATTGTAAAGCATATGACATGAATGAAGTGATTCTGAAGCAAAAGATTGCTAACAAAAGATGATGACTAAACAAATGATCATATAGCAAAACTTTTCATGAATAGTACTTTCAAGACAAGCATCAAAAAGTCTTGCATAAGAGTTAACTCATAAAGCAATAAATTCTTAGTAAAGGTATCGAAGCAACACAAAGGAAGATATGTTTCAGCAGTTGCTTTCAACTTTCAACATGCATATCTCATGGATAATTGTCAACACGTATAATATGATGAATGCAAATAAGTAAGTATGTAAGAATCAATGCACAAGCTTGACACAAGTGTTTGCTTCTAAGATGGAAGGAAAGTAAACTAACCCAACATAAAGTAAAAGATAGGCCCTTCGCAGAGGGAAGCAGGGATTAAATCATGTGCTAGAGCTTTTCAAGTTTTGAAATCATATAGAGAGCATAAAAGTAAAAAATTTATAGGTGTTTGTTGTTGTCAACGAATGGTAATGGGTACTCTCACTACCTTATCAACCAGACTTCAAGAGCGGCTCCCATGAAGGACGTTATCTCTACCAGCAAGGTAGATCATCCTCTTCTCTTTTGTTTACACATGTACTTTAGTTTTTATTTATTAGATGACACTCCTCCCAACCTTTGTTTACACAAGCCATGGCTAAACGAATCCTCAGTGCCTTCCAACATTCACATACCATGGAGGAGTGTCTATTTGCAAATTTAAGTTGCTTATGATAGATCAGAGCAAAACATGTGAAGAGAATTATTAATGCAGTTAATTAATTGGGGCTGGGAACCCCATTGCCAGCTCTTTTGCAAAATTATTGGATAAGCGGATGAGCCACTAGTCCATTGTGAAAGTCTGTCCGAAGTAAATGACAAGATCAAAAGATAAAACACCACATACTTCTCATGAGCTATAAAACATTGACACAAATAAGAGATAATAGCTTTTGAATTGTTTAAAGGTAGTACATGAAGTATTTACTTGGAATGGCAGGAAATACCACATAGTAGGTAGATATGGTGGACACAAATGGCATAGGTTTTGGCTCAAGGTGTTTGGATGCACGAGAAGCATTTCCTCTCAGTACAAGGTTTTGGCTAGCAAGGTTGTTTGAAGCAAACACAAGTATGAACCGTACAGACAAAACTTACATAAGAACATATTGCAAGCATTATAAGACTTCTCTGTCTTCCTTGTTGCTCAAACACTTTTACCAGAAATATCTAGACTTAGAGAGACCAATCATGCAAACCCAATTTTAACAAGCTCTATGTAGTTCTTCACTACTAGATTTAAACTACATGATGAAAGAGCTTAAACATGATTTATGAGAGCTCAAAAGAATTGCCAAGTATCAAATTATTCAAGACCATATGAAGCATTTTCTGATTCCAACCAAATAGCAACAAGTGAAGCGATCAACTTTCGCCCTTGAACATTAAAAGCACAACTAAAAACACAAGTGTTCCATATGAAAAAGCGGAGCGTGTCTCTCTCCCACATGAGCATGAATTTATTCAGAGAATGAAAATAACAAAACGAAAATAAAAGCACACAGACGCCCCAAGTAAAGTACATAAGATGTGACCGAATAAAAATATAGTTTCACTACAAGTGACCTGATAAGTTGTCGATGAAGAAGGGGATGCCTTGGGCATCCCCAAGCTTAGATGCTTGAGTCTTCTAAAATATGCAGGGATGAACCATCGGGGCATCCCCAAGCTTAGACCTTTCACTCTTCTTGATCACATTATATCACCCTCTTCTATTGACCCTTGAAAACTTCTCCACACCAAACTTTAAGCAAACTCATTAGAGGGTTAGTGCATAATCAAAATTCACATGTTCAGAGGTGACACAATCATTCTTAACACTTCTGGACATTGCACAAAACTTCTGAAAGTTAATGGAACAAAGAAACCCATTCAACATAGCAAAAGCGGCAATGCGAAATAAAAGACAGAATCTGTCAAAAACAGAACAGTCCGTAAAGACGAATCTGGCAGGGGCACTTAACTTGCTCAAATGGAAAAACTCAAAACTAATGAAAGTTGCGTACATATCTGAGGATCACACACGTAAATTTGCAGATTTTTTTTGATTTTTTTACAGAGACTTCCGAATTCGTGACAGACAGCAAATCTGTTTCTGCAGTAATCCAAATCTAGCATCAACTTTAACATAGAGACTTTACTTGGCACAAAAACATGATAAGGAGAGGTTGCTACAGTAGTAAACAACTTACAAGACTCAAATATAAAATAAAAGTGCTGTAGTAAAATAAACACATGGGTTATCCCAAGAAGTTCTTTCTTTATAGCCATTAAGATGGGCTCAACAATTTTAATGATACTCGTGAAAATAGACAATGAAGCAAAAGAGAACATCAAGAAGCAAATTCAAAACACATTTAAGCCTAACCCACTTCCTATGAAAAGGAATCTGTACACAAATAAATTCATGAAGAACAAAGTGGCAAGCATAGGAAGGCAACACAAGCGCAATTTCAAGATTCTCAACATAAAACGGGAAACTTAATATTATTAAGATGCATATAACCACGTTTCCCTCTCTCATAATAACTTTCAGTAGCATCATGGACAAACTCAACAATATAACTATCACATAAAACATTCTTGTCATGAGCCTCATGCATAAAATTATTACTCTCACATAAGCATAATCAATTTTATTAGTTGTAGTGGGAGAAAATTCAACAAAGTAGCTATTATTATTCTCATCAAGTGTAGGAGGCATAGTATAATCATAATAAAATTTACTCTCCATAGTAGGCGGCACCAAAAGACCACTATCATTATAATCATCATAAATAGGAGGCAAAGTATCATCAAATAAAATTTTCCTCAATGCTTGGGGGACTAAAATATCATGCTCATCAAAACCAGCTTCCCCAAGCTTAGAATTTTCCATATCATTAGCAACAATGGTGTTCAAAGCGTTCATACTAATATCATTGCTACTAGCATGCAAATAAGATTCCATAGGTTTTTTAATTTTCGCAGCAAACAATCCATGTCTTAACTCAGGAAATAGAATAAGAAGCTCATTGTTACTTTCCATTATGCCTAACTAGTGTAAACAAGAAACCAAAAGATGCAATTGCAGATCTAAAGAAATAGCTTCGAGCACTTACAACGCTAAAAATAACTTAGTTACCGGGACCGGAGTATGAGTGCCTTTTACCTTTCCTCCGCAACGGCGAGATAAAATAGCTGATGTCTACTCACTATTTTCCTTGTAGAAGTGTTGGGCCTCCAAGAGTAGAGGTTTGTAGAACAGCAGCAAGTTTTCCCTTAAGTGGATCACCCAAGGTTTATCGAACTCAGGAGGAAGAGGTCAAAGATATCCCTCTCAAGCAACCCCGCAATCATGATACAAGAAGTCTCTTGTCCCCAACACACCTAATACACTTGTCAGATGTATAGGTGCACTAGTTGACGAAGAGATAGTGAAATACAAGTAGTATGGATGTATATGAGTGGTAATAGCAATCTGAATATAATATGGAAGCGAGTAAACATGCAACAAGTAAGTAAGCGGTGTTTAGTATTGGAAACAAGGCCTAGGGATCATACTTTCACTAGTGGACACTCAACATTGATCGCATAATAAATAATAACTTCTCTCATTTGTGCTACATACACTCTTTGTTGGATGACAAACACCATTCATTGTGTAGGGCTACAAGAGCACCTCAATGCCGGAGTTAACAAGCTCCACAACATTCGATGTTCATATTTAAGTAACCTTAGAGCATAATAGATCTTTGCAAAATAAACCGAGTACTAACATAGCATACACACTGTCACCTTTACACTAGGGGGAATAAATCACATCAATACTATCATAGCGATAATCAACTACATAACCTACAAGAGATTATGATCATAGCCTACGACAAGAACTACACGATGCACACACTGTCACCATTACACCATGCAGGAGGAATAGACTACTTTAATAACATCACATGAGTAGCACATAGACTAGTAGCGATACAAAGCTCATCATATAGATCTCAATCATGTAAAGCAGCTCACGGGATCATTGTATTGGAGTACAGAGAGAGATTAACCACATAGCTACCAGAGAGCCCTTAGCTCGAGGGAGAACTACTCCTCCTCATGGGAGACAGCAGCGGTGATGAAGATGGCGGTGGTCGATGGAGGAGCCTTCCCCGTCTCCCCGTCCCGGCGGCGGGCCCAAAGCTTGTCCCCCAGATCTTGGCTTCGCGATGGCGGCGGCTGGAACTTTTTGTCGTACCGTGGCTTATTTGTATCGAGGTTTTAGGTCAGGGACTTTATAGGCGAAAGGGGAGCCGGAGGGCTACGGGCAGCTGCGCGGGCCCCCCGGGCCGCGCCGCCACCATGTGTGGTGGCCTATGGCTCCTCCTCTGCCCTTCTCCTGTTCCGAAGCTTCGTGGAATTATAAGGTCTGGGCGTTGATTTCGTCCGATTCCGAGAATATTTTCTTACTAGATTTCTAAACCAAAAACAGCAGAAAACAGGAACTGCACTTCGGCATCTTGTTAATAGGTTAGTTCCAAAATGCATCAAAACGATATAAAGTGTGAACAAAACATGTAGGTATTGTCATAAAACAAGCATGGAACATCAGAAATTATAGATACGTTGGAGACGTATCAACACTCCATGGTATGTGAATGTTGGAAGGCACCGGTTAGCCATGGCTTGTGAAAGCAAAGGTTGGGGAGTGTCATCCATAATAAAACTAAAATACATGTGTAAACAAAAGAGAGAGGGATGATCTACCTTGCTGGTAGAGATGACGTCCTTCATGGGAGCCGCTCTTGGAAGGTTTTTGGCAAGGGGTTAGAGTGCCCACTACCATTCGTTGACAACAACAAACACCGCTCAAAATCTTACTTTTATGCTCTTTATATGATTTCAAAACTTGAAAAGCTCTAGCACATGATTTAATCCCTGCTTCCCTCTGCGAAGGGCCTATCTTTTACTTTTATGTTGAGTCAGTAAACCTATGTCCTTCTATCTTAAGCAAGCAATTGAGTTGTTGTGAACCAACCATTTATGCTATGATCTAGTTAATCATGTCTTTTATGCTTTCTTATTTAGTACAAATTTTATCTGAATGAATATGACTTTGAAAGTTATCAATGATTATGAGGAGATTGTTATGATTGAGGATGAAAGCCGGGGGCGGCATTTTGGCTCATAGGAGCAAATGCTCCCATTATACAAAATAAATAAAAAATAACTTTAAAAATGTCCAAAAATTCTGACATAAATTTTTTTGTGTACATCGTGACATTTTATGGTAGTACGCAAGTTTTCGTGGATAAACAACATTTTATGTGGCGTGTACAAAAAAGACAAAGAAATACCCTGTACGTAGTCGTGCTATAGCATTAAAATTTGTCTTTTTTACAGAAGCAACAATTTTTTTTTAGTTTTTTTTTTGACAACTTGTGTACCAACATAAAATGTGTAGATGTACATGGAAAATTTTATTTTAGAATTTTTTGACACTTTGAAATGTAGATTCACATAACAGGAGCAAATGCTCCTATGAAAGCCCTGCTATATAAATTCTAATATGAAAGCTTTGCTTAGAAGATAAGTACAATCCGTTAGTAGTTCTCTGACCAAGAACAAAGTTTGCCATAACCATTTATGATTTCCTATGCACCTCTATTTGTGATTTCTCTTTACTTATTTCAAGTTGAGTTATATGAAGAGAATGTTTACTAGAATATCTTGTGTGAATCAATATGATGCTTCTTGTCCGTATTTTATTTATCGACTCTCACTCCATAAACATGTGGTCTTGTTTATTGAGCTCAGTTTCGCTTGGGGACAAGTGAGGTCTAAGCTTGGGGGGAGTTGATACGTCCATTTTGCATCACTATTTTATATCATAATTTAATGTTGTTCATTGATATATTTCATATTTAGAGATGATACTTATGTTATTTCACCTATTTTGCATGTTTCATGATCATTGGAGAATTATTCATTGGAGTCAGGATTCTGCTGGAAAAAGCACCGTCAGGACACCATATTTGAAGATCAACAATTGACGAAAATTATACGAAAAACCTATTTTCCAAGACGAAGGGAGCCAAAAGGAGGGGCGAGAGGGGCCGCCATGGGCCTCCCATAGGCCGGCGCGGCCCTGGCCTGGCCGCGCCGCCATGTGGGGAGGAGGCCCACAGCCCTCTCGGCCGCCTCTCCTTCGCGTACTTCTTCTCCCCGAAACCTAAGACACAGGAGTTACGGAGAATTTGAGCCTCCGGGGCGGAGAGACACCAGAGAGAAAAGAGCTCTCCGGCGGGCAGGAACTGGGAAATTCCCTCCCGGAGGGGGAAATCGACGCCATCGTCATCGAGCTGGACATCATCTCCATCATCATCATCATCACCACCATCTACACAGCCATCTCCACCGCTGCATCTCGTCACCGCTGTAACAATTAGGGCTGGATCTTGATTGTTTGATAGGGAAACTCTCCCCGGTATTGATTTCTACTTGTTATTGATGCTATTGAGTGAAACCATTGAACCAAGGTTTATGTTCAGATTGTTATTCATCATCATATCACCTCTGATCATGTTCCATATGATGTCTCATGAGTAGTTCGTTTAGTTCTTGAGGACATGGGTGAAGTCTAAATGTTAGTAGTGAATTATGGTTGAGTAATATTCAATGTTATGATATTTAAGTTGTGGTGTTACTCTTCTAGTGGTGTCATGTGAACGTCGACTACATGATACTTCACCTTTATGGGCCTAGGGGAGTACATCTTGTATTCGTTTGCTAATTGTGGGGTTGCCGGAGCGACAGAAACCTAAACCCCCGTTAGTATATCGGTGCAGGAGGGATAGCATGATCTCAGAGTTTAAGGCTGTGGTTAGATTTATCTTAATTACTTTCTGTATTTGCGGATGTTTGCAAGGGGTATAATCACAAGTATGTATTAGTCCTAGGAAGGGCGGTGCATTAGCATAGGTTCACCCACACAACACTTATCAAAACAATGAAGATTAATCAACTGTATGAAGCGAAAGCACTAGACTAAAATCCCCGTGTGTCCTCAAGAACGTTTGGTCATTATAAGTAAACAAACCGCTTGTCCTTTGTGCTAAAAAGGATTGAGCCACTGCTGCAATTATTTCTCTCGCATTTTATTTACTTGTACTTTATTTATCTGCTATATCAAAACCCCTGAAAATTTGTTGAGCATTTAGTGAATCCTTCATCGAAACGCTTGTCAACACCTTCGTTCCTCGTTGGGTTCGACACTCTTATTTATCGAAAGTACTACGATACACCCCTATACTTGTGGGTCAGGTAGCTGGTGAGGAAAAATTTAAAACTAGAGAGAGCCACTACTAGAAAAAGCCCTAGCCATTGAATTGCTAGTAGTAGCGCACGATGATAGTGGTGCGCCACTGCTAGCAAATTACCAATGGCGCACTAGTATTAGTGGTGCACCACCACTAATTTTGGGACTAAATTATAGATAGATCTAGGGTTACCACTAACGCACTACATATAGGTACGACATTGCTATTTAAATAGCAATGACGCACATGTATGGTGCACCACCTTACTACAAATAGCAGTAGCACATTGCATGGGGTGCGCCACCATGCGCGCGGGTCATTACATCCAAACACATGTTTGTATCTCACGCTCGCGGTTTGCGTGTTCCATCCACGCCCCCCATGGTAGATTTCCTCCACGCGTCGTTCCCTTAGAGTCACACCCGACCGCGGTCCATCGTGCGCACCGGAGGCAACCGTCCCTAGTCCCCCAGTCCCCCAATTTCTCCACTCCTCCAAACCCTTCGACCTCCCTTCGTGCAGACCCGCCGCCTCCCCGGTCCAAACCCTAGCCCTTCGGCCGCTCCTTCTCCTCACCCCCCGGTCTCCTTGCCCTCCCATGGCCGCTCCTTCTCCTCGACCGCCGCTGCACCAAAGTCATGGGGCATAAATGGAGGCGGCGCACGAGGGGTGGCAGACTCGTAGTTGGTAATCCCCCAGCCTCCACCTGTCCATGACGGATGTGGTGCGTGCCCTGGAGCAGAGCGCGCGCGTGTCCATCCTGGCCGCTCAGGAAGCTCCGCGGCTGCGCCGAAGGCAGGCGCAAGGTGGAGTCCGCGTCGACGGAGATGGTACTCCTACCCACAGGGGAGCTGGGAGAATACACGCCCCTCGCCATAGCGGTGCGGGTGCTCCAAGACTCCGTCGAGGCGGGAGCCGGCGGGTTCCTCTGCGATGCCGACGCGATGGGGTTCGACGGCCCCGTGGCTGCCCTGAGTATAGGCAACGAGCTCCGCCCGGGCCAGATCTACTTCGTGTTGCCCACCGAGGCTCGCCGCAATGGGCTCCAACAGGAGGACATCGTCGTGCTCGCCATCAGGGCGTCCGCCGCATGCGGGCAACAACGTCGGCGCCACCGAGGCAAAAGGACTTGATTGCGTTTTTTTTTCTAGGGTTCTAGATGCAAAGTTTAGAAAATTTGTTATTTTTTTTCATTTAGACCCTATAATAACTCAGATCTGTAATAATAGAATAAAATTGCCTTTTTTAGACCGGTCAACTCAGATCCACCCGCATCTAAAAAAGAGGGATCCATTGCCTGCCACACCTCACGTGGCCTTCTCAAATTTACTCGGCAGGCGCACAACATAAGTATTGCACTAGCGCACCCTATTAGAACATCATGCCATTATTGATTTAGTCAATTGAAACTTTCTTATCGTCCCACGCAACGGAACTGTTGAATAGGATAGGAAACAAACTTTGAAGGGAAAATACGTAAAAGCTTTCTCTAAAGTACTTAGCCTAAACAACACTATTTATGAAGCAAGTGAAGGGGCTAATGCAGGCTTTAGCGCTTGTTATTCAAACTCAAACTTTCTACACAAACAAACTACACACTTAGAACTTCTTTATTTGCTTCACCTGTCTACTTTGAATTGAAGGTATTATTCTGAACAAAACGCTTGGTACTACACTTCTAGAAGTACTATATTATACACTAATTGATAAACTTCAACACTTCTGATTCAGCACCTAGCTTTCCAGTTCTTACAGTAAGAAAAGGCGCCAAAAGCTAGATGCAACATATACGTTTTCAATGCATATTCTGAAGTGAATTCTTCCTTCTTTTATTGCTGGAAAAGCTTCACTAGCTAGACAAGAGATAAACACTTTCAATCCCTTGCCCGGGTTTGCTTCTACTACTTGTTGAGTTGATAAATTGATTCGATAAACTTCTTTCTTGCTTATTTGCAGTGACGAGTCTACTTTGATTGATGGAAAAACATCTTTCTCCTTACTACACGCCAGTGCCGCGCCAGTCTTGTGCAACTAACAGCCTGCTAAGGCGAAGAAGATAGGGATTGCCTAGCCTAGAAGCTGAGGAAAGAAACTACTTGATCAATAACAAAGGTTGATAAGTGAGAAAGGACACTAGCAGATAAACTCTGTCATGTCAAAACGAATTCAACATCAGTGGCACACTTGTGACGTACCAGTGGTGCACCTGCTAGTGCGTCACTACTACATAACTTGTCAATGGCGCATCTTGAGGTGCGCTACTGCTAATTATTACTCCCTCCGGTCCCTTTTAATTGACTCAGATTTAGTACAATTTTATACTAAATTCGAGTCAATTAAAAAAGACCGGAGGGAGTACAAGTGGTGTGATAGTACTTGCGCGTAAGCAAAACATGTGCTTCACTGATTAGTTGTTTTCTAGTTGTGAGGGAATTAGTTATTTTGGAATTTTTCAGATTTGACTTTTTTTGCATCGAAATCTAAAACCTGAAAAAACTATGTTTTCCTTTTAGATTTTTGAGAATCTAAAAATTCCCTAACCTCCTAGAGGGCGTTGAAATTGGATGGAAAATTTTGTGTAGATATATTTTTATATAAAAAAGATTTTCATTTGAGGTCGTATGCAACAAGAAAATCCGTTTTACCGTGACATGACCCCATTTTTCTTAACATATCAAATTTATGTTTGTTAATTTTTCCTAGAACTAGATGACATAACACATGTGACATGTCTCTCCCGAAGGATTTTATTATTTATATTTTCTACCATTTTCTACGATTTTTTTTAAACCGAAAATGCGATGTGGGTGCAAATCCTGAAACTAGTAGTAGGGTGCCCAAAATAGGGCAAGCTACTACTAAGCTGATTAGTAGGTGCGTACCTAAAATAGGGCATGCGACTAGTATTTTGGCTGATTCTTGCCCGCAAGCCCAATATATTGGAAGCGGGCGGGCAAAGGGACACGCGACTAGTATGTCGATAGCAGTCGCGTGCCTCCACTAGCGTGTGTTGCGGGTACTTTCTGGACCCGAATAGAGCCGGGCCCACCTCTACTTTTTGGACCCGAATAGAGCCGGGCCCACCTAGTAGTCGCGTGCCTTTCTGTCCGCTCCGCTGCCAGTACGAGCACACTAGTCACGTGTGCCTTTTCGGCCCGCGACAACTATTAGCAGCCGCACATCCAGATGGGTGTGCTGTCAATGACTGTGCCTCTATAGTGTTTTCCTAGTAGTGTCGTTCATTCTCTTGATCAGGAAGAGGACACGATTGAAGGCCATGAGCAACTGAAGTCGTATATTATGTCCTATTACAAAGGATTGCTTGGCGCCCCGGAGAAATTAGATGTGTTTTTGGGTGAATCTATGATTGATGATATCCCCCAAGTGTCTTGGGAAGAAAATGCTATTCTTACCTCCCATTTTTCTGAAGAGGAGATAATGACGGATATTTTTCAGATGGAAGACAATAAGGTGCCAGGTCTTGATGGTTTTCCGGCTAAGTTCTATCAAGCCTTCTGTGACATAATTAAAGGCGATTTAGTGGAGCTGTTTGCCGAACTTCATGCTGGGCAACTTGATCTGTTCCGTATCAACTTTGGATAGATTACCTTACTACCAAAAGTTCATGATGCGTAATGGATTCAACAATACATACCAATATGTCTTCTTAATGTAAATTTTCACCAAGGTAGCTACTATTAGAGCTAAATTTGGTGGCTGGTCATGTGGTGCGTCCTAGTTAGACTGCTTTCATGCAAGGTCGATATATCCTAGATGGAGTCCTCACTTTGCATGAAACAATCCATGGGATGCATCACAAAAATTTTAATGGGTGATCCTCAAAATCGACTTTGAAAAGCCTCTAATTAAGTTAAGCGGTTTTTTTCATCAACAAACTCTCAGAATGAAACAATTTCTGATGAGTGGAAAGTTTTAATTAATAAGTTTGTTTTGGGGGGAAATGTTACCATTAAGATCAATGACAACGTTGATAGATACTTTCATAGAAAAAAAAGTTGAGGCAAGGCGGTCCTCTATCTCCAGTGTTACTTAACATTGTGGCAGATATGAGGCCTATTTTAACTGAGCGTGCTAAAGTTGATGGCCAGATTGAAGGATTGATCCCCCATTTGGTTGATGGGGAACTATCTATTCTTCAGTATGCCGATGACACAATTCTATTTATGAATCATGACTTGGAAAAAGGGAGAAACCTTAAATTAATACTATCAGCGTTCGAGAAGTTGTCTAGTCTTAAGATTAATTTCCATAGAAGTGAATTGTTCTGTTTTGGCAAGGCCTAACACGACGCCAACCTATATGCCGAACTTTTGGGATGTGGGCTAGGCAGTTTTCCAATTAGCTATCTTGGCATTCCAATACATTATCCGAGGCTCATCTTGGCTGAATGGAAACTAGTCGAGGAAAGACTACATAAGTGTTTTAGTAGTTGGAAAGAAAAATTACTATCTTTTGGAAGAAGATTAGTCCTCATAAATTTAGTACTTACAAACATGATACTATATGATTTATTTTTCCGGTTGCCAAAAGAAGTCTTGCATAGATTGGATTATTTATGATCCAGATTCTTTTGGCAAAGTGATACATCTCCAACGTATCTATAATTTCTTATGTTTCATGCTAGTTTTATGACAATACCTACATGTTTTGTTCACACTTTATGATGTTTTATGCATTTTCCGGCACTAACCTATTAACAAGATGCCAAAGCGCCAGTTCTGCTGTTTTTGGTTTCAGAAATCCTACACAGGAAATATTCTCGGAATTGGACGAAACAAAAGCCCACGGTCTTATTTTGCACGGAGCCAGAAGTCCGAAGAGGAGACGAAGAGGGGCGACGAGGTGGCCACACCATAGGGGCGGGCCCCACCCCGGCCGCGCGCCATGGGGTGGGCCTCGAGCGTCCCCTGACTCTGCCCCTTTGCCTATATAATCTCTCCGTCGCGAAAACCCTAGTACCGAGAGCCCACGATACGGAAAAATTCTAGAGACGCCGCCGCCGTCAATCCCATCTCGGGAGATTCAGGAGATCGCCTCGGCACTCACGGAGAGGGGGAATCATCACCGGAGGGCTCTACATCACCATGCCCGCCTCCGGAATGATGCGTGAGTAGTTCATCCTTGGACTATGGGTCCATAGCAGTAGCTAGATGGTTGTCTTCTCCTCTTGTGCTATCATGTTTAGATCTTGTGAGCTGCCTATCATGATCAAGATCATCTATTTGTAATGCTACATTTTGTGTTTGGTGGGATCCGATGAATATTGAATACTATGTCAAGTTAATTATTGATCTATCATATATGTGCTATTTATGTTCTTGCATGCTCTCCGTTGCTAGTAGAGGCTCTGGCCAAGTTGATACTTGTAACTCCAAGAGGGAGTATTTATGGTCGATAGTGGGTTCATGCCTCCATTGAATCTTGGACAGTGATAGAAAGTTCTAAGGTTGTGGATGTGTTGTTGCCACTAGGGATAAAACATCAATGCTTTGTCTAAGGATATTTGTGTTGATTACATTACGCACCATACTTAATGCAATTGTCTGTTGTTTGCAACTTAATACTGGAAGGTTGTGCGGATGCTAACCTGAAGGTGGACTTTTTAGGCATAGATGCATGTTGGATGGCGGTCTATGTTCTTTGTCGTAATGCCCGATTAAATCTCATAGTAGTCATCATGATATGTATATGAATCTCTATTCATCAATTGCCCACCTGTAATTTGTTCACCCAACATGCTATTTATCTTATTAGAGAGACACCACTAGTGAACTGTGCACCCCGGTCCATTCTTTTACATCTGAAATACAATCTGCTGCAATCTCTGTTCTCTGTTGTTCTTCGCAAACAAACATCATTCTCCACACCATACGTTTAATCCTTTGTTTTCAGCAAGCCGGTGAGATTGACAACCTCACTGTTGTTGGGGCAAAGTATTTTGATTGTGTTGTGCAGGTTCCACGTTGGCGCCGAATCACCTGGTGTTGCGCCGCACTACACTCCTCCACCAACAAACTTCACGTGGCCTTCATGTCCTACTGGTTCGATAAACCTTGGTTTCTTTCTGAGGGAAAACTTGCTGTTGTGCTCATCATACCTTCCTCTTGGGGTTCCCAACGGACGTGTGCTTTACCGTCACAAGGAAGTTGTTGCCTCCATGCACAACAACTCTTTTTCTGGCGCCGTTGTTGGGGAGATCAAGACACGCTGCAAGGGGAGTCTCTCACATCCAATCTCTTTACTTTGTTTATTGTCTTGCTTTACTTTATTTTATTTTCTGTCTTGTTTGCTTTCTTTATATCAAAAACACAAAAATTAGTTACTTGTTTTTACTTTACTTTATTCTGTTTGCTTAGTTTACTTTTATTACTGCTAAAATGAATACTCCTGAAAATACTAAGTTGTGTGATTTCACTAGCACAAATAATAATGATTTTATATGCACTCCTATTGCTCCACCTGCTACTACAGCAGAATTTTATGAAATTAAACCTGCTTTACTAAATCTTGTTATGAGAGAGCAATTTTCTGGTATTAGTACCGATGATGGTGCTATCCATCTTAATAATTTTGTTGAACTTTTTGAAATGCAAAAGTATAAGGATATAGATGGTGATATTATAAAACTGAAACTGTTTCCTTTCTCCTTAAGAGGAAGAGCTAAAGATTGGTTGCTGTATTTGCCTAAAAATAGTATTGATTCATGGACTAAATGTAAAGATGCTTTTATTGGTAAATATTATCCTCATGCTAAGATTATATCTTATGAATTTTAAGCAATTAGATAATGAACATGTTGCTCAAGCATGGGAGAGAATGAAATCTTTGGTAAAGAATTGCCCTATCCATGGACTAACTACTTGGATGATCATCCAAAACTTTTATGCAGGATTGAATTTTCCTCGAGGAACCTATTGGATTCAGCTGCTGGAGGTACTTTTATGTCCATCACTTTGGGTGCTGCAACAAAGCTTCTTGACGATATGATGATCAATTACTCTGAATGGCATACTGAAAGAACTCCTCAAGGTAAGAAGGTAAATTCTGTTGAAGAAACCTCTTCTTTGAGTGATAAGATTGATGTTATTATGTCTATGCTTGTTAATGGTAGATCTCATGTTGATCCTAATAATGTTCCTTTAGCTTCATTGGTTTCTCAAGAAGAGCATGTTGATGTGAATTTCATTAAGAATAATAATTTCAACAACAATGCTTATAGGAATAATTATGGTAACAACAACTATAGGACATATCCTTCTAATAATGGTAGTGGTTATGGTAATTCTTACAACAATAATAAGAGTGTACCCTCTGGTCTTGAAGTCATGCTTAAAGAATTTATTAGTACACAAACTTCTTTTAATAAATCTGTTGAAGAAAAGCTTGGTAAAATTGATGTTCTTGCTTCTAAGGTTGATAGTCTTGCTCTTTATGTTGATCTTTTGAAACTGAAAGTTATGCCTGATGAAGTTAAAGATACTAAGTTTGCTAAAACAAATGCTATCCAAGTTCGAATTAATGACAATATTAGAATGATGGCTGAATTGCATGCTAGGTGGGAAAGAGAAGAAAGAAAAACTTGCTAAAGAGAATAATGTAGCTAAAGTTTGGACTATTACCACCACTAGTAATGTTGATACTTCACATGTTGCTAAACCTCCTACTATCAATGGTAAAATAATTGGTGTTGGCAATGTTTCTACTCCTAGTACAAAGCGTGCAAAATTGCCTGAAACTGCTGAAACTGTTTGTGATAAAAGTGCTGAGAATTTTCAGAATGTTGTAGATCATAATGGTTTAGATTTTGATAGTTGTCATATTTCTGAAGTTATTAAGTTCTTACAAAAACTTGCTAGAAGTCCTAATGCTAGTGCTATAAATTTAGCCTTTACAAAACATATTACAAATGCTCTCATTAAAGCTAGGGAAGAGAAATTAAAACTTGAAGCTTCTATTCCTAGGAAGTTGGAAGATGGTTGGGAGCCCATCATTAAGATGAAAGTTAATGACTTTGATTGTAATGCTTTATGTGATCTTGGTGCAAGTATTACTGTTATGCCTAAGAAACTTTATGATATGCTTGACTTGCCACCATTGAAAAATTGTTATTTGGATGTTAATCTTGCTGATAATTCTATAAAGAGACGTTTGGGGAGGATTTATAATGTTCACATTACGGTTAATAATAACCTTGTCCCCGTTGATTTTGTTGTCTTGGATATTGAATGCAATGCATCTTGTGCTATTGTTTTGGGAAGACCCTTTCTTCGAACTGTTGGTGCTATTATTGATATGAAAGAAGGAAATATTAAGTATCAATTCCCTCTCAAGAAAGGTATGGAGAACACTTCCCTAGAAAGAGAATGAAGTTGCCTTTTGATTCTATTATTAGAACAAATTATGATGTTGATGCTTCTTCTCTTGATGTTACTTGATTTGCACTTTCTGCGCCTAGCTGAAAGGCGTTAAAGAAAAGCATTTCCTGGGAGATAACCCATGTTGTTTTTATTTTTACTACTGTTTTGTTGAGTCTTGGAAGTTGTTACTACTGTATCAACCTCTCCTTATCATGTTATTATGCCAAGTAAAGTCTCTGATAGAAGGTTGATGCTAGATTTGGATTTCTGCACAGAAACAGATTTGCTGTCTGTCACGAATTGCTTCTCTCTGTAGAAGAATCAAACAAAACAGCGAAAATTCATGCATGATCCTCAGATATGTACGCAACTTTCATTAGTTTTGAGTTTTTCCATCTGAGCAAGTTAAGTGCCTCAGAAAAATTCGTCTTTACGGACTGTTCTGTTTTGACAGATTCTGCTTTTTTTATTTTGCATTGCCTCTTTTACTGTGTTGAGTGGATTTCTTTGTTCCATTAACTTTCAGTAGCCTTGGGTAATGTCCAGAAGTGTTAAGAATGATTGTGTCCTCTCTGAATATGTGAATTTTTATTTTGCACTAACCCTCTAATGAGTTTGCTTTAAGTTTGGTGTGGAGGAAGTTTTCAAGGGTCAAGAGAAGAGGATGATATAATATGATCAAGAAGAGTGAAAAGTCTAAGCTTGGGGATGCCCCGTGGTTCATCCCTGCATATTTCAAGAAGACTCAAGCATCTAAGCTTGGGGATGCCCCGTGGTTCATCCCTGCATATTTCAAGAAGACTCAAGCATCTAAGCTTGGGGATGCCCAAGGCATCCCCTTCTTCATCGACAACTTATCAGGTCACTTCTAGTGAAACTATATTTTTATTCCGTCACATCTTATGTTCTTTACTTGGAGCGTCTGTTTGCTTTTATTTTTGTTTATGTTTGAATAAATTTGGATCCCAACAATCCTTGTATTGGAGAGAGACACGCTCCGCTTTTTCATTTGAACACTTGTGTTCTTAGTTTTGCTTTAATGTTCATGGCGAAGGCTGAAAACTGCTTCGTTGATTGCTATTTGGTTGGAATCAGAAAATGCTTCATATGGTTTTGAATAATTTGATACTTGGCAATTGTTTTGAGCTCTCTTAGATCATGTTTAAGCTCTTGCACCATTTAGTTTAAATCTATTAGTGGAGAACTACCGTAGAGCTTGTTGAAATTTGGTTTGCATGATTGGTCTCTCTAAGGTCTAGATATTTTCTGGTAAAAGTGTTTTGAACAACAAGGAAGACAGTGTAGAGTCTTATAATGCTTGCAATATGTTCTTGTGTAAGTTTTGCTGTACCGGTTCATACTTGTGTTTGCTTCAAACAACCTTGCTAGCCAAAGCCTTGTACCGAGAGGAAATGCTTCTCGTGCATCCAAAAACCTTGAGCCAAAACCTATGCCATTTGTGTCCACCATAACTACCTATATGTGGTATTTTCTGCCATTCCAAAGTAAATTGCTTGCGTGCTACCTTTAAAATTTCATTCCTTGTCTTTACAATACATAGCTCATGGGAAAATAGCTTAAAAACTATTGTGGTGATGAATATGTTGCTATGTATCTTAGTTCTTATAAGTTGCTTGTTGAGCGGTAACCATGTTTCGGGGACGCCATCAACTTTCTACACCTTTGTTGAATATCATGTGAGTTGCTATGCATGTTCGTCTTGTGTGAAGTAAGGGTGATTTATCATGATTAAATGGTTTGAGTATGCATATTGTTAGAGAAGAACATTGGGCCGCCAACCAAAGCCATGTATCATGGTGGACGTTTCAGTTTGGACATTAATCCTCAATCTCTTATGAGAATATTATTTGTTGTTGAATGCTTTAAGCATTAAAAAGAGGAGTCCATTATGTGTTTTCTATGTTGTCCCGGTATGGATGTCCTCAAGTTGAGATCTATCAAAACGAGAAATCAAATGCGATCTATCTCCTTGGACCTTTGTACATGTGGCATAGAGGTACCCCTTTGTGACACTTGGTTGAAACATATGTAATGCAATGATAATCCATGGAAATCCGAGCTAATTAGGACAAGGTGCGAACACTATTGGTATTCGATGCATGAGGCTTGCAACTTATAAGAGGTTTTATGCATAACACATATGAATTATTACTACCGTTGACAAAATTGTTTCCATGTTTTCAAAATAAAAAGCTCTAGCACATGAGTAATCCCTGCTTCCCTCTGCGAAGGGCCTTTCTTTTACTTTATGTTGAGTTAGTTTACTTACTTCTTTCTATCTTAGAAGCAAACACTTGTGTCAACTGTGTGCATTGATTCTTACATGTTTACTTATTGCATTTGTTATATTACTTTATGTTGACAATTATCCATGAGATATACATGTTACAAGTTGAAAGCAATTGCTGAAACTTAATCATCCTTTGTGTTGCTTCGAAACCTTCTATTAAGATCTATTGCTTTATGAGTTAGCTCTTATGCAAGTCTTTTTGATACTTGTCTTGAAAGTACTATTCATGAAAAGTTTTTTCTATATGATTCAGTTGTTTAGTCATTATCTTTTTGTTAGCAAATTATTGTTTCGAATCACTTCATTCATCTCATATGCTTTACAATAATGTTGATCAATATTGTGTTGGTAGCATGTCACTTCAGAAATTATTATTTTTATCGTTTACCTACTCGAGGGCGAGTAGGAACTAAGCTTGGGGATGCTTGATACGTCTCCAAGTATCTATAATTTCTTATGTTCCTTGCTAGTTTTATGACAATACCTACATGTTTTGTTCACACTTTATGATGTTTTTATGCATTTTCCAAGACTAACCTATTAACAAGATGCCGAAGCGCCAGTTGCTGTTTTTTGTTTAAATCCTACACAGGAAATATTCTCGGAATTGGACGAAACAAAAGCCCACGGTCTTATTTTGCACGGAGCCTTCCAAGTCCGAAGAGGAAATGCGAGGTTGATACGTCCAATTTGCATCACTATTTTGTATCATAATTTGCTGTTATTCATTGATATATTTCATATTGGGACACAATACTTATGTTATTTCATCTATTTTGCATGTTTCATCATCATTGGAGGATCAAGCACCGGAGCCAGGATTCTGCTGGAAAAAGCACCGTCGAACGCAATATTTCGGAAGATCAATCGCGGAAGGGAATTTCACGAAAATTCCTATTTTTCCAGATGACGGAGGGAGAAGGGGAAGAAGAGAGGGGCCACTGGGCCCTGCACCATAGGCGGCGCGCCAGCCCCGGCCGCGCCACCCTATGCTCGGGGGCCCACGACCTTTTCGCCTCCTTTTCTTCGCGTACTCCTTCGTCCCGAAACCTAAGCCACGTAGGATCCTCACGAGGGTTACAGCCGCCTCTGGGGCGGAGAGCACCAGAGAGAAAAGAGCTCTCCGGCGGGCAGGAATCCGCCGGGAATTCCCTCCGGAGGGGGAAATCGACGCCATCGCCATCGTCATCGAGCTGGACATCATCTCCATCATCATCATCATCGTCTCCACCATCTACACCGCCATCACCACCGCAGCACCTCGTCACCGCTGTAACGATTTGGGTTTGATCTTGATTGTTTGATAGGGGAAACTCTCCCGGTGTTATTCTATACTTGTTGTAGATGCTATTGAGTGAAACCATTGAACCAAGGTTCATGTTCAGATTGTTATTCATCATCATATCACCTCTGATTGTATTCCATATGATGTCTCGTGAGTAGTTCGTTTAGTTCTTGAGGACATGGGTGAAGTCTAAATGCTAGTAGTGAATTATGGTTGAGTAATATTCAATGTTATGATATTTAAGTTGTGGTGTCATTCTTCTAGTGGTGTCGTGTGAACGTCGACTACACGACACTTCACCATTTATGGGCCTAGGGGAGTGCATCTTGTATTCGGTTGCTAATTGCGGGGTTGCCGGAGTGACAGAAACCTGAGCCCCCGTTAGTATATCGATGCAGGAGGGATCGCAGGATCTCAGAGTTTAAGGCTATGGTTAGATTTATCTTAATTACTTTCTTGTAGTTGCGGATGCTTGCAAGGGGTATAATCACAAGTATGTATTAGTCCTAGGAAGGGCGGTGCATTAGCATAGGTTCACCCACACAACACTTATCAAAACAATGAAGATTAATCAGCTGTATGTAGCGAAAGCACTAGACTAAAATCCCCGTGTGTCCTCAGGAACGTTTGGTCATTATAAGTAAACAAACCGGCTTGTTCTTTGTGCTAAAAAGGATTGGGCCACTCGCTGCAATTATTTCTCTCGCATTTTATTTACTTGTACTTTATTTATCTGCAATATCAAAACCCCCTGAATACTTGTCTGTGAGCATTTACAGTGAATCCTTCATCGAAACTGCTTGTCAACACCTTCTGCTCCTCGTTGGGTTCACTCTTATTTATCGAAAGTACTACGATACACCCCTATACTTGTGGGTCATCAAGACTATTTTCTGGCGCCGTTGCCGGGGAGTGAAGCGCTATTGGTAAGTGGAATTGGTAAGGAAAACCTTTACTGTTTGTGCTGATTTTATTTCTGCCTGCTGCTATAATCATTATGGAGAGATCTTCTCTTCAATTTCTATTTGGGAAATCTACTACTACTGCAACGGTAGTGGATGAAGCGCCAGGTGAGGAAGTAGTACCATATAAAATACCTACGAAAATTATTGAACGTGTTATGGATAACCGCTATGAAGGGGATGGAACTGTTCATCCTGGTGATCATTTACTATTTTTGCATGAATTATGCGGGTTATTCAAATGTGCAGGTATTTCCATGAATGAAGTTAGGAAGAAACTATTCACTATATCGCTGTCTGGTAAAGCGGCGCACTGGTATAAATTGCTGAAGAATGGTGATTCTATTGATTGGGAGGACATTGTGCCTTTATTCTATTCCAAATTTTATCCTCCAAGTGAAATTCACAAAGATCGGAACCGCATATATAATTTCTGGCCTCATGATGGAGAAAGTATTGCCCAAGCTTGGGGAGATTGAAGTCTTTAATGCTCAAATGCCCCATTCATGAGCTTCCTGGTAATGTTATTATTGATAATTTCTATGCAAGACTTTCTTTTCAAGACAAGACCTTGCTGGATACTTCTTGTTCTGGATCATTTACACGCAACAAAGAAGAGTTTAAAAGGGACCTTCTTGATCGGATCCAAGAAAATACTGAAGGATGGGAGAACGATAAAGATAGAGAATCAGGTATAATTTATGATTATAAATGCATTGAAGCTTTTATGGATACTGATAAATTTCGTAATATGAGTGCTACATATGGTCTTGATTCCCAAGTTGTTGCAAATCTTTATAGAGCTTTTGCCTCTCATTATGAACTGCCTAAGAAGAATTTTGATAAGTATCATGAACCGTATAAAGATAAAATTGATTCATCTGTAAACAAATGTGTAGTGATTGAAACTGTTGATAATGTTATTCCTGAAGCTTATATTGAAAAAACTCCTTTCCCTGCTAAAATGAAGGAGTACTCTGTCATATCTAGTGCAGTTAATAAAAGTGAAAAGAAACCTAAAGAACCTGAAGAACAAATTAAAATTGAACCTGCTGTTGCAATAGTTAAAGATCTTGTGACTGAGAATGTGGAGGATGGTCATATTATTTTCTGTGAAGATGCTTCTAATATTGTTTCACATCCTAATAAACCCAAACAAGTTAGTGTTCCTATGCTATCTGTTAGAATTGGTGATCATTGCTATTATGGTTTATGTGATATTGGTGCAAGTGTTAGTGCTATACCTTATGAACTTTACACGGAGATTATGCACGAAATTGGTTCTTGTGAACTTGAAGATATTGATGTGGTTATTCATCTGGCTAATAGAGAAACTATTTCTCCAATTGGTATTGTTCGAGATGTGGAAGTTCTATGTGGTAAGATTAAATATCCTGCTGACTTTTTGGTACTTGGTTCTGCTGCTAGTGATTATTGTCCTATCATTTTTGGTAGACCTTTTCTAAATACTTGTGGAGCTATTATAGATTGTAAGAAAGAGAAAATTTTGACTAGATTTGGTGAACCTTATGAATTTAACTTTTCTAAATTTACCAAAACTCCTTATAAAGCTGACTTGCCTAGTAATGATTTTAAAATGGAGCAGTGTGCATCTATTGTTCTTGTTCCTAATAATCCTTTGCAGCAACATTTGGAGAATAGTGAAAGTGAAGCTTTTAGGAAAGAAAGAGATGAGCTTGAGGAAATCTTTCGTCGCCAACCTATTCTCAAGCATGATTTACCGGTGGAAGATTTGGGTACAACACCGCCACCAAAGGAAGATCCTGTTTTTGATCTAAAGCCTTTACCTGATAATCTTAAATATGCTCATATTGATGATAAGAAAATATATCCTGTTATTATTAGTTCTAAGCTTTCAGAGATTGAGGAAGAAAGGTTATTGGAAATATTGAAGAAACACCGAGGAGCTATTGGCTATACTCTTGATGATTTGAAAGGGATTTCTCCTTCTATTTGCCAACATGCTATTAATATGGAAGAAGATGCAAAGCCTGTTGTTGAACATCAACGTCGTCTAATTCCGAAGATGAAGGAAGTGGTAAGGAATGAGGTATTAAAACTGCTTGAAGCTGGTATTATATATCCTATTGCTGATAGTAGATGGGTTAGTCCTGTTCATTGTGTTCCTAAGAAAGGAGGAATGACTGTTGTGCCTAATGATAATGATGAGCTTATTCCTCAAAGAATAGTTGTAGGTTATAGAATGTGCATTGATTTTCGAAAAGTTAATAAAGTTACTAAGAAAGATCATTATCCTTTACCCTTTATTGATCAAATGTTAGAGAGGTTATCTAAAAATACTCATTTTTGCTTTCTTGATGGTTATTCTGGGTTTTCACAAATTGCTGTTAAAGCTAAAGATCAAGAGAAAACCACTTTTACTTGTCCTTATGGAACTTATGCTTATAGGCGTATGCCTTTTGGTTTATGTAATGCTCCTGCTACTTTTCAAAGATGCATGTCTGCTATTTTTCATGGTTTTTGCGAAAGTATTGTAGAGGTATTCATGGATGATTTTTCTGTCTATGGGAATTCTTTTGATAATTGCCTGCGAAACCTCGATAAAGTTTTGCAGAGATGTGAAGAAACTAACCTTGTTCTTAATTGGGAGAAATGCCACTTTATGGTTAATGAAGGAATTGTGTTGGGACATAAAATTTCCGAGAGAGGTATTGAAGTTGATAGAGCTAAAGTTGAAGCAATTGAGAAGATGCCCTATCCAAGGGATGTTAAAGGTATTCGTAGTGTTCTTGGTCATGCTGGGTTTTATAGGAGATTTATTAAAGATTTCTCTAAAATTTCAAAGCCTCTTACTAATCTTCTTCAAAAAGATGTACCTTTTGTTTTTGATGATGATTGTAAGGAAGCTTTTGAAACTTTAAAGAAAGCCTTAACAACTGCTCCTGTAGTTGAACCTCCTGATTGGAATTTGCCTTTTGAAATTATGTGTGATGCTAGTGATTTTGCTGTAGGCGCTGTTCTTGGACAGCGGGTAGATAAGAAATTAAATGTTATTCATTATGCTAGTAAGACTCTTGATGCTGCTCAAAGAAACTATGCTACAACTGAAAAAGAATTGTTAGCTGTAGTCTTTGCTTGTGATAAGTTTAGACCCTATATTGTTGATTCAAAAGTTACAATTCATACTGATCATGCTGCAATTAGATACCTTATGACAAAGAAAGATGCTAAGCCAAGGCTTATTAGATGGGTACTTTTGCAAGAATTTGATTTACACATTATAGATAGGAAAGGTGCTGATAATCCTGTTGCTGATAATTTGTCTAGATTGGAAAATATTGCTTATGATCCTGTTCCTGTTAATGATAGTTTTCCAAATGAACAATTGGCTGTAATAAAGGTGAGCTCGCGAGAGAGCCCTTGGTATGCAGATTATGCTAACTTTATTGTTTCGAAGTATTTGCCTCCAACCTTTTCAGCTCAGCAAAGGAGGAAATTCTTTTATGACTTGAGGCATTATTTTTGGGATGACCCACACTTATATAAAGAAGGAGTGGATGGTATTATGCGAAGATGTGTTCCTGAATATGAACAACAGGAGATATTGAATAAATGTCATGGAAGTGTTTATGGAGGACATCACGCTGGAGATAGAACCGCGCAAAAGGTTCTACAATCAGGTTTTTATTGGCCAACACTCTTCAAAGATGCAAGGAAATTTATTTTATCTTGTGATGAATGTCAAAGAGTTGGTAATATCTCTAGACGCAATGAAATGCCTATGAATTACACTCTTGTTATTGAACCATTCGATTGTTGGGGATTCGACTTCATGGGTCCTTTCCTTCTTCAGAAGGTAACACTCATATACTTGTCGTGTTGATTATGTTACTAAATGGGTAGAAGCTATACCTACAAAAAGTGCTGATGGTGAGACCTCTATAAAAATGCTGGTAGATATTATATTTCCTAGATTTGGAGTACCTAGATATATTATGACTGATGGAGGTTCTCATTTCATTCATGGAGGTTTTAGAAAACTCTTGCTAAGTATGGTATTAATCATAGAATTGCTTCGCTTATCACCCTCAAACTAGCGGTCAAGTAGAATTATCAAATAGAGAGATTAAAGCTATCTTGGGTAAGACTGTTAATAAATCTAGAAAGAATTGGCCTAGCAAATTGAAAGAAGCGTTATGGGCTTATAGAACTGCTTATAAAAATCCTATGGGAATGTCGCCTTATAAAATGGTTTATGGAAAAGCTTGTCATTTACCTTTAGAACTAGAGCACAAAGCTTATTGGGCTGTTAGAGAACTAAATAAAGATCCTAAATTAGCCGGTAATAAGAGGTTGTTGCAATTAAGTTCTCTAGATGAATGGAGAAGTGAAGCTTATGAAAATGCTAAACTCTTTAAAGAAAAAGTTAAGAAATGGCATGATAGAAGGATCATTAAAAGAGAATTTAATGTTGGAGATCAAGTTCTATTGTATCGGTCTCGTCTCAGATTCTTTGCAGGGAAATTACTCTCGAAGTGGGAAGGACCATATGTTGTTGAGGAGGTGTATCGTTCAGGAGCAATTAAAATTAGCTCTCTCCAAGGCAATGCCACACAAGTGGTAAATGGACAAAGACTCAAGCATTATATCTCGGGCGATTCTTATAATGTTGATGTTGATATTATTCAAGTGGAAACACCGGAGGCTTTCATCAAAGGACAAATTGACATCCGCCAGAACTCGACTTTGAATAGGTAACAGTATTGGTAATGAAAAGTCCGCGTTTACCTTTCCGAACATTATTTTTGCTGTTTTTGGAAAATATGAAAAATTACGGAATCGAAACGGGGTGGAAAAGACGCACGAGGGGGTGCCACCATAGGCCGGGCGCCCGACCTGGCCCGCGCCGACCTATGGTCTGGCCGCCTCGTTGCCCCATTCCGACTCGTTTTCGACTTGGAATCTTCCTTTTGTCGTAAAAATATTTTCTATATAATCCCCCGGACCCCTGGAGGTCCGTAATATCGTTTTCTCGTCGTGTTTTGTTTCGAGCTGTTTTCTGCCAGATTTGTTTTGATCTAGAAGCACCGTGGTCTCTAACAACAAGGACAAGGGGCTTTGGAAGGAAGAGATGGATGAAAGGATCAATAAAGAGAAGGAGAAGATAGCATCTGCAGAAGGAGAGTGGGAAACTACGAAGAGTAGGCCAATCTTGGTGGGATCGGTTAACACTGGGCGTTCTTTTTCTCATAACTTGCAGGGAGCTCTTCCGCTGCTCTGGACCTCGACTCTTTCCCCTGTGTGGAGGAAGCCATACGGGTTGCTGATGAGTTTTGTGATCAATATCGTGCTCTAAGAAGGGAAGTGGAGATACTTCAGGAGGAGAATCAGCGACTTCGCAGAATTGGAGTATTACTCAAATCCCAGCACAAGGCCGTCACCGCTACACTCGGGTAACGATAAGTCTCTTCAAGTTTTGGTGCAGAATTGCAAACTTGAGAAGCTGAAGCTGAAGGAGATCCTTATGAAGCGCGAGAAGAATCCATCACCATCATCACCGAAGGAGTAATTCATCATCGGTATTGGCATCCCCTTGGTTTGTTCCAAGCTTGGGGGAGTGCCGCGGTATCACATCATCACCATCTTTATCTTTTACTATCAAGTAGTGTCATATCATGAGTAGGGAAGTTATCATATAGAATAGTATGCAATGTGGAAGTATCTCTCTTAGTTAGTTATCGATGTATCCGTTGGTGTGAGTTATCGTTATGGAATATTAATGAGAAGTCTTATCATTTACTTTTTGCACACCTTATTTTAGTTTGCAATCTCCATTATATGATTACCCTTGACATGAGTATTGATATCACTTTGGGAACATTAAGTAAATCTATTTGGTTTTGGCAAACTTAGCATTGGTCAATAGCAACAACATCTTGATGTTTAATAGAAGAGAGAAATACACTTAGATACATTACTCCATTATCTCTATGCTTAGTATTCTTAAGTTAAAATTGCTTGTGCTTATGAGAAAGATGCATGATTGTTTCTATCATATGTATATTTGTTTGTTTCCCTCAACCTTTATGCTTGCTATCAAACCTTGCTAGCCAAAGACCTGTATCGAGAGGGAATGCTTCTCATACATCCATAACCTTAGACCAAACCTATGCCATTTGTGTCCACCATACCTACCTACTACATGGTATTTTCTGCCATTCCAAGTAAATACTTCATGTGCTACCTTTAAATTATTCAAACTACTACTCCTTATTTGTGTCAATGTTTTATAGCTCATGAGGAAGTATGTGGTGTTTTATCTTTCAATCTTGTTGGACTTTCACCAATGGACTAATCCGCTTATCCAATAATTTTGCAATAAGAGCTGGCAACGGGGTTCCCAGCCCCAATTAATAACTTTCATTAATAATTCTCTTCACATGTTTTGCTCTGATTCATCAGTAAGCAACTTAATTTTGCAATAGACACTCCTCCATGGTATGTGAATGTTGGAAGGCACCCGAGGATTCGGTTAGCCATGGATTGAGAAAGCCAAGGTTGGGGGGAGTGTCATCCTAAATAAAACTAAAATACATGTGTATACAAAAGAGAAGGGGGATGATCCACCTTGCTGGTAGAAATGCCGTCTCTCATGGGAGCCGCTCTTGGAAGGTTCGTTTGGCAAGGGGGTTAGAGTGCCCGCTACCATTCGTTGACAACAACAAACACCTCTCAAAATTTTACTTTTATTCTCTTTATATGATTTCAAAACTTGAAAAGCTCTAGCACATGATTTAATCCCTGCTTCCCTCTGCGAAGGGCCTGTCTTTTACTTTTATGTTGAGTCAGTATACCTATTTCCCTCTATCTTAAGCAAGCAATTGAGTTGTTGTGAACCAATCATTTATGCTATGATTCAGTTGATCATGTCTTTTATACTTTCTTGTTTAGTACCAATTTTATCTGAATGAATATGACTTTGAAGTTATCAATGATTATGAAGAGATTGTCATGCTTGAATATGAAAGTTCAGCTATAAAATCTAATATGAAAGCTTTGCTTAGAAGTACAATCCGTTAGTAGTTCTCTGACCAAGAACAAAGTTTGCCATCACCAATTATGATTTCTTATGCACCTTTACTTGTGATTTCTCTTTACTTATTTCAAGATGAGTTATATGAGGAAGTTGTTTATTAGAATTTCTTGTGTGAATGAATATGATGCTTCTTGTCCGTATTTTATTTATCGACTCTTCACTCCATAAACATGTGGTCTTGTTTCTCGAGCTCAGTTTCGCTTGGGGACAAAGCTAAGGGGGAGTTGATACGTCCAATTTGCATCACTATTTTGTATCATAATTTGCTGTTATTCATTGATATATTTCATATTGGGACACAATAATTATGTTATTTCATCTATTTTGCATGTTTCATCATCATTGGAGGATCAAGCACCGGAGCCAGGATTCTGCTGGAAAAAGCACCGTCAGAACGCAATATTTCGGAAGATCAAGCGGAAGGGAATTTCACGAAAATTCCTATTTTTCCAGATGACGGAGGGAGCCGGAAGGGGAAGAAGAGAGGGGCCATGGGCCAGACCATAGGCGGCGCGGCCTGCCCGGCCGCGCCACCCCATGCTCGGGGGCCCACGACCCTTTCGCCTCCTTTTCTTCGCGTACTCCTTCGTCCCGAAAACCTAAGCCACGAGGGATCCTCACGAAGGGTTACAGCCGCCTCTGCGGGGCGGAGAGCACCGAGAGAAAGAGCTCTCCGGCGGGAACGGGGAAATTCCTCCCGGAGGGGGAAATCGACGCCATCGCCATCGTCATCGAGCTGGACATCATCTCCATCATCATCATCATCGTCTCCACCATCTACACCGCCATCACCACCGCAGCACCTCGTCACCGCTGTAACGATTTGGGTTTGATCTTGATTGTTTGATAGGGGAAACTCTCCCGGTGTTATTCTATACTTGTTGTAGATGCTATTGAGTGAAACCATTGAACCAAGGTTCATGTTCAGATTGTTATTCATCATCATATCACCTCTGATTGTATTCCATATGATGTCTCGTGAGTAGTTCGTTTAGTTCTTGAGGACATGGGTGAAGTCTAAATGCTAGTAGTGAATTATGGTTGAGTAATATTCAATGTTATGATATTTAAGTTGTGGTGTCATTCTTCTAGTGGTGTCGTGTGAACGTCGACTACACGACACTTCACCATTTATGGGCCTAGGGGAGTGCATCTTGTATTCGGTTGCTAATTGCGGGGTTGCGAGAGAAACTGAGCCCCCGTTAGTATATATGCAGGGAGGGATCAGGATCTCAGAGTTTAAGGCTGTGGTTAGATTTATCTTAATTACTTTCTTGTAGTTGCGGATGCTTGCAAGGGGTATAATCACAAGTATGTATTAGTCCTAGGAAGGGCGGTGCATTAGCATAGGTTCACCCACACAACACTTATCAAAACAATGAAGATTAATCAACTGTATGTAGCGAAAGCACTAGACTAAAATCCCCGTGTGTCCTCGGAACGTTTGGTCATTATAAGTAAACAAACCGGCTTGTTCTTTGTGCTAAAAAGGATTGAGCCACTCGCTGCAATTATTTCTCTCGCATTTTATTTACTTGTACTTTATTTATCCGCAATATCAAAACCCCCGAATACTTGTCTGTGAGCATTTACGTGAATCCTTCATCGAAACTGCTTGTCAACACCTTCTGCTCCTCGGTTCGACACTCTTATTTATCGAAAGTACTACGATACACCCCTATACTTGTGGGTCATCGGTGGCCACACCATAGGGGGCGCGGCCCACCCCGGCCGCGCCGCGGTGGGCCCCTCCTCCTGCCCTTCGCCTATATAATCTCTCCGTCGCGAAACCCTAGTACCGAGAGCCACGATACGAAAAAGTTCCAGACGCCGCCGTCAATCCCATCTCGGGGATTCAGGAGATTGCCCGCACCTGCCGGAGAGGGAATCATCACCGGAGGGCTCTACATCACCATGCCCGCCTCCGAATGATGCTTGAGTAGTTCATCCTTGGACTATGGGTCCATAGCAGTAGCTAGATGGTTGTCTTCTCCTCTTGTGCTATCATGTTTAAATCTTGTGAGCTGCCTATCATGATCAAGATCATCTATTTGTAATGCTACATGTTGTGTTTGGTGGGATCCGATGAATATTGAATACTATGTCAAGTTGATTATTGATCTATCATATATGTGCTATTTATGTTCTTGCATGCTCTCCGTTGCTAGTAGAGGCTCTGGCCAAGTTGATACTTGTAACTCCAAGAGGGAGTATTTATGCTCGATAGTGGGTTCATGCCTCCATTGAATCTGGGACAGTGAGAAAGTTCTAAGGTTGTGGATGTGTTGTTGCCACTAGGGATAAAACATCAATGCTTTATCTAAGGATATTTGTGTTGATTTCATTACGCACCATACTTAATGCAATTGTTTGTTGTTTGCAACTTAATACTGGAAGGGGTGCGGATGCTAACCTGAAGGTGGACCTTTTAGGCATAGATGCATGCTGGATGGCGGTCGATGTTCTTTGTCGTAATGCCCTGATTAAATCTCATAGTAGTCATCATGATATGTATATGAATCTCTATTCTGTCAATTGCCCACCTGTAATTTGTTCACCCAGCATGCTATTTATCTTATTGGAGAGACACCACTAGTGAACTGTGGACCCCGGTCCATTTTTTACATCTGAAATACAATCTACTGCAATCTCTGTTCTCTGTTGTTCTTCGTAAACAAACATCATTCTCCACACCATACGTTTAATCCTTTGTTTTCAGCAAGCCGGTGAGATTGACAACCTCACTGTTAAGTTGGGACGAATATTTTTGATTGTGTTGTGCAGGTTCCACGTTGGCGCCGGAATCACATGCTGTTGCGCCGCACTACACTCCTCCACCAATAACCTTCACGTGGCCTTCATCTCCTACTGGTTCGATAAACCTTGGTTTCTTTCTGAGGGAAAACTTTCTGCTGTGCTCATCACACCTTCCTCTTGGGGTTTCCAACGGACGTGTGCTTTACCATCACACGGAAGTTGTTGCCTCCACGCACAACACAAAGAGATAGTGAGAAAAAGAAATATTGTTTGACTAAATGGAGTGTCGTTAGCCGTCCGAAAGATCAAAGTGGACTTGGCATTCACGATCTAGAGTTTTAAAACAAGTCCTTGCTAGGAATATGGCTAGCCAGGTTGTTAAATGAGGATGGCGTACGGAAACAACTGTTGCGGAAAAAGTATGTGGGCTTAAAGCGATCTCTCAGGTTCTTTGGAAATCAGGAGATTCACATTTTTGTGCTGGCATTATGGCAACTAAGAAGCATTTTTACCATACGGTTCTTTCTCCATTAGGGATGGGTTGGAGATAAGGTTTTGGGAAGACAAATGGTTGGGAACAACCACTTTTCGTGAACAATATCCAGCCTTATACAATATTGTACGAAATAAGGGTGATAACTTACAGAAGGTGATGGAACATCTCCGCCCTCTATGACGTTCACGCATGATCTTATTGGACCCCGGCTAGATTTTTGGAATGAACTGCTACACAAGTTAGCTTCAGTCCAGTTAATCCAAGGGGCTGATGAACTCCGCTGGAGACTTATCAAGAATGGTGTATTCTCGGTAGATTCCAAGTATAAAGTTTCAATCAAATCCATTCAATCGTTGTAAAACAATAAATCCATTTGGAAGATGAAGATACGTTTGAAAACCAAGGTTTTTGCATGGTGCCTTCGTCAGGATGTTATTCTTACTAAAGATAACCTTGCAAAACGCAACTGCCATGGTTGTATGAAATATGTTTTCTGCCACGAAGAGGAGAGAATAAAACACCTTATCTTCCAGTGTCGGTGAGCTAGGTCTATATGGTCAATCATTCATATGGGTTCTACCTTATACCCTCCTCAAAGCATTGCAAATATTTTTGGCAAGTGGCTAAACGGGGTGGATTCTAGGTTTAAAACACTTATTAGAGTAGGAGTGATTATTGTTATATGGTCGCTGTGACTATGTAGGAATGACAAGGTTTTTAACAATAAAAGTTTCTCTCTTATGCAAGTCATTTACCGGTGTACGGCTTTGCTCCATTTATGGTCGTCGCTTCAGCTATTGGAGGACCGCGACCTCCTTACGGAGGTGTCTATACGGTTGGAGAATACAACCAAGAATTTTATTTCCCAACATGGGTGGCTACATAATCGTCGGATTGCAGCAACTATGAACTAGTAGGATATGTTCGCTATTATTTTCTGCTTATGCATGTTTTCTTTGATTTGTAATGTACTAGACGGCTGTATGCATCTTAGCTATGCAGAGGCCAGGTGTAATGCTTAAAACTTTTGAGTAATACAGCGCCATTTATCAAAAAAAAATATAGAGCCCACAAACGCGGGTTGGAAGAATAAGTGGTTTACATTGCCGTCATGGTGACAAAAGCAACATTTTGTACTTCCGTGGCAGATGCAATAAGGTTGGCTTTGGTTAGGATAACAACTCGACGAAGATACCACCTAACGATTTAATTTTATTAAGTGGCATTTTTATCTTCCATTTTTTTTATTGTTGATGACTGCGAATCGGAATGGAAATAATGCCTTGTACATGGATTTTCACCGAGAATTACCATTCTCATCATTGAAATTCATCATGTCCTTGCGATAGTTGGAAAAAAAGCCAACCGCTTTTGAACATAGTGCCATGACGCAAGACAAGCCCACTGATGAGACCCCGCCTAAATAACATTGTTACGTGCAATGTTGTATAAAGATGGATCTTGTTCCTAGAGAGGGGGCGTTTCAAATCCATGAATCCTCCGAGTGTTGAATTTCTTAACCTTCCTTAATGAGAAAATATCCATAGCAAAATAAGCATATCTCTGTTGCCATTAGTTATGCCAAAAAAAAGTGAATCGCCTTTTCGAGTCAAGTTGCATGGCAGGAAACTTCTGAGCCCACATACTTTCTACTCAGGAGCTTTTTCCATGCGCCATCTTCAGTAAGTAGCTTGTATAACCATTTACCAAGAACTTTGGTATTTTTAGCCTCTACGTCTTGAATTTTGAGGCCTTCTGGCCTTTTGAATGACACACTACATTTCATTTAGCCATTCTATGTTTTGTTACAATATATCCCAGCAAAAATATAGAAGTTTTCAGTACTCCTTTTGGAATTTAAAAGAAACATAACATACAACACTTTGTTGCTAAGTATTGAGTTAATGAGAACTAAGTGTCCTCCAAACGTCACGTGTGTTCCTAGCTGCGCAGACGTTTCTCTAACCGTTCCTCCATAATCTTCCACTCAGCTATAAACCACATGAAGAACTTTATTTTTGAGGCACTTTAAACATCCATAGGTACTGTCGATGGAAGTGAGTACTGTTCCCACGAGGGACTCACACATAAATTTTACAGAGAAGGAGACATAAGCGGTCAAGTTCCACCTAAAGACAATTTATCATTGTCAAATATTTGGAACCAATGTAACTAAGACGGCAAGGCGTTCATTTGTTCCTGGTTAACGTCCTTCTGAAACCAATACTCAGTGGTAACATCGGACATAACATTTGCAACATAAGCTTCTTGTTTTAACGATGTTATATGAATATGGGTAGCCAAGCATATCGGGTACGCGGGTTTCCATGGCAATGGCATTCAAAATTACAAATATCAGATATCTGTTCTCATATTTTCCATTGTGTTCACGGGCCCAGATCCCATGAGGAAGTTTTGGTACCACTTCGCGGACAACTTTGGTGTCCTCTTTTGCGTTTGGAAATCCACGTGGTACATCCCAAATCGCACGGTGAAACCAAAAGCCCACTCGAAGTTGTCCATGAGACTCCACACAAAGTAGCCGCGCACATTTGCTCCTCTCCTATATGCATGCCGACAAGTAAAACATTCTTAGAATTGGTACAAGGTTTAGCTCAAATGTTTCTGCTAAAGTCTATGATGCGCACTTGAAGAATATATATGCAATGTGTCTGCTTGTCACCTGACTGCTGAAGAGATACGCGAGAGATAGCCATGCAGGTAGTTCACTCTTCCAACGTCATTGATCAAGTCTCCCATACTGTTATTGCTGTACTGCGAGTAGCCTGAAAGAGAGAAATGGGTATGATGACACATGATCAATGATAACATAAGTATTTTATAGGAGGGAGTAGGAATCACCAGGGATTCTACTGCAAGAATTGTGAAATATTATTGTCCTTGCCACTAACCATTCTCGGTAACATAGACAGGTGTGTTCTCATATCTTAGATTAACATACTTGACAATCTTCTCCATGCCTTCCGGAACGTCATAATAACCAACAAATGCAGTCTGAAAGGTTTATCACACCAAACATGTCACACAGAGGAAGGAGAATGTGATAAGAAAATTTGATATATGAGAGAAACAAGTTCTTACTGGTTTTCCAATTTTTACGCCGTCCCTTTCGCCTATAGCAAGGACCAGTGCATTCCCCTCGTAAGTATTAAGGTCACATGAAGAAGAGATGCAATCCTTGGCGTAAATTGCAGTGTAATGGTTTACCCCGATAAAGTCCACCTTGTTTTGCAGTAACCTCTTCTCTGCCGCGGTGAACTTTGGTAAGTTAGATGATAGCACTTCATGCATTTCTTTGGGATACTCACCAAAGAATATCGGATCCAAAAACCTGCAGAAGGCAAAAAGAGACGCTAAAATAACCATAATACATAGACATACAGTACAGTTCCCTCCTCTTTTGCAGGTTAATTTGGTGAACTCGATGTGAACCATCTTCATAAGGTTGCACAAGGAGGTGGAAAAAATGACATACCAATGTATCTCAAAAGACATTGCACGTTGTGCCGCCAGAATATCCTCGGTTGCATTCGTCAGCGGCTCATAAAACTTCATCGCAATCACAATTCCTATCGAACCTCCTTGCTTTGCCTGGTAATTCTTCTTGTAGTTGTCGACGGCGGCGGCGTGAGACATGATGATGTTGTGGGCCGCAACATAGGGTTCCCGGTGGGAGTTGCCGCTGTTGCAGGTCCCAAACGGTGCGGAGCAGTGGCTGGGAGGGTACATCCCCAGCATGTAGGCGAACTTGGTGAACAGGTTGGGCTCGTTGAACGTGGTCCAGAACTTGACCCGGTCACCGAAGGCCTGGAAGCATACGTCCGCGTAGTAGTCGAACTCCTCCCTGCAAACACAAGTTTTTTTTGGAGCAAAGGTAAACACAACTAGCTTGATCGAACCGCGGCTAGGCTAACTGTGAAGCAGAGCAAGGAGGGCATAGTCTGTGAGTTTGTATATATCTTACCGGATTTCGGCTCCCAGCCAGCCATGACGGACCTCCAGCTCGTGCGGCAGATCAAAGTGCTGCAGCGTCACAAATGGCTCTATCCCTGTTCGACATTGTTGTTTTCTGAACACTTAGATGATTGCTGCTAGATCTTCGCTGAAGATTATTATTAGGTGTGGCGTGTGAGACTGGCTACCTTTCTGCAGCAGGGCAGCGATCAGGCGGTCATAGAAAGCTATTCCATCTGAGTTAACGTCTCCGTGCCGGCCTCCTACGAGGATTCAACGACATTTTGAGTGTCTAAGGAACTGGACAGTGACTAATTAAACAGCAACAAAATTGTGCGCGTGTGAAGGCATACTTGGCAGGATTCTCGCCCACGAAATCGAGAATCTGTAGGAGTTGACGCCCAGATTGTGCATGATCTCCACATCTTCCTGTGTTCGGAGCAGTGTCAGTATTACATCGGAGCGATTAACAATCTAAGATGCACCATGGCAACTAGTACTACAGTAGTGATTCTGTGTTTGTTTATTCTGTACCATGTACCGGTGGTAGTGGTCAACCGCTACGTCTCCGTTCAGTCCATCCTTGATATCCCTAGCTGCAGCAAAGCAAACTTTTAGAAGAGAAAAACAGAATTTAAATTCTTAAATAGTACATCACATGTGCATGTTCTTTTTCAGAGAATTTAATTTGCAGGAGAACTGCGTGTGAGTATTGTTCGAAATGTTAGACCAGACTTTGGATCAACAGAATAAATGGTAGTACTGTACAATTATCGACGATGCTTATGCAGTATACAAAGTATAAATCCACAAAGATTGAAGAGAATATTATACAGTGAAACAAAATGATCAATTCGGTAACCTCTCCGAAGAATCGCAGAAAGAGGTTGAGCTGACTGATGACCACAGTGAGAACAAAGCATTATACGATTATTATACAGATATGGAAAAACAGGTATATGGGCCAACCAAATACAAAATATCCCCTTGGCAAAAAAAGAATACTCCAAAGCCCGAGGGTAATAATATACATTGCTTCTGCAGCCCCTGCGTAAACGACAACAAAAATAGTGCCGCCGGCCTCTGAATCTTTTTACTGACCGCCTTTGGATCTCACTGCTTTCTCGACGAAACCGAATCTTTCAAAGTTATTTTTTGTAATCATAGTAATACCAGGACACGACTTATATCCCTATCCTGGCGATGATTCGCTGAACTGACATTAACATAATCCAGCCGCGCATGCATGCACGATCAACATACATGGTAAATATGCTAATAGAGCACCATCCAGTCGAGCTCCGGTGAACCTGAATTGCTAGCAGGAACCGATCGAGGGAGGGAATTGTGCAGTTTCACTTCAATCCTAAACACGTGCGTCTTCAGAGAAAGACAAGGAATATGCGAGGAAGTTTCGGGGGAGAGAAATCTTACACCGTGCGTGGGTGAAGACATCCCAGTTGCTGAGGCCCTTGCCGTCCTCCAGGTACGCGCCCTCAATCTGGAACCAGAAATCACAGCTGAAGCCTGATGAACTCTGCACTGGAACTGAACGAACAGATAAAGGGAGACGACGCCAAGCTGAGCTCCACACCAACCAACCTGGTAAGCAGACGTGGCTGCGCCGAAGAGGAAGCCTGGCGGGAACTCGCCGCGGTCGAGCCCACGGGCGGACGGCGCGAAGCTAGCCAGCAGCGCCGCCAGCATGACCATGACCATGCCCATCGCCGCGCCCATTCCTGTGCTGCTTCCCTGACTCGAGGTCGAGGCAACGGCAAGGAAGGGCAGACAGCTACAAAGCTAGCTAGCAACGTACGCCCGTTTCTTCTCGCTCGCCCGAGGCACGGCTTTACTTAAAGGAGCAAGCGCAAGGTGCCAAAGTGCTTGGTGTAGAGGGTCCGCTTAGAATTATTCGGTTTAATGTTGTTTTGGTGCTTGCTTGCAAAAGTATCACGCATTTCGAACTCTGGACGCGACGGTATTGGCTCTTTACTACCCATCAATGACGAGCGAGTCTTGACGAAAATGCTCGTCTTATCATAGCGTGTGCAGACTGTGGAGACCGGATGTTTGTGGTGCTTGCGACCTTGCGTGATTTTTTTCCAAGAAGAGGATCCTTAGAAAAAATACTTATTCGAGTCGTGCTATCAAGATCTCTCGCCTTTTTTACTGCACGTGTATATTCAGTTGTTTGTACCGGAATGTTCTTAGAATTGACTTTGCTAGGAGTATTTTATCCTTCACGAGAAATAACAAAACCTTGCTACTGCCCAACTATGTATGTATATATCTGTAGCAAAGCACAAATACTGGCCTGCTATTTTTTGAATATTAAAATATAAATATCTTAAACTAAAATTAAAGTAGGTAGAAAAGAAGTCAGTTTTTGTCTGCAGTGACAACCATTGTTCCAAGAACGATGGCCTCGCACATGAGTGGCCACATGTGTTATACATGCATATAGCTGTTGGAATGATTATCATCAGAACTATATATAGCCGAATAGTTGGAAACGGTAGTTTCATGATAATTTGCTAAAAAATAGGAGAGAAACCATGGAGATGTAAATGATAGAGAAAGAATCTTCTTGGATGGTAGTTTGCTTGTATGGTGTTGTTAGACCTACTTCCATGCAATGCCCTTCGCATTCATGTGCATCTAATCTACACTGCTATAACCTTGATCGTCCCACCAACACAATTGATGTGCATTTCCTTATCTCTCTAGAACATAAGAATCACACATGCTAGACCGGAGGAATAATCGAGATCACCACAAAACTTCGGGTAACACTTGTACATTTGTCCTTAGTAGGAAAACCTCCCATTTAAGTCTCCCTCTGTAAATTCTCCATCTAAGGATTGTTGCAACATGAGATAATCTCTCGGTTCTACAAGGCTACTATGTTATTTTTCGTATATCAAAAAACAAAATCAACTATGGAATCAAGCAACATAGATTTTTTATTTATTTCTAGATTATCAAGAAATTATATAGATCTTTTGAGTACGAAAATTGGTTCCCTTAAACCAAATGTGTTAACATAAATCTACTGGAAACAATTTCAATCTGATAGTGATTTTCTCGTGAAAAAGGACACCGATATATGGTGCACCGACTGCCGTGCTTGTTCTAGGCCTTGTAGAGGTTATAGAGACGGCCTCTCTCTACGTACCCCTGTAGGCACTAGGTGATCTTGGTTGTTTGCCACATGAAAAAGACATATGAGACTGCTCATAGTGGGAGTAACATAGGTAGTAACATCACACACCCCAAGACATTTTGGTGATATGGCATGACAATAAATGAAGAAAGAGAGTGAGGTGGTAACTAGCTATGTTACCATAACATCACACTTCTCAAGACAAGATGAGTCTACAATCTAATAAATATAACATGCATGATACCACATATATGTAACTACCCACTATGAAGGTAGTAACATAGGGTAGTAACATGCACCATGTTACTACTCTATGTTACTCCCCACTATGACTAGTCTGAGGTGTGAAGGCGAGTAGATGAAAACGACCGAGAAAGGTAAATTGTAGGGTAAAATACACATAACTACACACATGGTTGTTTGGATGATGTGACTAGAAAATTAACCACAACTTCATGCGAAATTCGCGGGAGAGCCAATGACTAGGCGGCACAAATAGCTAGCACAGCCCTATGCTCGTCACGGCGGCTGATTCCCCGCCGGCCGTATTTTGCTCTCTTGAAATGTGTGATTCCAGGATGCATGCATGGAACACTTTACCCAGCCACGTACTGCCCACGTACTAGGGTAAAACTTGCTGATTGTTGAAAGGGACATGTGATGATGTTAAGCGGAATGATTGATGAATGAAAAGATAATCGCAGGCGCTCCAGATGGTGGCCTCGAGCGCGTCTAACCCTTGGCGGACTAGGCCAACAAGCTCGGCATCGGCATAGCCGGGTCCTCGATGGCGCCATCTCTAGCTCATCGTCCTCCGATGCCCCGGCGATAAAAAGCAGCGGCCCTAGGAGAGGTCGCTGTTGCCTCACAGGCCACGTAATCACGACACTGACTGGTGTGGCCCATGATGTATACTCGTTCATCAGCCGGCCGGCCGGCGACGTACGTGCGTATGTCATCATGAGCTGGGCTTTCGCCAAGTGCATGCAACGGAGAAGCCGTGGCCGCGGCGAGCCATCAACCCGACCACCGGTATAGCAGACGTATGGAGACGGGCTCGATAATTATCCCATTGTACGCGTATGGAGACGTATGGAGTCTGAGCAGGATGAAATTTCTCTCTTAAAGAACCATTCCCCACTGTTCTAAATACAGTTCCTAGTTTTATTTCTGGTATTACTAGAAGTATCGGTGTTAGCTTGGGTAGTAATGATATAGAAATTGAACAATCTATATCTATGATTCAAGATTTGGAGCATGCTAGGTGTAACTTATTCTTAGCTAATAAAAGAAAAAAACAATATTATAGATGAGAATACAGAGGCAAAGCTAGAGAGCTTTGACCCTACGGCAGTTAGGGAGGTTTTCTCTGACTCGGATTCAGGGATAGGCCGGAGAGGAAGATGAGGAACTTAATGATGATATCATGACTTTAGCATCTATTTTCTGTGCCGGTAAGAGAAGGACTTCACCTAGAAGTTTTAGTGTGAAGCCTAAGGTTAGGGGAAAGAAACTTTTCTGATTATATGATAGGTCTTATATGGAATGGTAGAGGACTAGGTGAGTATGAAAAGAGTGATTTCCTGAAGGAAAGCATCTCGGAATATAGGTTAGATTTCATTTGTGTGCAAGAGACCAAGAAAGAAGATTTTACAGATGCATGGCTTAAGAACATTAGTGGTAGAATATCAATTTATTTGGTTATGGGAACCTGCTAAGGGTGCTTCGGGTGGGCTCCTGATGGGAGCTAGAGTTGATAAATTTGATGTTTTTTCTTGCAGTTCTAGTAAATACATGTCACATATGGTTCTTATGGATCGAGAGACTAAGTTCAAATGGAACTTAGTTAATGTTTATGGTGCTTCTAAAAATAGTGAAAAAAGTGCTTTCTTAGTGGATCTGGTTCAGATCCTTGGTAAGAACTCGCTTCCTTTTTGTTTAGCTGGTGATTTTAATTTAATTAGGAAGATGTCGGAAAGGAATAAACCAAAAAGGCTAAGTAAATAGTCTTATTATCATCGAACATTGGGGTTTAATTGATTTGGAGTTCTCGGGAAGAAAATTTACTTGGTCGAATAACCAATGTGATCCTCTTTTTGAGAAACTAGATAGAGTTCTTGTTAGTCCTGAATGGGAGCAGCATTATCCTTTAGTTACTGTCAAACCTCTAGTTAGAGGGGTTTCTGACCATGTTGCTTTTGTTATTGATTCGGGTATAAAAGAACCGGTAATTTTTAAACAATTTCGTTTTGAGTTATGTTGGCTTAAACGACCAGATCTGGTTGATATAGTTACAAAAACTTGGAATAGTGTTTCTGAGGGTAGAGATGTTCTGGATGTTATTCAAAATAGAAAGAAGAAGCTTAGACGGGTACTAAAAGGGTGGAACTTAAATATTGAAAGTGTTTACAGGAAAGAGAGGAAGAGATTGTCTGACATGCTAAATTTTATTGATATTAATAGTGAGACAGCTGGTTTATCGGCTTCTGACTATGAACTAAGAATTTCCTTACAGAACCAATTAAATTTTTTACTTAGGGAGGAAGAGATTAAATGGAGGCAGAGAGATTGAGAGATTGATATTAGAGAAGGAGATAGAAACACTAAATACTTTATGGCTAACGCTAATGGTAGAAATAGAAGAAATAAAATCTTTCGCTTTAATCAAGATGAGGGTGTTATCGAAGGTGATGAGAATCTTTTAAAATATGCTACAAATTTTTACAAGAGCTTGTTTGGTTGTGTTAAGCTTCTTCCTGTTTCTTTGACATGGACCCTTGACTCGGCCTTGTCGGATGAATCGAAAGAAAAACTCGCGGCTAGATTTACATTGCAAGAGATCAAAGATGCTATCTTCTCGATGAAAACTAATAAAGCATCGGGTCCTGATGGTTTCCCTATCGAATTTTATCAAAAAATTTGGAGTCTGATTGTTGAAGATATCTTTGCTTTGTTTCAAGCTTTCTATGATGGTAACATAGACATATCTAGGTTGAATTATGGAACTATTATTCTTATTGCTAAAGGGATGGGGGCTGATAAAATTCAGATGTATCGACCGATTTGTCTATTGAATGTGTTGTTTAAAGTCGTAACTAAGGTTATGAATAATAGAGCCATCCTAGTTGCCGATGAAGTCATTTCTAAGATCCAATCTGCCTTCATAAGAGGGAGGTTTATTCTAGATAGTGTGGTTATTTTACATGAAACAATGCATTACATTCATAAGAAGAAGAAAAATGGGATTTTCTTCAAAGTAGATTTTGAAAAAGCTTATGACAAGATTAATTGGGAATTTATGTTTTCAGTGTTGGAAATGAAAGGATTTCCAACAAAGTTTGTTGATTTGACTAGGAAAGTTGTAGAAAATGGTAAGGTTAATATTATGGTTAATGATAAAGTAGGTCCGTATTTTGTTACTAGAAAAGGGTTGCGCCAGGGAGATCCCTTTTCCCCCTTACTTTTCAATGTGGCGGCGGATGTGAAGGAGATATGCCCTAGAGGTAATAATAAAGTGGTTATTATTTATATCTTTGTGTTTATGATAAATGTTTATATACCATGCTATAATTGTATTAACCGAAACATTGGTACATGTGTGATATGTAGACAAACAAGAAGTCCCTAGTATGCCTCTTAAACTAGCTTGTTGATTAATGGATGATTAGTTTCATAATCATGAACATTGGATGTTATTAATAACAAGGTTATGTCATTGTATGAATGATGTAATGGACACACCCAATTAAGCGTAGCATAAGATCTCGTCATTAAGTTATTTGCTATAAGCTTTCGATACATAGTTACCTAGTCCTTATGACCATGAGATCATGTAAATCACTTATACCGGAAAGGTACTTTGATTACACCAAACACCACTGCGTAAATGGGTGGCTATAAAGGTGGGATTAAGTATCCGGAAAGTATGAGTTGAGGCATATGGATCAATAGTGGGATTTGTCCATCCCGATGACGGATAGATATACTCTGGGCCCTCTCGGTGGAATGTCGTCTAATGTCTTGCAAGCATATGAATAAGTTCATAAGAGACCACATACCACGGTACGAGTAAAGAGTACTTGTCGGAGACGAGGTTGAACAAGGTATAGAGTGATACCGAAGATCAAACCTCGGACAAGTAAAATATCGCGAGACAAAGAGAATTGGTATTGTATGTGAATGGTTCATTCGATCACTAAAGTCATCGTTGAATATGTGGGAGCCATTATGGATCTCCAGATCCCGCTATTGGTTATTGGTCGGAGTGAGTACTCAACCATGTCCGCATAGTTCACGAACCGTAGGGTGACACACTTAAAGTTGGATGTTGAAATGGTAGTACTTGAATATGGAATAGAGTTCGAATATTTGTTCGGAGTCCCGGATGAGATCCCGGACATCACGAGGAGTTCCGGAATGGTCCGGAGAATAAGATTCATATATAGGATGTCATTTTATGTGAATAAAATGATGCGGAAGGTTCTATGGAAGGTTCTAGAAGGTTCTAGAAAAGTCCGGAAGAAACCACCAAGGAAGGTGGAGTCCACTTGGGACTCCACCTCCATGGCCGCCAACCCTAGTGGGGAGGAGTCCCAAGTGGACTCCCCCGGGCCGCCCCCCCCTATGGAAGGTGGAATTCCCACCTCTAGTGGGAGGGAAAGTTTCCCACCATATGGAAGGTTTTGGTTTCGGGTCTTATTCGAAGACTTGGACACCAACACTTGGGATCCACCTATATAAACAAGGACCAAGGGAGGGGGCCGGCCACCCCAAGACCACAAGCTGGCCGCCCCCCATAGAGTGGCCGGCCACCCCTCCCAAACCCTAGCTTTGCTCCTCCACTTCATATTGCCCGCATAGCTTAGCGAAGCTCCGCCGGACTTCTACACCGCCACCGACACCACGCCGTCGTGCTGTCGGATTCAAGAGGAGCTACTACTTCCGCTGCCCGCTGGAACGGGAGGTGGACGTCGTCTTCATCAACAACCGAACGTGTGACCGAGTACGGAGGTGCTGCCCGTTCGTGGCGCCGGAACCGATCGTGATCAAGATCTTCTACGCGCTTTTGCAAGCGGCAAGTGATCGTCTACCGCAGCAACAAGAGCCTCCTCTTGTAGGCTTTGGAATCTCTTCAAGGGTTAGTCTCGACAATCCCCTCGTTGCTACCGTCTTCTAGATTGCATCTTGGCTTGGATTGCGTGTTCGCCGTAGGAAATTTTTTGTTTTCTATGCTACGTTATCCTACGTGGTATCAGAGCCGTGTCTATGCATAGATGGTTGCACGAGTAGAACACAATGGTTTTGTGGGCGTTGATGCTTATGTTGTCTTTAGTTTGAGTACTTTGCATCTTTGTGGCATAGTGGGATGAAGCGGCTCGGGCTAACTTTACATGACCGCGTTCATGAGATTTGCTCCACGCTCGACATGCAACTTGTATTGCATAAGTGGCTTTGCGGGTGTCTGTCTCTCCTACTATAGTGAAGATTCAATTTACTCTTCTATTGACAACACTAGTATCACCGTTGTGGTTCATGTTCGTAGGTAGATTAGATCTCACTCGAAAACCCTAAACCACGTAAAATATGCAAACCAAATTAGAGACGTCTAACTTGTTTTTGCAGGGTTTGGTGATGTGATATGGCCATAATGTGATGATGAATATGTATGAGATGATCATTATTGTATTGTGGCAACCGGCAGGAGCCTTATGGTTGTCTTTATATTTCATGTTGAGTAGTATTTCAAAGTAGTTGTAATAGTTGCTACATGAGGTGAACAATCATGAAGACGGCGCCATGGACCTTGACGCTACGCCGATGATGATGGAGATCATGCCCGTTGATGATGGAGATCATGTCCGTGCTTTGGAGATGAAGATCGAAGCGCAAAGACAAAGGGCCATATCATATCACATATGAACTGCATGTGATGTTAATCCTTTATGCATCTTATTTTGCTTAGATCGCGACGATAGCATTATAAGATGATCCCTCACATTAATATCAAGATAATAAAGTGTTCTTCCCTCGTATGCACCGTTGCATTGTTCGACGTTTTGAAGCATCTCGTGATGATCGGATGTGATAAACTCGATACAACAGTGTAAGCCATGTTGCACACGCGAATACTTGGGTTTGCTTGACGAGCCTAGCATGTACAGACATGGCCTCGGGACAATGGAAACCGAAAGGTTGAACACGAGTCATATGGATGATATGATCAACATGTTGATGTTCACCATTGAAACTACATCATCTCACGTGATGATCGGTTTTGGTGTAGTGGATTTGGATCGTGTACCACTTTACAACTATGAGGGATGTTGTATTAAGTGGGAGTTCATTAGTAATTAGATTAAAACATGAACTAATTATCATAAACATAGTCTGAGTAGTATTTTGAATTAATTTTGTAGTATTGGCATCCGTTTACTACTATGCGCTAGTCTTGTTATTGAGATAGAAATACTGTTAAAATCTGATAAGAAACTTTACGGATTAGTACCGTATTGTTAAAGAATCAAGAATTGATTAAGTCCTATTGCAAACTTTTAGTGAAACTCACTTTGTTGATTCAGAGAGCTATGGTTTCAATTAGTACCCAAAGTTATCTTGTCTCCGTGAAACTTGAAGTTCAAATCTGTTTGAAAAGTAAGGAGTTGAAAATTTAGTTTTCAGAAATAATCAAGGTATGAGATATATGTGATATCTAAGACCTTATTGCAAGATGATAGAATATAAATTTGGTGAGACTACATAAACTCATAAGTTTTATGGGAATGTATGAAGGTTGAAGACGCCAGGCGTCACAATCCTCCAACTATTGGAGCACTAACGATATTCGCATATCCATGAAGTTATCATCCTTAGCATGCACCGTTGCTAAGACTCGTCGTATCGAAGCATCACGTGATGATCGGGTGTTATAGATTCTACGTGTACTTACAATGGGTGCAAGCTAGATTTGCACATGCGAATACTAAGGTTAAACTTTACAAGCATAGCATGTATAGACATGGTCTTGGAAAGTCGTCATGAATTGATGGATAAAATTATGAGTGAAATTGTTCATCAGATTACAAAGTTACTAATAGTGAAATCTGCAACACTTGTCATATGATGATCAACTTGAACCTCAAGGTTATTGGTATTTGACCAACAAACTTAGAAGTTATTGATGTTGAAGTGTTTTTCTGAATAATGAGGAAAGCTAAAAGAGAAACTACAAAGGATATTTTGGCAGAAAGAAAGAAAAGACTAGAAAGTCTAGCTCAGGTGTATATAAATGATATACATGTTATGGATGTATTCTCGTTTTGGTCACACAAGAAAATTCTTGGGTATTTGTACCACATTGGTTGGTATGAAGTGTCATACAAAACAACGCAATACAAGAATACAATGGCCTAAGTGATGACAAGGAATATGATAGGTATGCACGTCTGGAACAAAAATAAAGTGTTATTATGTTCATCGTTGGCATTCTATCTAGCCCTTAGAATTTATAATAAAGAACTTAATAATTGTTATTTTGCTCTGGTCAAATGAAAACAATGAGTTGTTCAAATTATGACATTACTTCATGTATGATGGATAAGTTATTATAAATCTTAATGGTGAAACACACATACATAACACTGACGCTAAAATGCCATAAGGCAAATGATTTGAATTCCACTTATTTGTGGAACCGCCATTTAGGTCATGTTAGAAAGGAACGCATGAAGGAACTCCATGCAAATGGATTTTTGGAGTCACTTGATTTTTGAATCATTTGACGCTTGCAAATCTTTTCTAAAGAGAATGATTAAAATACCGTTCATAGGCCAAAAGTTGAACGGGCAACTAACTTAGTGGAAATATACATGATGATGTATGTAGTTCACTGGGCATAGTTGTGTGCGGGAGATTCTTCTACTTCATGAAAACTTCCAACAATGAATTGAGTATATATGTGGATATATTCAATAAGAAAGAAGTTTGAAACATTTGAATAGATTCAAATAAATTTCAGCATGAAGTGGAAATCATCGTAATAGAAAAGTCAAATATCTATGATTGGATCATGGTAGAAAATATTTGAATTACGAGTTTTAGCGAACATCTAAGAGAGTTATGAAATTGTTCTACAACTCACATTTCTTGGAGTATCATAATGATGATATAGTATCCAAGATATGTATCCAAACCTTGTTGGATTAATGATGAGATAAAATATTATGACGCCATTATATTTTTGTGGATTATGCTTTAGTGACTACCGCTTTTACACTGAATAGAGCATCATCATGATCCGTTGAAATGACACCATACGAGTTATGGCATGGGTATGAACCCTAATAGTCTTTCTTTAAATTTTGGTCTAAGAGTTTACAACCAAAATCGGATGAATGTCTTTGTTGGTTATCCCAGAGATTTAATTGGGAATTCTTCCCACGAGACAAAGACAAAAGTGTTTGTCAATGTTTCTTATTTCCGAGAAATTGTTTCTAGTGAAGTATTTGAGTGGGAGGACAATATAATTTGATAAGGTTTATGAACCTGAGCATAATGATCAGATAGCGCAGCATCGGAATTTGTTTCGGAAGCGGCCACAACGATCATGGCTCCCATGACTACAAAGTGTTTTAGCCATGGAGATCGAAGTACATATTGAACCTTGTAGGTATGGTTTACTTTGTGATCAAATAAATGATTTGTGAACAAAGGATTGATTTTGAATAATGATAAACCAACTACAAACAAAGAAGTTATGATGGGCCCTGACTCCGTTAAAATGGCCATGCGCCATGAAATCCATAATAGATGAATACTTTTGAAAGTAAATGGATCTATAGACTTGGATGAAATATCCTTAAAGAAGCTCGACTTATCGAAAAATTGTTTACGACAAAGTTCAAAGAGTTGACTACGATAAGATTAGATCTTCCGTAGCAATGCTTATAGTCTATGTGGATTATTCTAGTAATCACTACATATTTCTTTTATGAGATATGCTAGTAGGATGGCAAAATACACTACTTAAGAGAAGTGTGTATTAAAGGTGTATACAAGATACAACCAAGAGTTTTGCTGGTCCGTGGAATACTAGATAGGTATACGAACTTAAATTGGATGAAGTAAGTATCACGGAGTTAGAATCTTCACCAGATGAAATAGTCAAAGATTTTTTGATTTCATCAGAGACGATGAAGAGGCTTGCATTTGCAAGAAATTAAGTGGGAGCGCTAAGACACATTTATAATACTTTATGTAGGTGACATATAGTTGGTTATAAATGATGTAATTATATACTTGATTAAAAGGTTTCATTGAGAATTAACTTCAATGAAAGGATATGGACTGAAACAAATTTAGTGTCAAGATCTATGAAGATAGATTGAAACACATAAATAAGTTTAAGTCAAAGTACATATGATGGATATTGAAGTAGTTCAATATAGAAATATTAAGAAAATGTTCTTGTCATGTGAAGGTTTAACAAGACTTGAGTGTATCTGACACTCAATGAGTAAAAACACATGAGTGATTATAGATCACGAATAACATGTACACAATCGATATCATGTGCTATAAAGTGTTATGAGCATATACCAGAATGATTCATATGATGATCATTGGACGACAGTAAGAATATCCTTGAGTACTTTAGAAGAACTAAGGATATATATATAGTTTTGTATGAAAATGACAAACAAATCACTGTAAGGTGTTACACCGATATTGGTTTTGTCACATATAAAATATAATTACAATCTCAAATTAGACTAAGTGTTGTTTAAAAGGTAGCACAATGAGCTAGAAGTTGTCTATGCTAGATTTAGAAGAGTTCTAAATATTGTGACGGATTCTACAAAAGAAGGTAGAGTATGTCATTGTTTTGACAATGACAAAGGATGTTAAGTCAAGAGGTTCTTTGAGAACTTGGTGTAGTTCCGAGAGTCGAACTTTGAAGCTATATTGTATGTGACAATATTAGTGACATATTTCAGACCGCGGAATTAAGGTTCCACCAGAAGACCAAACATATAATACCGACTCATTTGGAAATGAGTGATGCGTTGAGACGCAAATGAATTACAAAATACATACGTTTCTGAGCGTGTCAGATCCGTTGACTAAAACCTCTCTCGTGAGCAATACATGATAAAGCACCAGAAGGCCAAGGTGTTATATCTTTACAAATGTAAACTAGATTATTGACTCTAGTGCAAGTGGGAGACTGAAGGAGATATGCCCTAGAGGTAATAATAAAGTGGTTATTATTTATATCTTTGTGTTTATGATAAATGTTTATATACCATGCTATAATTGTATTAACCGAAACATTGGTACATGTGTGATATGTAGACAAACAAGAAGTCCCTAGTATGCCTCTTAAACTAGCTTGTTGATTAATGGATGATTAGTTTCATAATCATGAACATTGGATGTTATTAATAACAAGGTTATGTCATTGTATGAATGATGTAATGGACACACCCAATTAAGCGTAGCATAAGATCTCGTCATTAAGTTATTTGCTATAAGCTTTCGATACATAGTTACCTAGTCCTTATGACCATGAGATCATGTAAATCACTTATACCGGAAAGGTACTTTGATTACACCAAACACCACTGCGTAAATGGGTGGCTATAAAGGTGGGATTAAGTATCCGGAAAGTATGAGTTGAGGCATATGGATCAATAGTGGGATTTGTCCATCCCGATGACGGATAGATATACTCTGGGCCCTCTCGGTGGAATGTCGTCTAATGTCTTGCAAGCATATGAATAAGTTCATAAGAGACCACATACCACGGTACGAGTAAAGAGTACTTGTCAGGAGACGAGGTTGAACAAGGTATAGAGTGATACCGAAGATCAAACCTCGGACAAGTAAAATATCGCGAGACAAAGGGAATTGGTATTGTATGTGAATGGTTCATTCGATCACTAAAGTCATCGTTGAATATGTGGGAGCCATTATGGATCTCCAGATCCCGCTATTGGTTATTGGTCGGAGTGAGTACTCAACCATGTCCGCATAGTTCACGAACCGTAGGGTGACACACTTAAAGTTGGATGTTGAAATGGTAGTACTTGAATATGGAATAGAGTTCGAATATTTGTTCGGAGTCCCGGATGAGATCCCGGACATCACGAGGAGTTCCGGAATGGTCCGGAATAAGATTCATATATAGGATGTCATTTTATGTGAATAAAATGATGCGGAAGGTTCTATGGAAGGTTCTAGAAGGTTCTAGAAAAGTCCGGAAGAAACCACCAAGGAAGGTGGAGTCCACTTGGGACTCCACCTCCATGGCCGGCCAACCCTAGTGGGGAGGAGTCCCAAGTGGACTCCCTTAGGGGGCCGGCCACCCCCCCTATGGAAGGTGGAATTCCCACCTCTAGTGGGAGGGAAAGTTTCCCACCATATGGAAGGTTTTGGTTTCGGGTCTTATTCGAAGACTTGGACACCAACACTTGGGATCCACCTATATAAACAAGGACCAAGGGAGGGGGCCGGCCACCCCAAGACCACAAGCTGGCCGCCCCCATAGAGTGGCCGGCCACCCTCCCAAACCCTAGCTTTGCTCCTCCACTTCATATTGCCCGCATAGCTTAGCGAAGCTCCGCCGGACTTCTACACCGCCACCGACACCACGCCGTCGTGCTGTCGGATTCAAGAGGAGCTACTACTTCCGCTGCCCGCTGGAACGGGAGGTGGACGTCGTCTTCATCAACAACCGAACGTGTGACCGAGTACGGAGGTGCCTGCCCGTTCGTGGCGCCGGAACCGATCGTGATCAAGATCTTCTACGCGCTTTGCAAGCGGCAAGTGATCGTCTACCGCAGCAACAAGAGCCTCCTCTTGTAGGCTTTGGAATCTCTTCAAGGGTTAGTCTCGACAATCCCCTCGTTGCTACCGTCTTCTAGATTGCATCTTGGCTTGGATTGTAGGAAATTTTTTGTTTTCTATGCTACGTTATCCTACAGGATGTTCTGGCAACATTAGTTTCAAGGGCCCAAGAACAAGGTTTTATAAAAGGATTGATACCTGAGATGTATGATGGTGGATTAACTTTATTACAATATGCGGATGATACAATTTTCGTGTTCGAGGATAAACTTGAGTATGCTAGGAATTTAAAAATCATTTTATGCACTTTTGAACATCTTACTGGGTTGAAGATTAACTTTTCTAAAAGTGAGGTTTACTACTTTGGTTCGGCTGTAGAAAAGCAAGAGGAATATGCGTATATATTCACTTGCAAAGTTGGAGAGGTGCCCTTTAGATATCTAGGGATGCCTGTACATTATAAGAGACTTTGTAAGATTGATTGGAGGCAAGGAAAAAGTAGAAAAAAATGTCCCTGTTGGCAAGGGGGTATGCTTTCTTTTGGTGGGAGAATAATTCTTACAGAGATTTGCCTTAGCATTGTGTCTGGTTTCATGATGTCTTTTTTTAGAGTTCCGAAAGGAGTGCTTAAACGTTTTGATTTCTTTAGGGCTCGGGTTTTATGGCAAGAAAGGGAAGGGGTTCGCAAATACCACCTTGTGAAATGGGCTGATGTGTGTCAGCCGAGGGATCAAGGTGGTTTGGGACTCACAAATCTTGATGTAAAAAACATTAGCTTACTTTGCAAATGGTTATGGAGATTAGAGAATGAGGAAGGGGATTGGCAAAAAATCTTAAAGTTTAAATACTTTAAGAATGGTATTATTACGCAAGATAGAAAATATGTTGGTTGCTCCCATTTTTGGTCAGGCTTGATGGAGGTAAAAGACGTTTTTTATAGCTGTTGTAAAAGGGTGTTAGGGGACGGATGCAAAACTAGATTCTGGGAAGATGTGTGGGTGGGAGAGAAACCGCTGTCTGTACTCTTCCCGAGACTTTATAACTTGACTTTCTCACAAGGTGTTTCGGTAGCTAGAGTGTTTGCACAAGATTTTAATTGCATTCATTTTAGAAGATGCTTGTATGGGGAGTCTCTGGAAATGTGGAACAAACTTTTGGACATGTGTGGTAGCACTACTTTGTCACAGGAGCTTGATAGGGTGAGTTGGAAGTTAACTAAATCGGGATTTTTTTTTGTTAAGTCGTTGTATACTTATCTGATGGCTAGGCGAGTTCTTTTTCCATATAAGATGATTTGGAGGTTGAAAATTCCTCTCAAGATCAAAGCATTTATCTGGTTGATAGTGAATAATAGAATCTTGACTAAGATTAACTTGGCCAAGAAAGGATGGAAAGGTAGTGTCATGTGTGAATTCTGTGGGGGAAATGAAGATATGAACCATCTGTTCTTTGAATGTCCCATGGCTAAATATAACTGGAATGTGGCTAGTTGTGCTTTGGGTATAGGGACAAAACCGGTGAACTTCTATGATTTGTGCCAAAATTGGCTCCAGAAGTTCACTGGCCGGGATAGGATTGTAGTTATGGTGGGTACAACAGCTTTGTTGTGGAATTTATGGAAGACAAGAAATGCATCTTGTTTTCAACGGAAATTTCCTAACAACCCTGCTGAAGTGATCCTTTCTATGTGTCGACTAATGGATGATTGGAATTTTCTTCAGAAAGAAAAGGTCCAAGAGCTCGTGCGACGAGTGTCTGAACGGATTCGGAGAATTGCGAGCGAGATGTTTTGCAGAAGACATGGGTGGGCGCCTATGACAAAAAGGATTTGTGACGGCTGACCCGCTTCATCCGGAAAAAGCTTGGATCCTTTATGTATAGAGACCTGCATGTCTTTATGGCTGTTATGTCTTGTTCAAAAGATGGTGTTGTTTTGTAGAGTTGATCCTGGAGATTTTAATTTTAATAACTGTTTAGATGGCTGGTCCTTTTAGTTTGTGTGACTGAGCCTGGAGGGTTTTGTTGTTGTGGCATACGTTTGGTTGTAATGCTGACTCCAATTTCTTAATTGAAATTGGGGGCCATGTGGCCCCTACAATCAAAAAAAAATCTCTCTTAACATGCTCATTAATTAATTGTACTCCCTCCATCCATGTAAGGATTTAGGATCGATTTTTTCGCAATGTTTTTAGGACAACTATTTTGTACTGGTCTGTCTGTTAGTTTTCACGTTTATTCACTCGGGTAACTTTATTTTCAGTTAATGAAATATGTGGTTGCTCTAAAAAAAATTAGCTAAACACGGGACGGGATCACGGGAGAATAGAACCGCGCGGTGGATAGATAGCGGAAGATCGAGCGACACTAGTTAGACCATGTCAGTCTGTCAAACTAAAGATTGATCACGAATCCAAGTAAAGTGTTTCAATCTTCACAGTGGATTATCGAAGCACGTCTTAAGACCTAAAATGGTTTTTAATGGTTTTTTACCAATCATATTTCCAATGCAGGGGAGGTTTGTGAGTCCAGAGGAGACAAAGATAGAAGGCACCCGCACCTCTCCGCTCCTCGCAGCGTATGATGCAAGCTCCTCTTTGTTCCTCCCCGCGCTGCCGATCCGTGACCTCCCCGTGCCGCCGATCCGCAAACACTTCTGAGATCTCGGCAGCGGGCGAGCATGGAGGACCACTCAGGTTCTCAGGTGTCGTGCGGACAAGCGGGATCTCGGAGATCTCATTCCCTTCAGGAGGATCTCTACGTCCTGGACAAGTGGCATCGTCGGGTACTTATTCTCCGCGTGTGTCTGGCTTCCCGGTGGAGAGGTAAATGTCGGGCGAGCAGGTGACGGAGGGTTCTTCGAAGCAGAGACCAGGGTGGGACCTATCAAGCTACCTTCTTCGGATCCAACTCGGAATGCATGCATCCGGGAGGAGGTGATGCGTCTACAGGACTTGGCGAGAAGACTCCAGGCAAGGCTCGATGCGGCGATGACGCTGCCTCCACCGTAGGGGATGTTTTCTCGCTTCATGTGGTTGATAATAACCTTGCGGGACGTGACGCTTCCATGGCGGGAGGTAAGGTGTTTGAGGAAGGTGAGCTTCCTTGCGCTCCGGGTGGCTTTGTTGTTTCTTCTTCAAGAGTGACTAGCTTGTGTGCTACCTTCGGCCAGAATTCTATGAGAAATTTGAGCCAATTTCATGATGGAATTTTGGTGATCCGACATGATCAGAGATGGGTGATGTTGGTCAACGAAATGGAATAGGTGGTGGAATCAAGGTTCCTGCATGTTGGCGAGGTGATTTAAGTGGGGCTCCTTTCAACTTTTCTCTTTTCTCGGCCAGAATTCCGGCGACCCCTCTGTCGCCAGCATCTTTGTTTATGGATGATCACAAAGGGAAATATGGCTTCATACATCCGGGATAGTTTCAGGCAGGCAAGCAAACAAGAAAATGAGAGATCTTTATTCGAGTAGGACATTCGTGGCTAACATAAGGCCCCCCACTAAGACAGTGGTTGCTCGGTTAAATACCCAGACCGACCTAGCTTCTACTCATTTCGGTTCTCTCTATTCTCATTTCTGGTCTAGATCTAGGGTTCTTCAGCACTTGAAAAACAACCACCGGTGAATTCGTGGTGGAAAGGGAAAGTTGGAGGCGATCCTAGGTCCTTTGCGCAAGTGGTTTCCTCACCCTCTCTGCTTCCTCTTTTGTTGAGCGAGATGGGAGACTGTGGTCATGGTCGTTTTGGGGGATCTGACCGTGGCGGCGGTGCGGGGAGGTATCCTAACTCCAATCGACCTCCGTAGAATAATAATATAGTTTGGGAACGAGAATATGCTGAAGGGATGGGACATAGCTCTTGTAGTAATGGATCTGAATCTAACACTCGTTGGGAGGCGGTGACAGCTAGGGAGGAATCCTGTTAATATGGGGAATAAACAAGGGGGTTCTCTCACGGTCGTCCGCCGATTATGTTAGCAGTCAGAGGTGATCTAGAGGATCGATGTATGAAGGTTTTCACTGGAGCTCCTTTAAGATGACCTCAAATGAAGAAGTGATATAAGCGAAAGTCGTGCGTCTCATCAAAATAAGCAACTTTGATTTTTGGATCATCTCAATCCGAGGTCATATATGATGTCCAGAGCTAGAACAAGAAACATGACTCAGAGTGAAGAGGATAAGTCCTATGCGAGTTTAGAAATTCTAGTTAAGAATGAGGCAAGAGAGGACAAGTCCGGCCTACATTCAGCTCATGCCGAGTTCGAACCAAATTTAACAAAGGGGAAAAAGAACGTTAAGATTAACTCGGATGGTAAAGTGGTTGATGCGCGTAAATGTACACGTCCGTTGGGAACCCCAAGAGGAAGGTATGATGCGCACAGTGGCAAGTTTTCCCTCAGAAAGAAACCAAGGTTGATCGAACCAGGAGGAGCCAAGAAGCACGTTGAAGGTTGATGGTTGCGAAATGTGATGCGGCGCAACAACAGGGATTCCGACGCCAACGTGGAACTGCACAACAAACCAAAGTACTTTGCCCCAAAGTGAGGTTGTCAATCTCACCGGCTTGCTGTAACAAAGGATTAAACGTATCGAGTGGAAGATGTTTGCAAAAAACAGTAAACACAATTGCAGATTGTATGCTATGTAAAGAATAGGACCGGGTCCACAGTTCACTAGAGGTGTCTCTCCCATAAGATAAAGCATGTTGGGTGAACAAATTACAGTCGGGCAATTGACAAATAGAGAAAGGCATAACAATGCATATACATGATATGATAAATATAGTGAGATTTAATTGGGCATTACGACAAAGTACATAGACCGCCATCCAATGCATCTATGCCTAAAAAGTCCACCTTCAGGTTATCATCCGAACCCCCTCCTATTAAGTTGCAAAGCAAGACAATTGCATTAAGTATGGTGCGTAATGTAATTGACAACTACATCCTTAGACATAGAATCAATGTTTTATCCCTAGTGGCAACAGACATCCACAACCTTAGAACTTTCGTCACTGTCCCAGATTCAATGGAGGCATGAACCCACTATCGAGCATAAATACTCCCTCTTAAGAGTAAAACTTGGCCAGAGCCTCTACTAGTAACGGAGAGCATGCAAGATCATAAACAACACATAAACAATAGATTGATAATCACCATAATCATAGTACTCTCTATCCATCGGATCCCGACAAACACAACATATAGAATTACAGATAGATGATCTTGATCATGTTAGGCAGCTCACAAGATCCAACAATGAAGCATAACAAGGAGAAGACGACCATCTAGCTACTGCTATGGACCCATGGTCCAGGGGGTGACTCACTCATCACTCCGGAGGCGACCATGGCGGTGTAGAGTCCTCCGGAGATGATCCCCTCCGGCAGGGTGCGGAGGCGATCTCTGAATCCCCGAGATGGGATTCGCGGCGGCGGCGTCTGGAAGGTTTTCCGTATCGTGGCTCTTGGTACTGGGGGTTTCGCGACGGAGGCTTTAAGTAGCGGAAGGTCAACGCGGGGGCCACACGAGGGGCCTAGGGGGTAGGTCGGCGCGGCCAGGGCTTGGATCAGGAAATAGAATAAAAAGGTCATTATTGTCCATTATGCCAAACTAGTGTAAACAAGAAACCAAATGTCGCAATTGCAGAGTCTAAAGGAAATAGCTTCGAGTACACACACAATGGCGGAAAAGTAGTACTGGAACCGGAGTGTAAGTGCCTTTTACCTTTCCTCCCGGCAACGGCGCCGAAAAGTGCTTGGCGCGTAGTTGACGAGGGAGGAAAAGTGCTTAGTTGCCGGGCTTGCCAATGTGTGAGTGTTTGCCCTTTTCCCAACGGCGCCTAAAAGTGCTTGATGTCTACGGGTGCTTCTATTCTTGTAGACAGTGTTGGGCCCCCAAGAGCGAGGTTTGTAGAACAAAGCAAGTTTCCCTTAAGTGGATCACCCAAGGTTTATCGAACTCAGGAGGAAGAGGTCAAAGATATCCCTCTCAAGCAACCCGCAACCACAAAGCAAGAAGTCTCTTGTGTCCCCAACACACCTAATAGGTGCACTAGTTCGGCGAAGAGATAGTGAAATACAAGTGGTATGAATGAATATGAGCAGTAGTACGGCGCCAAAAAAACTCGCTGGCGTGCAGTTGATGGTAGTAATATTGCGGGAAGTAAACATGCAGTAGAATAGTAAACAAGCAGCGATAACAGTATTTAGGAACAATGCCTAGGGACCATACTTTCACTAGTGGACACTCTCAACATTGATCGCATAATAAATACTTCTTCTCATATGTGCTACATACACTCTTGTTTGATAATGAACACATTGCGTAGGATTACACGAACCCTCAATGCCGGAGTTAACAAGCTCCACAATTCCATGTTCATATTTAAGTAACCTTAGAGCATAATAGATCATTGCTAAATAAACCAAGAACTAACATAGTGCACACGATGTCCATATTACACTATGAAGGAGGAATAGATCACATCAATACTATCATAATGATAATTAACTCCACAATCTACAAGAGATCGTGATCATAGCCTACGACAAGAACCACAGGGTGCACACACTAATCACCTTTACACCAAGTAGGAGGAATAGAACTACTTTAATAACATCACATGAGTAGCACACAACTAGTAGCGATACAAAGCTCATCATATGGATCTCAATCATGTAAAGCAGCTCATGAGATCATTGTATTGGAGTACAGAGAGAGAGATTAACCACATAGCTACGGTAGAGCCCTCAGCCCGGGGGTGAATTACCCTCCTCATCATGGAGGCAGCGATGGCGGTGAAGATGGCGGTGGAGACGGCTTCCGGGGCAATTCCCCGTCCGGCGTGCCAGAGACTTCTGTCCCCCGAATCTTGATTTCGCGATGGCGGCGCTCTGGAAGGTTTTCTCCGTATCGTGGGTCTCCGTCGGGGTTTTTAGGTCAGGAGGCTTAAATAGGCGAAGAGAGGGAGTCGAAGGGGCCACGGGGTGCCCACACCCTGGGGCGCGCCCCCGGCCCGCGCCGGGTGTGGTGTGGGGCCCTGGCTCCCCTCTCATCCTCCTCCGGTGCTGGAAGCTTCCGGAAAAATAGGAACTTGGGCGATTTCGTCCGATTCGAGAATATTTCGTTACTAGTAAAAAAAAAAAAAAAAACAGCAACTGGCCTTCGGCATCTCGTCAATAGGTTAGTTCCGAAAACGCATAATAATGACATATAATGTGTATAAAACATGTAGATATCATCAATAAAGTGGCATGGAACATAAGAAATTATCGATACGACGGAGACGTATCAGCATCCCCAAGCTTAGTTGCTCGTCCGAGCAGGTAAAACGATAACAAAGATAATTTCTGAAGTGACATGCCATCATAACCTTGATCATACTATTGTAAGCATATGAGATAAATGCAGAGATTCGAAGCAATGATGAAGATAATGAGTAAACAAATGAATCACATAACAAAGACTTTTCATGAATAATACTTTCAAGACAAGCATCAATGAGTCTTGCATAAGAGTTAACTCATAAGCAATAAATTCTTAGTAGAAAGCTTTGAAACAACACAAAGGAAGATATAAGTTTCAGCGGTTGCTTTCAACTTTAACATGTATATCTCATGGATAATTGTCAACACAAAGTAATATAACAAGTGCAATAGGTAAACATGTAAGAATCAATGCACACAGTTCACACAAGTGTTTGCTTCTAAGATAGAAAGAATAGGTAAACTGACTCAACAATAAAGTAAAAGAATGGTCCTTCAAAGAGGAAAGCATCGATTGCTATATTTGTGCTAGAGCTTTGATTTTCAAAACATATAGAGAGCATAAAAGTAAAGTTTTGAGGAGTGTTTGTTGTTGTCAACGAATGGTAGCGGTACTCTAACCCCCTTGCCAAACAAACCTTCAAAGAGCGGCTCCCATTTTATTTTTTTTTTGGGTGGCACTCCTTCCAACCTTTCTTTCACAAACCATGGCTAACCGAATCCTCGGGTGCCTGCCAACAATCTCATACCATGAAGGAGTGCCTTTTTATTTTAGTTTTATTATGATGACACTCCTCCCCACCTTTGCTTTCTCAAGCCATGGCTAACCGAATCCTTCGGGTGCCGTCCAACAATCACATACCATGGAGGAGTGTCTATTTTTGTTAATTAATTTGGGACTGGGAATCCCATTGCCAGCTCTTTTGCAAAGTTATTGGATAAGCGGATGAAGCCACTAGTCCATTGGTGAAAGTTGCCCAACAAGATTGAAAGATAAACACCACATACTTCCTCATGAGCTATTAAACATTGACACAAATAAGAGGTAATAACTTTTGAATTGTTTAAAGGTAGCACTCAAGCAATTTACTTTGGAATGGCGGAGAAATACCATGTAGTAGGTAGGTATGGTGGACACAAATGGCATGAATATTGGCTCAAGTATTTGGATGCATGAGAAGTATTCCCTCTCGATACAAGGTTTAGGCTAGCAAGGTTATTTGAAGCAAACTCAAGTATAAAATGGTGCAGCAAGACTCACATATAAACATATTGTAAGCATTATAAGACTTTACATCGTCTCCTTGTTGTTCAAACGCCTCAACCAGAAAATATCTAGACTTAGAGAGACCAATCATGCAAACCAAATTTTAACAAGCTCTATGTAATTATTCATTAATGGGTACAAGGTACATGATGCAAGAGCTTAAAAAAGATCTATATGAGCACAACAATTACCAAGTTTCACATTATTCAAGACATTATACCAATTACTACATGTAGCATTTCCCGTTTCCAACCATATAGCAATTAACGCAGTTTCAACCTTCGCCATGAAAATTAAAAGCTAAGAACACATGTGTTCATACGAACCAGCGGAGCGTGTCTCTCTCCCAAACAATCATTTATTCAAACAAAAACAAAAACAAAAGCATACAGACGCTCCAAGTAAAGTATATAAGATGTGACCGAATAAAAATATAGTTTCAAGAGAAGGAACGATACTTTGTCGATGAAGAAGGGGATGCCTTGGGCATCCCCAAGCTTAGATGCTTGAGTCTTCTTGAAATATGCAGGGATGAACCAAGGGGCATCCCCAAGCTTAAACTTTTCATTCTTCTTGATCGTAGTATATCATCCTCCTCTCTTGACCCTTGAAAACTTCCTTCACACCAAACTTCAAGCAAACTCATTAGAGGGTTAGTGCATAATCAAAAATTCACATGTTCAGAGGTGACACAAACATTCTTTTCACTTCTGGACATTGCATAAAGCTACTGGACATTAATGGATCAAAGAAATGAATCCAACATAGCAAAAGAGGCAATGCGAAATAAAAGGCAGAATCTGTCAAAAACATAACAGTCCGTAAAGACGAATTTAAAGCTGGCACCAGACTTGCTCAAATGGAAAAACTCAAAACTAATGAAAGTTGCGTACATATCTGAGGATCACGCTCAAATTGGCAGATTTTTCGAATTTTCTACAGAAAACTGTGCCCAGATTCGTGATAGACAGCAATGCTGTTTCTGCGCAGCGATCCCAAATATAACATCAACTTTGACATAGAAACTTTACTTGGCACAAAAACATGATAAGGAGAGGTTGCTACAGTAGTAAACAACTTCCAAGACACAAATATAAAACAAAGTACTGTAGCAAAATAACACATGGGTTATCTCCCAAGAAGTTCTTTCTTTATAGCCATTAAGATGGGCTCAGCAGTTTTAATGATGATGTTCTCATGAAAATAGACAATGAAGCAAAAGAGAACATCAAGAGGAAAATTCAAAACACATTTAAGTCTAACATGCTTCCTATGCGTAGGAATCTTGTAAATAAACAAGTTCATGAAAAGCAAAGTAACAAGCATAGGAAGATAAAACAAGTGTAGCTTCAAAAATTTCAGCACATAGAGAGGTGTTTTAGTAACATGAAAATTTCTACAACCATATTTTCCTCTCTCATAATAACTTTCAGTAGCATCATGAGCAAACTCAGCAATATAACTATCACTTAAAGCATTCTTATCATGAGTCTCATGCATAAAATAATTACTACTCCCAACATAAGCATAGTCATTCTTATTAATTGTAGTGGGAGCAAATTCAACAAAGTAGCTATCAAATATAGGAGGTATATTGTAATCATAATCAATTTTATCCTCCATAACAGGTGGTAACAAAAGACTACTATCATTATAATCATCATAAATGGGAGGCAAATTATCATCAAAGTAAATTTTCTCCTCAATGCTTGGGGGACTAAAAATATCATGCTCATCAAAGCCAGCTTCCCCAAGCTTAGAATTTTCCATAGCATTAGCAACAATAGTGTTCAAAGCATTCATATTAATATGTTCCATGGGTTTTTTAATTTTCGCATCAAACCATCCATGTCTTAAATCAGGAAATAGAATAAAAAGGTCATTATTGTCCATTATGCCAAACTAGTGTAAACAAGAAACCAAATGTCGCAATTGCAGAGTCTAAAGGAAATAGCTTCGAGTACACACACAATGGCGCCAGAAAAGTACTGTTACTGGAACCGGAGTGTAAGTGCCTTTACCTTTCCTCCCGGCAACGGCGCCGAAAAGTGCTTGGCGCGTAGTTGACGAGGGAGGAAAAGTGCTTAGTTGCCGGGCTTGCCAATGTGTGAGTGCCGTTTACCTTCCTCCCCGGCAACGGCGCCGAAAAGTGCTTGATGTCTACGGGTGCTTCTATTCTTGTAGAGAGTGTTGGGCCCCAAGAGCAGAGGTTTGTAGAACAGCAACAAGTTTCCCTTAAGTGGATCACCCAAGGTTTATCGAACTCGGGAGGAAGAGGTCAAAGATATCCCTCTCAAGCAACCCTGCAACCACAAAGCAAGAAGTCTCTTGTGTCCCCAACACACCTAATAGGTGCACTAGTTCGGCGAAGAGATAGTGAAATACAAGTGGTATGAATGAATATGAGCAGTAGTACGGCGCGAAAATAACTGCTGGCGTGCGTTGATGGTAGTAATGCGGGAAGTAAACATGCGTAGAATAGTAAACAAGCAGCGATACAGTATTTAGGAACAAGGCCTAGGGACCATACTTTCACTAGTGGACACTCTCAACATTGATCGCATAATAAATACTTCTTCTCATATGTGCTACATACACTCTTGTTTGATAATGAACACATTGCGTAGGATTACACGAACCCTCAATGCCGGAGTTAACAAGCTCCACAATTCCATGTTCATATTTAAGTAACCTTAGAGCATAATAGATCATTGCTAAATAAACCAAGAACTAACATAGTGCACACGATGTCCATATTACACTATGAAGGAGGAATAGATCACATCAATACTATCATAATGATAATTAACTCCACAATCTACAAGAGATCGTGATCATAGCCTACGACAAGAACCACAGGGTGCACACACTAATCACCTTTACACCAAGTAGGAGGAATAGAACTACTTTAATAACATCACATGAGTAGCACACAACTAGTAGCGATACAAAGCTCATCATATGGATCTCAATCATGTAAAGCAGCTCATGAGATCATTGTATTGGAGTACAGAGAGAGAGATTAACCACATAGCTACGGTAGAGCCCTCAGCCCGGGGTGAATTACTCCCTCCTCATCATGGAGGCAGCGATGGCGGTGAAGATGGCGGTGGAGACGGCTTCGGGGCAATCCCCGTCCGGCGGCGTGCCGAACAGACTTCTGTCCCCCGAATCTTGATTTCGCGATGGCGGCGGCTCTGGAAGGTTTTCTCCGTATCGTGGGTCTCCGTCGGGTTTTTAGGTCAGGGAGGCTTAAATAGGCGAAGAGAGGAGTCGGAGGGGCCACGGGGTGCCCACACCCTAGGGGCGCGCCCCCCCCGGCCCGGGTGTGTGGCCCCCCGGCTCCCCTCTCATCCTCCTCCGGTGCTGAAGCTCCGGAAAAATAGGAACTTGGGCGGTGATTTCGTCCGATTCGAGAATATTTCGTTACTAGGATTTCGAAACCAAAACAGCAGAAAAGCAACTGGCCTTTCGGCATCTCGTCAATAGGTTAGTTCCGGAAAACGCATAATAATGACATATAATGTGTATAAAACATGTAGATATCATCAATAAAGTGGCATGGAACATAAGAAATTATCGATACGACGGAGACGTATCACCGCCCTAGCCCCTGGCTGCCTCGTGGCCCCACTTCGTTATCTCTTCGGTCTTCTGGAAGCTTCGTGCAAAAATAGGACCTGGGCGAAAGTTTCGTCCAATTCGAGAATATTTCCTTACTAGGATTTGAAACCAAAAACAGCAGAAACAGCAATCGGCATCTTGTTAATAGGTTAGTTCCAGAAAATGCATAAATATGACATATAATGTGCATAAAACATGTAGGTATCATCAATAAAGTAGCATGGAACATAAGAAATTATCGATACGTTGGAGACGTATCAGCATCCCAAGCTTAGTTCTGCTCGTCCCGAGCAGGTAAAACGATAACAAAGATAATTTGAAGTGACATGCCATCATAATCTTGATCATACTATTTGTAAACATATGTAATGAATGCAGCGATCAAAACAAAAGTAATGACATGAGTAAACAAATGAATCATATGACAAAGACTTTTCATGAATAGTACTTCAAGACAAGCATCAATAAGTCTTGCATAAGAGTTAACTCATAAAGCAATAAATCAAAGTAAAGGTGTTGAAGCAACACATAGGAAGATTAAGTTTCAGCGGTTGCTTTCAACTTATAACATGTATATCTCATGGATATTGTCAACATAAAGTAATATAACAAGTGCAATATGCAAGTATGTAGGAATCAATGCACAGTTCACACAAGTGTTTGCTTCTTAAGTGGAAGGAGATAGGTAAACTGACTCAATAATAAAAGTAAAAGAATGGTCCTTCAAGAGGAAAGCATCGATTGCTGTATTTGTGCTAGAGCTTTTATTTTGAAAACATGAAACAATTTTGTCAACGGTAGTAATAAAGCATATGAGTTATGTAAATTATATCTTACAAGTTGCAAGCCTCATGCATAGTATACTAATAGTGTCCGCACCTCGTCCTACTTAGCTTGGACTACCGGATCTTTGCATGCCATGTTTCAACCAAGTGTCACAAAGGGGTACCATGCCCTGTACAAAGGTCTAAGGAGAATGCTCGCATTTTGGATTTCTCGCTTTTGATTATTCTCAACTTAGACATCGATACCGGGACAACATGGACAACAGATAATGGACTCCTCTTAAATGCATAAGCATGTAGCAAAGTTATTATTCTCATATGAGATTGAGGATATATGTCCAAACTGAAACTTCCACCATGATTCATGGCTTTAGTTAGCGGCCCAATGTTCTTCTCTAACAATTTTGCATGCTCCAACCACTAAAATGATAGATCCTTCAGACAAGACGGACATGCATAGCAACTCACATGATATTCAACAATAGTTGATGGCGTTCCCAGAAGCATGGTTATCGCACAACAAGCAACTTAATAAAATATAAAGTGCATAAGTACATATTCAATACTACGATAGTTTTTAAGGCTATTTTGTCCCATGAGCTATATATTGCAAAGGTGAATGATGGAATTTTAAAGGTAGCACTCAAGCAATTTACTTTGGAATGGCGGAGAAATACCATGTAGTAGGTAGGTATGGTGGACACAAATGGCATAGTAGTTGGCTCAAGGATTTTGGATGCATGAGAAGTATTCCCTCTCGATACAAGGTTTAGGCTAGCAAGGTTATTTGAAGCAAACTCAAGGATGAACAGGTGCAGCAAAACTCACATAAAAGACATATTGTAAACATTATAAGACTCTACACCGTCTTCCTTGTTATTCAAAACTCAATACTAGATATTATCTAGACCTTAGAGAGACCAAATATGCAAATCAAATTTTAGCAAGCTCTATGTATTTCTTCATTAATGGGTGCAAAGCATATGATGCAAGAGCTTAAACATGAGCACAACAATTGCCAAGTATCACATTATCCAAGACATTTTAGAATTACTACATGTAGCATTTTCCAATTCCAACCATATAACAATTTAACGAAGGAGAAACTTCGCCATGAACATTATGAGTAAGGCCTAAGGACACATGTGTCCATATGCAACAGCGGAGCGTGTCTCTCTCCCACAAAGTGAATGCTAGGATCCATTTTATTCAAACAAAAAAAAAACAAAAACAAACCGACGCTCCAAGTAAAGAACACAAGATGTGATTGAATAAAAATATAGTTTCAGGGGAGGAACCTGATGATGTTGTCGATGAAGAAGGGGATGCCTTGGGCATCCCCAAGCTTAGACGCTTGAGTCTTCTTAAAATATGCAGGGGTGAACCACGGGGCATCCCCAAGCTTAGAGCTTTCACTCCTCTTGATCATAGTATATCATTCTCCTCTCTTGACCCTTGAAAACTTCCTTCACACCAAACTTCAAGCAAACTCATTAGAGGGTTAGTGCACAATTAATAATTCACTCATTCAGAGGTGACACAAACATTCTTTTCACTTCTGGACATTGCATAAAGCTACTGGACATTAATGGATCAAAGAAATAAATCCAACATAGCAAAAGAGGCAATGCGAAATAAAAGGCAGAATCTGTCAAAAAGAACAGTCCGTAAAGACGAATTTAAAGTGGCACCAGACTTGCTCAAATGGAAAAACTCAAAACTAATGAAAGTTGCGTACATATCTGAGGATCACGCTCGTAAATTGGCAGATTTTTTCGAATTTTCTATGGAGAACTGTGCCCAGATTCGTGACAGACAGCAATGCTGTTTCTGCGCAGCGATCCCAAATATAACATCAACTTTAACATTGAAACTTTACTTGGCACAAAAATATGATAAGGAGAGGTTGCTACAGTAGTAAACAACTTCCAAGACTCAACAAAACAAAAAATTTCTGTAGGTAAAAACATGGGTTGTCTCCCATAAGCGCTTTTCTTTAACGCCTTTCAGCTAGGCGCAGAAAGTGCAAATCAAGTAACATCAAGAGATGAAGCATCAACATCATTACCAGGGGTGTTGGGAGTTTTCTCAACCAAGCATAGTATGTTTGATATATAAGTTTTAGCGTCTCCCTTTTCATTAGTCTTAGGCTTGCTACTCTCATCGAACAAATTTTCGGGAACAAGCCAAGCATAGTTATTTTCTAGTGCATCATTCATAGCTAGGAGTTTACATGGTATTGGTGCTTTGATCTCCCCACCATCATTAATGTTATTAGTGTACCTTATTCTATCCATGTCCATTTTTTCAAGGAGACCAATAAAATTGGTATGAGAACCTAGCATATTAAATTTAGCAAAAACCTTTCTAGCCTCTCTTGCTAGACCGCCAAATTCTCTAAGAAGAGTTTCTAGAACAAAATCTTTCTTTTCCCCTTCTTCCATATCACCAAGTGTAAGAAACATGTGTTGGATTATAGGATTGAGATTAACAAATTTAGTTTCCAACATGCGAACTAAAGCAGCAGCAGCAATTTCATAGGTAGGTGCAAGTTCTACCAAGTGTTTATCTTCAAAATTTTCAGTAATACTAACATGATTGAAAAATTCTTCTATATTATTTCTCCCGACTATGGACCCACGTCCTACCGGTATGTCTTTTGTGGTGAAATTAAAAGGAAACATGATGCAATAAGCAAAAAGTAAACTAGGCAAATAAAGTAAAGACAAGTAACTAATTTTTTGTGTGTTTTTGATATAGAGAGCAAGACAGTAAATAAAGTAAAACTAGCGACTAATTTTTTTGTGTTTTGTTTAGGTGCAGCAAACAAAGTAGTAAATAAAATAAAGCAAGACAAAAACAAAGTAAAGAGATTGAGAAGTGGAGACTCCCCTTGCAGCGTGTCTTGATCTCCCGGCAACGGCGCCAAACAGTGCTTGATGCGCGTAAATGTACACGTCCGTTGGGAACCCCAAGAGGAAAGTATGATGCGCACAGTGGCAAGAAACCAAGGTTGATCAGAAGGAGGAGCCAAGAAGCACGTTGAAGGTTGATGGTCGCGAAATGATGCGGCGCAACAACAGGGATTCCCGCCAACGCGGAATCTGCACAACAAAACCAAAGTACTTTGCCCCAACGAAAGTGAGGTTGTCAATCTCACCGGCTTGCTGTAACAAAGGATTAAACGTATCGAGTGGAAGATGTTTGCAAAGAAAACAGAAACACAATTGCAGATTGTATGCTATGTAAAGAATAGGACCGGGGTCCACAGTTCACTAGAGGTGTCTCTCCCATAAGATAAAGCATGTTGGGTGAACAAATTACGGGCAATTGACAAATAGAGAAAGGCATAACAATGCATATACATGATATGATAAATATAGTGAGATTTAATTGGGCATTACGACAAAGTACATAGACCGCCATCCAACCGCATCTATGCCTAAAAGTCCACCTTCAGGTTATCATCCGAACCCCTCCGTATTAAGTTGCAAAGCAACGACAATTGCATTAAGTATGGTGCGTAATGTAATCGACAACTACATCCTTAGACATAGAATCAATGTTTTATCCCTAGTGGCAACAGCACATCCACAACCTTAGAACTTTCTGTCACTGTCCCAGATTCAATGGAGGCATGAACCCACTATCGAGCATAAATACTCCCTCTTGGAGTTAAGAGTAAAAACTTGGCCAGAGCCTCTACTAGTAACGGAGAGCATGCAAGATCATAAACAACACATAAACAATAGATTGATAATCACCATAATCATAGTACTCTCTATCCATCGGATCCCGACAAACACAACATATAGAATTACAGATAGATGATCTTGATCATGTTAGGCAGCTCACAAGATCCAACAATGAAGCATAACAAGGAGAAGACGACCATCTAGCTACTGCTATGGACCCATGGTCCAGGGTGAACTACTCACTCATCACTCCGGAGGCGACCATGGCGGTGTAGAGTCCTCCGGGAGATGAATCCCCTCTCCGGCAGGTGCCGGAGGCGATCTCTGAATCCCCGAGATGGGATTCGCGGCGGCGGCGTCTGGAAGGTTTTCCGTATCGTGGCTCGGTACTGCGGGTTTGCGACGGAGGCTTTAAGTAGGCGGAAGGTCAACGCGGGGGCCACACGAGGGGCCTAGGGGGTAGTCGCGCCGGGCTTGGGCCGCGCCGCTAGCCCCTGGCTGTCTCGTGGTCCCACTTCGTTATCTCTTCGGTCTTGGAAGCTTCGTGCAAAAATAGGACCCTGGGCGAAAGTTTCGTCCAATTCCGAGAATATTTCCTTACTAGGATTTCTAAACCAAAAACAGCAGAAACAGCAACTGGCTCTTCGGCATCTTGTTAATAGGTTAGTTCCGAAAATGCATAAATATGACATATAATGTGCATAAAACATGTAGGTATCATCAATAAAGTAGCATGGAACATAAGAAATTATCGATACGTTGGAGACGTATCAGTGGTCAACATGAAAGTTCTTTTTTTTTAGACGAACAATTTTGTTGTTTACGATATTTTGATTTGAGGTCGTTTACTGCCTCAAAGTAGCCCCGCAAGGTATGCCAGTTTTAAATCGAACAGTTTTGAAAAGTTCGGTCCAAACCATGACCCAAACTAGGTTTTGGACATAAATCCAACCCTCTATCTTGCACGGAAAGTCCAGCCGCTCCTTATATATTTGAGGGTGCATGCCGATTGAACCAACACCAATCGAACAAACCAATCTACTACTTTTTTATACTCATCTATTTTTATCTCTCTCCCTTGTATCTTTCTTCTCGTTATGTTCTTCATGATTGGAGGCTGCGAATCCATGAGGTCCTAGGGGCGGTCAGGCCAACCTAGGGCAGCCCATAGCCGCCGCGCACCCTGACGGGGTCCCTCCCGGGCGAGCGGGGTTTCGGGTCTCAAAAGAGCATGTCGGACTGTCTTGCGTATCGCGCTTTCGACGAGCCTTCCTCGGCGCGTGCTGACGCGCATCACGCTCGGCATCAAGGGTACATGGTGACGTGTTCGTGTGCGAAAACACTTTTTGGCGACTCCGCTGGGAACGAAGCTTCGAACGGTCTCCAACATGTTCTTTCTACGAAAAGATCGTCATCAAGAGGCTGCAATCTACAACGGTATCATGAATCCACAATCTCCTTATGTAGATGCAAACAACTCTTATATTATTGATGTTGCTAGATCCTCTAATATATATACTGTATCGGCTAACCCTAGATCTTACTATGTGCAAAAGCCGATGCAAAATAATCTCCATACTTTTAGCAACTTGCAACAGTTATCGACTTCTCATGCATCGGCAACCCAAGAAGTTCATATGCTAATGAACAACATGATGAGTTAAGTTAATCAATATGAAACACCCAATGTTAGAAATTTTAGTAGCATGCAAGGTATTGATTCATCATTTTATTCATTGGTAGATTGTTCACAATATATGGTTGCACCTTTATACATGCCGATGGATAGGGAAATTGGACATGCTACTACTAGGTATTTGGCCAATTACCCTAAACCATCATATGTTGCACCTTATGTTACTAACTTTTTAGCACCATATGCAACTAGAGATATCCATAATTCGGCTCCACACCTCCACAATAGTTATAGACGAATAAGTGAAAATTCAATAGAAGCTCAGGTGTCTTCATCTAGTGCTGCAGCGTATGGAACCAATTATTATAAGGGAAAACCTGCAGCTGAGTTCAAGAAGCTTAATGCTCTTCACCGAGAACTAGAAGACAATCCATGTGATCTTGCAGCAATACATGCTTATGAATCATACAACAAGAAACGTGAAGAAGAGCGTCAAACATGCAATATCAGGTTTTGTCCTTCACAACCACAAAGTCCCGGCAAACTTTATTGTCGAAAGAGAAAACACCATCAGAGGGAAACGATGTCTAGCTGAGGTTAACGATGATAAGGTCATTACGTTTGATGATTTATCGGAGGAACAACGTCAAGGCTATGAAGTACTAAAAAATAAGCGTAAGGAGGAGTTTGATGCACTTGAAAAAAATCTTAAGGAGGAGCATGGAGCGTACGAGAAAAAACTTGAAGATGAAGATCTACAGGTGTTCCATGCAAAGATTAAGAAGAATCCTCAGGATAATGTTACTCTGGTTGAAGAAACCAAATCCACTCCTCCACGCAATCAAGTTGAAAACCCTCTAAAACATCAAAGCAAGAAAAAGAAGCTTTGCATAGTAATAAGATCAATGAAGAAAATAGAGATGGTTCTGCTAGTATGGTTATTTCAGTTATTGAAAAGGCCGAATCAAAAAGTTCATGTGCTCAATCCATTGAATCAAAAGATGCAACTGAGCAAGAGCATGCTGAATGTGAAACAGCCATGTTTGATTTTTCTGTATGTAAGGGAACTTACATGCTTCCCTATGAATTTTGTGCCAAAGAAACCAATGGTCATAAAAAGCAACAAAATATAGCCGAATCATATTCGATTGATAAAGATCATCAAAGTAAGGAGGCACGAGATCTAGAAGAACAAGAATAGATGGCGTTGGAGAATCATCCAAATGTGGGGAAATATATTGTTCAAGTTATGCAACCATCATACTCGCCCAACATCTTCAAAGAGGTATATCCAGCAAATAATTTACTTATTTTCCAGTTTGGTTAAAACTATATTGTTGATGCATCTATTAGCAAGATTTTCATAAGAAACTTTGAAAGACCAATTCTGAAAGGTAATTTATTTGTTAGCAATAAAATTTGTACACATCATATCGGTCAACATGTTGTACCATTTAGAAAGACCGGTAGTGAAAAATTATTGCAGCCAAGGCTTTCCACATTGTTTCATTTAAATTCTATATCTACTTGGGTAGCTTTGCTTACATCATACTTGGCTTACATTTGGTCTCAAGTGAGACATGTGTTTTATAACTATTTTGGTTTCAGAAATTTAAGGCCAAGGTTAGTGTCTTGGGAGAAAACTGATGATAGTATAACAACATTTTCAAACACATCGGAAAAAGAGTTTGAAAAGAGACATGTAGCTGAATGGGGTGGTGTAAAATCTGAACCATTCGGTTGCTTAATTCCAAAGCCGTTCTCACATCAAGATCGGCTGGAAGATAAAAGGTGTACTTTCAGTTTGAGCATGAGTGGTCATATCTTTGATGTATTGCTGAAAAGTGATTATATTAGAATTCTTGATCACAATGTTGAGACATTATTACAAGGACACATCTATTGCAAGTTGCATTATTCGTTTGAGCACCGTACTTATGCTGATTGTTATCCATATCCATCATGGGATAGATATGACCTCCTTATGCTGATTGTTATCCATATCCATCATGGGATAGATATGACCGATGCCGATGTCATGGATACCTCCTTATGCTGATTGTCATGGATACCTCCTTATGCTGATTGTTATCCATATCCATCATGGGATAGATATGATCCAAAGGCACATTATCCGTCTTACTATAGATCATCTAACCCAAATTATGCAGCTCCAAGAAGATCATCATTTGATCGACAATCACATGTTAAAGACCGTCTCAATAAAAAAGAATCGGTTAGGAGCTCAAGGAAGAAGAAGGAGGTGATCAAGCAAGTTTATCAAGTGAAAAAGGATAACCGTAAGCATGATGTTTCAGATTCAATCTCAAATAATAAAGAGCCAGTCAATTTGATCTCGGCTACTGAAGGCAAAGAGATGAAGCAAGTAATTGTTGAAGCTCGATGTGCCAAATCGGAACAAGTAAAAGTTGAAAGTGCTCAAGGCCAAGGAAGAAATGCCACCGTGCAAAACTAAATTAGAGCAGAGATGCCCGCTCGGCTTAACAAGTTGGCAAGAGAGAAAACTGAAACAGCTTAATGCCGAGAAGCTAAAAAGGAATAACATGTCATGGGTCCCTAAGGAAGAACCTCAAGGAAAGAAGTATGTGCAAGTTCCTGTTGCAAAAATAGCAACAAGGATGAAGGAAGAAAAGACCGAGGCTGGCAAACGGTCAAGCAATAATTTTCTATTATATAATAAGAGGTTTCGATCAGCACATCATACATATTATTCATCTATGCCATTTATGCCTAGAGTAGAGGCCAACACAAGCAAAGCATCACCCCTAGATTAGCCTAGGCAGCGCCTCCAAGAAGGGGAGACGTGTCGCGCCGCCGCTGCCTAGTCCAGTAAACCAGACTTAGGGTTTCCCCTAGCAAAGGGGAAGAAACAATCGTCCATTGACCACGCCTCCAAGGAGGGAGTGGCACCCGCAGGCGTCACCGCAGTCAGCACCGGAGGACTCCGAGCAGGGATTTTCACCCCAGCCAAAGATTGTTTCCCAGGCAAGACAGAGAAGAGAAGGTTACATGTTGCAAACTTGGACCACCACCGCGGTAGAATGGGAAGCGCCGGTGAAGAAGATTGTTGACCACCACCGCAGCAGCCACCGCTGTCCTGAACCGAGACCGAGATGGTCAGATCGGGACAAGAAGGCACACCGCCGCTGCCAGAGCAACGGCTCGGTCCACCACCGGCACTTGAGGACGGCCACCACGATGACCCGCACATCGGACACAGAGCAGCGCCCAGGGTGCGACGACACACATCCATGGAGGCGACGCAGCCACAACCTAGACCAAGCCCGCCTCGGCCCAGATCTGGCCCGTGCAGGCCGGCCGTTGCTGCACTGCACCGCATGGCGCCCGCGCTTCGGCCCCGCAGCTACCAGCCCTCACAGCACCGCCACCTCGCCAGCTCGACGGCCACTGCCGCCGCGCCAGCTCCGCGGCCTCCACCTTCGCGCACAGCCGCCCAGCGACGCCTCTCCGCTAGACACGCCGCAGGAGTGTGCCTCAATGCCCTCCGCCTTTGACAGTCGGGCGCCGCCACCACCGCCGGCGTCGGCGGCTGGTGGGAGTGTTGGTGGGGGAGGTGGTTCGGCTAGGGTTTGGGAGGCCTCCGGAGTCGCCCGAGCGAGGCGACCCGGGAGGCTTTTTTCCGGGGCAATGGGCAACTATCTCCTCGTGATAAACTTTGACTAGAAATTAAACAAGCATGCCATATTTTTCACAATGACACAATTTCGGAGATATTTTAAACTTTCAATAATCTTTCCGTCTGTACACCAATTCAGGATCATGAATCAATAAACCAAATTACAAATTGCAGTGCAAAATACGAAATCTAATCATGAACACTCAGGCAAAAGGATGCAGGGGAAACCCATCATTCGAATTAAAAACAGGGAGAATATAAATAAGGCTTTTTTTCCCAGAAATTCCTTGTCTGAAACTAATTTTGCTGGTACGAATCTGCAGAAAGGGATCCAGCCAACACTTGACCGAGCCGTTCCTGGCATTACTTGTACGTTTGTATCACTTCCTGAAGACTGGTTCAATGAGGGAAGAAACACTGGTAAAACTTAGACGGTAATTAAAACTGTCCATGATGCTATCAGGTCAGGTTATTTTCCGTGCGCTATAACGTTGCATGCATTGTTACATCGTAGCCAGCGAACACGTGCGATACGCGACGTAGACGGTTCAGCAACCAACGATAGAAAGAGCAGTTAACATCCAACTAGATTACGAGAGGGCCGAGTCGCCGCACCTACGTTGCGTACGTGCTTGCTATAACAAAGGTAGGATCGTGAGATTTTGTCCACGCATGTAACTTCAGCGACCCGGCGCCGGTAGTACATTACTGACACCGATCCGACGTGTGTTGTTTTTCCGGATAATCGCCTTATGTACTCGTGTTCTACCAACGGAAGATGCTTAGATGCATGCATTTACACAGGCCCGCACGGCACTTGGCAAATATTCAGCAGCAAAAGTAAGCCAAGCTATATGTCAAAGTTCCGTTTTGCACCTCGATCGACTAAGATAAGTGAAACCAAATGAAGCTCATCTTAATCAGCAAACAGGGGCTATATAGTACTAGTAGTAGTGTAATTAGTGTGACTTTAAATGTGCAACTAGACTTCATTCGAATAATTCATTTTAATATGTAAAGGGATCACCAGCTAGATAGTTGTGCTCCCAGGTGAAAACCATCTTAACACAATTTAATCTTGGGAAATGATACCGAGCGACGCCGCACGGTTCGCTCGCGGTGCGGCGGGCGCGTTACGACTCGGGAAACGTCATCGCGTCCTTATAGGAGCCGTGACATCCACTCCTTCCCACTGCCTTATCTTCTCACGGGTTTTGAACCACCCAAACTCTCTCTTTCTCTCTCTGTGAGGCCGCATAGGGGCGGAACGAGGACGCCGCCGCGCGAGCACACAACGGCAGTGGGCTCGCCGGAGAGGGGCGAAAGGAGTGCGCCGCCGCCGCGCGAGCAAGCAGCGGGGGAGGCCCTAGCCGTGCGAGCACGCTGCCTTGGGAGGCCGCCGCCGCCCGAGCATGCAGCGGGGAGGCGCACGGCGGCGAGCACATGGAGGCACAGGCGTTGCTCCTCGACTTGCACGCCAAGGAGGACCTTCCCCGACCTCCATCTGACATCGGCTCAATCCTCCTACCCGGACGCAACCCCGACGCCGCGTCCATCTTTTTCGCTGTCCGCAGCTCGAGCTCGTCGGTGGAGGCGCCTTGAGCTCGCCGGCCTCAGCCGCGCCCGATTTGAAGTCGCTGATGGAGGTGCCTCGAGCTCGCCGGTGGTGGCACCTCAAACCGGCCTAATCCTCCTCTCTCCCATGGACATGCAGATGAAAACGTACATGGATAATTAATTTGGAAATTAGGAATAATTAATTTGGCGATTAGGCCTAATTATTCCGGTAATTAGGCTTAATTAGTACTGTAGTAGTATTTTAGTAACTAATTAATATAACACACAATTAACAATTTAATCTGGCAACTGAGCTAAATTAACCGGGCAATTAATACCTAATTAATCTGGCAGTAGTAGGCCTAATTAACCGGGTAATTAATACCTACTTAATCTGGCAGCAGGCCTAATTAACCGGGCAATTAATAACTTTGCCTAACATGCCCGGACACTACGGTTATTTTAGCTGGCAACTATTAATCCTGCATTAAACTAATTAACTGGCAACTAATCACATTACATATGTAGACAGAGATTAGTACGGTTTTAGATTTTAGTTTGATTGACGCTGCACGTGACTGAGATTTTGCTGCGGCCTCTTTCAACAAAAGCACAGGTGCGTATGTAGACAGGAAGCGCATGATTATTTATAGTTTCATGTTGCATGTAGTCACATGGGCCCGCATAAATTAATTTGAACATGCATGGTAGTATTATGGGCCGTCGCACGCGGGAGGCATCCGTGCGGCGCCGCCGCGTAGCTCTGTCCAAAAAGGAAATCCGAGAAACGAGAACTTCGAACAAAAAACTGAACTGTTGGTTGTCGATAAAGTAGCGACTCCCAAGTCCCAACCATATAGAAGAAAAAAAAACTACACAATAATCAGTTTTAAAGACCCAGCAAAAGAGAAGTTTAAAACTCGTGTTCAACAAGAATCTATATTAATTATTTTTACAGATGTTCTAATCAAATTAGATCAACCTTTGCACTTTCCACCGTCAAAATCAACAAATTTCAACCCCTAAAACTTTCAGCTCTTTGTCAATAATTGAACAATTTCCCTTTTTTTTTTTGCAAATTTTCAACTCAAATCGGATTTAACATATGATATATCAACCCATCTACCATCAAAACCGACGACTTTCAACTTTCATTAGACTAAGGGAGTCGTTAAAATCACACTCATCGATATTTCCACTTGAACGTTTAGATGAAACTCTGGACATGGCAGTACAAACTTTCAGTCGTAGATTTGCCATAAAAATACCTTAAAAATCTCTCCTTTCAACCCACATGTCCTATTTAACTCTTTTTTGGTCAACTTTTTTGTTTATACAAAAGGCGAGAATGCCCAATTCTAAATTAAAACCCAAACGTCTTGGAGATAAAAGATGTTAAAAATGAGCTCACCAGATATCAAACAAAACAAGCAAACAAGGACTAAGCAAGATGCACAACTTGATGGTTGAAGTCCACACCTACCAAGGGAAGCTAGCCAATAAAGATTGTGTTTTCACCTACTCCTTTCATCCCAAAATATAAGGTGCCCTTACATTTCATTGGTCAACAAGTTAAAACTTTGACCATGATTTTTATTTATAATATGTCCACAAAATTTCATTATATATAAAATGATAGAGATTTGTAAGATAAATGCAACAATACCATTACATGACGTAAGCATGGGGATCAGCGCAGAGGAGGAAACACGATAGCACAAGAAAGGGATGGCAACATAAACTTCAAGGTTGACCATCTCCCATCGAGAAAGCATTAGTCTTTGGACGACACCCACATGTTATGTTACTAGAGGGAGGAACCATATTATCAATTCACCCATCATGGGTTCCGAAGTTGGAGAACAGAGGGTTAGGAGAAGGATTCACTACGGGAACCAGTCAAGGTGCCGACGGTCGCCATGCCGTCGGCACAGCTAGAATTGCCGTCGGGCACCTCTCCGTCGGCACAATACGTTCTCGGCTTTGCCGTCGGCATAGAAATAACGTCATTTGACAATTCTGATTCGAACTTTTCTTAAAAAAAATTAAAATTTTTATTTTTTTTCCAATTTTTTTAATCCCTCACATGAATCATTTTAACTCTAACTACACTTAATATTACGTAGCACGCTTAACTTCTTTGTTCCATCTAGACTAGCTTCCATGAAACAAATGACACCTTGTCGATAATACTAACATATCAATCCTATTAACCTCTATACTTTGATGTTGCACATCTTTATTTTTTTGAATTTCAACCAATTACCCACATAAACTACAATGAATAAGTATATTAATGTTGAATTCAAATGCCAATAAAATGATTTTATTTTTTTTCCTTTTCTATTTAATATGTAATAATTAATATCTTTAAATCCGTAAAGTAGAATTTGACAAATAATATGTCTAAATCGATTAGAAAAATGAGACGAATCCAAATATGACATTTATATATTATATTTTGAACCTAAAAATGATTTTTCCAAAAAATCATGAGAATTAGATATGTACCTGTAGTTCAAATCTGACTGACTTTCCACCGATTTAGCAGAAATTTGTCTATTTTCAGGAGGATTGGGAGAAAATATTTAAGATGCCTCGGTTGGGAAATTATGCATTTAAGGTGGTCTAATATTTTTTTTAAATGGAGTGGTACCATTGTGAAACTTTAATTTGGTGGCTGTTTCACAAAATACTCCTTTTTCGGCAACTAAAAAATGGAAAATTTCTTTTTCGTGCGATGAAAAGGAAAATTTCGTTCTGCAATATCGTAAGACATCCCAAGATGCACATGTCTGCACAATATGGGCGCAGTGTCACAAACTATGCCGCGATTCTATCCATAACATTGGACGTTTGACCTAAATGTCATGAAACCTCGAACATGATAGCTCATTTTATGAAGGATTTTTTGTGAACTTTAATATTTTTCCTTGCAACTATGACACATAATATGACACCACGCGAAGGTTTCACATTGTTTGGATCGTTTTCAAATTTTCTATACCAGTTTCAAACTATATTCAAAACGGCGGGCAAGAAGATCCTTTGCCCGAGGGTGAGGCTCGCCAAACTTGCACTAGATCTCTGATGAAATAGCATATTGTGAACCTAAAAATGATTTTTGCAAAAAATACTAAGCACTATATCATGTACCTGTAGTTCAAATCTGGTCGGCCTCCTACCGATTCGGCAGGAATTTGTCTTTTTCATGAGGGGTGGACGGAAAGGTTCCAGATACACCAAGAAATTGTCCATCTTATGTGGTCTAGTATTTTTGAAAAATATGTTGGTATCAATGTGAAACTTTAATTTGGTGGTTGCTTCAGAAAACACCCTGTTTTCGACACCTCAAAAATGGAAAATGGTTTTTTCGTGCGATGAAATGGAAAACTTTCTCCTGCAACATCGTAAGATATCCCAAGATGCATATGTGTGCACAATATGGGCACATTATCACAAACTATGCCGCGATTCTATCCATAATATTGGTCGTTTGACCTAAATGTCATGAAACCTCGAACATGATAGCTCATTTTGTGAAGGATTTTTTGTGATGTTTGCATTTTTCCAACTTTAATATTTTTTCTTGCAACTATGATACATAATATGACACCACGCGAAGGTTTCACATTGTTTGGATCGTTTTCGAATTTTTTTATGGCCGTTTCAAACTATATTCAAAACGGCGGGAAGAAGATCCTTTGCCCGGCGCTGAGGCTCGCCAAACTTGCACTGGATCTGTAATAAAATAGCATGTTGTGAACCTAAAAATGATTTTTACAAAAAATATTGAGCATTATATCATGTACCTGTAGTTCAAATCTGGTCGGCCTCCTACCGGTTCTGCAGGAATTTGTCTTTTTCATGAGGGGTGGACGGAAAGGTTGCAGATACACCGGTTAAGAAATTGTCCATCTTATGTGGTCTAGTATTTGTGAAAAATGTGTTGGTACCAATGTGAAACTTTAATTTGGTGGTTGCTTCATAAAACACTTTGTTTTTGACACCTCAAAAATGGAAAATGGTTTTTTCGTGCGATGAAATGGAAAACTTCCTCCTGCAACATCGTAAGACATCCCAAGATGCACATGTGTGCGCAATATGGGCACTTTATCACAAACTATGCGACGATTCTAGCCATAACTTTGGTTGTTCTGTGTGAAAGCCATAAACATCGGACATGATAGCTCATTTTTTGAAGGTTTTTTGAGATATTTGCAATATTCCATGTTTGATATTTTTCCAAGATAGATCTTATTTTTCTGAAAATTTTAATATATTATTTGTATTTTTCTGAATTATAATGATTTAGTAATGATTTTTCGAAGATTAATGTGGTAAAATGGAAAATAGCTATGCCGAATATGTGCCGACGGCAAAGCCGTCGGCACAGTCCTGACGCTGTTACCTCGCCGTCACGGTGGAGAGGCTGTGCCAACGGCTAAAACTGTGCTGCCGGTTGCTGTCGGCACAGACCTTCATGTGCCGACGGTTTTTCTGTGCCGACGGCTAACCTGCTGGCCTGACCGGAATAGGTCCTGTGCCGACGGCCCCGATATTTTGCCGTCGGCACAAGATCTGGCCGTCGGCACCTCGGCGCGTTCCGTAGTGATTATAGCAATGGGGGGTTGAAAAGGGTTGGCCAGCTGAGGAAGTGGTGGATACTTGGATATTGGGTCCTCACAGTGGCATCCATCCCACAATCACATCTCGAGTTGCTTGTAGACCCACAACTTCCAAGGTGGTGCCTTCAAGAAGGGAGACAAGACTGGTGTATGGTTTTCACCTGGAAGCGCTGATCTTTTGAAAGATTAAAGGACAGAGCTACGCGGCGGCGCCGCACGGATGCCTCCCGCGTGCGACGGCCCATAATACTACCATGCATGTTCAAATTAATTTATGCGGGCCCATGTGACTACATGCAACATGAAACTATAAATAATCATGCGTTTCCTGTCTACATACGCACCTGTGCTTTTGTTGAAAGAGGCCGCAGCAAAATCTCGGTCACGTGCAGCGTCAATCAAACTAAAATCTAAAACCGTACTAGTAATCTCTGTCTACATATGTAATGTGATTAGTTGCCAGTTAATTAGTTTAATGCAGGATTAATAGTTGCCAGCTAAAATAACCGTAGTGTCCGGGCATGTTAGGCAAAGTTATTAATTGCCCGGTTAATTAGGCCTGCTGCCAGATTAAGTAGGTATTAATTACCCGGTTAATTAGGCCTACTACTGCCAGATTAATTAGGTATTAATTGCCCGGTTAATTTAGCTCAGTTGCCAGATTAAATTGTTAATTGTGTGTTATATTAATTAGTTACTAAAATACTACTAAAGTACTAATTAAGCCTAATTACCGGAATAATTAGGCCTAATCGCCAAATTAATTATTCCTAATTTCCAAATTAATTATCCATGTACGTTTTCATCTGCATGTCCATGGGAGAGAGGAGGATTAGGCCGGTTTGAGGTGCCACCACCGGCGAGCTCGAGGCACCTCCATCAGCGACTTCAAATCGGGCGTGGCTGAGGCCGGCGAGCTCAAGGCGCCTCCACCGACGAGCTCGAGCTGCGGACAGCGAAAAAGATGGACGCGGCGTCGGGGTTGCGTCCGGGTAGGAGGATTGAGCCGATGTCAGATGGAGGTCGGGGAAGGTCCTCCTTGGCGTGCAAGTCGAGGAGCAACGCCTGTGCCTCCATGTGCTCGCCGCCGTGCGCCTCCCCGCTGCATGCTCGGGCGGCGACGGCCTCCCAAGGTAGCGTGCTCGCACGGCTAGGGCCTCCCCCGCTGCTTGCTCGCGCGGCGGCGGCGCACTCCTTTCGCCCCTCTCCGGCGAGCCCACTGCCGTTGTGTGCTCGCGCGGCGGCGTCCTCGTTCCGCCCCTATGCGGCCTCACAGAGAGAGAAAGAGAGAGTTTGGGTGGTTCAAAACCCGTGAGAAGATAAGGCAGTGGGAAGGAGTGGATGTCACGGCTCCTATAAGGACGCGATGACGTTTCCCGCGAACCGTGCGGCGTCGCTCGGTATCATTTCCCTTTTTTTTTCTTTTTCATCATGGATGGGCAAAACAGAAGGAAGCAGAGACGGAACATGAATGCAGAAAAAAAAAAGAGGAAAACGATCGGCTGATCGGGCCATAAGCCCATAATACGCTCGGCCCGCGCGGGAGGAAAGCCGGTAGCACATTTGCGGCTGCGGCTGCGGTACCGTGGCAGCGCGCCGGAAATATCAACGGCCGAAGCCGAGAGATATCCACTGGCCACTGGCCAGAGGCCACTGCCAATCTCCTCTCTTGCCCAGCCTCCACCTCCACGACCGCCATGATCATGACCACCGTCGCATTCCCATTCGTCTCCTCCTTCCACCGACCGCGCCTCAGGCCCTACCCGCGCCGCGCCGTCTTCATCCTCGTCCGGTCGGCCTCACCGTCGTCGTCTTCGTGGGAGGAGCGCGAGGAAACGCGGTGGCTCCGCGAGGAGCAGCGCTGGCTGCGGGAGGAGCAGAGGTGGCTCCGCGAGGAGTCGCGGTGGCGCGCCGAGCGCGAGGCCCTCCTCTCCGAGATCACCGCGCTCCACCTGCGCCTCCGCGCGCTCGAGCCGCTCGCGGACGCCACCGCTCCGGTGCCTCCGCCAAAGCCCAAGCCCAAGCCCGCGGCGCCTGTGGCTCCGCCTCCGCCGCCTGCACCCGCTGCGCGCGTTGGTCCGCCTCCGCCCAAGCCCGCGGCGCGCGTGCCTCCTCCCCCACCGCCGGCGCCGGCGCCGGCGAAGGTGGTCGAGGTGAGGAAGGAGGTGATTGTCGAGGAGAAGGCGAAACCCAAGGCGGGGAGCGGCGGCGGAAAGAGGAGGGCGCTGAGGGTAGGGAGCGAAGGGGAGGAAGTGCGCCTCATGCAGGTGAGCCTCGTCGTGCACCTCTCGTTCTGGCTAGGATTCGCCATGCATGACCTTTTGTGTTTGGGCCCAAAGGCCCCAAACTGAAAACGTATACGGTTCCAGAGTGTACATACATATATATCACTATACATTTCTCTCAAAAAATATATCACTATACATGCTATGCTGGCCATGCTCTGTTCCCATAAACTTGCTATGAATTTGTTCGCGTAGCAAATAATCAAGTCCTTACCATTCCGTGGCACTTAATTCCACATTTCCCTTAGATGTATACAAAGATTAAATCGGTCGTATAAACCCAACTGCATTGTACTTCGTGCAGGAAGCCTTGGAGAAGCTTGGTTTCTACTCGGGCGAAGAAGATACGGAGTTCTGCAGCTTCTCAACCGGCACAGAACGAGCCGTGAAGACCTGGCAGGTCCATGCGCGCCACCAATCCACCATCGATTATTCCTTGATCCAACACGTATTAGTAGCTCAATTACTCCCGTTTAGCTGTCCTAAATCAGTATAAACGTATATACTTCCCGATGCAGGCATCAATCGGGACTGCTGAGGATGGACTGATGACGTCGGAGCTACTCGAGAGGTTATTTACAGGGCATATTGGGGAGGATATGAAAAAGGTAAGTGTAGCTACTGTCATTGTATTGCCCCCCGTAATAGTAACAACATTGCCAATAGTTCATGAAATGTGCTATAAGTTCTACTCTCTCATAGAGCTTGAGATGGTGATGATGTTACTACATCTTGGCAAAAGTAGTATCCGCATCTTCGGATTCAGTTCAGAATGTGTTAATTTACCCAAGACTTCAACAGTGTGTTGATCTGTTTGATGGCCTCAGTAATTAAAGAGGGAAGACTATTTGTCAAGTAGTACAGAATAGTAGAATTATCTTGTCTGCAAGATGATGTTCAGCTATTTCTTCATTTCTGCAAAGAGTTGCATCCAAATGTACTAGGCCTCCAATCACGTTGCAATACAGACACTTCCAGAAACAAGCAGCGTTTCATTACTGTGGATGTCACACATGACACCCGATGTACACACCTGAGATTATATATGCCATTTTGCTTGTAGGTAGGCATAAACGGAGCACTGGTTCAAGCTGTAACTGAAGCTGCAGAGGTTCCACAAACTGTGGTAAAAGAAGACTTCAACAAACACAGAGTGTATCTTCTTGGTGAAAACAGGTGGGAAGATCCATCCAGGCTGACCAATAGGAACAAGCCAATCAGTGGTGGTGCTACTACTGCGTCAACAAAGCAGTGCATCACCTGTCGAGGCGAAGGACACCTCCTGTGCCTAGGTACTCAAGTCACTGCTTCGTGCATTTATGTGTATGTGATTACATTTTAGCTGCCATGTCAGTATCAAGGAGAAGATACAGTGTATCCTCTAAATCCTTCAAAACCATTGGTATACAAACATCACCAAGTTAGATTTTTTGTGTGTATAACTTCCCTTTTGCATGTGCCAAGCAGATAAACTTAATCAGGGGAGGTGGCATTCTAGCTAGATAGAATTTACTAGTACACTTCTTTTCCAGTTTATCCCACTCCGCATTGGTATTTACATCCAGCCTCCAATGTACCATAAGTCACTGCCATTGACTTATCTAATATTACTGTCAACCTTCTGCAATGCATCATAGATTATCTGCACAACTTAATCTCCCATGTTGTGACTACTGATATGATCACTGTTCCTTCGTGCAGAATGTGATGGAACAGGTGAGCCCAACATTGAACCGCAGGTAATTAAGCTAGAGTTCAGGTTGCAGAAATGCAATACATTGTTATTGAAACCTTGTCTTTTCTTCTCTAACATGCATTTAATGACTAACTTCTTAAAATGCAGTTCTTGGAGTGGATTGGCGAAGATACAAAGTGCGCATACTGTGAAGGCCTTGGCTACACTATATGTGATGCCTGTGAAGGGAATAAAACAGTGAAAAGTTGAGCAAAAGACTTGTGAGCAACACTTATTTGCGAACATCTACATCAGTTCATACAGATGCTAGCTAACTACTCCAGTTTCATTGGAATACTTTTGGAATATATATTCACATTGTCGGCGTTAATAGCTTGTCAAATTATCATCCCTATAGAAAATAGATGCATAGAGAGTAGGCAGTACATTTATTTTGTACAACAAGAGATGAAAAAATAATGAAGGAAGTGATTTCTTTGTAAATTGGCAAGCCTTTTAATATTTTCAGGAGAAGGTGTTTACATCTTTCAGAGAGTATGTGATCTTATGCAAGGCTATGTTGGTTGGTGGTCTTTCCTACTTGGAACATCTACCTTTTCACAACGTCTCACAGTGGCGAAGGTAGCATAAAAGGATTGGGTTCACGTGAACCCAATGGATTTGTACTAATCTGAACTAAATTGCTATATGCCTCCATTTATCATTTAGTTAGAGATCATAGTTTTGTAGAGATGAACCCAATGCTTTATTTTGCTAGCTTCGCCAACGTGAATTGATTTGCTCCCATGCAGTTTACATTGAAGCATGCATTAAAACTACTAGCTCCTTTACTTTGTACAAATCATCAAGTTGCTGCCATGGAAATGGAAAATAATTCTGCATCGTTCAATTGAATTTTTAGAATAAAAAACACTGCAATTCTTTCTATTTTTCATTAGCATAAGTGCATATAAACGTACATCCTTTGCTCCCAGCTTAGGGATGAACATTGCTTGCAAAGTATGACCAAAAATGAGAAAATTACTGGGAAGATATGTTGATTCCTGATGAGAGGATTTTGCTAAGACGAGATAGAACATTCGTCATACTTATGGAGTTAACCAAGTTATTACTGCTAAAAAGTCTATCTTTTCCTACGAATATTCTTTGAGAAAATATCTAAATAAATGCATTGTTTGACTCTAGTGTACAAGGTAAAATATAATTTTATCAAACTTACCATGTTCGAACAAGAGATAGGGTGACAGAAAAATACCCCTTCCAGATAAGAAATAGCAGACCAGCTATTTATCAGATCATTGACCAATCCAAATGATTTTCCCTTTCAGATGCACTTCACGAGCCATTCTAGTGAATGTGGGGACCCCGGACTAGCTGTCCGAAATTCCCTGTTATGTATACAGTTCACGCTCCCATGATCAGTGTGCCGTGAACACATAACCGAACTGATATCAAATCATCATCCTTTACAAAACGGAATAAGAAAATTACAACAAGGTCACATGACCATCTTTACATAATAGCCTCGAAGGGCCTAATCTAATCATCAGAGTAGCGGAATCACTTCAGCAGCGCAGAGCCCAAGTCATCTGCCTTAACCCTACAGCAACTGACTGGAAGACGTTCCTAGCTCGCATAGACGTCGCCAACTCCTTCTTCATCCGTCGAACTCCTTCAAGTCTGGCCAAGTAAATAGCCAGGGACAAAGCCGTGAGTACATTGGAATTGTACTCGCAAAACCATCAAGAAGGGTGCTAACAATGCTAACTAAAAGAGACAAGAGAGGAAGAATAGTTTCTCTTGTGAATATAGCATGTGAAAGAGAATCAGTTTCTCTTGTGGAAATAGTATGTGAAAGAGAATTAGTTTCTCTTGTGGATATAGCATCCTGACATCTCAAGTGATGTGGACACTATGGTGGTCGTATGACATCTCTATATCTTTATTGAAGGAGATTCTTCAAAGATAGACTACGACATCTCTATATCTTTAAAGAAGAGGTAGCGTTCCGGCATCTCAATTGATGCGGGCGCTATGGAAGTCCTATGACATCTCTATATCTTTGTTAAAGAAGAGTTCATCTACATGAAACACTAGGAAAGAGTTCCCCACTTGGTCTTAGTTTTTCCACGACCATCTCCATATGGTCGACACACACCCTTTTCCCGTACCCTTCCGGTACATCCAACACACATTTCCTTTGTAAAGCATGTAACAAAACAAAACTCAAGCCCAGGTTAAGGTAGGCCTTTGCAACCCGTCCATGACCGGACGCGGCTATTCGAATAGATTTGACTCTGCAGAGTTTGCACACTTTCCCCACAACTATCCGGATACCTATCGTGTGGGCATCATCCCCGCATAACAACGTATGCCACGACGGATACCCGAACATAACCTTTCGCTTATCTCCACCGACATGAGGTCCTTCCCTGCGGGCCCTTCCCGGCAGCATACCTCCTTTTGAGCGTATCTCCGGCGCCACGACAGAAGACCCTCGTAATCGTCCGGCTATAGACAACTACAGTGTATTGCCTCCTTCGAGCGCAACCCGGCGTCAGAGGTCATCGTGACCCTCATAGAGAGTTATGAAGGTGTCTCATGCCAGCTTCAACAAACTAGGGCTAAGCCCCGTGCCCACGTTGGGGTAGAGTGGTTGTGCGATAAAAGTTGGGCTGGCGTACACTTATACGCAGTGCTCCTTTAAAAACATTTTACCCACACTTCCTTTATTTGCCAACAACCAACCATATTCCTCCGAACAACCTTGTTCAAAACATTTGCTTTTCCACAACATACCCTTGGGTAGAGTTAACTTACCCAAGGTATATCCCTCCAACATCCTTGTCCAAGAACTTTTCCTTTCCAAAACATACGCTTGGGTAGAGTTAACTTACCCAAGGTTTTCACAAACATTTACAACAAGGTAAGCCTTGAGGGGTTCCCAACCTATAGTTTCATGAGTGGAACTACTATTGCACTATGGCCGAGATGAGAGTCATCTTGCCATAGAAGGTGTAAAAAGAGTAATGGGTGGATCATACTTGCTTAAGGTAAGCATGTATGATGACAACACAAAGAGGAATCTAATCTCAGATTTGTGGTACTAACTATACAATGTGGATAGTGGAGAATCACTATCCAACCAACTCTCCAATAGGGTACACGGCATACTCCTCTCAAGTTGAGAATTACACCAAGACCTTGACATTGATACCTCTAAATTACAAAAGTGGTAAGTGTGGTGTAAGTTACTATTTTGAGAGGGAAGATGCTCAAGTTGAGCATACAAGATGACCAAGTGGAATAGCACGGCCATGATACCATGCATCCCACAATCACAACGACAATAGTGGAGTATCACAACTAGGGAGTACCCCACATGCAATCACACATAGATGACATAAATAGAGAGAATAACACACATAGAATTAAGGTGCTTTGGACATCAACAAATGACATCCAACTAGACACCAAGTCGGAGATCAAAAGATGGCTTGCCTTGGCTTATTTGTCCCCGGACTTCTTCAATTCCATCAATATAAAAATCCCAACAACATATATAAATGAAATCCTCGTCCGATTCCACTTCTTCTTCTTCTCCGGAATTGTACGCATCTATCGCCGGAAAATATAAAAGGAACACAATCAATCACATTGCACCAACAAAACATCATTCAACAATCAACAACTAACCATGCAGCCAAGGTATAACAGACTAAGGACTTGTAGATACTACAAAGCAACTAAAAGAGAACCCAATCTATTTACCTAGTGAAGGTATGAGAGCGCCATGACTTAGCAATTGCCTCTCTCTGTTATCACCATGGTATAAACCAAACATCCCCTGGTAGATAACATCATAAAGAGGACAAGAGCATTAGTTTGACATCAAATACATTCACAAAATATTTTCTAACATTTTTATAAAAGTAGAAAACAGTTTTCCTAACTTAGTTTGCTCACATAACACAACATCCTAAATAGGAAGCAAACCATATTCCACATCATTTGAAAACTTAAGAAAAACAAAAGAGCTAATGTTAAGTTGCAGAGGTTTTATTTTGCAAGCATAAAACAAGGGTTGTCCATCTCTACTAAAAAGAGTTGGTCAAGGGTTTTAAATAAACCGAAAAGTTTTGCTTCAACAAAGCATGTCACACATAAACATTACTAACGGTAACAAATATGTATGAACAGAGACTAATAATATTTTTCCTATATAGCCAGTACTAATACAAAACCAACCCAATTGGAATCACCCAAAAATATTAAACCTACAATTTTAGGAATTTCTTTGAATCTGACTATCCAGAAAACAAGATCTGTAAGCCATAAATCGTAGAAAAATCCTAAAAATATGAGGCCACTTGCATTTGAAAGGTAATTAAACAGAGATGCATACACAATTGGATTTGGGTTCAAATTATTTCTGAAACTCTCACAAATGGATTTACAAATCTACTGCATGTCTGTACCATTTTCTTTCTCTCTGGAGTTACAGAACAGATAAAGTTTTGAAACTTGTTTGAGGTGATTAAGAAAACATTCAGTAGTCTTACAAAGTTGGAATCACTCAATTAGGTTCAAAAATGGATTTTTGATGAATTAAAAGCTAACAGTCATGTCTGCAGAACACACAGAACAAGTTTAATTCACCAAAAATTATACACACATCAGAAAAATATGAGGCTTGCTGCATCTGAAAGGTATTGAATAGGTGGTTCTTACCCAGTTGGTTTCATTCAAAAATTCGTCTCCAAGCTCCTGGTTTAATTCGACAAAGTCAGATCTGACCAGATCTTGATCTGTGAACCATTTCAGTTTCAGGAGGTCAATCGAAGTGAAACCACCGCCAAAATGAAGGTACTGGAGAGTGCTTTCACCCACAGTTTAGTTTGCTCAAAAAGGTTTTGTAAAACGGGAGAAATCTAACAAACAGTGATTCTGCATGTTTCCAGAACTTTATTTACCATGCAAGATCCGTAAAGAATTTGAGGATGAGACCAACGTCAAGTTGTAGATCTTTTCAATATCTACCAGTGGAACTTTGAATCACTCGATTTGGATCTGTACACGAGATTTGGTGGATTTTACAAGTTCGTACCAGAATCTGAAACAGCAAGATACAGAAATTACTGCAAGGTTTTGGACGAACTTTGTTCAAGATCTTCAGATCTGAGGATTGCTCAAGCTTCTCCATGCATAGCTCAACATGCACCTGCATCAAGATCCAATCTTGTGAGAGGGGAAAAGAGGAAGAGAGCTGGATTCATCTTTGGTTAGGGGAGAAGAGAGTGAGAGGGATGCTCTCATGGTGAGAGGAAGCTTGAGGGAGGAGGGAGCTTCATCTTGGTGAGCTCTTCATGGCCATGGCCGGCCATGGAAGCAAGGGGCAGCAGCATTTTCGTGGGAGAGAGCTAGAAGAGAGTTATGAGGGTGTAGATAAGGTGGGGGAGTGAGTGGGGAGTGAAAAATGAAGCCAAAGGTGGAGGTGGTGGCCGGCCAAGGAGCTTTTATAGAGGGAGAGTGAGTTGGCTGCCTCCTTTTTCATTGGCCAAGGAAGGTGGCTGCCCATTTATTGATTGAAGTAGTTGGGAGGCAATGCTTGCAAGAGAAGAAAGTGAGGAGAAACATGGCTGGCCGAAAATGTCATGGCCGGCTCCATTCTTGCCAAGCACAAGTGAGCAATGTGAGGGAGAGGCACAACATCCATGTGAATAGATATGTGCATGATGTTGAGGAGAAAATGTCAAAGAGTGACTTTGATGATGATAAAAATAGGACTAGATACATATAGATAAAAAGGAGTATGAAGGTGACATGTGCCATGAGAATAATCTCCACCACTTTGGTTGAGACCAACTTGTGATGAAGATAGTTCCCAAGGTATATTTGATGATTAGTAGCTTTTATAAGAATTCAATTTTGGGAAGGATTGGGATGGACCACATGCAACAATGCATGTGCAGGTCAAGGTAAATGGGATGGTGATGGTGGTTTAGACAATTATAGAGCATGACTAAGAGACATGGTGAGTAAAGTAACCATGTACTCACAAGGATGAATATGGTGGCAGAAATCACCAATTCATGAGATCAAGGTGATGATGGAAAAGAATAGATGATTGAGATGGGTATGATGAAATATAAGTTGCTCTACAAATGAGAGGTCAATTGGGAGTGGTTTGAAAGTATCAAATGATCATCCATTTGATCCAGAATTGGAGGATGAAGGAACATAATGTGGTAGATCAGAGATGTACACAAGATGTGCAAGAGTTGTCATTTGAAAAAGGATTCATTTGAAAAGTATATGGAACACCTCAATTGTCTAGACACAATTGGGAATGAACTCAAGTGAAATGGAATCTTGAAGATGTTGAGAGAAAACTAGTTGGAACATAGGAGTTCAAAATATTCTACTTGCTTTCTCAAGTTAGGTAGAGTTTTTCTCAAATGTAAAATAATTAAGAGGGAAACAAGAAATGGTATAGGTACCATAAACAAGCTTTTGTTGGAACAAAGCAAAATAGAAATAATGTTTTTAGAAATCAGTACTTGGTAGAAATGGGATGAAAACAAAACCCATTTCAGTTCCTTGTTTTCTTTGCAGAAATATCTTGAAAATATTTATAAAACTAGAAGTAGTTTTGTGATCAAAACTAGAGGAGGAAAACAATAGGGTTTTTGAGGAGGAAAAACTTATTTAGGGAGGAGTGTTCTCAAGGGTAGATGATGGCTACAAAATGTACCCATCATTCCCACTCTTGGTTGAAGATAAACTTGGATGAAAACAAAAACAAGAGGTAAAGGAGGAAGAAGTGATCTGATGTTGAATCATTGGATAGGGTATAAGATCAAGTTGAATATATGAGTTGCAAGGATTGACTGAGACATGCAGGACGTGGAGGTCAAAGAGGATGTTGCATAGATGAGATCCATGCATTGACGTCAACAATAACAGTGGTGAGTGCTTAGAGATCAATTGCCAAAGTCTAGACAAGTTAAGCCTGTCAACACAGAGGGTCGACATGGCCTCAAAACCAACAAGGATGAGTGGGTATAAGAGAGGGATGTGATGAGGGGTAGATGATACCAAGTTTTGAATTAAGGATGATTGAGCTATCTTGTACCACAAAGAGAAAAATCAAGATGGCACACTCAGGTGGTCATCAGGAGAGAGGTTTGATGTAGTAAGAAGGAAAATAACATTTCCTAAGTCACACATGTGTTTTATTAGGTGAGTTGTTCATTTTGCCAATAGGAGTGTTGTTCTTTGAGGTAGCTCAAGGCAAAACTCAACAAGCAATTCAAGAAAATTCATCTACCAACAGATCAAGGCAATTCATCATAACCAACAGATCAAGGCAATTCATCTTAATTAGTCTAAAGAAAAAGTTTTTGTTCCCCCTAATTTTTGCATTAAGGACAAATAAACAGGGTTGCAAAAGTGGGGCGTTACAGTGAAGCTATTAGATTCTGAATCGTTATAACCAAAGTACAAAATAATTCATCATGAAAAGCATCTAGAAAAGGTACCTGTACAAACTAGAAATGTTCAAGGCATTTTTTTTGAGCAACCGGCATAAGCACTACCTTTTCATTAAGCAAGAGGGAAAACCCGACCAAACTGTGGGCATATTTACATTACGGTGGGAATATGCCCGAGAAAACCACCAAGAGAAAACAAAAAGGAAAAACTAGTCCGGTTCAGCCGGGATAGCCGGCCCGAAGCCGTTGATAGCTCGATCCCGCAGTAGGATGTCTTCCCTGGCGATATCCGTCACCTCCAGGTAGGTGAACCGGCGTTCAGTGAAGATACGCCGGTTCTGTTCCTTCCACGCATTCTAGAGCACGTATAAGAAGCGGCTGCTGATGCGTTTCTGGTCCTTCTTAGGCTTTCCATCGATCATGGTGTCCCACCACTCCGATATGGAGTGGTAGTCGAGGCGAAGGTCGGCGTTGTCATCATTGTCCCAGGATTTCACCAGATTCCATATGGCTGCAGTGTAGGGGCAGTCTTTGCACATGTGGTCAGCCGTCTCAGGCTCACGGAGACATAAAGGACATAGGGGATCATGGGGCCAACCCCTGATGGCAAGCATATCCACGGTGAGAAGCTTTTCATGAAGGGCAAGCTAGCCAAACAGCTTACACTTGGGTTCAGCGTGGGCATCCCAGATCTTCATGGCGTCGAATCTAGCAGGACCACCGAAGAATAGCGTTGAATCTAGCAGGACTACCGAAGAATTGAGCATTGTAAGCGGAGCTAGCACTGTAGGTCGCATCGGAAGTGAGGGTCCATGAGATGGAGTCCGGCTGCTCAGGGATGAGGGAAATGTATTGCGCCGGCTGGATATGCGAGCTAATCCTGGTGACGGAGCGGATCTAGTTGTTGTTGCTCATCTCTTTGGCAGCCGTGCGATTTTTCTCCAGGAGGCAAATTTGAAGAAGTCAGGCACCAAGAGAGAGGGGGCCGTTTTTACTTCAAATAAATTCCCATCAGCGAAACATTTCTTCTGATCATGTCAACCCCTCCACTGCAACAAAGAGGTGCATGTCATGCCATGCTTGATTCTGGCGCCAACTCTAAGGTTTGGCTCAAATCTTGAGAAGCATATCCTATACAAGTAGGTTGATATAGTGCTTGGAACTGGCTATGAAGAGATTGTACAAGTGATAAGATGCAAAATCCCAGAACTTTATTGTACTATCATTTATATAAACAAATTGTATCATACATACATGAATGCCAACAATTTACAGAGTATTATATACATGTATGTAATACCAACAATGTACCGAAGCTATGCCTTCACATGTACAGATCTGAAACAACTTAAGTAGAGACCTCTTATTCGTGTGAAGATAGAAAGAAGCTGCCTGCATGCAATACAGAAGCCATTGAAACTGGGTTTCTTTCATATTGGAATGAAGTACTTGCTCTCCAGACGTGTCTCCTCCACCCCGTTTTCCCACTGAAGATTCTTCCACCAATCAGACGAACCACATATTTGCTTTAATTTCCCATAGTTATGCATGCTTCTCAACGGGATGCTTCTCAGATTTGGGCAGTCCTCCACCCGAAGGGTCTCAAGACATGGGAAAGCTCTTGGTCTACAAATAGTCCTCAGCTTCTTAAGTTCCGTCAATACCATCAATCTCAACTTTGGGAAGTCATTGTGCCCTTTGTCAATCGACTCAATCCATGAAGTCTCTACAACAATATAGTCTTCTTGTTTATGTGAAGCATGCTCTTGCATTTCCATTTGTGCTCCATACTGCTCCTCATCTTCAACAATTTCAAGCATGCCATCACAATGAGATATGACAAGCCTCTCAAGCATTTGAAGTTTTCGGACCCATGTGATGTTCAACAACTTTGGGCACTGTGAAATGACCAACTTGCGGATGTACTGAAAGTTATGTGGCATTGGTGCAACAACGACATTTTCCAACGAGGGAAGAACCCAGAGGGTCAGGAACTGCAGGTGTGAAGTTGTAAGGTCAGCATCAGCAACCACTGTATTCAGGTCATAGCATGATTCAACATACAGATCCTCAAGATGCTCCATGTGGTTGAGGTCAGAGATTTTGATTGATTGCATCTCTGCACAATACTTCAAGTTTAAGCGATGTGTTGACTTTGCCAAAGGACGGGGCATGTTCAATTTTTTTAGCACATCCTCAGCATAAATAGTGATTCCGAGGAACAATAGTTCCCTCAGGGAATCCAGATTCAGGTCATCGACATCACGGATTCCATAGTGGCTGCGGAAGAGATTGAGCACTCTCAACTTGTGTAACTTTGAGCAGTTGTTCAGGGTATCTTCAAGTGCAACAGTCACACTCAGATCCAAATGCCTCAACTCTTTCAGTAACCATAGGCGCTCAGGTAACCTCATAATGTGTGTGTGAGACAAATTCAGATGCTCCAATGCAACCAACGCATCACAATCTGGAAGTGATGTTATCGCAGTATGAGAAAGATCGAGCACTTTCAAGGACGACATAGTTCTGAAAAATCCATAGCTCATCTTGTTCAAATTTGGATTGTTCTGGATCAATAATGTGGTGACGTTTTTGCACTTGGGCGAGAAATTAAGCTCGGTGATGTTATTAGACATGATGGAGATCCTTGTAGCTTCTTTCCACTCTCCAGCTGAAGGAGCATTATCCAAGGCCATCCCTGGTTTAGCTAGAAACTTTGTATCTGACTTGTTAACCAACCAAAGCCCCAGATGCCTGATTATGTGGTGCATTTTAACCTTTGATGACATTGAGCCACTGGCCTGCAGCAAGCAGGCTGAAATAAGACTGCGAATTATCTGATAACCCTTCTCACAATCATTTAATAGCAAACCTTCAGCTAACCAATAATCAATAAGTTGCTCTTTACTAATGGATCCATACTCTGGAAAAAGAGTGCAGTATAGGAAACACTGTTGTTGAGTGGGTGTGAGCCTGTCAAAGCTGTATTTCAACCGAGCAAACATTTCATTCACACCATCAATATTGCCCATATTGGTAGCAATTGCATCTGCAGCAGATTTCCACTCTCCCTCTTCCAAGCCTGCCACAGCGGTTCCAATGATATTGAGTGCAAGCGGCAGGCCTCCACAACTTTGGGCTATTGCCATGGCATACTCTCCTGTGACATTCTGGGAACCAAGCGATTCAACTGCTGCACTAACCTCGTTCTTCAGCTTGCTCAAGAATAGTTCCCATGAAGCATCCTTACCCAAAATCTGCATCTCAATTAAGCTCTTCTGTGCATTCATCTGGAAGCATATTTCTTGGTAACGTGATGTGAGGATCAGCTTGCTCTGGCTGTTGTTATCTGGAGTTGGGACACCAACATCCTCCAGTCGGAACTTCTTCCTTACATCATCGAGCAGCACTACAAATCTTTTCCTGGCCAGTGCCTTCACCAAGAATTTGGCCCGTTTGGCAATTGGCTCTGCTTCATTCCATGGCAAATTGAGCCTTTCGGAGATAGTCTGTTGTATCTCCTTTGTATTCAGTTTCTCTGAATTGGATACTTCAATAAAGATAACAACCTGGCACAAGCAAGTTAATGAAAAATGGTAACATGAGGTACAGTTCGAAGTATTTTAAAATTATGATTTTAATATAAACTCAAAAGTAAAAAAAATGAAGGTAGATTAAAAAGTTAAATATCTAATCCAGTTAGGCGTGTGCGCTTTGACCTGGGCTATGTGGAATACCGTAATTATATTATTTTAACAAGAAAAAGGTTTCAAATTTCTTGCAGCTAATCTTTCAGGCTACGCACTGGATCCAATATGTTGTGCTTATTGCAGTGTGCGGAAGCATGGGGTTCTATGGACTCTGGGATTGGGTGCAACCAAACGGAGATGGTAGCTCCGGTGTTGTACAACCAATATGGCTGGCGGCTTAGCAATAGGGCTGATGTCACATGAGATGAAACAATTAGTCTTGTTGCGTTGTTAATTGTCGATTTTGCGCCTTTTTGGCTATTTTGATACTAATTTTTTGTTTCCTTGTATGGATTTAACTTTGCAATAAAGGATGGCTGCATGCATCAGCCGATGCAGAGGCCGGGGTAATCCCCCTTTCTAAAAAAAAGTTACACAAAAGAAAAACCGATAATGATAATAATTTATGTAGTTGCATTTTATGCACTTTTACTTGGTCGACGTAAAAGATGCTTGAAAGATAAAACCTTTGAATGAGTTTTTAGAACACAAAAATAACAGCCGCAATTTTGGATTGTGTAACTTAAAAATAAAAAATTTGCATGTATTACATATCTATGTTTACCTATGAAGTTGTCAAATTTTCATGTTGAACTAGTACTTGCTAAGGGTAGTTACCGTCTGTGCATGTGTCAGATTTCCTTATGCCCATACAAAAACTAAACATTACTTCAGATTTGAACAGACTGCATTGCTGTTCTACTATGAAACTTTCCTTGCTGCCCTTTGTCAAATGGATGGCAGCGCAAAAAAATGTTGTTCTGCATAAAATTTTCTTTTGAATGTAGCCCTAATCTCAAGCATGGTCATTGACAACAGCCGTATACTTACAACCTTAAATAGCAATGCTAACGTACAGAGAAGTATGTATTCCGAGGCATCAACTGCAGTAACTGAGAAAGCAACATACCTGATAGTCATGGACCCTCTTGTCAAGATAATTATTGAAGACGTGGAGGAGTGTGGTCTTACCAACACCTCCTTGGCCCCACACACCAATTATGTTCGATTCACCCTTCTCAAACAGGTTGTGGAGCTGGCTCATCATGGTCTCCAAACCAAAAGTCTTGATTTGAGGCAAGGGATCAACAATCTTGGGCAGGGGCTTGAACCCAAATTTCTTGAACCGCCTCCCTTCCTCGATAAGTTTATTCGCATCCTCAAGCGCCTCAACAACACGCCAGCCAACCAACGTACGGCGATGAACATGGAGGGTGCACTGGGAGAGGCAAGAATAGTTCATGAGCTGGCCATACTCCTCATCGATGTCCTCCAGCTGCAGCTCATCGGCACGCCTCAGCCAGACCTGCACCTGGGGGTCACAGACGTTCAGCTTGTCCATCTCCGCTGTGACCCGTGCTCTCACCGTCGTCTCGACCGCCCGCAGCAGCTCTTTGGCCCTGTCCAGATCGCGCCAGTTGGATTTGAGGCGAAGGAACGAGGCGACCTCTCGGGCCGCTGCGTCGAGCATGCCCGTGCCATTGAGGCATTCGCACAGGGGCTGCAGGCACGAACTGGTGGCGATGATCACGTCAGCCATAGGGGACAACAATGCTCAAGTAGCAGAAAGGTGAGGCAGGCATAAATGGAATATACAAATGCGGGGAAGTGTGGCTTATAAAGAGCAACGCAATGCAAGGGAGAGCGTCACGCGGTTCCCGGTCAAATTGTGCTGCACGACGAGGGTGTATAGAGAAGCCTCGGCCAGGGTACTGCCTGACGGTGACTGCATGACTGAAGAAAATATCCACGCGCAGTTGGGTGCTGGGAGCTACGAAGAAGTCAACATTCGAGAAGGAAAACTTGTGGAGCTCATGCTCTTCGAGCTGAAGCAGAGTGCGGGGGGGGGCAAAGACCTGTCACCGCGATACTGTTTCCAGGTCGTTTCCTGAGAAGAGAAACAATGGGCGCAGGCGAAGCAATGGCTGCTGCGCCCACGGCGAAACTAATGATATGGAAGAGTCAATTGATCGAACACGTTGCGTGCGACGACGAACCGCGGGGTGGTCGTCCAGGGAGGTTCCCTTGGCTTCTCCACCCGCAGGGTTCTAGAACAGCCGGTGGCAGACCATATGGGATTTTCGGCCGGCGGTGAAGGTGGTTTTTTTTACTTGAAATCTGGTGGTTGGGTCGCCGGAGGTGGGTGGGGGAATGATAGTCGTCGCGGTGCGGCGAACCGAACTAGCCGACAGGGAACGCTGGTCAGTCGGCAAATCCCGCGCCATGCACCCCGCGCGGGGTATGGCCGGCCTGGTCAGCCCAGTTTACGCTTTTTAAATTTTTATTTTCTATTTTCTTTTTTTCGTTTTCTTTTTTATTTCTTAAATTATTTAAAAAATGTGAATTTTTCAACAAAAAAAATGTTCAAAATGTTTAAAATTTTCAAATTTAAAAATATTTCATCTTCAAAAATGTTAAAATTCAAACATATTCAAATCAAGGAAAAAATAAATTTTTGAACAAATGTTCAACCTAAAAAAATGTTCAATCTCGAAAATGTTCAAATATTTACAATTGTTCAATGTTAAGATTTATTCAATTTTGAAAATTGTTCATTTTCAATAAATGTTTGATTTTAATTTTTTTCATATTTTCAAATTTGTTCAGATTCAGACTTTTAAATATTTACAAACTTTACAAAACTTAAAAATAAGAAAAGCTAAAGAAATAATACATCAGAAAAAAGAAAAAGCGAAAAAAGGGATTACATGTTTTAGGCCCGGCCCAACAATGCTCCTGCGGGTCTGCGGCACCTCCTCCCGCACCGAGTGGGTCGGCATATAGCACCTCTCGAATATTCATGCCAAACACCCGACGGGAATTTGTGTTAACGTGGGCCTTCGGCTGTCAACACGGCCTGGTAGGATTCCGCCTGAACATTTTGTATTTTTACTGAGCCGCTTAATGATCCCCTTCCTGCGAAAATGTAAAAAAACATATTTGGGGTATATCACCTTTTTTAGATTTTTCTACATAAATACCACTTTTGTTAGGTACAGTATGTGTGACACATAACACTGATTTTGTTAAGCCGTTTTCTTACAGATAGGACCCATCTGTCGGGCTTATGTGGCAAAACAATTACAAAGGCTGATAGAAACTTGTACCAAATTTTCATAGAACTCGAGAGCCTATCTACTATATAGCTGAAGCGTCGCCTGACCAGAACTCGCCTAGAGCCGCCACGGCTCCGAGCACCCGCGCAGGCTCTTGGAGATCGTCGAGGATAAGCACATGCGCCCTTCTAGAGCAAGCTTATCGTCGTCGCCTAGGACCGGGGTTGTGTGCGCACAATCGGTCAGGCTTCCCGCTGTGGATTGGGGATTTCGCCACGACCACAAGTTAATGGAACACAAGGTGTTCCAGCTTGAAAGCGAAAAGTGGTATTTATGTGTTGAAAACATAAAAATAGAGGTTAGGTGACACGACCATTCTAAATGGGCCCGAAATGTGGTGGCTTTTTTTGTCATTTTTCTCCCCCTTTCTTCGTTTTCTTCGGAAATTCCTATACATCGCCCAGCAGCTGGACGTATTAACGCGCACACGTGTGGAAGACTAAGTTGGGCTGCGGCCCATCTACAAATGTTCTCGGTTTTCCAATTTTAGTACCTTGGCAGAATATTCTAGTTAAGTTTTTTTGTTCGGTTTTCACTGGTTCTATCGATTTTTTTCTTTTTTTCCCTTCTTTTTTTATTTTAAATTCAAACAAATTTAAAATTTAGAAAATTTCAAATCCAAGAAAATTTTGCTCAGATTCGAAATTTGTTAAAAATTATTATTTTTGCCCAGATTCGAAATTTAAATTTTGGTTGGATTCAAAATTTGTTAAAAATTAATTTCTTCTATGATTCAAAATTTAAAATTTTGGTTGGATTTAGATCAAAACTAATTTTTGCTTAGATTCAGAATTTTAAAATTTTGCTTAGATTCAAAAAATGTTTTCCAAGAGGTGGGATTCGAGCATGTGTGTTCATGGATGCAGTCGAAGGTTAGAGCCATTGGGCTACCGCTCAAATCTTAGGGCACCTCCAATGGGGTGACACAAAACAGACGCACAAATTGTCCGCGCGTCCCTTTGCGTCAGACAGCGGACACAAAATTGGTCGTTTTTTACCGCGCATCCATTTCCGCTTGGGGTGCCTCCTTTGGGGCGAGGCATTTGGCCCGCGGGCATGAATTGGGATGTTTAAACAACAAAATAAACAAGTTCAAAATAGTCTCAGCATGAAAATAAGATTATATTGACCTCTAGGCATTGTCTTCATGGCCAGCCAGTGCCCACTGATGCTCAATCAAATCTATCTGTAGGCGTTTAGACAAGTTCTCGTCAATGACGTCAACATTCATATGCAATATTGCTACCAGGATGATGCCCCGGGGATTGGCCTAACCAGTTCACCTTGGAAATCCCATTTGTGCTCATTGCAGCCATCAGGACGCCCGTTCTCAACGATCATGTTGTGCATGATCACGCAACATGTCATCACCTCATTCATGATCTTCAGCGACCATGTTCTTGCCGAGTGACGGACAATTGTCCACTGAGCATTGAGCACACCAAATCCCCGCTCCACATCTTTCCTGCAAGCCTTTTGCATCTTGACAACCCTCCTCGTCTTTGCCATAAGCAAGATAAGATAATATGTCTTGTCATATTCATTTCCATTGATCTCGTATCTCACCTAGGGAACTTTGTCTTTCATAAGCCTGTTGAAAATCGGTGATCGGTGCAACACATTGATATCATTGTTGGAACCGGCCATGCCAAATCCATAAATCTTGAGATATCACTGCTTCAAGAATGGTTGTGCATTCCTCCGCATGGCCGCTGTACTGACACTGTCATCCAAATGGACAGTTCTTTCACTCCCAGTGCATGCAATCTATGCTACCAATCATTCCTAGGAACCATCTAGACTTGTTGATAGACAAGAGCCACCTTGTATCCTCAACTGGCTCCCTACAGTAATATTCTCCAAACACGGCAATCACAGCTCGGCAAAACCGGTACATGGACTTAAGGCAGGTGCTCTCACCCATTCGAAGATACTCATCGAATATGTCAGCCATTCCATAGGATAGCATGCGGATAGCCGCGGAAAATTTTTGGTAGGAGGTGAAGCCTAGCGCACCTGTTGCATCGGGCCTGCATTGGAAGTACGGGCCGTAGTCTCTGACGCCTCGTAGAATGACTATGAACAGGTCCCTTGACATCCTGTACCGACACCGAAACATTTTTTCGGGAACACCGGATCGGTGCGGTGGAAGTAGTCGTTGTGGAGACGGAGGTACCCTTCCACTCTGTTGCGCGGCAGGTTTTTTGAGTGGCCCTTCACAGAGCCCCGGTTGCACCGGCATCTGGCTGGCACTGTGCTCGTGGAGGATGGAGGCCGCAGCAGTAGCCATGGTCTACGTCGTGTGATCGAACTCTTCGTCGGAAGAGGAGTCCACGACCTCGACGCGGAACTTGTCCAGCATCTTCCACATGTTCATCTGCGTGAGTAGCAACCGTTGATCAATGGTCGCCCACAATAGCGCCAAAAGATGAGTAAGAAAACTGCCGACACAATTGATCGAACAGGTCGTGGGCGGTGAGGCCGGGCGGCGCAACCGACAGATGTTTGTCCCCAAACACACGACATATGCGTCCCATAACGACATATGCGTCCCATAACCTACCCGACTCAGATCATGTTCTCCGGCGCGGCGCGACCCGATCAGACGGCGTACTGGGCGGGGGTTGGGTTGGTGTGGTGGTGTCACACTAGGGCAGCAAAAGAAGGGGAAGAGAAAGAAAATTCACGCGGTTGATTTCGCTGTCCATGGCGTGTGGAACCAGGTAAGAAAGGAGGACGCTCGGCGCGACCGCGCAATGTTTGCAGAGACACTTCCGTGCCGCATATTTGGACCGCGTTTGCGTCACTGGACAGCCCAATCACTATGTGTTGCCGCTGAAACAGGCAGCAGATGTAAACGATCGTTCAATATCGTTTTGAGTCGCCCGGTTGGACATGCCCTTATACATGTTGAAGAAAGCATGGTACTACTTTTCGACGAGCAAATAGGCTAATGGGCCGGCCCACACGGAATTGCCTTCAAGCCATGCATACAAACGCACGCTAATGTGCGATGCCTAGGCGCGCCCGTTTTCTTCCGGACCTGGGGCGCGGAGGCGGAGAGAGACGAAGCGCTCAAGTGCGAAGACCAAAGCGGTTGTAGCCTCGCCATGAGAGTGCGAAGAGTGGTCTCTCGTGATGCCAGGTGATCTACTAATCACAAATATATTGGTCGGGGTTTTCCTTCCGCGCGCGCATCCGAATCAGAAAGGCACATTGCCTGTTCAGCAAATTGCTGGTCAGTGCAAGCCCAAGCGGCGAACTCGCCGTGGTAAAAGGGGGGCCTGGAGTAGGGGGACTAATAATCGAGGGTTATGGTTCCTGGAATGTTCTCGTGGGAAGATTTTCATCAGACACAACCCTTCTCCACTGTGTCTGCAAGGTGTTTGAAGAAATGCGCGAGCGACGCCTTGTGTTCAGAATGCCAGGAAGCCAACCATTTCATTCTTGATTACATGATATGACATTGCACGGGTTGATCAGGTTACTTATGCACACATCGGTCATCCCTTTAAGGTAGGATTAGCTTTGAGCCTTCAACTTTGTGTTCATAAGAGTTGGTCGGAATCTGGAAACTGGCATTTCATTGCTTCTTTAGGAGGTGTTCCGCAGCAAATTAATTAAGTGTAGCTGCACAGTTGAATCTCTTTGCAGGCCACAAACCTTACCATTGAAAAAAAATCCACTCAGGTATGAGTTAACTGTACTTGTATATGAGTGTAGGCATTTAAAAGATATGCTGTGTGAATACAGATGCATACATAACATATAGCTTTGTACAGTTTCTATGTATGTACAGAGTAGAGATAGGCTTGTTCAGTAGCCACCTATTTATGAGTCTGAACATATAAATGGAATACATCGATTGGTATTTACATCGTAAAGAAAATATAATACAGATAGGCTTATCCAAAAGCTAATTCTATTATGAATCTGAACATATAAACGTAACCAAGGAATCTATCGGTCGGTTTTTTACATGATAAACATAATTATCAGTACTGTATGTTGTATCATCATGTTGCAGTGAGAAATGCAGTTTAAATAGTGTCACGCTTGTGCTAGTCTTTGTCTTGGATGGAAATGAAATACTCGCTCTTCATTATGCCCTTGCTACCCCATTCTAGACTTTTCCACCAGTCGTTCGATCCACAAATCCTATTTAGTTTCTGGCAATCATATGTTTGGCCCAATGGAATTGTACTCAGATTCGGGCAGTCCTCCACCATAATACTTTCAAGACAAGGGAAGTCTCTTGGGATACATATCCTTCTCAGCTTTGGTAGGTCAGTCAGCACCAGTGATCTCAATTTTGGGAAGTCTACATGGTTCTGTATCCCATTGATCCGCCTACTCCTCGTCATTGTCTGGTAATCTTTGGTATATTCCATCCATGCGTCGTCTGTTTCTTGAACAACTTGGTCTAATTCATGGCAGTGACAGATAGAAAGCTTCTCAAGTGATTCCAGCTTCAGAACCCAGGTCACATAGTGCAACTTTTGGCAGTGTGATATTGTAATTTCTAGGAGGTTCCGAAAGTGATGAGGCGAAGATCCAATCTGAATTGTTTCAAGGGCTGGAAGCTTAGCAAGGGTGAGAGCATGCAGATTTGGCTTGTCTGAGTCAGCAATAAGTTGTGTCAAGTCAGGGCATGCTTCAACATAGAGCTCTCGAAGTTGCACCATATTTTTGAAGTCAGATATTTGGATCGACTGCATTTGTCTGCAGTGTTTGAGGCTAAGGTGATGTGTCGACTTTGCGAGAGGGTGTGTCTTTGTCAACTTCTTCAACACATCCTCCGCATAAATTGTGATACCAAGGGATTCAAGTTCCTTTAAGGAATCAATGTTCAGATCATTAACATCACGAATCCCATAGTTGCTTCGGAAGAGGTTTAGCACCCTTAGCTTGTGTAACCTGGAACAATTGTCAAATGTGTCTTTAAGGGCCTTGGTAACACTCAAGTCTAGATGTGTTAGTTCTTTGAGCACCCAAAACTCTTCAGGAAGACTCTCAATGCATGTGTGGGACATATTGAGATACTTGAGCTTGGACAATGTTCTACAAAATGGAAGTGTTGTGATGCGGGTGTGTGAAAGATCAAGAACCCTTAAAGAAGGCATGAATTTGAAGAATGTTGGACAGAGACTCTCCAAATTAGGATTATGCTGAACTAGCAAAGTTACAAGATTCTTGCACTCAGGTGAGATACAAAGGTCCTTCATGTTATTAAACATGAGCGATATCCTTCTAGCCTTTTGCCACTCTCCCTGTGATGGAGCTTCCTCCAAACTCATTCCAGCCTTCACAATATTTTTCTGCCCTGCAAGGGAAATCCCCAGCTGACGAATTATGTGATGCATTTTAACTTCTGAGGAGTCAGACTTGCAATTTTCCAACAAGCATGCCGACAACAGGCTACGGATTATGCCATGGCCTTTCTTGGGGTCCTGAGGTATGAACCGTTCTGCCATCCAGTAATCCACAAGCTTATCTTTGTTGATTGTACCATATTCTGGGAAAAGGGTGCAGTACAGGAAGCACTGCTGCTGTGTTTTTGTCAACTTATCGTAACTGTATTTCAATTTGTGGAACATTTCTGGGACTCCTTGCAAGTCCTTCATGTCATCCTTTGTCTCTTGCGCTGCCCTGATCCAATCCCTTGGTTCTGTGAGTCCTGCCACGGCCCTGCCTATCACCTTGAGTGCAAGTGGCAGACCACCACAGCTTTTGACAATTGTTTCAGCATTCTCTCGTATGACATTATTGAGGGCAGGAGACTCAATGGCTGCAACAGCGTTATTGCTCAGATTGCTTCGGAATAGCTCCCATGCTGACTCCTTCCCAAGGTACTCCATCTTGATCAAACTCTGGTGTGCTCCCATTTGATTGCAAACATGCTCAAAACGTGAGGTGAGAATCAACTTGCTTTTGCTCTCAGAGTCTGGGGTGGGGATCCCGACTTCTTCTATTTGGAATATGCTCCAGATATCATCCAGCAAAATTATAAATTTCTTTCTGCCCAGCACTTTCGCCAAGAACCTGGCACGAATTTGCTCTGTCTCTGTGTCATTCCAAGGCAAACCAAGGCGGTCTGAAATCACACGCTGTATGGCTGCTATATTTAGCTTTTCAGAGTTGGACACCTCAATCATTATTACCACCTAGCAAAGTCAATTTGGATCAGTAGAACTATTAGGATGCAGTTAAACTGTATGAAAGAATAGTAAGCTGTGGATTTGTATGGAGTTCTTGGATTTATGAACAAAAAAACAAGTGTGCCAATTAACCATTCTATAACTGGCAAACTCGAAATGAAGTATAAAACTAACGGGTTACCTAGTGCCATGGTTATACTCTTACCTCACGTTGTGGGAGAATGTTCACTCGTATTTTAATATCTCGTCATTGGACAGATGTAAAAGCCAGATTATTAAGAACTGGCTTGGGGGGGGGGGGGGCTATGATAAGTTGATAACATGTGCAAGGAAGATCTTTTGCTTGCGTTGATTCAAATCTGTCAGAGCAAGGCAGAAATTCTGTCCTCTATCTAATTGATAATTACTTCAGAATTATGCATGTACAAGGTGCAGCTGGGCATGGTAAGAAGCATATTAATTCAAATCTCCAGTACAGGTTCAGTACTTAAATGTGTACATTAACTTTTGTTACTATGTTCATTTAAGTTTCTCTTGTAGAATCATATAATCATTCTCATCTAATGTCCATATATGCAAGTTAACTAGTTCCTATCAGTGTTACGCACCTGGTAATCGCTGCCCCATTCTTTGAGTTCATTGTTGAAGGTATTGAGGAGTGTTGTCTTCCCTACCCCTCCTGGACCCCAAACTCCAATGATGCTGACATTGCTGCTGTTGAAAAAATCCCGGAGATCCTTTAGTACAGGCGTGATGCCAAAGGCTTCTATCCTTGGTCGCTCCTCGACCAAGTCTGGCAAAGGCGTGGATCCAAATACCTTAAATTGGTTCCCTTCCTCAATTAGCTCCCCAAGATCCTCCAGAGTCTTGAGAACACGCTTGCCAAGATGATACCGTTTTCTAAGGATTAGTGAATAATTCCAGAAACAAGAGTATTGCATGAGTTGATCACACTCTCGGTCAATATCATCAACTAAGGCTGGGACTCCAACGACCCTTCTCAGCCATAATTTGACTAGGGGATGACACTTGTTGAGCTGGTTGGTCTCGCGGGTAACTTGTTCTTGAACCACCTTCTCAAAAGCTTGGAGATATTCACTGGCTTTAGTAAGGGCTCTCCGATTGCGCTTGATGCAAAAGAAAGAAGCGAATTGTCTTGCAGTAGCTGCTGGTAGCCCTGTGTTATTGATGAAGCCACACACAGGCTGCAAAACTGCAGAAATCATGCTAGGATCAGCCATGGTGGCGCTGCACAAGGAATTATGTGGATATCAGGATATGGCTCAATAGTTCAAGAAACGAGAGAGAACAAGATGCTATGCAGCATAATCTAAATAACTCCCGCTGCTTGCGAAAGAGGAGCACTGTGTACAAGAAAATTGAGACTTGCTTTTTAAGAATGCAAAGCTATGACAGGGTGTACCGTGGAACCACCCTTCGGTGCAGTTTCCTGCAATTTACACAATGGGCTTGGATCGGACCAGACTACCCGAGCACAGCGCATGTGGACACTTTGTCAACTAATTGCAGCTGTGTAAGGTATCAGGTCACTGTTACTAATTGCATTATTTTTTGAGACAATAATTAATACGCTGACAGAATATCAATACGTGTATTAGCAAAGAATATAAATACGTTAGGTCAACAAAAGGTGATAATATTCTGCTCAGACAAAAGCTGTGTACACACATCATTCATGCTGCCTGATTAAAAAATCAGTGTTTTGTTTGTGGACAATATCATGGTTTTTTCCAACTAAACTATTAATACGTGGATTTCCCACATTTTTTTTCTATCCGTTTAGACTTTTGCTTCAACTAGTTGGTGTATGAAACATAACATGGTATAGAGCAGATCTTGCGTCCAAGTCTCGGCTTTGGCATTTTAATAAAAATATGGCTCATGCCCTTTTTGTGTCCACCGACCTTCTTGAGCCATATGTGAAATCCTATTCAAGTGTAGTGTAGGCCTCATTGACGCTTCGCCCCTCGCGTCGCCTCCCCCTGGCAATCGAGGAGGCGAACCCTAATCCCCTCCGCCTTCGGTCCCATCCCCTCCCCTCCTCCTCGTTGTCCCTAGAGGCGCTGCTGGTCAAAGCTCGGTGCCGGTGAAGGGGGGGGATCTTTGCCCTCAGCTCCTCGCGCGGAGAATTGATGGAGGAACTCGGCCCGGGGTTGCCATGTCCATGGCGGTTGCTCGGTGGGCTCCACCGCCAGCGGTCCCCTAGGTTGGGGGCTCTGGAAGCCAGGGCGGCGGCCATGGGTGGTGTGGACGGCGGCATGCGGCGGTCTTGGTTTCAGGATGGCCATCATTCTTGGCTGCACGGGCGGTGAGGCGGCAGAGGTCGTGGGTCGTGGCATGTGGGGTGGCTCTGCCGGCCCGGCTGCCAAAGCTGAAGAGGAAGTTGTTCCCTTTCTAGTCTTGTTCGTTCCCCTGCCACATCTAGAGCTTGGTTGTTTGCCCGCCAGTGCTAGGTGATGGGCAGGTGGATGGTGCTGGTTATGGTACCGGGGGGAACCTTTGGGCAACCACGACGAGGACACCGTCGCTGTCCTCCTTCTTCAAGGCTTTGTCGAGGTATCATCCGCACTACTACTCCTCTGCGTGGGCGAAAGCCTTAGGTTCTCCTTGCAGACGATGGCGGCGGTGTTGTGAAGTCGTTTCCCTTCTTGGAGGCGCTGTCTTGGGGACTTGACCTGTTTGGTGAAGTCTTCGCCTCGTGTCGACTGGCAGGTTCATGACATGCTGCTCTGCCGCCCGATCGCCCCTGCTTGCTGGTGGGTCGTCATCCTCAAGCCTAGACGAAAGGGGAAAGGATTCCCCTTTATAGCGGCAGCGACGATGGGCTGGCGAGCGAGTGTCCATGCCATGGTGGTCCTGTTCATCCGTGGGGGTGGGCTTTTCCCTTCTATCGTTTCCTCTTCGGTGCTTCTTCTTCCTGCAGCTTCGGTTTGGCATGGTGGTTGTTCCTATGTTGTTGGTGATCTCGGTGAAGCTCCATTGGTAGTCCAGCTCCCGCTGTTCCATTATGCTCTTGGGGGAACTACTTCGCCTCCGGTACGGTGCCCTTCGATCTAGGGCGAGGGACAAGGGGCCCCTTTTTGGTGGAGGCGGTGGCGGTTTTGGATCTTGTCATGTCCAGTGGGAGCAGACGACGACTCGCTCCAGTCGCCTCCCCAATCTCGCTGCCTGCCTAGAGCTATTCTCGACGCCTAGCTGTGGTTTAGGTGTCAAGTTGTGCTCTTTGTCGATATGTTGTTTGCTTGTGTAGACTTTTTCCTTCGAGTTGTCTGTAAGCTCGTTTGTACCTGCCATTGGTGGCTTTATTATTTAAAGCTGGGCTAAGACCTTATGTTTATAAGTGTAGGCCTCACCAGGTCACGAGGTAAGAGCAGGGATGATACCCGCAGGTACGGGTACACGGGTGGAGTCACCCCATACACTACCCGCAGGTGAAAATACCCATGTTTGGAACACATCAAGTCACTGTTGTTAATTGCATTGTTTTTGGAAATAAGCACTAAAACGCTGCACGGAATATTAGTACCTTAGGTGAACAGAAGATGATAATTTTCTCATGAGATAGAAAGTTGTGTACACGCATCGTTCATGCTGCTTGATTGAAATTAGGGCTTGAGATAGATGTGGACAATTTTTTTTTCTAACACTAAGCATCAAAGTATAAACGATATTTTATATCACGGGGTACATGCTCACGTTGATTGTTGATTCCCTGGTTGCTTACTTTTTTTTTTGGAACGGGCAGTCAAGCTGTCAATCGATTAGATAGAAATAGAATGTTAATTACATGGACCGAACGGCAAGAAGAAACAAAGGAAACTAGCCGCAAGCCAGTGGGCGCTAGATTGCATTCCTGTCTCCGGGATCCTGGGTGTGTGAGTACGCCCTTTGGGCGACATCCTCCCTGACGAGAGCCGCCACGGCCGCTAGTTCCTTACTTTGGCTTAGCGTTCCTATTAGCCTACGAAGGTTGCAAGACAACAAGTATTAACAAAAAATAACCACCCTCCTTAATTTACTAGTTGGTACTATTCCTAGTCCTAGCTGACTAGATGAATATGCTTGGTGAGCAAGTTACATTTTTGTTTTCTTTATAGGCACGGTACTCAAATTATTTCTTTTCTTTATAGGCACAATGCTTGCTTAAGATGAGCATAAGACTATAAGCAATTGGTTTCTTACACAATAGTGACAGTTATCAATAGCTCCCTTCATAGTAGTCTTATGCTCATCCATATGGAAGCTCAAGAACTAACTCGCCAACAGATGATAATATAAACTGTTGATTGGGATACAGATCATGAGTTTTATCCATTGGCAAATGCAGTGGCGGAGTCAGCGGCAATTTCGTGTGGGGTCATATAGCCTAGATAGGAAGGTCAAAGGGGTTTCCTGGAAAGGTGAGCTGACCCCATAGGCAACACATAGCTCTGCCAGTGGGCAAATGTATCTTGATTAGTATTGCCCCCGTTGCGAATGTAGTATGTTTTGGAAAGCTAAATTAGTTTAGCTTTCCCAAACATGCCAGTAGAATGGAGCTAGTATCTTCTAGAAGGTTTGTGCAAAGTATTATCTGGTTCAGAAGCACATAATCATTGTCATTGTACTGCATACCTTCTGTAATGGGTAATTGGAACAAAGTCGGAACCTAGCTTCTTGTCTCTCATATTTTTCTATTTCCATTTTACGTCGCTAAGTAATTTTTAGTCTCTGACTTCATCGTGGGCACATGTTCACAACTTACATGAACGAGATGAACAGAAGAGACAAACCTGTCCCTGCTAACGGTTATCTGGATGGCATTACCGCCGATAAGTTAATAGTCACAAGCTACCGAGTGTTCTTGTACATGTTCAACAGCTCTATTCGGTGGTTGGGTGCTGACCTGGTAATACATATGAATATGGGATCTTAAAACTGTTTTTCAATTGAAAATCTGGTGGTTGAGCATGAGCGCCGGATAATTTGCGCGGGCGGCAAGGGGTTGAAAATTTGGAGAGGATGATAAATTCGCTGTGCAGCAACTAATCAGCAGCGAACTTCCGTGTCCAAGCGGGCAGAGCAGTCGGTTTCAGGGTTAAACGAGGGGCTGTTTTACGGTGCAATTTAGTCACTTGGGCTAGTAGTATTGAGCCATGATATTCTGGGTAACTAATATTTTGGTATTTATATTTTCTTCCCTAAAATCTGGAAGAGATTTAATTACAACTCTGGTAATCATGATCTGGGTCCAGGTGTAGACCTACTATCTTTATAAATTTAGCACATGTGCACTTGAACTTGTGAACCAGCACCCGGGAAAATGTTTATAAATTTAGCTAGAAATCAAAATTTAAAAGTTAAATAAAAAATATATAAACATATTTACCGCTGAATCTACTACGGGAGTACTTATTTATATACATATTGGCATCTAATGATGAGGGACAAAAAAATCACGAACTGACATACTCAAGAATACAATGGTCTTGCTAGACGATTTGGCAGTAATATTTGTGGGCATTGATCAACTAGAGATAAACTCTAGGCTCTGACATGAAAAATACAATTTACTAACCATAAGTCTATCACACTTTCCACCTAAGAACAACTCTAACAGACCCGGTCGACGCTCTCCAGTAGACGCGAGAAAATAGAGCACGCGTGGTAAAACACGGACATGCGCACAACAACCGCCCGTCTAGCGCCTGCTTCGAGATGGCGCCACGCCACTTAAAATCCTCTGGCTTCCGTGGTGCGCACGCTCCAACAACGGCTACTATGCCAAGATTCACGCCAGCGTCGACCCCATCTTCCTCGGCACCTTCGAGACCACACACGAAGCATCGCGCGCGTTTGATGCGGCGGCGTGGCAACTCGAACACCTGCACCGAGAGAAGAACATCAATGACGTGCAGACGCGAGACAAGCGGAGATGCTCGCACTGCCACCGTTCATCATCACCGACGAGGAGAAGCGTCGCCACCACACGCGGCTCCGACGCTACTACCGCGCCGAGGAAGACAAGTGCGTGAGGGCGGAGTGGAAAGCCCGCCTCCTGGAGGACGTCGCCACCGAGGTCGTCTTCTACGCGTCGAGGAAGGAGAGCAGTGCAAGCCGGATAGTGCGGAGAGGAGGGCCAACAATGCGTGGGCGTTCATCGTGGCGCATATTGCCGGCCCGCAGATGGTCGCTGGCAGTTCTCGTCGACACCGTTGGATTCCTCGATGGAGGACGAGTCGGATTTCGACTTTTAGATTAGTAGTTATTAGTATTTATATTTCACTGTATTTCAAACGGTGGTATCTTATCTATGTGTTACCCTCCAAAACCCACCGACGGGCGTTGGTTAAGCAACACGAAGAGCCGGGAAGCTCCCAGGGCCGCTTAGTGGATCCCTGGCACCTCGCGTCGTCCCGCAAATCTTCCGGCCAACGTCCCGGCGGTTGCTAGGCGTGCCACCTGACCTAGACCCGATCAGGAAGGTGTTAGTGCTTCGATTGTTCCTGCATGGTAGACACGTAAACATTAAATACGAGCCCTATCGGCTCTCAGGTTTCGTGGATCGGCTGGGAGCCGATCGCCCCATGTTTCACGTTGGATTTACAACGGAATGGGGATCCTTCTTGATCAGGACAAAGCTAAAACGATCCACGACAGTTTAGGGTTTTCACCGCATAATCGGAACGTCCTACGTGCGATCGGGCCTAGCAGCTACGAGAGATGATGCAAACTACCCCTACGAGAGGCCTAAAAACCAACATAACGTTGATCCCCGGAACATCCCTCGCAGGACGGTAAACAACGCCTAACGCACTGCCGGATCATCCGACCCAGCATAAGGCCTAACTATGCAGATATTAAACTAATCTTTGCGGAGCAAGGAGCAACTATAACGGATCGGATCTACTAAGTAACGAACAAGCAAGATGCTGCCCTTACGTCTGGATAGACGTAAGGGCAGCTAGGTGTCGAAGGACGGCATTGCCACGCAGATATGCACGTGAAAGCATCAATGCTAGCCCCTAAACACCTAAGGATAAATAGTACTGCTCGCCATCAACAAGGCTTCAGCACGAGCAGTACAAGTTTAGCGAATAAACGTATACTGCCTATATCGCTAGATGCGATCTAGGCAGCATGGTGCTTACCCGGGAGAAAACCCTCGAAGAAAGGGGTGGCGATGCGCCTGATTTGTGTTGGTTGAACGATGATTGTCCTCCTTTTCCGATAACCCTAGATACATATTTATAGTCCAAGGGACTTTCTAATTGAGGCGTGCACCTAACCGTGCACACTCTATCTCTTAATTCTAAATTACAATGCGATCTAATATGTTACAGATACATGGGCAACTTAGCCCAAACTCTCAGCGCAAGGCCGCTTCGAAGATGCTCCACGTGTACGTCCTTCAAGCCCATCTTCACTTACGGCCCATCTCCTGATTTGGCCAAAATCGGGTGGTAACACATGCCCCCTGGTTTTGATAATGGTAATTGCAAACCATCTCTCCTTTGAAGGGTCATGTCAAAACGCGTCTTTTCTGATGACGTCTTGCCTCTCGCCTTCTCTGCACGACTTGACGGTTCTGGCACCACGTCCTCGGGAACTGCTTAGGCATTAAACCATATATTCCCCCTTTTATTCGGCCACATCGAACAGTTCCCCTCTTCACCCCCTTTGCACCAGTACTTCCAAAAAACCCTCCTCGGCCACCATGACTTCTTCTTCTTCCTCCTCTGCTGCATCAAGCCCTTCTGTCCAATCCTCCCCTCCGAGAGCCGACGCGAGTGGGATCCGCAAGAGGCCCATGCGGCCAACATCCGCCGCGCCATCGCCGACGGGGATGAGTCGAGCCACGACTTCTCCATCCGGTCGGAGGACGACAAGTCCTCGACCGACGGGGAGAGCGACCTCCGCTTCCTTGCGGGGAAACCGGAGGAGGAGAGCGACGACGATCGCTTCTCCTGGGACGATTTCACCTCCTCCGAGGAGGTGAAGGAAGAAGAAGAGGAGGAGGATAGCACCTCCTCCGACGAGCCGCCGGCCAAGCGCCCCTTGGCCGGCAACCTTAGTGACTTCGACGGCGACGAAGACGATGCGGCGAAGACGACGAGGACAATGAGGGCCCTCCAGTGGTCGCGGCAGCGGACGACGAGCCCGCCGAAAGTACCGGCGGCGGTGACGGCGATGACGAGGGCAATGGCCCTAGATAGGATCCCTAGAATAGGATCAGTAGTAGGAGGGGCAATGCACCCCCTTAGGCCTTCCTTTTGAGAGCAACAGCTCTTTTTATGTAAGAAATCTGATTATCAATGAAGAAAGTTCTCCAATTTGACTCTGCCGATTCCTTGCAAATTAATTTAGCCGATCCTCCCTTGTTTTGATTTTGCCGATTGTCAATTCAAGGCCCAACGAGCCGATGGTAATGCATCAGCTTTTCCAATAAATTGCAAGACAGATCAATCTAATCGCCTTCTTAGATATCAACTTGCAATCCATGAAATTCAGATCCAAACTTCCAACCGGACAGTCTAACGCGCAGCCGAGACCCCTAGATCCTCAGACTTCTAAATCATCCGATCGTGATGTTTGTCCCGATGGCAAAACTCCTGTATTAATGCCAGGAAAGCTCCTTAGTCCGCTGTGACAACCTTGATTTTGAAGCCGATACCTGTAAAACAGGTGCCACTGCTCACGCTTCCCTTGCGATGCTATACTCTCGCAACAACGAACTACTCTAGAGCCTAACCACCGATAATGGCTCCTTCTTCAAACTCCTCCGTCAACCCTGGTGGTTTTCCTCTGCAAGAGTCCTCCACCCTTCAACGTGGTTACGATGCGGGGACAACCGATTTCAACACCATCGGCTTTTCAGAATGAGGGCTAGTTGCCCCCCGAGCCTTGGTCAAGGCGAGAATGAAAGTGCACTAGCCGCATTGGGCCACTATCGGCTTCTCAATCAGTGAAAGCATCGCCGATTCTGACCAAATCAGCTGTTAATAGAGAGAACCTCCAAGGTGAGCTGCCCCCGAGTCATTCCAGCTCTTCATCAAAACTTGGCAGAAAGCTTACGCCCAGGGAGACAGTGCACTAGGACGGCTCTGAAAGGATCAGCAGCTCCCTTGAACTAAGAAGCCTCACACGCAGTGGCCCTTGAACTCTTCCCAGCTCCCTTCTGGTGCCCTGCTGCTTAGATCGACTCATCACCTCGAGCAGACTAATGCTTTCGGTGACGATGTCGATGAAGTTGCCACCTTGGTCAAACCCTAGAGGAGATGCCACAGCCAATTGAATGTTCATTGGCTGAACTCTGATCTGCATGCTTACGCAGCGCTGACCTCGAGGATGTGCCAACGGAGCCACCAACCATTCCACTGAGGGACTCTGATACGCGTAGATGCACACGTCCGTTGGGAACCCCAAGTGGAAGGTATGATGCGTATAGAAGCAAGTTTCCCTCAGTATGAAACCAAGGTTTAATCGAACCAGTAGGAGCCAAGAAGCACGTTGAAGGTTGATGGTCGCGAAATGTGATGCGGCGCAACACCAGGGATTCCGGCGCCAACGTGGAACCCGCACAACACACCCAAGTACTTTGTCCCAACGAAACAGTGAGGTTGTCAATCTCACCGGCTTGCTGTAACAAAGGATTAAACGTATCGAGTGGAAGATGTTTGCAAAGAAAACAAGAAACACAATTGCAGATTGTATGCTATGTAAAGAATAGGACCGGGGTCCACATTCACTAGAGGTGTCTCTCCCATAAGATAAAAGCATGTTGGGTAAACAAATTACAATCGGGCAATTGACAAATAGAGAAAGGCATAACAATGCATATACATGATATGATAAATATAGTGAGATTTAATTGGGAATTACGACAAAGTACATAGACCGCCATCCAACCGCATCTATGCCTAAAAGTCCACCTTCAGGTTATCATCCGAACCCCATTCAGTATTAAGTTGCTAAGCAACAGACAATTGCATTAAGTATGGTGCGTAATGTAATCGACAACTACATCCTTAGACATAGCATCAATGTTTTATCCCCGGTGGCAACAAGCACATCACAACCTTAGAACCACTGTCACGATCCCGTGTCAATGAAGGCATGAACCCACTATCGAGCATAAATACCCCCTCTTGGAGTTAAGAGCAAAAACTTGGCCAGCCTCTACTAATAACGGAGAGCATGCAAGATCATAAACAACACATAAACAATAGATTGATAATCACCATAATCATAGTACTCTCTATCCATCGGATCCCGACAAACACAACATATGGAATTACATATAGATGATCTTGATCATGTTAGGCAGCTCACAAGATCCAACAATGAAGCACAACAAGGAGAAGACGACCATCTAGCTACTGCTATGGACCCATGGTCCAGGGGTGAACTACTCACTCATCACTCCCGGAGGCGACCATGGCGGTGTAGAGTCCTCCGGGAGATGAATCCTCCTCCGGCAGGGAGGCGATCTCCCGAATCCCCGAGATGGGACGCGGCGGCGGCGTCTCTGGAAGGTTTTCCGTATCGTGGCTCTCGGTACGGGGCGCGAGACTTTAAGTAGGCGGAAGGTCAACGCGGGGGCCACACGAGGTGCCCAGGGCAGCCGGCGCGGCCAGGGCCGGGCCGCGCCGCCCTAGCTCCCGGCTGCCTCGTGGCCCCACTTCGTTATCTCTTCGGTCTCTTCGTGCAAAAATAGGACCCTGGGCGAAAGTTTCGTCCAATTCCGAGAATATTTCCTTACTAGGATTTCTGAAACCAAAAACAAGAAAACATCAACTGGCTCTTCGCATCTTGTTAATAGGTTAGTTCTAAAATGCATAAATATGACATATAATGTGCATAAAACATGTAGGTATCATCAATAAAGTGGCATGGAACATAAGAAATTATCGATACGTTGGAGACGTATCAGCATCCCCTTAGTTCTGCTCGTCCCGAGCAGGTAAAACGATAACAAAGATAATTTCAAGTGACATGCCATCATAATCTTGATCATACTATTTGTAAACATATGTAATGAATGCAGCGATCAAAACAAAGGTAATGACATGAGTAAACAAATGAATCATATGACAAAGACTTTTCATGAATAGTACTTCAAGACAAGCATCAATAAGTCTTGCATAAGAGTTAACTCATAAAGCAATAAATCAAAGTAAAGGTGTTGAAGCAACACATAGGAAGATTAAGTTTCAGCGGTTGCTTTCAACTTATAACATGTATATCTCATGGATATTGTCAACATTAAGTAATATAACAAGTGCAATATGCAAGTATGTAGGAATCAATGCACAGTTCACACAAGTGTTTGCTTCTTAGGTGGAAGGAGATAGGTAAACTGACTCAACATAAAAGTAAAAGAATGGTCCTTCAAAGAGGAAAGCATCGATTGCTGTATTTGTGCTAGAGCTTTTATTTTGAAAACATGAAACAATTTTGTCAACGGTAGTAATAAAGCATATGAGTTATGAAAATTATATCTTACAAGTTGCAAGCCTCATGCATAGTATACTAATAGTGCCCGCCCTCGTCCTACTTAGCTTGGACTACCGGACCTTTGCATGCCATGTTTCAACCAAGTGTCACAAAGGGGTACCTCCATGCCGCCTGTACAAAGGTCTAAGGAGAAAGCTCGCATTTTGGATTTCTCGCTTTTGATTATTCTCAACTTAGACATCCATACCGGGACAACATGGACAACAGATAATGGACTCCTCTTAAATGCATAAGCATGTAGCAATGATTATTATTCTCATATGAGATTGAGGATATATGTCCAAACTGAAACTTCCACCATGATTCATGGCTTTAGTTAGCGGCCCAAGCAACTTAATAAAATATAAAGTGCATAAGTACATATTCAATACTACGATAGTTTTTAAGGCTATTTTGTCCCATGAGCTATATATTGCAAAGGTGGATGATGGAATTTTAAAGGTAGCACTCAAGCAATTTACTTTGGAATGGCGGAGAAATACCATGTAGTAGGTAGGTATGGTGGACACAAATGGCATAGTAGTTGGCTCAAGGATTTTGGATGCATGAGAAGTATTCCCTCTCGATACAAGGTTTAGGCTAGCAAGGTTATTTGAAGCAAACTCAAGGATGAACAAGTGCAGCAAAAACTCACATAAAAGACGTATTGTAAACATTATAAGACTCTACACCGTCTTCCTTGTTGTTCAAAACTCAATACTAGATATTATCTAGACCTTAGAGAGACCAAATATGCAAATCAAATTTTAGCAAGCTCTATGTATTTCTTCATTAATGGGTGCAAAGCATATGATGCAAGAGCTTAAACATGAGCACAACATTTGCCAAGTATCACATTATCCAAGACATTTTAGAATTACTACATGTAGCATTTTCCAATTCCAACCATATAACAATTTAACGAAGGAGAAACTTCGCCTTGAACATTATGAGTAAAGCCTAAGGACACATGTGTCCATATGCAACAGCGGAGTGTCTCTCTCCCACAAAGTGAATGCTAGGATCCATATTATTCAAACAAAAACAAAAATAAAAACAAACCGACGCTCCAAGTAAAGAACACAAGATGTGATTGAATAAAAATATAGTTTCAGGGGAGGAACCTGATGATGTTGTCGATGAAGAAGGGGATGCCTTGGGCATCCCCAAGCTTAGACGCTTGAGTCTTCTTAAAATATGCAGGGGTGAACCACGGGGGCATCCCCAAGCTTAGAGCTTTCACTCCTCTTGATCGTAGTATATCATTATCCTCTCTTGACCCTTGAAAACTTCCTTCACACCAAACTTCAAGCAAACTCATTAGAGGGTTAGTGCACAATTAATAATTCACTCATTCAGAGGTGACACAATCATTATTTTCACTTCTGGACATTGCATAATGCTACTGGACATTAATGGATCAAAGAAATAAATCCAACATAGCAAAAGAGGCAATGCGAAATAAAAGGCAGAATCTGTCAAAAACAGAACAGTCCGTAAAGACGAATTTAAAGCTGGCACCAGACTTGCTCAAATGGAAAAACTCAAAACTAATGAAAGTTGCGTACATATCTGAGGATCACGCTCGTAAATTGGCAGATTTTTTCGAATTTTCTACAGAGAACTGTGCCCAGATTCGTGACAGACAGCAATGCTGTTTCTGCGCAGCGATCCCAAATATAACATCAACTTTGACATAGAAACCTTACTTGGCACAAAAACATGATAAGGAGAGGTTGCTACAGTAGTAAACAACTTCCAAGACTCAACAAAACAAAAATTGCTGTAGTAAAAACATGGGTTGTCTCCCATAAGCGCTTTTCTTTAACGCCTTTCAGCTAGGCGCAGAAAGTGCAAATCAAGTAACATCGAGTAGAAGCATCAACATCATAGCTTGTTCTAATAATAGAATCAAAAGGCAACTTCATTCTCTTTCTAGGGAAGTGTTCCATACCTTTCTTGAGAGGAAATTGATATTTAATATTACCTTCCCTCATATCAATAACAGCACCAACGGTTCGAAGAAAAGGTCTTCCCAATACAATAGGACAAGATGCATTGCATTCGATATCCAAGACAACAAAATCAACGGGGACAAGGTTATTGTTAACCGTAATGCACATTATTAATCCTCCCCAAAGGTTTCTTTTTAACATTATCGGCAAGATTAACATCCAAATAACAATTCTTCAATGGTGGCAAGTCAAGCATATCATAAATCTTTTTAGGCATAAGAAATACTTGCACCAAGATCACATAAAGCATTACATTCAAAGTCATTGAATTTCATTTTAATGATGGGCTCCCAACCATCTTCTAACTTTCTAGGAATAGAGGTTTCAAGTTTAAGTTTCTCCTCTCTAGCTTTTATGAGAGCATTTGTAATATGTTTTGTAAAGGCTAAATTTATAGCACTAGCATTAGGACTTTTAGCAAGTTTTTGTAAGAACTTTATAACTTCAGAGATGTGACAATCATCAAAATCTAAATAATTATGAGCTACAGCAATGGGATCATTGTTCCCAAGGTTGGAAAAAATTTCAGCAGTTTTATCACAAGCACAGCAGTTTTAGCAATTTCAGGCAGTTTTGTTCGCTTTGCACTAGGAGTAGAAACATTGCCAACATCAATTATTTTACCATTGATAGTAGGAGGTGCAGCAACATGTGAAGAATTAGCATTACTAGTGGTGGTGATAGTCCAAACTTTAGCTATATTATTCTCTTTAGCTAGTTTTTCATTTTCTTCTCTATCCCACCTAGCACGCAGTTCAGCCATTAATCTTATATTTTCATTAATTCTAACTTGGATGGCATTTGCTGTAGTAGTAATCTTATTATCAATATCATTATTAGGCATAACTTTCAATTTTAAAAGATTAACATCAGAGGCAAGCCTATCAACTCTAGAAACAATAGTATCAATTTTATCAAGCTTTTCCTCAACAGATTTGTTAAAAGCAGTTTGTGTACTAATAAATTCCTTAAGCATAGCTTCAAGACCAGAGGGTACACTCCTATTATTATTGTAAGAATTCCCATAAGAATTACCATAACCATTACCATTAGAAGGATATGGCCTATAGTTATTACGAGTTGTTCCTATAAGCATTGTTGTTGAAATTATTATTTTTAATGAAATTCACATCAACATTTTCTTCTTGAGCAACCAATGAAGCTAAAGGAACATTATTTGGATCTACATTAGATCTACCATTCACAAGCATAGACATAATCACATCAATCTTATCATTCAAGGAAGAGGTTTCTTCAACAGAATTTACCTTCTTACCTTGTGGAGCTCTTTCCGTGTGCCATTCAGAGTAATTTATCATCATATCATCAAGAAGTTTTGTAGCCCCAATGTGATGGACATAAAGGTACCTCCAGCTGAATCCAATAAATTCCGCGAAGAAATATTTAGTCCTGCATAGAAGGTTTGGATGATCATCCAAGTAGTCATCCATGGGTTGGGCAATTCTTTACCAAAGTTTTCATTCTCTCCCATGCTTGAGCAACATGTTCAGTATCTAATTGCTTAAAATTCATTATGCTACTTCTCAAAGATATAATTTTAGCGGGAGGATAATATCTACCAATAAAAGCATCCTTGCATTTAGTCCATGAATCAATACTATTCTTAGGAAAAGATAGCAACCAATATTTAGCTCTTCCTCTTAATGAGAAAGGAAACACTTTCAATTTAATAATATCACCATCTACATCTTTATACTTTTGCATTTCACAAAGTTCAACAAAATTATTGAGATGGCAGCATCATCATAACTAGCAATTGAAAATTGATCTCTCATGACAAGATTTAGTAGCAGGTTTAATTTCAAAGAATTCTGCTGTAGTAGCAGGTATAGCAATAGGTGTGCATAGGAAATCATTATTATTTGCATTTGTGAAGTCACACAACTTAGTATTTTCAGGAGTATTCATTTTAGCAACAAAATAAAACAAACTAGATAAAGTAAATGCAAGTAACTAATTTTTTTGTGTTTTCGATATAGAGAGCAAGACAGTAAATAAAGTAAAGCTAGCAACTATTTTTTTTTTTGTATTTTGATTTAGTGCAGCAAACAAAGTAGTAAATAAAATAAAGCAAGACAAAAACAAAGTAAAGAGATTGAGAAGTGGAGACTCCCTTGCAGCGTGTCTTGATCTCCCAAGCAACGGGCGCTTATGCTTGATACGCGTAGATGCACACGTCCGTTGGGAACCCCAAGTGGAAGGTATGATGCGTATAGAAGCAAGTTTCCTCGTATGAAACCAAGGTTTAATCGAACCAGTAGGAGCCAAGAAGCACGTTGAAGGTTGATGGTCGTGAAATGTGATGCGCACCGGGATTCCGCGCCAACTTGGAACCTGCACAACACACCCAAGTACTTTGTCCCAACGAAACAGTGAGGTTGTCAATCTCACCGGCTGCTGTAACAAAGGATTAAACGTATCGAGTGGAAGATGTTTGCAAAGAAAACAGAAAACACAATTGCAAGAGATTGTATGCTATGTAAAGAATAGGACCGGGGTCCACAGTTCACTAGAGGTGTCTCTCCCATAAGATAAAAGCATGTTGGGTAAACAAATTACAGTGGGCAATTGACAAATAGAGAAAGGCATAACAATGCATATACATGATATGATAAATATAGTGAGATTTAATTGGGAATTACGACAAAGTACATAGACCGCCATCCAACTGCATCTATGCCTAAAAAGTCCACCTTCAGTTATCATCCGAACCCCATTCAGTATTAAGTTGCTAAGCAAGGACAATTGCATTAAGTATGGTGCGTAATGTAATCGACAACTACATCCTTAGACATAGCATCAATGTTTTATCCCTGGTGGCAACAGCACATCACAACCTTAGAACTCATCCCAGGTGTCAATGAAGGCATGAACCCACTATCGAGCATAAATACCCCTCTTGGAGTTAAGAGCAAAAACTTGGCCAGAGCCTCTACTAATAACGGAGAGCATGCAAGATCATAAACAACACATAAACAATAGATTGATAATCACCATAATCATAGTACTCTCTATCCATCGGATCCCGACAAACACAACATATGGAATTACATATATGATCTTGATCATGTTAGGCAGCTCACAAGATCCAACAATGAAGCACAACAAGGAGAAGACACCATCTAGCTACTGCTATGGACCCATGGTCCAGGGATGGACTACTCACTCATCACTCCGGAGGCGACCATGGCGTGTAGAGTCCTCCGGAGATGAATCCCTCCGGAGGGGTGCCGGAGGCGATCTCTGAATCCCCGAGATGGGATTCGCGGCGGTGTCTCTGGAAGGTTTTCCCATCGTGGCTCTCGGTACGGGGTTTCGACGGAGACTTTAAGTAGGCGGAAGGTCAACGCGGGGGCCACACGAGGTGCCCAGGCCGGCGCGGCCGGCCTGGGCCGCGCCGCCCTAGTTCCTGGCTGCCTCGTGGCCCCACTTCGTTATCTCTTCGGTCTTTTGGAAGCTTCGTGCAAAAATAGGACCCGGGCGAAAGTTTCGTCCAATTCGAGAATATTTCCTTACTAGGATTTCGAAACCAAAAACAAGCAGAAACAGCAACTGGCTCTTCGGCATCTTGTTAATAGGTTAATTCCAGAAAATGCATAAATATGACATATAATGTGCATAAAACATGAAGGTATCATCAATAAAGTGGCATGGAACATAAGAAATTATCGATACGTTGGAGACGTATCAGACTCCTTCAGTAGAACCTCGCTACGTACCTCGGTGACTGCTCCATCAGGCTTCTGCTTGTAACAGTCGTATCCCTTGAGTCGATGGCCGTGCATCGGCTTTGAATTCTTAAGTCGATGTCTACGCATCGGCTGTGCTCAAAAAATTCTGTATTTCCGATTTTTTATGGCCGATTTGCTTATGTATCGGCCCCCATACTTGAGCTGCTCTGCTGGACATTTGACATTCGTCCCAGCTCCGTATCCTCGTATCTCATCCATCTATGTGCCCCCCGAGCCGATTCTCAAGTAATTGATGGCACGGCTCTCGGCATCTGTTGGATCAATCTTGAACGAGCAAGGTATGTTGAGGATAATTTTGGCCGATTGCGGGAATCGGCCTCCTTTTCCGTTGCAAGGCTTTGGCGATGATTTGCAACTTCTCGGATTTCCACTATAGCTACGTGGCATGTTGGAGATGAGATCCTCTGCTTTTCATTTTTTGAGGGCCGATCTCAGGGATCGGCCTTGCCACGTGTGTCCAATGTCTTGGACTTGCTACTCCGTTAGGCCGGTGGATAAAACCAGCCTTACCCCATTTTTCGAGGCTTCGATGCGCTCATAACCCTCTAAACTGATTCCGAGAGCGGCTCTTGGTCATCTGCTTCCCACACGCTCATGGCAGCTAATGATATCTCGATCGAGTCATCCGCCTGAACGACTTCCACCTCATCTCCATCCCACCGTATGATGCATTGGTGCATTGTAGACGGGATGCAGTTAGCATGAATCCAGTCCCTTCCCAATAGGACGGCGTAATTGCTTTTATTGTCAACGATAGAACGCGATATGGTCTTCCGGCCTAAGGAGTTCTACATTCAGAACACCTTTAGTGACGCCGGCCGTTGAAGTCGCTTAATGTGATGTTGGTCTTGATCAGATCGTCGCTGGAATGTCCCAAACGACGTAGCATGGAATACGGCATTATGTTGACTACTCTCCGTATCAACCAACATCTTGCCGGCTGCCGTTGATGTAACCCCACAAGTATAGGGCTTTCGGATGCTGTAGCTTCTATCTCGTGGCTTTTCGAAGATAACCGGTCGTGGACCGCAGTCGAATTGAGCCACTGAAACTTCCTCGTCGCTTGGAGCGCGAAACTCCGACGGGAGTATGAATACCATGTTCACATCAGCCGATGCCTGTGCATCGGCTTTCGCCTGTTTTGGGCGCCATACTTTCTTTGGCGGGCGCGCCTTCGTCTCCACTATTTGCTGAATTTTCACGGCCAGATCGGGCCGTGCTCTTCTTAATGTGTACAGTGCGTGCCTCGGCTTCTTCCGGTTCGCACGCCGCACCCTCCGCTCGAGAATGGTGAGTCCATCAGCACCACCTTGGTCGGTGATACCGATCTTCTTCTCCATCCGACTCCTCGAAGTCTTCTTCTTGAGAGGACTCAGCTCGTTTGTTATGTGGTGGGAGGGGTCCCAGACGCTCGAACACCGAAACTTCGTTCGTCCTTCTCCTTCGCTGCGTGCTGGGTAGTTCTCGATTGTTGGCAATCGGCTCATTCCCGAGTCCCAGCAATGTTTGAAGAATGGACAGTCCTGCCTATCCACGTTGTCTTGTTCCCTTGACCTCCCTCCGCGTGACGTTCTGCACCGTCGTTGTTCCTGCTCGACGATACCCCTGTTTGCATCGACCGACGATATCCTCCATCGTCGTCGTCGTAGCGGCGACGTCGGTCGCTTGCTGCTCATATTTGTTGAGGAGATGCACGGATAATGGGCGTTGATACCGTATGCTTCTCACCTCCTCCTCGGTTAGGTACCGTCTATCGTCGTCTTGGGGCCGGTCGCGTGGAACGACCTCCTCTTTATCTTTGGCTGCTCTCTGCTTTGTCCACGCCATGGCGGATCACAAACCCTGCCATATTGACATCGAAAGAGAACCCTGGCTCTCTTATGGAGTGGCTTAGGTCCACCATGTTGACGTACGGAAACGGACGCATGTCTACCTTCATGGCAAACTGTCCGAAAGTTAATCGGCCTGATTCTATCGCCATCTGAATTTGTGCGCGCAATACTTTGCCGTTGGTGGCGTGCGTGAACGTATGATGCCATTTGCGTATGGCCTTTTGTTCATCTCCCGCCGTAGGGACCTTGTGGCCTTCGGGTAGCTTCAATTGTTTCTTTCGCAGCAGATCGAAGATCTGTTCGTCTTGGTCACGTCAAAGTCCAACCCTCTTGGAGGCCCTGGCGGGTTCACCCATTTGAGGACACGGTACCGGCGTCCGAGTCCACTCAGGCCGCAACTTCCCGATCTTCCGCAGAATCTTCATCCTCATCGCATTGACTGGGTTATCGCGTTTGAACTTGTCCCTGTACATTCTGGATGGCGCTGTTCATATAAGGTCAGTCTATTGACCAGGTGCGTCAACGAGTTGTACTCAAACTGGAAAGTCGGTCCTTGAACGACGCCGCAAGGCCTGCCACGGCCAGCTCGCCTCTTTCTCGTTAGGTGAGCCGAATAGTATCGGTTCTTGACGGCTTGAAACGTTGGATGTATTCGAGACTGTCTCCTCGCTTCGCCGAACTGAGCTAGTTCGGCAATACCAGCTTCGTACCTTGAATGGTATTGTGGAATGTTCCTCCAGCTGCTTCCATGCTTGCACCGATTTGGCGGCAACGAGGTGTAACATCCAAACGCTGGACCGGTGAGGGACTGCGAGAAGAACCTCACCCGTAGCTGATCGATACTGAAACCATGCTGGGCCAGGTATCGGCTCACGTGCTCGATGGAGCTTGACCCTTCGACCCACCGAATTTGTTGAAGTCCGGAAGCCGGTACTTAGGCGGTAGTGGGATCAGGTCGAACTCATTGGGTACGGCTTGGAATAGCCGATTATCTTCTTCTTCGGCAAGATGCCGAACGATCTCTCGGATTGCGCTGATCTGATCTGCGGTGGAGGTAGTGGCAGCTGAGCTTTCCTGGAGTGCAAAGCAGTATACTTAGGCCACGCTGTTTCTCAGCTTCTCGCTCCTAAACTCCCCGCTGCTGCAGTCGTTCTTCCTGGAACAATTGCTCCCTGCTCCGGCAATCCCTCCCGTGGAGCTGGATCGCCCGCGTCCATTGTTGCATCCGCATACGTGCACACGTATCCGTGTGGGATTTCCTTGGCGGGTCATGCAAGAACGATAGTCGCCGGGTCACCCCAACTTTGTAGACGACGTATGCCGGTGAGCCTTGTTGCTGTGGAGCCGTCATTGCGTACGGCAGTGGCCTGGTGTGGAGTTGCATCTCTCCTGGTGAGTCCCTAGAACAGGTCCTGAAGGGGAGTATCGACGCTCCATGATCTCTTGCACCACACGGAGCGCAACGCGCTCCAAAGTGTTCACCGGCTCGAGTGCCGATGCATGAATGGGCCACCATGTAGTTGATCTCTGTCGCAGGGCTCGGTACGTTCCTCGAAGGGAGAGACAGATCCAACCCATCGAGGATGCCTTGTGGTGCGAATCCTTTGAACCTGACCGTGCGACGGGTCTTCTCGAGCCGATGAGTTCGCTTCCAGATGGCCTTCAGGTCATCGTACTTCTTCTTGTGTTCCGTGGGGAGATCCTCGTACGTGATCGGTTCCTCCGCCATCTCGGATGCCGATGTTGACGTGGATGTCGACGTGGAGGTCCCACCGGGCGTGCGAATGTGTTACCCTCCAAAACCCACCGACGGGCGTTGGTTAAGCAACACGAAGAGCGGAAGCTCCAGGGCCGCTTAGTGGATCCTGGCACCTCGCGTCCCGCAAATCTTCTCGGCCAACGTCCCGGCGGTTGCTAGGGCGTGCCACCGACCTAGACCCGATCGGGAAGGTGTTAGTGCTTCGATTGTTCTTGCATGGTAGACACGTAAACATTAAATACGAGCCCTATCGGCTCTCAGTTTCGTGGATCGGCTCGGAGCCGATCGCCCCATGTTTCACGTTGGATTTACAATGGCATGGGGATCCTGCTTGATCAGACAAAGCTAAAACGATCCACGACAGTTTAGGGTTTTCACCGCATAATCGGAACGTCCTACGTGCGATCGGGCCTAGCAGCTACGAGAGATGATGCAAACTACCCCTACGAGAGGCCTAAAAACCAACATAACGTTGATCCGGAACATCCCTCAAGGACGGTAAACAACGCCTAACGCACTGCCGGATCATCCGACCCCACATAAGGCCTAACTATGCAGATATTAAACTAATCCTTGCGGAGCAAGGAGCAACTATAACAGATCGGATCTACTAAGTAACGAACAAGCAAGATGCTGCCCTTGGATAGACGTAAGGGCAGCTAGGTGTCGAAGGACGGCATTGCCACGCAGATATGCACGTGAAAGCATCAATGCTAGCCCCTAAACACCTAAGGATAAATAGTACTGCTCGCCATCAACAAGGCTTCGGCACGAGCAGACAAGTTTAGCGAATAACGTATATGCCTAGATCGCTAGATGCGATCTAGGCAGCATGGTGCTTACCCGGAGAAAACCCTCGAAGGGGGGTGACGATGCGCCATTTGTGATGGTTGAACGATGATTGTCCTCCTTTTAGAACCCTAGATTTTATAGTCCAAGAGAAAATGTGGCACCGTGCACGGGCCGACTCTATCTCTTAATTCTAAATTACAATGCGATCTAATATGTTACGTATACATGGGCAACTTAGCCCAAACTCTCAGCGCAAGGCCGCTTCGAAGATGCTCCACGTGTACGTCCTTCAAGCCCATCTTCACTTACGGCCCATCTCCTGATTTGGCCAAAATCGGGTGGTAACACTATGTTAATGTGAACTTTATTTTGTGTCTATTTTCCTACTTTATTTGATCTATATTTGATGTAGTTTGGGTACAAAAAAGTATTTTTGGCACTGCATTTTAGCGCGTCCCGTGAACACAGTTTGCATCGCTGCAAAATTTAGCGGCGCATGATTAAAAGACTAAAACAAGCGCTGCAAACCACTTTTAGCGCGCCAAATTTTGCAACGCATGTTGAAATTGCTCTAATTCAATCTATAGATCTTTTTCTTTTCCCTGCGAATTCGTATCGGTGGTGATCAGATTTACTAGCTATACATGCACCCATTTAATTTTGTAAAGAGTAAAGTTAAAAGAGAAAATTTATTATGAAGATTAAAGAAACTATTATATGGAAGGTCCATATATTATGGAAGCTATCAAGTGCAAGTGGCTGAGTTGTCAGGTTTTATTTTTCATCTGCCAATTTTGCCCTTTGGCAAGAAAATACTACTACTCTAGTCGATAAGTATTGGTAAATCTAAACCTCTTGATTAGTTGATTTAGACGGTTGATATTTGTCCGTCCCTACCGTAAAAAGCACATCCAACTAGGTTGATCGAATTCGAGTTCGACCATAGCTAAGCTATGCGTGTTTATCTCGGGCAAGGTCGGAGACCGCATATTATACTCTCCGGTACACGACGTGTGGTAGCAGTAATTAACGCACATGTCCTGGGACGAAGAGTTCGGATCGGAGTCCGATGTGAGCTGTTTTTACCCTTTAAATTCGCACCTGTAGCAGATAGGTCTTTAAATTTGCATCTCTTGTTTAAAAAAAAAAAAGATGCACCTGTAGCAGATAGGTAGATCGGCAATCAGCATGGAGACGAAATCCCAAGGTCTCGGGGGTATGACCTTCTTCGTGATTGGGTTTGGTACAATTTTTCTCTTCTTTGTTGGCAAGAATTTTGTTCCTCTATTTTCATCTTGTTCCATGCATGTTGCCTCCATGCTGTAAGTTTTCGGGAAATTTTACTTTTTGCCCTACTTTACTTTGGAACTCTACAATTTGTCCTTATTTACTTTGACATCTATGTTTTGCCACTCTTTACTTTGCCTTTTTATTATTTGCCCCCGGGCATGCCTGCCCCACATACTATGACAAAAATACCCCTTATACATGTTTGACCTGCCTCGATCCAGAGCTCCACCCATTCGTTCACAGACGGAATAGAGGAAACGAGCAGCGGCGGAAATCCCCACGGCGGCTCCCCCTGGCGGCCCGAGCAGAGGAAGAAAGGAGGTTCGCGGCGGGATTCTGTGGAGCACGACGACCACTCTCCCGCGACGCTAGGCACGAACATCCTCATCTTGCCCTCCCCTGTGTGCTGAGATCTAGGGATATGATTTAGGGGGTCTGACCGTTGGCGACGAGCTAGCCGGTTGCCGCTCCATTTCTTGTTTGATTCAGCCTTCGTCTGTCTGCCATTTTCGATTTGGCTTTAAGCCTGCAACCGAGTTAGAGCTTCCATGTGGTAGGAGGGCCAGAGTAGGAGCCGGGAGGTGAGGCGGTGTGGTTGTACCGTGCCAGGGAAGCAGCTAGCGGCGGAGGTGTAGCGGCGACTGGAGATGTGCAGCGGTGCAGGCAAGCGACGACGCCAGCGGCTCAGGCTGTAAGAAGCCACGTCCACGGCGGCCCACCAACTGGCCGCCTGTGCATGTTTGTTCAAGCGGGCCTCTGCCAATTATCATCATAATACCGTCATGTGAAGCGGTCGGCCGCCTGCCTGTTTAGGCCCGCCAGCTACAGAGTACTCCCTCCGTTTCGTAGATCCTCTCTCCAGATCCGCCCGTAAGATCTTTGTGTGAGCGCTGCTCGCTCTCCCAGCTCGACGGCGCCGCCACCGAACACGCGTGTGAGCTTGTCGTCGCCCTTCCGCAGCAAGAACTCGAGCACAAGGCAGCCGGCAAGCACCAGCATATCCGCGAGTTCGTCGGCGTAGACCTCGCCGAATCCGTCCACGTAGAAGCCGCTCTTGACGGCCTCGAGCACGGACCCGGCGCGCGCGCTCCTAGGCGGCGACTGGGGAAGACGAGCTGAGAGGGGGAGGGACGAGCGGAAGAATGGGGCGGCGGCAGTGGGGCAGTTCCTTGGGCAGGGTCACGAGGCGGCACCGTGGTGGGGGTAGCGGGCGTATGGTGAGTATCCGCCACGTATGGTGAGTGTCCGCCACGATTACGTTACGTTCATTTAGCGAGTTAAATTGGGTTGAGCTGGTGGCCCCGTGGTCAGCCCGTTTCCACTTGCAGGCCTACCAGCGGCGGTTCTTTATGCCACGTTCTAAACAGGGGAGAAGAGGATAACAATCTTAGACTGTTCACGTGTGCAGCCAGGGACACTTGTGCCATCGAGTTGTGTCCTAGATCCTCAAATGGAACGAAGATAAATCAGAAGGGCAAATAATAAAGAGGCAAAGTAAAGAGTGGCAAAAAATAGACACTGGTACATTATGGCCGGGAAGGAGATGAGCCCGCTGCTGCTTTCTTTTGCAGGGAGAGATTATACTAAGTGGGTTCGCTTAGCTGATTTAAGAGAGCCAGAAGGACAGTGTGCTGTGCAATGAGTAGTTGAGTACTGCACTACTGCTTCTGCTATGTCTTGCTGCTCTCGGTTTTGTTAGCTGGTTGTTGTAGTTGTTGTTTGAATTTTGTGGATATTGAACATGTCACATATGTTGTGAATGGACAACTAGTATTCACAGTGGGTCATAGGCCATTACATGTACATGTGTTACAATGTGCAGGTAAGCCCCTCATACACTGGGGAATACAGGAAAAGGGACTATACAACTCTAACAACCCCCCTCAAACTCATGGTGGATCAACAACACTGAGTTTGGAGAGAAAGAAACCATGTTGTGCTCTAGTCTGGGACTTCGTGAAGAAGTCAGCAAGCTGTAGCTCGGAAGGCACATAATGAAGAGCCATAACCTGATTCTGCACAGCATGACGCTTCACCGGATGTGTTTGGTGAGCTCGTGCTTCACCGGATCACGCGCAATGCTGATGGCCCCAGTACTGTATGATAAGAGAGGACTCGGGGCGTCAGCAGAAACACCAAAGTCCGCAAGTAACCAGCGTAACCAAGTCACCTCAGCCGTCAAGAGAGCCATCGCTCGCAACTCAGCCTCGACACTCGAACGAGAGACTGCAACCTGCTTCTTGGTCTTCCAAGCAATGAGAGAGCCACCAAGAAAGACACAGTAGGCAGAAAGAGACTTGCGATCCTCTGGATCGCTAGCCCAGGTAGCATCTGAGTAGGTCTGGAGCTGTAAGGAGCTGGAGCTAGGAAAGAAGAGACGACGGGAGATAGTGCCACGAAGATACCGGAGGACACGAAGAAGATGACTATAGTGGACACTAGTTGGAGCAGACATGAACTGACTCAGAATGTGGACCGGGTAGGAGATGCCAGGACGAGTGACAGCAAGGTAGACAAGACTCCCAACCAGGTGACGGTAGCGAGTCGGGTCCGGAAGAGGATCACCATCAGTGGCACGGAGGCGGACATTGAGCTCCATAGGAGTCTCGACAGTGCGCTCATCACCAAGAGCGGCATGAGTGAGAAGGTCCTGAATATACTTCTCCTGGGAGATATAGAAGCCATCGGAGGTGGAGGAAACCTCAAGCCCAAGAAAGTAGCGGAGAGGACCAAGATAAGTCATGAGAAACTGATCACGAAGACGGGCCTTGACAAAGGCAATGTACTCAGGGTCATCACCTGTGATGATCATGTCATCGACATAGAGAAGAAGGAGAGTCCGACCACGAGAAGATGTGTAGACAAAGAGCGCAGGGTCATGTGCGCTAGGGACAAAACCAGCAGAAATCACCACGAGGCGAAACGCTGAAACCACACGACTTGCTTAAGGAGAGAGCGCCGGAGACGACGGACCATGCCATCGGGAACAGAGCAGGAGGGGCTGCTGCACGACTCCTCACGTAAGGGCATTCATCAAGGAGCAAACAGGCAACGGCAAGGAGAGTACGAACAAGGTCATGTGACCACGGAGCAAAGATCTCATCATAGTCAGCCATGCTCCTGCTGAAAGCACGACGGGCGACGAGCCTTGTAGCGCTCAAGAGACCCATCGGAACGAGTCTTGATCTTGTAGACCAACTTGCAGGTGATGGGACGAACAGAGGAAGGAGGAGTGGCAACATCCCAAGTGCCAGTACGCTCGAGAGCAGCAATCTCCTCAGCCATCGCTAGCTGCCATTCGGGATGATCAAGATCATCCCGATAAGAGGTCGGCTCAAGGACAGTAGAAAGACCGTAGTGAGTGGGAGAATAGCGGTTAGGAGGGGGACAAGGACGAGCACGAAGATGATGAGTTGGCTCGGACGGAGAGGGCATCACACCAGAGGTGGAGGGCGTGTCAGGAGGAGCAGTTTCATCCTCACGTGGACGGTGGGAGTAGTGAAAGGGGTAGGGAGGGACCACCGTAGGCGATGAAGGTGACATGGGAGAGGAGGGTGTGGAGTGTGGGGAAGGTGGAGAAGGTGGTGAGGGAGGAGAGGGAGGTCTGGTGGGTGAAGGGGGAGAAGGTGGTGAGAGACTCGGCGAATCAGGAACCTGAGGCACAGGAGGAGGTGAGACAGGAAACATGAGATAAGAGATATCATCCACCAAGAAGGAAGAAGAGGAGGGACGCGGGTAGAAAGGACGGGACTCATCAAAAGTGACATCCCGAGATATGCGCATCCGACGACCAACAGGATCCCAACACTTATATCCCTTGTGCTCAGGGCTGTAGCCAAGGAAGAAACACTCAACAGACTGAGCAGTTAGCTTGGTGCGTTCGCGTGGAGCAAGAAGAACATAGCAAACGCAACCAAAAAGACAAAGGGTCGAGTAATCAGGAGTGTGACCAGTGAGACGCTCAAGAGGAATACCACCCTGCAAGGCTGTGGAGGGCTGAAGGTTGATGAGATAGGTGGAAATAGACACAGCCTCAGCCCAAAAGTGAGGAGGAAGAGAGGCCGCGATCATCATCGCACGAGCCGTCTCAAGCAGGTGGCGATGCTTGCGCTCAGCCACACCATTTTGAGCATGGGCGCCAGGGCAGGAGAACTGGGCAAGAGTGCCCTGTTCAGCAAGAAAACCACGCAACAACTAGGAGATATACTCACCGGCAGAATCATCCCGAAAGACACGTATAGGAGTGGAAAACTGAGTATGAACCATGGCAGCAAAACGCTTATATATCGAGAGAACCTCGCTGCGAGAAGCCATAAAATAGATCCAAGTGTGGCGAGAGAAATCATCGATAAAAATGACATAGTAGCGTTGGCCCCCCTTGGAAGCAAAGGGAGCGGGACTCCATACATCAGAATGGACCAAATCAAAAGGACGCTGAGATACAGACTCATTAGTAGGATAAGGTAACTGATTTTGTTTACCAAGCCTACAACCATGACAACCCTGAAGCGAGACATCTCCTAAGACAGGCCCCAGAAGACCTCGACGAAGTAAAGACGACAAGCGAGAACCACAAAGATGACCAAGACGATGATGCCTCTGCTGAAAGGAGACGGTGGTGGAAGCAGCAAGCACATGTAGTGCAGTCGGTGAAGTGGTGGAGGAAGGAACATGAAGCCGCAAGCTCCCAAAGTCTGGGAGTCACAAAGGGCCAGCCCCAACCGCCCAGTGTGAGTGTCCTGAACAGAACAGGAATCAACATCAAGAATGACCCGACAACCAGAATAAGTTCAGCAGCGGAAAGCAAGTTCATGGTAAGACGGGGAACATGAGAAACATCAGGAACGGAAAAGGAGGGAGTAGAAAGAGTGCCACGACCAGCAACAGGAAGAGAAGTACCATCGGTAGTAAGAACACGAACAAGAAGAGGAAGAGGATGAAGAGAAGAAAGAGAGGAAGAGTCAGAAGACATGTGAAAAGAAGCTGCAGAATCCAGAACTGTAAGGGTATATTGCCCCTATGTGTGGTTTTGGTAATTAATGACAACCCCTATGGACTAATGTTTTCATTGAGTTTATATGAAGGAATATTCCATAGGTACTACGTGTACTCCATATGTTGGATTCAAGTATGGATGCCATGAAGATAAAGATATACCTTGTGTATTGGCATCAAGATCATCGGTTTGAAGGTATATATGTGATATGATCAAGAAGATGAAATGAAGATGGAGTTCTTATGTGGAACTCAATATTAGCCATGCTCTATCTTATGTGAGTATGAGAAGATACAAGGTTGAGTTGGGCAAGTTCAAGATGAGCATCTTGAGTAGATCACATGCTTGAAGCTTGTCGTCCATTTGGTGATAATGGACATGTGAAGATGTGCATCAATGGAGCTTTCCCATCATAGTGTATGGGGGAGTATTTGTGAGTCTTCACAAAGCAACATTGATCAAGTGAGGCATTCCGGCTTGTGTAGAGCTTGAAGAGTTATCATCAAGATCAAGCGGGATGCGCAAGGCAAAGGTATGACCTTGATAGGTTTTCCTTTTACCGGTCTCAAGGTGGTTGATGGGAGACCGGATTATAGGATAGATAGCCGCACTATTAAGAGGGGCTTTCGGTTGGGTAACTTGATCACATCGTCTTAGGGAGCTCAATCCTTTGCATACTTTGCATATCCCTATTGCTTCTTGGTGTTTCTCTGTGAGAAGTTCTTGAGCTTGTTACTAGCTTTACAACAAGCCCAAGTTCATCGAAAACGGAATCCGCATGCATCTTCTATTGCGTTTTCGAGTTTGGACGTCTTCACAGTTTCTTGACGGTGGGAGACTCCCTCTCTAAAAACATCTAAAAATATCCTGTGAGGAGTCTCCATATTTCCCAGAAGGCTGGTAGCACTGACGAAGGTGAGACCACATCTCAGCGACAGTAGCAAGACCCATAAACTCAAAGCAAGCGTGGGCTGAACACTCTGAAAGAACAACAGCAGCCCTGGCATCCTCATCACACCACTGAGTAAAAGTCAAACTATCCCGATAGGAACCAAGAGCCTGTGAGTAAGCAAGTACCTGCTGCTCGTAAGCCTCATCATCAGCAAGCTCGACAGACCTGGCTACCTCCTGAGCAGCCTGAGGAGCATCATCAGCAAGGGCCTGGGGCACTGGCGGTGTTGTAGGAGGAACATGAGCAGTGGGATGCGGCGGACAAGGGACCTCGCCGGTAAGAACACCCCACAGCCGAAGACCACGCATGTGGATGCGCATAAAGGCAGCAAACTCCCCATAGTTGGTGCCATCAAAGATCACTGGGCACCGAGGAATGCTGACATAGCCAGAGGCAGAGGACGCCATTTTTTTTTGAAACCAGATCTAGATCTGGTGCTGCAGCACGAGCAGCGGCCGGGTCAGGGCCAACAGCAGCAAGCAGCGGCCGGGATAGGACCGACCAGAGGCGGGGCCGGGCGGGCAGAGGCGAGTCCGGCCGGGGCAGGGCCGGCTTGAGCTGGGCAGAGCCGGCCAGATGCGGGCCTGGGCAGGGCGGCCGGAGACAGGGGCCGGCCAGGACGGGGCGACCGGAGGCGGGGCTGGCCGGGGCAGGAGCAAGGTCGGTCGGGGCCGGCCGGGGCAGGAGCAAGGTCGGTCGGGGCGGAGCCGGCTTGGGCTGGCCGATGCTGCTGTTGCATGGGGAGCAGCAGCACAGGTACGAACAGGGTCGGCCCGAGACGAGGTTGACCGGAGACGAAGAAGAAGCAGGTCAAGGAAGAAGTAGGCCAGAAAACTCGCCGGAAAAGATCGTCGGCGGCAGCACGGAGTTGCTACGTGCAAAAAGAGCTAAACCTAAGCTCTGATACCATGTTGTGAATGAGCAACTAGTATTCACGTAGGGCCATAGGCCAGTACATGTACATGTGTTACAATGTGTAGGTAAGCCCCTCATACACTGGAAAATACAGGAAAAGGGACTATACAACTCTAACAACATAATCTACCTACAACTCCATACTAACGAGGTGCATCATTTATTAATTTTCTCCGGTTAGTATTATGCCACGTAACTTGGAGATGTGAATATTTGGGCACCTTTGATTTAAAGGCATTAACCTTGGGTAAAAAAAACTTGAATACAAAAGTGTGACCGTATTTTTTTTTGATAAATTACACTTTATTACTTATTTAAAGTTAAGCATTACACCCGGCCTTTGAAAAAACAAGATGCACACAGCCGTTCACACACCAAAAACGATAATAAAGTTCTAAATAAACTGAATAATAAAAGAGCTCATGGATGAGCGTCTAAGCCAATGAAAGCTCAATCCATAGATTACACCATCATCTATGTTGGAAAAAACATCCCTCTTCGCATCCTTCAGTCATGTAGATAGCTTGATAAATTGGCCGTGATTCTCCCCGCGCTTATCGCAATGGAAGAGATTTCTTTTCCTACAACTGCTGCATTATTTTCAGGCATGTAAGGAGAAACACACAGACTATAGTAAGTCCAGCCTTATATATGGACTTCTTGTAGATTGTTTTTGATCTTGAATTCCTTTTTTTCGTAAATATATATACTCCGTAGCTTATTTAATGCTACATGAGATATATATCATGGAATTGCATTTTTAAAATTGAAATATAACATCCTTTCTCACGTGAAAGGGCAAAAATTAATCCGTAGCAACGCACGAGCAATTTTCCTATAATACTTTCACGAAAACATGAACGAATGACCCTATGTGTTCTTGCAGGCCATCAGCTAGAATGCAATCCCATCTCCACTTGATTTTCTTGGGTCGGGGCCGTCTACACAACTTTTTTGTGGTGCCGATTTGCCTCGCCCGTATGAATAATACTGGTCCACCTTTTGCCAAACGTATGAATTGTTATGGGCCATTTGGATGCACGAAAATGAATGACTGATATTTATTTGAGGGTACCACAAAACATCTCAATATTAAAGATACAGAATATCTAAAACAGTATAAATATAAGGTACATAGAGTTCGTCATATACCAAGCCATTAACTATTTTTTGGCGAACTTACTCAAGATACCGGATAGTGTAGCAATGACGGAAAACACCCCAACCACGGTTTTCTTGTACTTGCAGCAAAACACGTACATCTTGACCCACGCCCGTCTATTTTGCTTGTACATCTCAACATCACGAATTGTGCGGTGATAGAAGGGTCCCATGGTCACGCCCTGAAGGCTGGTGAAGAAGTCGAGCGTCTCCTTGTCCGTAAGTCCTCCTCCTCCTTGCAGGAGACGCCTGGACCGTAGCTCCTTCACATCCCCTTCCCTGTCCATCAACATGCCCAGGAGCTGGACATACGAGCAGACTGCAGTATCTTCTCCATGGTTGGATCGAGGCTTTGAGGTGATCTCGAAAGCTGCCATGCTGACGAGGAAGCTTGCAGTTACATATGTCAATAGTATGTGCGGCAGAAAGAGCTTGGCAGAGAGGCGCCCCTCCTTGAAGCCAATGTGTGCCAGCTCTGTGGTTGTGGTGCTGGGTGTGAGCCTGATGCCCATTTCTGCAAGCTCGATGGCACTGACAGAAAATGATTTCACTTTGGCTTTCTTGTCTGGTTCGTACTTGTCGAATCTGTTTGTTCCTACAATGTAGTACCGGACGTAGCCAAGGAGGTGCGGTGGTTCGCACGGAGGCAATACTGAAACATGAATGTCAGAAGATTTGACTTCGAGTTCCTTTGGCGGAGTGGAGATTTTGCTATTTTGCAGTGTGGCTTTGAAACATTTAGCGAAGTTTTTCAAGCTCACGGGCATGAACAACTCGAAGATTTCAATCACCACACGAGGGAGCTGGTTCTCAAGAAGCAGGATGTCATGATAGATGTCATCCTTGTTGGACTTGAAAAAAGTCTGCAACCACGGATGGATCTTCTTGCTTTCTTTGGTGCTCTTATTAAGCATGAACTGCACCAAGAAGCAAGCATCATAGAACATCATAGGGCAGAAGTCCTTCTCGTGGTGGAAACGTGCCACCGTGTCCTTGTCGTACAGGCTGCGGGCCTTGCCTGCGACTGAGACGACCGCATCATACACATCCTGGACCGAGTATTGTGGTTGCAAATGCATGATGCAGCTGCAGGCCGCCGCATACTTCGCCTCCTCCGCCTTCTTGAGGTGTTCTAGGCCATGGTGGTATGGCCCAATGGACACAATCGTGGGGACGGTGTACTGTTTGAGTCCTCGAATGCTTGCAGGGTACCTATGCATCTTGTCTCTCCACTGGTCGTTATCAACCTCAAGCTCTCGTGCTTTTCTACGGAACACAGACAATGGATCATCATATTTGGGTGTGGCAGCAGCTGGTTCATATTTGGGTGTGGCAGCAGCTGCATACTGAACCAACTGCTGCCCTCTGCTCGAGCTAGCTACAAATGTTTCTTCTAAGCATGTCATCTCAGTGGACTCAGACTCGCACGACACAGGGACGTTTGGATACCATACAGCGTGTTCCATGGACCAATCGACCAACTGATAGTTGCAAGGTTCCCATACTTGAGGTTCCATGCTTCAATTGGCCAACTGAAATTATTTGCAAGGAATAAGTGGTGAACAAAATTGGAAATGAAGAGTGAAGAAAATAGCTAAAGGATCTGATCACAGGGAAACAACTAGCTATCAAATAGCATCAGCATTAATATAATGGTAGAAATTATTGATTACCTTGCAGAGAGCGGAGAATGTGTGAACCGGAAAGAGAAGAAAGTGGGAGACTAGAATCGACTTCTAAAATTGGGGCATCCTATGTTCCTTCCTGTGTGAGGAAGAAGCACAGCTTGTCGCTCCTCTTAGGGCATCTCCAACCGGGCGACCCAAACGGACACGCTGGGCCGTCCGTTTTGGGCCGTTTGGGTGGCCGAACGGACACCCGGACAGCGCCCCGCGTCCGCGTGTCCGGTTTCGCACGCGGCGCCCAACGCGGCGACCCAAGAGACGCCACGTGGTTCGTCTTCCCGCGGCGCTGCGCCATGGCAGGCCTCGACGGGACAGCCATGGCGGGCGGTGGAACGCGCGGGTTCCCGCGCGCCAAGGTTCCCGCGCGCGCGAAACGCCATTGGCGCCCTAGTTTTCCCGCCAGGCCGGCTAAAAAGACGGCGGTCTCAAACAGCCGCATCACCTTCCTCTCCCCTCCACCTTCTCCGGCGCCATGCCTCGCACCCTGCAACCACGGCCAAGCTCGCCGCCCGGCGAGGTTCCCAGACGGAGGAGGAGGAGCGCCGACTCGCGGGGTCGCCGACGACGAGGCGCTCCGCGTCGCCGCGAGGCGGCGGCAAAGAAGGCCGCGACGGAGATGGCGGCGGCCGCGAGGCCGGGCACGAGACCGCGGACGGCTGGTACGAGGCCGCGGAGGAGGGCGCGACCGCCGCCGAGGAGCCCGTCCAAGAGGAGGACCTCGCGCCGGCGAACATCAACGCCGCCATCGAGGCGCTCGCCGACCTCACGCGCGTGACCAAGGAGCACGAGGCCACCTGGCGGGCCGGCCGCCGTTTAGGCGACCATCGCCGGAAGAACGAGCTGCTCGCATGCGAGCAGCCCGTCACCTCATCCGGATGCCCTCGCCGAGCGGCGCCCAGAGGACGCTCACTCGGCGGAGCGGCGGCAAGAGCGCATGCGCCGGCGGGGAGAACGAGAGGCCTGGCAGCCGGCGCGTCGCTAGGCGCGCGCCGTGCCGCGCCGCCCGCGGAGCTGGAGCTGTGCGAGCGGATGATCCCGCCCGCAGAGGCGGAGCGAGCGCGCCCGAGCGCGGCGGAAAGGAGGAGGATGAAGGCCTCCGCCGATGCCGCCGCCGCCGCCCGCGCCGCCGCCGCGCCCGCGCCCGTAAGCTGGAGTGGAATCCTCACGCGTACAGGCCGCCCGCGTCGAGTGAAATCCACGGCCCCGACGGCGAGCCGGCGAGGAGTTGCTACGCCGCCGGCCCCGTACGTATTTAGGATAGAGTAGAAGTTAAAAAAATAATGACTCCTATTTAATGAAATATATTATCTATGCCTATGACACGCGGGCTGGGACGGACATGGGGCGGACGCGAGCGACCAGCCTTCGCGCCAGCAACGCAAACCCGGGGGCGGGTTTGCGTCGCCCGACGCGCGGCGTCCGCATGTGCGTGCACCCGCGCGGGTTTTGTCCGTTTGGACGATCCGACGCGGCGGCATGGATGCCGTTGGAGATGCCCTTATAGACCAAACGGCCGGCCATGTCGTTTCTTTAATTTATGTATATTCACTGGGCGTGGCCAGGTAGGTTCACTGCTTTCTAGCTTCGCCTCTACTTTTCTGCCTCTTTTTGCACCGAACAGTCTGTTATCCTAAATGGTGTACCATGTTATCCTGCCTCTTTTTTGCACTGAACAGTCTGTTATCCTAAATGGTGTACCATGTTATCCTGTCTCTTTTTGCAGTCCACATGGTACACCATAATGCGAGGCAACAATGTGGGCCCGTGTCCTGGCCAAATACGTGAACGAAACATAATCGAGCTAGCTAGCAGGGAGTACTTGTAGAAAACTAATCGATCTACTCTCCCGAGGATCGAACTGAATACGTTTCGAGTCTAACACGAAGAGTCGGACCTTTATAAAGCAGCAATCTCTACCGTACCCTACAAACAGAACTATACGATCTTTCGTTGGTGTAGGCGCCCTTGCGTGGCCGCCGGCCATGCCACGCGATCAACGATCAGTACCTCGGGTCGTCAAGAACCTGAAGCCCAAGGTCACTACTGTACGGTATAGATTTAGGGGCATTTCAAACTGCCCCAATAGGTAGTCAAAGTGTCCCTATTTACTTTTAGAGGCACTATGAAAAATGCTCCGGATGCTTGTGTCCCTAATTAAAATAGGGATACTTTGAATGAAATGCCCCAAATATATTTGGGGGCACTTTGAAAACTGCCCCAAAATGTTTTCAGGGGCACTTTCAATTGTGCCTCTAAATATTTTTAGAGGCACTTTGAGTTTTGCCTCTAATTGTTTCAGAGGCACTTTAAGTTGTGCCTCTAATTGTTTTTAGGGGCTCTTTGAAAACTGTATCTAAATGTTTTCAGGGGCACTTTGAATTTTGCCTCTAAATGTTTTTAGGGATAGTTTAAGATGTGCCTCTAAATATTTTTAGGGACAATTTGAAATGCGCCTCTAAATGTTTTTAGAGGCAGTTTGAGATTTGCCCCAAAATGTTTTTAGTGGCAGTTTCAGATGTGCCCCTAAACATAATTAGAAGCAACTCCAAGAAATGCCCCAAAAGATAATTTGAGGTTACTCTAAGAAATGCCCCAAAACCCTGTTTAGAGGCACTTCGCAAAAGTTCCAAAAAATCTAATTAGAGGCAATATAAACAGTAATGCACCTAGTCCAATTGAGCCAGCATAGTGAACAATAATGCAGAAGTAATCACATCATCCAACATAAACAAGAATCTGGAATTCATTCCTCAGTATATAGCAATTCAATGTGCAAGAAACAACACCTACATTCTTCCTGTTAAAAAATAAACTTACAATTTCCACTAACAATTACAGTATGTGACCTCCGGTGAAACCAATCGAGAACAGACCTAGAGAGGTAAGAGGCAACCAGGACACCCTCGGCGGTGAGGGCACTTCTCACGGTATCTCTATCGCTTTACAACTTCTCGATCTTCCACCGGACGTTCCACTGCATGTAAGGAAACAAGACAAAATACATACCTAAAACAAGAATATCAACTCATGCAGGGGTAGGAGAAGAAACTAGTTAAATTCCTAAACCCTACAAAATCAGAAGATAACTAGATAGGAAAGTGCGGCTTGCCGCGCGCTTGCCCACCTACGGCGTGCAAGCAGATACAAACAGACCTCATTAAAATACTTATATTAAGGTGGCATTATTACACATTACAAAAGTTAAATGAAGGTAAGAAGCACGACAATGTATTGTACTTGAAATGTACATACATGTTTAGCATCCGATGCACGAATTTATATATATTCCACATGAAGATCATAGATTCAGCATGGTAATAGCACAAGCAATGAGATGCGGTAACATGTTCAGATTCAACATGGAGATCATGTAGTTATTTACACATGCTGAACAAAAGCATTGAAAAAGGTTAAGGAGGTTCAGAGGCATGAAAGTCCAGCGGTATATGACCTATAGTACGATAAATACATGGCGGGGAAATGTATACTAATAGATAGTCTGAGTACTGAGAATCCATACCATCAACTGCTGGATTTTTGAATTCTTGAACATGGATCTGATTCTGGAGTTAACATTGACTGGTTTATTAGTACTCCATGTATAGTAATGGATTTTCCAAACTAAGCAGCATGTAAAAGCCTATTGTACCTATATTTAAACAGGAAGCGCTCCATCGATCACCTCGAAATATCCTTGTCGGCCATGTCCCTCAAGAATAAACCTCCAAAGAAGGCCTTCTTGTGCAAAGCTGAGAGATATTGCAACTCATCTAACCTACCGGTCAGAGCAGCATGGAGTTGTTGCCTGAACCAGAAACCTTCAGGTATAGGCGTACTCGACTGACAGACCAAAGCAGTTGAAGGCTCCAGTTTTCACATTCTGAACCCTACAACATCACAGAATCTTACACCTTGTATTTTTCTGAATAGAGAGTTGGAAGTCAATAAACGAAAAAAGCAAAGCAAAATCTGCAACCAAACTTTGTTCTCCACCCGAGGGACAAACAAAGCAGTATCATTTTCATGTTCTTGAGTTCTCATCTTAACCGAGCTTCATTCCATTAATAACCGTGAAGGAAAAGATGTCAATATTTCATTTCACCAAATAAACTAACCAGCCTGAGATATAAAAAAACATTTACTAACCTTCTTGGATCTTACTATAACTGCGAAGGCTGGCGTTTCTGCAATGGGATGTTGGGAAACAGAGAAGCAGCGGTAAGCGCAGACTCAGCCCCTGTCGTACTTCTAAATTCGAGATGTGCATCCCTACCACTATATTCTGAATTCGAGATAATTATCTCTACAGCTAGATCTCTACAGCTAGCTAGTACAGATTGGTCATAGATGTGAAGAAAGCCTGCCTAAATGGTTTCTTAGTTCTGCATAACTTTTTTACTTATTGTTCAAGATAGTGAAAGATTATGAGAGAACAATCAGGTTTCACAGTTAAAACAAAGGAAAGGGCTGGGCAACAGGCAAGAACCAAACACTGCATTCAGTTAACTATACAATATCACATTACTAATTAGGATTTATAATTATCGACGGCCTGGGCTGAGTTAAGGACAGATAACTACTACGGACTGAAGGGGCATTCAGCACACGGAAGAACTGTACATGGGATTTTGCGGTGGAGGAACTTAAGAAGGAAGTATCTGTAGGCTTAGCTGCAAGAAGCGAACGATGGCGGTGTTCGTCTTCGTCTTTAGGGTATCACCTACCGGACAAGCTCCCGCATCAAGAGCAGACTGACTCGGCGTGCGGCTAGTGAGCCACCACGAGATAAAGGGGATGCGGCATGCCGATGACCAGAACTTCGCAGGCACATCCAGCATCCATAAGCCTACCCAGGACGGAAGCCTAAAATGAACAACAAAATAACATGACAATCAGAACCAGTGGAAAGGAAATAGTATAGACTAAGAAAAAGAAAATAACATTTCACTCATCATTGAAAAGTGCACCGGCCATGTTTTTTTTAGATAAAAGGCTATAAAGCCTAACTTTAAATTAATAAAGCCATCACAGCCGCCATGTTCGAGATAATTCAAGATGGAATGGAAATGGAAAATGCCCATTTCATTATTATCCAAAAATCTATAGAACTACAACAAATCTACCCTCATTTGCCCCTTCTGAATGGCATACAACCTTGCTAATGAATGCAGTTCACAGAACCTTACAGTATCATCTGCTATATGAACAGAGTCCTCACTTATGCTATCCCTAACATTCAAGAGTCTTCTTTCATACCGTAACCTCTTAGCAGCCACCACTGCATGACAGAACCAATGAAACTTAGCAACCTAGAAATTGTTGAAAGCAAATCAAACCAAGAATATTTTATCTAGCTAATTCAAATAGCAATCATGCAACTTTCTTGGACGGAGAAAAGAGAGATAATATTTTGTGTACCGCCTGTTTGAGTAGCTGATGGCATGGTTTAACAGAAAGTGAATCAAGGTCAGTTCCGAAATATATGAGTTACTTCAAAACTGTAGGCACCAAAATTAGGTGAAGGATTGAAACCATTTTTTTTGTCAATTATGGCTGGAAAGATTTTCATCCAATCAGTCTCTGCTACAAATAGCAATTATATTTCGATATTTGCCTCATTGGCAGGAGCTATCTTGGCAGAAAAAATATGTGTTATTTCAATTAGCACCCAAGGCTTGCAAACTAAATCAAATTAACTCTACAAACATGAACTCACAACATAAATTTTTTACTAACATCAGTACACCCGCACACCACTAATCATGTAGATGCAGCAAGCATGTAACAGGTGCTATAATAAATAGTCGCAGGCAAACACATGTTACAACAACCACCAAGCATGAGCATGTATTCAAGAAGATCGAAGGAAAGTATGCCGATCGAGACTCCTAACATGCACCAGAAAGAACAAAAAGAGACCTTCCCTGAAAGAAGCATCAAACACACACAGAGATCAAGCCTGGAGACGTACCTTCAGCATGACACAACTCTCGCACACCATAATAGCATGGCCACCTGTAAAACAAACAGATTTAACAATGTACCGTAACACCAAGCGATCGACCCTGCCTTTTAGGATATGTAACTGAAGATAACACAGGAAGGTAAGTAAATTTGTCTTCTTAAAATTTGCAGATTAAGGCCTGACGATTCAGCCTCCCAATGTGAACAACCATGTAAGAATGATAAAAGTATTATTAATCATACATTTTTCCAGTTTTAAAATAACTGAATAATATACAGACAGCATAAAATATTTGAGTGGGTGTTATAGCAAAAATGATACCAGTATGTGGATAAAGAAGTTTTAGCAACCAAAGTCGTGAGCTCAAAGTTTGTAAGTTAAATATAAGCTCACAAACCAAAAACACTCTAGAAAATGAAAAACGAAGCAAGTATAACTTATAAATCAAGTCTCACAGAGGGGGTCCTTGAAGAACTTGTGCGTATAATTCATAGCTATCATATCCATTTACTGGCCTGATGGGAAAACAAGGAAATGTTCAGACGAGCAAGTAGCAGAGCAGACCTATGAGCAGAAGAGAGCCTAATGCTTCAAGCATTACTGGACAAATATAATGAGGATCACATTCTTTTTGGGGAAATCCTCGCTATCTCTCATCGTTTTGTACATTAAAAAGGAGTGAAACCTTAGAACTACATAGAAAGCTAATGAAAACAAGAAGTGATTTTTTTGGATTCAAATAGATAAAGGTAAATGAAACATAAAGCGAGGAGAATTCATCAGAATTAAACCACAAACCACATGAGTTTAAATTCTATCATATTGTTGCAGTTTATCCACCATCACATGACCCACAAATGGAATCAGGAAATGGAAGCTTGTCGTTCCTCCTAAATCATATTAAAAGTTCAAGCATTAAAACGGCTTACTACAGAAAATTCAAATACTAATAGTAGCAGCCCCTTATTGATATTGTGCTACAGCTGCAGAAAATTTATAGAAACAAAATGCTTGAAAAAATATTGATCCTTAGGAAAAGGAACAGTGTGGCTAGGTCAATGGGATTGATGCTTAGCTACTCATGTAAACTCCTGTCTATTTATATTTCGTTTGAGCAAAACCTAAGGCACTCCGATGTCAGGCTCAAACAACAGAAACCTCCTACATCATACCTGCAACACGTTTTCTTCTGACCTCTTATTTGCGAAGAAAAGCTTTTCCATTAACCTTGCAGTAATTGGAAAGAATTTCGCTCACATGATCCTGGAAGTATCAGCGCATCTCTATCATCAGTATGGCAAAAAAATGTATCGTGATACAACACAGCCACGTGGTCATTGTGGCGGCCACTTGGACATCATGGGAGTGCATCGTGATACAACACAGCCACTTCAGGTAGCCCCACCGCAGCATCAGACCCTTTTATTTCCTGTGACATCATGAGGATGGGATAATATATATGCCATGACAGATGATACTAATCAAAACAGCTAATATATGTAAGTACGTAACCACACAATAATAGTTCACATATTGAAGAAATATTCAAATATTATACCATAAGAGAAAGTGTACATATCAACAAAGCACCTTGAAAAACAACGACAACAAAAGTTGGAAAGACTACTGCAATATATCCCCCCATGACGGATTCTCGGAACCAACGCAACTGGGAGAACCATTTTAAATTTATGTAATACAACTGATATATCCGCAGGTGAAAGGCATGAAATGTTCCCCACAAGCATAGGCAAAAGGAACTACAATTCTAAAGGTGTAGAAGATATGGACTTGGCCTATTCTTATGATAGCATGTAAATGAAATAAAAGGTCAAAACAGAACTCAAACAAAAATTCTATATTGTGCATGCTCCTTAGTAAAAATTTGTGTGTACAGCCACACATTTCTCAACTAAATGGTAACAACTTACTTGACCATGGAGCAAACCCAGCAAAAGAAATATTTACTATGTAAATTGGTTGGAGAAGCCTAATATTTCTTATGTAAAAAAAAGGTATGATCAGTTGGGAACTAATATAAAATTGGGATTTCTATTTTCGTGCCCTCGGGTCCTTAGTTGTACTCAGTTTTCCCCAACTCCTTAGTTTTTTCTCAGTTTTCCCGAAGCCCTTGTTTGAAACCCGCAGAAGCAGCTCAGACGGCAGGATTCCCGTTTAGTTGACCGTGTCACGTGTGGGGCCGCGTGTGGGGCCGCGTCGCGTGGGGCTGGTAGAAAGGGACCGCGTGGGACAGGACGAAGCGTTTGGTTGCACGTGAGCAGGAGCTGGGTTCTGTCTCTCGCCCCAAATTGGCATTATTAAGTGCACATTTTTCCTCTCTTTCTCTCTGTCCTTTTCACCAAATTAGTATAAAATCTAGAAAAGCTTGCATTTCTGACTTTCTTCAATTATTTGTGCCTTTTGGCCCTCGTTGTTTGCCCAATATGGCAGCAAATCTAGTACTTCCTCTGGTCCATATGTATGTAGTTAAATCTAGAAGCAAATCTCCAGGATAATGTACGATAAATTCACAGTCATAGTAAATCAAGAAAACTAAGTACGGCCAACAAAATATAGTAGAATAGGGATATATAATCCCTAGATAATATGGATAGATAATAAGCTGCATGCACAGCAGCCAACATAGTAATAGGTTCTTCATAGCACCATCATACTAACATAACAACGAGGGATCCCTAGCTAACAACAAAGGGATCCCAACAACAAAATAGGAGGCAGCAGCAGCACACGTCAGGACTCCGCCTACCCCATCTGGCTCTGCCTCCACTTGTTGCTCTTGCTCCCCTTGGGAGCCTTGGGCTTGAGCGGAGGCATGCGCGGCGGAGATCTCCACCCGCTGCAAGCTGCGGAGGTGCATGCCGAGCGCCCTGTGCTTGGCGCGGAAGGAGTGGACATTCACCGTCGTGCCGATCTTGGGGAAGGTGGTGCTGATGTTCTCAGCATGCGTGACGAGGCAGTTGAAGTCCGTGGCGCCAAAGCTTGGAAGGGAGACGTTCCTTGTTGTCATTGATCATGGTGGTCAGGGCAAAGCTTGGAAGGGTCAGTGAGAAGGGAACCATGGGAATAAACTGGGATTGGAGTTGGTCAAGTCATTAACCAGAGCTCTCAGATGTGACCTGGTAATAGTCTTCTTGTTGTCCTTTTATTTTCCAGTGAAAACCTTTGGGGAGGATAATAGTGGGAAATTATAAGTGTGTTTGTTTATAAGCATTGACATGCATATCTTATTTCAACCTTGAGGCTCTAAAGCCCTAATATTTGCATTTATTTGTAAACAGAGGGTGTGAAAAATGTAGAATCAACAAGTAATTAGTCAATGCAAGAGATGAGACAAAATGAGGGAACATTCATGGCTCTGAGCTGCCAAACTGAAATGCCCCTATTATTGTTAGTATTTTTCCATGGAAAATATTTTAATGATTTTAAGGAATGTCATTACTTATCTATAGATGTTATGAAGGTACTGGTAAATTTCACATACATGAAGTTGTTGCATGTCCATCAAATTGTCAAACATTTCAGGATGGAATTATTTGTTGGAAACGACTTCTGAATCTGCAGAATAAGAAGCTCATTCACACTATTTTCTCTCTAATACTTGCGGTCACAAGACCATGGTGTTAAATGGAGTCAAATTAACTTCAGGTGTTTTAGACACATCACTTTGCTCCTTTCTCAAGTTTGATCTGTACTAACGTGGTTGCACAATTTAAAAAATACATAATGTTTTTTCGTAAATGAAAAATCTGTTAACATGACACCAGTTACAAAAATTCACCAAGCAAAATGAAATTACCAATTTACTGTTGCAGTCTGATATTAGTCATTTTGAATGTCCGAATATTCAAGTTTGTCAATGGATCGTCTCTTCTTGCCTTATTTTTACTATGAGTTAATTCCATTTTTTATCCCCATGTTTGACATTTGTGACAATAATTAACCCATTTAACAAAAAAAACTTTCCGTTTATCCCATTTAGCGAAAGTTTTGCCAACTTTTACCCAATTTAAACTTTTACAACATTATGCTAGGTTGGACCCGGTCGTCATGTCAATGTAGCTTCCCATATCTCATCATATTTTGTCTTGGCGTAATCTCGGCGATCTTCACATCCTAGTTCTGACTCGTCTCTTTCGTTTAGCTGTGTCATAGAACAGGACAGCGTTACGGCGGTTTCAACACAAGCAATGGCGGTGACTGAGATCGATCATCGCACAAACAAGCTTGCGTATTTGGTCCATGGACGGGAGCACCAAATGGTGGGGTTATTCACACGGACGGACGAGGATGTCGATAAGGGATGTCGTCATGATGCAAGTGAGAGAAGACACGAGGACGTGGGCGAAGACAAGTGCCGACGAGAGGAAACATAAGGTGTCGTAGTATACAATTTTGAATGGGGTATAAAGTGGCACAAGTTTTACTAAATGGGGTAACCATTGAGAATTTATGTTAAATGGGGTAAGTGGTGTCAAAAATACCAAACTAGAGGGTAAAACGTGAAATTTACTGTTTTACTATTTATGTCCCACACTTTGAGTATGCACTTTAGTTGTTTGTTCATTTCGTCCAAGCATGAATTGTAGATCGGGGTCGTAGTTTTTGACATTTTCAACTGGGTTGCTATGTTATGCGAACCGCACATGCATGACCAAAGCCGTGTGTTGGTATGTGCCTTCTTTTTGGCACATTGGTCCTAGTTTTCACCTAGTTCACATATTCACGATAAATTGTAGCCAAAAAAGGCTTTGGAGAAGAGTGCCAGGAGATGGGACAATGGTCCAATGTTGTTGCGTTGATCCCACTGGATGTTTTCATCATGCTACCACTCACATGGTTATACCACATAGTTCTCATCCGATTGGCCTGTCTCCTTCACTTGACCGAGTCGAATTCATTGCATCCATTATAAATTTCATGTTTTCGAACTTTCAGGTAGAATGTCTATTAGCCTCAGCACAACATGTTATCATAATAATGTTCAACACAAAATACATAGCAGATACTGAATCTGAATGTTGTTCGGCGGCTAGAGCATGTCCTATTCGAGGGGACGTGTGTAGCTTTATTTGCATGTAGTTCCTTTGTTCAGAGATCAAGTGATAGTATATATCATCCTGTAATTTTTCAAACAAGTTGGTATAACTCTGTGTTGTGTTTTTTTTACTGCTGTCATGGAGCCGATGGAAACCATTGCTCAGAGTTTAGGATCAACGACGGCGATGACACTTGAAGATGATGCCAACGGTTTCTTCATGCTAGTTGCTTAGTTGCATTGATAATAACTTCAATACCATGCCATGTCACTTCTAACTTGTATATTTTTCTATGGTGTAATGTTGTTCAGTTTGGAGAACTTAATCCTGTCGTTACCTGGTGTTTTGTCTAAAACTTGATCTATTAGCTATCGGGGCAATTGCAAAACTGCCCCAAAATGAGCCACCTATTGGGGCACTTTGAAAACTGCTCCAAATAGGACTTACCTATTGGGGCACTTCTCCAAATTGCCTCAATAGATAGCTATCTACTGAGGCACTTCTCCAAACTGCCTCAATAGGTAGCTACCTATTGGGGCACTTCTCCAAAATGCCCTAAAAAGAACTCACCTACTAGGGCATTTCTCGAAACTGCCCCAATAGGTAACCACTTATTGGGGCACTTCTCCAAACTGCCCTAATAGGTGTATATCTATTGGGGCACTTCTCCAAACTACCCCAATAAATATATATCTATTGGGGCACTTCTCCAAACTGCCCCAATAGATAAAGCATTAGAGGCATTTTGACCAAAATGCCTCTAATGAAGATATTTAGTTCAAAGTGCCCCAAGGCAAAATACCCCTAAATCCCTACCGTGTACTAGTGGGTTGTCGCCAAATCCTGTGACAGGTTCCTGTGACGGATCACAGCAGTTGCGCCAGCCTCCTCCACCAGACGCCGCCACTGGACCAGCACGCTCGACAGGCGAAGAAGACGGCTGGGCGAAGATAGGGATCGGGACGAGACTTCTGCACTGTCTACAAGGCTGACTATGGGACGCTGACGCCTATCTAGATGGTCTCTTCATTCAGGCATCAACACAAATTATTATGGGCCCTTAACATAATGAACTACAGTTAAGCTTCGCCTTGGTGCCTGTGTCCTACACTTCCTAAAACGGAATCAACAAAAAGAATCTATTGATGCCAGAGATATCACTTCTTGGCTTCCATAATCTGCAGAGCAAAACATACAGTACTGCAAACATCAATTGCTAACATGCAATCCGATCTGGGCAAAGAATTAAGGATAGGATTAGCAGTAACTATTAAAACCAGATGCACGGGGATGAGGACAACCTGCATCGGCAAGACGGATAGGCAGTCACGAGCCACATGCCAGATCAGTTTTCCAAGTGCTCCTCCTCTGATCGTCTTGGCTGCTATCCTTTGCCACGTTCACTCGTTGGTGAGAAGATACATAGAAGAAAGAACTGCAGCGTGTCGTGACGGATGGAGAAAGATTACACTTGAATATATAGCACAATTAGTCACTAGCCTCGACTCCAATATCAGGGGTGTGGCATGCAGTCACCGGCGATAAGGCAAATATAAGCGGCGTCGCAGACGCTGGCCTTCACTTGAGCTCGGAGCCTCGGAATTCAAAGGGGGACAAATCTTTCGGCAGTAGTGGGGAGAGGAAGAGGGTGCGCCCCCGTCGCGTAATCATGGCGAAGATGAAAGGGAGATGCTTTCTGCCGACCTGGTCGGCGGAAACAAGCCACCGCACCCCCACGGGCAGGCAGCAGTTTCATGGGCGGGGCCCATTAGGTACACCTTTTCTTTCCTTTGTTTTGTTTTTGCATTTTTAAATCTCAACATTTTTAGGAAAACCAAAAATAATTTTCGAGGTTTCTTACAAAAATTGGACGTTTTTCAAATCTGAAAAAATTCAAAATTTTAACAGGTTTCAAAATATAGATAATTTTAAATCCCGAACATTTTTAAAAATTTGAACAAATTTGAAACGTGAACAAATTTCAGATTTTGAACAGATTTCGAAATTTAAACATATTTCAAAAAATTGAATGAATTTGTAAATTTGAACAAATTTCGAGTTTGAACAAATTTCGAGTTTGAACAAATTTTGAATTTTGAACAATTTTTAAATATAAAAATAAATTCAACTATTTTAAAAACGTGAGCCTATTCATATTTCGTAAAATCAAAATTAAAAGTAAAAAAAGAAAACATAAAAAGAAACTAAAAACAATAGAGAAACAGAAAAAAATAGGTCAAAATGGAAAAACAAAAAAGCCTAAATGGGCCAGGACCATATCCCCCGGGGGAGTGCAATGGCTGGTAGCCACCGACCTGGTCGGCATATAGGATTCACCAAGATGAAAGGTCAAGGGTGATAAATTTTTTTAGCGGATCAAGCCTCGGTAATCTATGTACGCACCACCATGTATGGGCTTCTCGTCCAGCCCATGTAGGGGCACTGGTAGAAAAAAGGGCTTCCGTCCAGCCCTATTAGTCGCGGAAATATTCGAACCGCAACTAAAGGGGGCTTTAGTCGCGGTTCGGGAGGCAACCCGCGACTAATGCTCCATCCGAGACGAAATGGTACCCCTTTAGTCGTGGTTGGTAACACCAACCGGGACTAAAGGGCTATGGAAGGATGCGGCCGGCAGAAACCCTTTAGTCGCGGTTGGTGTCCCCAACCGCGACTAAAGGTTTTTCCGCATTTTTCACTCCCCACGCACCCTGCAACCCCCCCCCGCCGTGGATCGCCTTTTTTTGCTTTGTAAAATACAAAAGAAAATGATAGAAAATTCAAAAAAAAATTGTTTTCAGATTCTTGTATGTTATGCAACCTACTATTCGGAGAAATAAAAAAAATTCGAATTTTTATTTTTTTGCAATTTTTTTTTACAAATGGTAAAACCGCAATAACTTTTGCATACGACGTCGGAAAAAAACGTATAATATATCAAAAAATCCTGGGAAAAAGTTACATCCGAATTCACCCGGTTTACCCGGTTAGCCAATTTTTAGATTCTCAAAATTCCAAATGAAAATATGAAAGCGAAGATTTTAGTTTTTACCAGAAATTCCGTATTTTATATTTTTTTTAAATTTTAAATTAATAATTGCATCTTGCATAAAGATTACTAGTAGTTTCCCATAAAGTTAGCCAATTTTTAGATTTTCAAATTTTCAGGTTTTAGGTTTGGCAAAAAAAATATTTTAAAAATAAAAAATTAATTATAATATAAATTTAAAAAGTTAATATTTATTTATTTATTCAAGATTATTATTACATCATTACTTTTGTTTATTAAAATAATTATTTGACATTCAAACAATAAAGAAGTGTGACATCGACCAACATGTTAATAGGATTGATATGATACTAGTATCAACAACATGCGCGCGAAACACTTGGAAGGAGGATGGGAAAGGAACTTGGAAGTTAAGCGTGCTAGTGCGGGAGGATGGGTGACCGAGCGGGAAGTTCGACCACAGGTAAGAAATTTGACTAGAGATTAAGTGTAGTTAGTGACTAAACTATGCAAATAACAGAAATAGTAGAAATTCTAAAAAAATAGTAAAAAAGAGGGAGTGAAAAATAATTAGAAGCCCAAATAAATTAAAAAAATAATTCGAAATAGCCTTTAGTCCCGGTTCGTGTTACAAACCGGGACTAAAGGTCCTTCGCCTAAGACATGCCACCACGTGGCGGGCCTTTCGCGCATCGTTAGTCGCGGTTGCGCAACCGCGACTAATGGCTGTTGCAAACAGCGACCAAAGCCGTTTTTTTCTACCAGTGGGGCCTCTCTTCCAGCCCAAGGAAGGATGCCTCCAATACGTACGAGAAAGCTACCGCCAGACAGCGCCTGATTAGCGGATGACGTGGATGCATAGGAAGGCTGGAAAATATGGTAGTGGGGAACTCCTATTTAGAGATAAAAGATTACGAAAATTGGAACAATTATAACAATAAATTACAACCCAAACATAGTTGTTGAAAATTGGAACAATTATAACAATAAATTACAACCCAAACATAGTTGTTGCTAGCATCGGATCATCGCATATCCGACTCTCATGGCGCACATATCACACATATCTTGACATGAAAGGATCTCGACAGCACCGACATGTGGGACTGGTATGAGAGAGAGAGTTTCAAATTTTTAGAGCGTCGTTTTGTCTTTTCCCAATTTCATCATTCGCTCTCATGCCGAAAAATTCCCTACCTCCCTCTCTCGGCTCTAAGGCCCTTTTTGCTAGGAGTGTAAATTCAATTACCAAATGGATTAGTGGCTGAATTGAAGAGGGTTTGGCCAAACCGTTCGTTTCATCAAACCTCCTCAAATACAATTCCATCTCAATCCACTATGATGGAGTGTTTTTAATCTACATAAAAATGAGGTTGTTTGTGAGGATATCTTGGGATTATCTCATCTAAAATCGCTTCATAAACAAACTATTGGAGAATTTACGTGATCTAGGATAATCCCCTCCAATCCCCTTGAATACACTTCAGAAACACTAGAACAAAAAAATGACTGACTTATGTCCCTAGGTTAGCTTTTCACCAACAACTGATGCACCAGTTGCGGGGATAATTGGGCAGGAGAAGGGAGGTTGTGCGAATGCATGACTAGGGGCTTTGGTCATTGGAGTGAACAACATCGCGATAATGAACACACCATGACGAGGCAAAAGGTGAGATCCCAAATCACGAACAACATACCGGTAGTACTGAGGAGGGGGCGGGGTGCACCTTGCTCCATCACCAGGACGACAATCCATGGTGCCCACGTGCAATGGCGTGTTGTGTGTCCTAGGAGGGAGTGGCGACGGTAGATCCCCTTGCACCATTTTCTTTTGGATTGGTATGTGGATCGAGATGCAGAAGAGAGAAGCAAAAAAAACATAGCCCAAACCCTAACAAGCACCTTAATGTTCAATCTCACAGTGGCTTGCGTTTTTGCTCAATATATTAAGGGACACACCCTCTATTAGCACTCCACCTTATTTTAGGAAGATAATAAATATCAGTGATACAATGCATTGTCTCTTATTAGCATCCCTAGCAAGAATTAATTGAATTACAGTAGAGAATTGTGTGACTAAGGAAAGACATATGTCCGTAGGTTAGCTTTTCGCCAACAACAAGTGAACCAATTGCGGGGATAATTGGGCAGGAGAAGGGAGATAGTGTGAATGCGTGACCATGGGCTTTGGTCATTGGTGGGTGGTAGATGGGAGGCGACGATCAGTCGGGGAGGTGGCCAATGAACAACATCGCGAGAAGGAACACACCATGACGACGCAGAAGGTTAGATCCCAAATCACGGAAAACATTCCAGTAGTACAAAGGAGGGGGTGGGGTGCACCTTGCTCCGCCACCAGGACGACAATCCATGGCGCCCACGTGCAGTGACGTGTTGTGTGTCTTAGGAGGGGGCAGGGCGGTAGATCCCCTCGCACAATGCTTTTTTGGGATTGGTATGTAGATGGGGGTGTACAAGAGGGAGCCAAAACAAAACCATAGCCCAAAACCTAATGGGCAACTTAATGTTCAAGCTCGGTGTTCGTTTTTTGCGTAGTATATTAAGAGCATCCCTAGTAAAAATTAATTGAATTATAGTAGAGAATTGTGTGACTAAGGGAAGACACACTACAGGAAAATTCATCACTGCCGTGCGTTGCACCTTTGCCGTGCGCTGCTTCACGGCAAAGAATCCTTTGCCGTGCAAGGTTGCACGGCAAAGAAGGCAAGCACGGCAAAACATATTAGAGCACACGGCAAAGAAGCAATGCACGGCAAAAGCCCAGAGACAACGCACGGCAAAGAAAGATGGCACGGCAAAGACTATACAAAACGCACGGCAAAGAAATACTCACGGCAAAGCCCAGAAAAGGCCCACGGCAAAGAAAATACACGGCATACCGCCAGGCAGGGCCCACCTCTACCGCCCAGTTGACGGAGCCGTGGTGACGGCAGGGCTTTGCCGTGTGCCTTACTGTCAAGCACAGCAAAGATTTGAACCCCCAAATTCTATTTCACCGCGAAAATTTCGCGCCATTTTATTTTATAACCCGCGAAAATGGCCTGCCCTACGAGTCTATGCGGGAAGCTTCTTTGCCGTGTAACCATGCACGGCAAAGGCTTCTTTGCCGTGTAACCATGCACGGCAAAGGCTTCTTTGCCGTGTAATCATGCACAGCAAAGAGCTTTTTTCACCCCTTCTTTCCTTCCGTTTCCTTTTAGCACACATTTTATATGTTTAGGTTATAGGTAAATTACACCTTCCACAACACTTACTAGGCGGACGCACCCGGGGGTTCAACATTGGATACAACACCACACTAGTATACACACCATGTGGGCATTCCCACCCTCCGAAGGTAGATTTTCGGACAAACCCTAATTCGGCTGACCACGGTGTGTACATTATTGACTGGGCACCGGCGTCGCCTCCCTGGTGGACTTATGCCTCCATTTGAGCTTGGCTAGGTGATAGGAGCATGTGGTGACAAGGACCACCCCATATGCTCTCGGGATTAGCCCCTCTCTGGAGTTCCTCACATACGTCCCAAACATGGCTAAGTGTCGTCAGCGCATGTGCGTGTAGCCGGACGCACCCAGGAGTTCAACATTGGATACAAGAACACTCCACCACACTAGTGTACATACACCATGTGGACACACACAAGTTTAGGGTTACGGTTACGGTTTAGGGTTCGGTTAGGGTTAGGGTCACACCGAGTTGACATGTGTTGCGCAATTTGGTGAAGTATACCTTCAACGACACTTACTAGGCCCACATGCAAGATTTGTTGAGATTTCGGTGCTCCGGCGGTCATTCTCCAGCTAAAACACCCCATAGGCCCTTAGGGTTAGCGCCTCCCGTGAGTTCCTCTCATACGTCCAGAACATGGCTAAGTGTCGTCAGCGCATGTGCGTGTAGCCGGACGCACCCGGGGGTTCAACATTGGATACAACAACACCCCACCACACTAGTGTACACACACCATGTGGGTATCCCACCCTCCAAAGGTAGATTTTCGGAAAAACCCTGATTCTGTTGATCACGCGATCTACATCATTGTCTGGGCACCGGCGTCGCCTCCCTGGTGGACTTATGCCTCCATTTGAGCTTTGCTAGGTCATAGGGGCAAGTGGTGACAAGGACCACCCATGCTCTCAGGGTTAGCCCCTCCCGGGAGTTCCTCACATACGAACATGGCTAAGTGTCGTCAGCGCATGTGCGTGTAACCGGACGCACCCGGGGGTTCAACATTGGATACAACAACACTCCACCACACTAGTGTACACACACCATGTGGACACACACAAGTTTTGGGTTAGGGTTTAGGGTTAGGGTTACGGTTTAGGGTTAGGCTTACGGTTAGGGTTAGGCCTAGGCTTAGGGTCACACCGGGGGAGACATGTCTTGCACCATCTGGTGAATTATACCTTCCACGGCACTTACTAGGCCCACATGCAAGATTTTTTAGGATTCCAGTGCTCCGGCGGTCATTCTCCAGCTAAAACACCCCATACGCTCTCAGGGTTAGCGTCTCCCAGAAGTTCCTCTCATACGTCTAGAACATGGCTAAGTGCCGTCGGCGCATGTGCATGTAGCTAGACGCAACCGGGGGTTCAACATTGGATACAATAACACTCCACCATACTATTGTACACATGGTGTGGGTATTCCCACCCTTCGAAGGTAGATTTTTGGAGAAACCCTGATTATGTTGATCGCGCGGTCTACATCATTGACTGAGCACCGACGTCGCCTCCCCGGTGGACTTATGCTTCCATTTGAGCTTGGTTAGCTCACAGGGGCATGTGGTGACAAGGACCACCCCATATGCTCTCAGGGTTAGCCCCTCCCGGGAGTTCCACATACGTCCAGAACATGGCTAAGTACCGTCAGCGCATGTGCGTGTAGCCGGACGCATCCGGGGTTCAACATTGGATACAACAACACCCCACCACACTAGTGTACACACACCATGTGGACACACACAAGTATTGGGTTAGGGTTACGATTTATGGTTAGGGTCACACCGGGGAGACATGTGTTGCATCATTTGGTGTATTATACCTTCCACGACACTTCCACACATATGATAGGCTCACATGCAAGATGTATATCTACATTTTTTATTTGACAGAACAAGTGTATTTGACCACCTTAACCACCATTCCAACGTTTGCGACAACATTGACCACCTTAACCACCGTTTCACCTTTTCATTTATTAGTAATGTTTTAAAAGTAGAAGAAAATAAGATATAAAGAAATTGTGGCTTTGCCGTGCGCCTTTACACGGCGAAGGTTGCGTTGCCGTGACATCATACACGGCAAAGAGTACTTTGCCGTGCGCCTTCGCACGGCAGAGAAAGACGTAGAAAATTAATATAAAAGATTAATCTTTGCTGTGTGGGTGTGCACGGCAAAGTTCGATCTAGGTTTTGCAACAAATGGGTTCGGCCGGCCTCTCCAACTACGCCCCCATCCACTCACACACAGCACGTATGCCCCCATCTCCACTTTGCAAAAAATAGCCTCAGCACAGCCGCCGTCGGCCCCGTTGCGCCGCCCGCAGCCGCCGCTCCCGTCACAGGCCCGCGCCGCCGCCCCCGTCAAGCCCGCCGCCCCACCCCGTCCGACCTCCCCTCCCGAGCCCCCGTCGAGCCTGCAGCGGCCGCCCCGGTCGCAGGCCCGCGCCGCCGCCCCCGTCGAGCCTGCAGCAGCCGCCCCGGCGCAGGCCCGCGCCGCCGCCCCCGTCGAGCCTGCAGCAGCCGCCCCGGCGCAGGCCCGCGCCGCCGCCCCCGTCGAGCCTGCTGCAGCCGCCACCGTCGCAGGCCCGCGCCGCCGCCCCCATCGCGCCCGCAGCCCCACCTCGTCCCGCGAGTTCTCCGGCCGGCACCCTCGAAGGCTGGTGCGTTGATCTCTGCTTTTTTCCTGTGCCACTTTTTCTCCCGTTTCAAGCCCGGAAACCAGGTCAATGTTTGGCTCTTTTTGTGCCGGACGGCATCAGGGAAAAGCGCAGGGTGTTCTCATCTGGTGTTGTTGCATTTGAGGGTTAAATTGGTGTGAAAGTACCGGTGCCACTTGCATTTGTGTGGGCGAGGCCTTGTTTTAGATCTTGCTGATTGCTTCTTTTTTGGCCTTGAAAGTGCTTTGTTTTTCCATGGCATCTTTCAGAGAAATTTCAGTGAAATTCTAGACATCTGAAACTACAACTAGTTTCCAATCAATTATACTAGTGTACTGTATATATTGCAAATTTATCGCCTACTGAATTAAGTGGAGGTTTTACTTTTACCATAGCATATGTAGTACCGGCAGGAGCAACATATTTTTTTTACCATATATAAGAAGTGTCCAATATTACTAGCTAGCTGGTAGCTATGAGCAAAACGGAAGACAGTAATCAGATTGTTCGATGCTTTACCGTACTGTATGCTGTGTTGTGCTAGCAAGTTTCGTGCATGTTGACTTCAGTTAGATTGGTATAGTGGAAATTATGTTAAGCTGTCAATGACAGCGATTACAACACTATGTTGACAGATTAGTCATTTTCGTGTTTCTAAAACAAAATTTGTATAATAATTTGTATCATTTGCATGGGCAGGCTATGCTTCGAGGTGGACACCGGGGCCGGCGTCATAGAGCTGGTTGAAGGAGTGTCCCAGATCTTCTTCGACGATTCGCTCACGCTTCTAGGGTATAAATCTCGCACCTATCATTACATGTACCTAGGTTTTATTTTTGTGTCTAGATCACCAAGTCAGTCGCGTTACCTAGGCGTCTCCCGTTCGGAAGGGTTACGCGAATATATATATATATGCATTAAATTGCATATATATATGGCCGTAACTGTTTCGGATTGTCCACGTATTTTGGACAGCCGGAGGATGTGCAGATTGGGTACATTCTCCATGCTCTACCTCGCCACGAGACAGAATTTCGGCGGCACCTCCCCGTTGTTCTCCGGATGCACACCCTCTCGGCTTTTGGCTGAGACGTGTATCGGGAGAACAGCGGGGAGGTGCTGCCGAAATTCTGTCTCGCGGCGGGGTAGAGCATGGAGAATGTACCCAATCTGCACATCCTCGGGTGGGATTAGGACATATCTTTACCTATTAGAGAGATAGGTGTGGGTGCAACGCGTAAAACCTGTATTTCTTGAAATTAATCGAACTAATACTGGATTTATCAACATGTTAAGTTGAAAAACATTCTATGTCTGTTTCTGTACTAGTCAAGAGGATGGATCCAGAACGTTTGTGGATGTACGAGGGCTGGACCGGTCATGGGAAGTTTACTGATGAGTGGCAAGAGAAGGCCGAGCAGTTTGTGGACAGTGTGTTTGCCGACCCTATAAGACCCGCAAAAGTGTTGTGCCCCTGCGCGCAATGTTGTAATGTTAAACGGAAGTCGAAGGATGAAATGACTATACACCTGATAAAATTCGGGTTCACACCGGGATACAGTCGGTTGATTTGCCATGGCGAGACACCTGCAAAAGCACCAAAACGTGCTAGAAAGCAGTCGCAGCCGAGTCAGCTAGCGGGAGGATTTGATGCTGGGTTTGACAAGTGCTTAGATGACTTCCTTGATGCAAATGTGCCTGAAAACCGTAATGCAGAGGAGGCGGAGACACCACAGGTGACGGAGACAAACGAGGAGCCCGAGGAGAGCACAAAGAAGTTCTACGAGGCTATGTTTGCCGCGCAGAAACCCCTTCATCCACATACAGAGGTTACCTAGTTGGATGCTGTGGCTCGCCTAATGTCCTTCAAGTGCCAGAGTAACTTATCTAGAGATCGGTTCGATGATCTTCTGGTAATCATTGGCAGCATCCTGCCGACAGGGCACCTCTTGACAAAGAGCTTTTATGAGTCGACGAAAATCCTCCGTTCACTAAAGATGACATATAAGAAGATAGACGCTTGTCCAAAGGGATGCATGCTATTTAGAAATGAACATGCTGAAGGAAACTATTGCATCCATTGCAAGTCCTCTAGGTACTTCGAGGTTGACACCGGTGATGGACAGAAGAGGCAGACAGGGATTCCCCAAAAGATTCTCCGTTATCTTCCGTTCTTGCCGAGGCTCCAACGGCTTTTCATGACGGAGGAATCTGCCCAACAGATGCGGTGGCCCGTTGAGGGGAACCGGTACACAGACAAGATGATACATCCGTCGGATGGTCAAGCATGGCAGAACTTCGCGAAGAAATATCCAAAAAAAGCGGGCGACTCAAGGAGCGTAGCAGTTGCGATATCAACCGATGGGTTCAATCCATATGGTATGTCAGCTGCAACGTACAGTTGTTGGCCTGTGTTTGTTATTCCCCTCAACCTCCCTCCTGGCGTCGTCATGAGATCCGAGAACATGTTTGTGTCGATGATAATACCAGGGCCGAAATACCCAGGGAAGAACATGAATGTGTACCTGGAGCCGCTAGTGGATGACTTGCTTGTCGGGTGGAACGACCGTGGGGTGCGAACTTACGACGCCACAACAAAGCAACACTTCGATATGTATGTCTGGTACCACACATCACTGCATGACCTACCAGCACGTGCGTTGTTCTGCGGCTGGTGTACACATGGGAAGTGGCCGTGCCCGCTGTGTAGGCAGGCTATGACTTTCTTCTGGCTGAAGAATGGAGGCAAGTATTCCTGCTTTGATGAACACCGAAAGTACCTTGAAGCGAAGCATAAATATAGGAGTGACAAAAAGAACTTCAAGAAAGGCGTTGCTGTCCATACTCCACGTCCACATCTGCCAACCGGCAAGGATACTAAGGCTGAGTTAGAGGCTCTCGTGCCGAACCCCGATGGTAATGGTTTCGTGGGATACGGGGAGACACACCAGTGGACCCACATTCCATGCTTATGGAAGCTTCCTTACTTTGAAGACCTAGAGCTTCCACATAACATTGATGTAATGAACACCGAAAAGAATATTGGCGAAGCCCTTTGGAGCACAATCATGGACACCGAGAAGACGAAGGATAATGTTAAGGCTAGGCTAGATCAGGAAATATGGTGCGATAGGCCAAATTTGAACATGCAGCCTCCCGGACTCAAAGGCGGGTGGACTAGGCGAAAGGCCCCGTTCTGCCCTACAAGGAAAGAAAGGAAGGAAATATTCTAGTGGATCGTCCAATGCTTGTTCTTCCCTGATGGGTATGCAGCTAACTGGATGAGGGGAGCAAACTTGGAGACGTTGCGAGTGCATGGGCTCAAGAGTCATGATTATCACGTGTGGCTTCAGCGGATAATGCCGATCATGATTCGAGGCTATGTCGATGAGGAGACTTGGCTAGTGTTGTCGGAGTTGAGCTTTTTCTTCCGCCAGCTTTGTGCTAAGGAGTTAGATAAAAAAGTGTTTGAGAAGCTAGACAAACAGGCACCCGAGTTGCTTTGTAAGCTAGAGATGCTCCTTCCGCCAGGGTTCTTTAATCCGATGCAACATCTGATTTTGCATCTCCCGCAGGAGGCTTTACTTGGGGCCAATGTGCAGACCCGTTGGCAGTATGGCCCTGAGAGAGAAACAAAGAAGCTTCGTGAGGACTGTGGCAATAAATGCAAGATCGAGGCATCCATAGCCGAGGCAGCCCTTAACAAGGAGGTTTCAAACTTCACGACAAAGTACTACGATGAAAACATTCGCACTCGACACAATCCAATCCTGCGTTACAATGCCGCCAACCCTGAAGATGTACCCAAGCTTGGCATATTCATAGGGTTAGGTGGCAAATCAAGCGGCACGAAGAGGCTCAAGATAACGGATCCCAAGTGGGGTTTAATCCACTCTTATGTCTTGAAAAGCATGAAAGAAGTGAAGCCGTACATCAAGTAAGTGCTTCCCACTTATTGTTTTTCACACACATTCGCTCGTTACCGTGTGGCTAACATTTCCTCTTTTTATTGCCGTAGACGATTCAATAAAAAATATTGGAAGCTAAGCAGGAGTCGTACGGCCCAAGATGACCAGGATCTCTTTGAAAATGGTGGTGGATACGGTTTCATTAACTGGTTCTCGAATTTGGTACCTTTCTATATAACTTTGCTTGTAGTGCCTACATTATTCAGCCACCTCTCCTACTAAACTTCTCCTACCGAACTTGTAGGCACAAAATGACATTGAGATGAATCCGGACTTGAGAAAAATCGCCAAGGGCTTTAGCTCACCTGTCAATGCATTCGATGCTTATGATGTGAATGGGTATCGCTTCCATACCCATCAGTACACACAACGCCGGGCCAACCGGAAGACAATAAATAGTGGGGTTGTGTGTGAAGGCTCAGATAAGCTCCAGTACTATGGTAGAGTCGAGGGGATATACGAGCTGCCTTATGGTTTCGGCAAAGGCCTAGATCCCGTTGTATTCAAGTGTCACTGGTTTGACCCGCATCGGGTGAGACGGAAACCTAAAATTGGCTTGGTCGAAGTTGAGCGAAGCTCCGTTTACACGGGAGATGATGTATATATTTTAGCTACACAGGCCTTTCAAGTATTCTACCTCCCGTACCCGTGCAAGAACCCGAAGAAACGTCTGCAGGGCTGGGATGTCGTGATCACAGTGCCGACACACAACAGGCCGCCTAAGCCAGACAATGAAGATTACCGTCGCCTTGACCCCTCGACATATGAAGGCGAGTTTTTCCAAGAAGAAGGCCTCCCAGGGCATTTCACTATCAACTTGCCGACTGATGATGACATGGTCGTAGAGGAGGAGGACAATTTAGTCGAGGATGTTGAGGATGAAGAGGATTTGGTCGAGGAGGTTCAGAGCGCACAAGACTTGACTTTGCTTGCCAGGTTCCAACAAGGCCTAGACACCGCTGAGTCAACGGAGCCGCCTCCAGGTTACATCCCTGATTATTGGGGGGAGCGTGATAGCGATGACGAAGCTTGTGGCCCGTTGGTTGTTCGCGATGATCAAGAAACGGGCTTCTGAAATTCATAGTCTTCCTCTATGTAATAGTGATTTGTAAAAGTAGCCTATTCTAAGAACTCTGTATTTTAATTATTGCCATTGTAAGAACTCTATGGTATGGTCACTCTATGTATTTTAATTTATTTGCTTTGCTAATTTCTTCTTTCATCTACATCATTTTGTATCATGCGAGGTTGTATTCTAATTATTGCGTTCTTCTTTCATCTACATCATTTTGTATTCTAAGAACTCTATCTAATAGGTACTTTTTTTGTGAATGCAGGTGATTCAAACATGCCAGGAGGAGGACTAGTGAAGAAGGCCGCGAAGAAAGTTAGGGCCGTGTCTACGCTTCTCTCGAAGCCAGTCCCAAGAGCTTCAAGATCCGCTTCGAGAAAGGTGGATAGACGACGACCTAGTCCTGCTCCCACTAGGAGGAGGAAGGGTAGAAGACTACGTACTCCGTCTCCCCCACCCGCTGACGACGAGGAGGATGAGGAGGATGAGGAGGAGGATGAGGAGGAGGAGGAGGACCGTGCGGCAGAGGAGGAGGACGAGGAGGAGGACTCGGGGGGGAGCACGAGGAGGTGGAGCACGAGGAGGGTGAGGACTCGGAGAGTGAGAAGGAGGAGGAGGAGCTGCCTGTTTTTGACTTCGAGGACGAGGAGGGTGAGGCGAGGGTCTGGAAGGAACCGGCCGAGTACGTCGAGCCCGAGTACACGGGGATGCCTCAGGAGCCTGGGACGACGACTCCGTACATGCGGGGGGCGGCGTTACTACCTAGTATGGATTGGTGGGCGAAAAAGGATGGGAATGTGGTGCTCACACCGAGCGGAAAAAAGTGAGCACTTAACTTTTTTTCACAGCCTTTTAACTTTTGATATTACTTTTGATATTATAGTAATTACTTCATCACCTTTTGCTAATGCCCTTTTTGGCTTCTCTATGTGCAGTTCGTTCGTGTATAAGCATGGGAAGCATGCGCGCACCTACTCGAGCATCCTTGGATGCATCATCAGAAAATACTTCCCTGGGGCTGTAAAAATGCCCAATGGTCGTTGGGAGATAGCTTTGAGTTGGAGGCACTACAAGCTAGCAAGAGATCCCTTGGGCACGAGGCACGAGTACCTTGTGAACTGCCAGGCGAGGGTCATCAAGGAGTTCTGGGTAAGTTACTTCATGTACTAACCATTTGGTAACATTGAGGTTGAAAATAGTTGAATTAACGCATTTATGCCACTTTTAACCTATGTCCATCTTGCTTGTAGTCTTACTTTCAGATGGACCCGGATTATCCCCAGGTGGTGTGCGTTGCCCAGTCTCGCAGGGCGGCTGCGAAGCAAGTCACTGACACTATGCACGAGGCGCGTGTGGGCTGCGTCCGAAGATGGTACGCCGAGAAGCGCAAGTTGCCGATGCGGGACAAGTCTCCAGCCCGAGATATCCTTATGGAGCCGTGGCAGTACATGCAGGTAATATGTGTATTTTGTCTATGTAGTGCCCAACTCCGTGCTCCTTTCACTAATATGTGTATTTTGTGTATGCAGGTGCCTCCTCCGTTCGTAGGTCACGCCAGACCGGGAGTCTACAAGGCTATGGTCCATTGGTGGACAAGCGCCGAGTTCAAGAGGAGGCACATAGCAGGACAGCTAAAGAGAGCTGCGATGATAGGTGGGTCACACACGCAAGGCAGCATGCCCATGACCGTCATCATGCAGAACAAGGTGAGAAAAAGCTTTCTCTTAACCTTGGTCATCAGGTTGTTCCTTATTCCGCAAATGCGTCCCTCTTGATGCATCTTCGTGCTCTCTTTTGCAGGAAAAAGAGTTAGGCACGGCGCCCTCGATGTTTTTGGTGTGGAAAGAGTGCCATCAGAAGAAGAACAAGGATGGGACGCTAGCGTGGGTGAGCGAGAACGCCGAGCTGAAGGACACCGAGTACCGGGCCGGCTTTGCTGAATCATATGGCGAGGCGAACCCTGAGATCGAGCCCTTTGACCCCGAGGTTGCCATGCGTAGGGGAGGTGGCAGGAAGAATGGCCGCTTGTGGATGTGTGATAGCGCCATCGATCCTAGGACCGTCCGGTCTATGAGAGAGATTAGGCATGACAGCTCGAGCTCCTCCACTACCATACAGTCCCGCCCGACGCCGTCGTCTAGAGCCATTGAGAAGCTTCGGGTATGCTTTTCTTCCTTTGTCATCCACATTTCATTCCATGTTTTCCATTGCAACATCCATGACCTTCCAATGACACAATGTAGGAGGACTTTGAGAACGAGAGGAAAGAGAGGGAGCAGGCACAGGCCCTCATTGCTCAGCAGAGTCAGATGATGGCGCAACAGAATCAGCTTTTGGCGTGGTTTACACAGAGGATGACAGCGTGCGAGTCCCAGTTATCGGTAAGTTCTTTCTCATAGGACCTAAAACAAATCCTTCCATACACCTTACCCGCACATGCTTGATTTCCAGGCCCTTCTGCCAAGTGGCGCCGCTCTTCCTACGGTTGGTCCACCTCCTTTTAACCTCAACTCATGGGTAAGTTGTTTTGCGTATTAGGTGCCAATTTCAAAATACAACATGTCTAGTGCATATTGACTAAGGCTCACAATTTTCAATCTTGTAGCTTCAGGCCTCGGGTGGATCCAACAACGCGGAGCTCGGTGGACCATCGTCTCAGGACGAGACCATGCAAACGCCTCCTACGGGGGGGAACCCTGACAACCCGCTCGCTCGCTCTTCTAGGTTTGTATCTAATTCTAGTGATATCTTGGCTCTTAGCATCTATCACTATCTTAGATTTTGCTTGTCCCTTCAATGCATAGTTGAGAATTGCAGTCTCTCTGTACAATATTTTAGCATAGTATTTTTATCAGACTTGTATAAAGCATCAAATTTTAGTTGCCATATGTCCATCTTTGCTCATGTTACACAAAAGTATATATTTTGATACATGTTCATCTATTATAAGTGCTCAATCTAATAGGAAAGCTTAATTGTGGGTCTTAATCAAAGTATATTTCCGCCCATATAATTTTAGAATACCCACATACACATGCCAGCAAGAGTGCAAATGAAATACAAAATGCTATGACGGACCTGATACAAAATAGAAGAGATTATTCTTCATTGATGTAGCTGAAACAGAGTAAAAGAATCCTGCTCAGTTCATTGCTACATAGACCATCAGATGTAGAAGAACCAATATCCTTTACTGGTTGAAGTAATATACACCTGAACTATTTTGACATAGCAAAAAGATACAGCCGGTCCTTACTGCAAGAGAACAATCTATATAAAATCGCAATACTTCCATTTCGGAAAAAATAAAAACCCAATACATGTCCAAGCCAAGCATGGACATGGTACGTGAACTGTCTCTGTTATTGCTCATGCCTAAGACTTATATCTTTCAAATGATCATTAGCTAGATTAGTAAGGCAATTAAAGTTTGTAGCTGAGTAAATTTATCCAAGATTACAGAAAAAGGTAACATGCTCAATGATGAAAGGGATTACAGTTTGAAATCTTGCATTCTATAGAGGATCAAACGGCTGGATGTATGTGCATAGCTAGCCATGCGGGTAGCCCACTATTTTGCATATCTAGATATACATACATATATATTGGTACATGAATCTCATGTATTTGAGTTCTATTTTGTAGGACGTGCATGAAGGAAGGAGCTATTCGACGTTTTGATTACATGTGATGAGCTCTATGCATGGTTGTACTCTATTTGTGGTTTGGACTCTATGTGTGAACTTGTATTTTATTTGTGGTTTGGACTATGTGTGTGAACTTGTATGATCTTATTATGGACATATGCACTCTATTTGTGGCTTTGGTTCTTGTATGCACTTATTATGGACATATGTTGTGGTGTTTGATCTTGTATGTGATATATTTGTGGCAATAGATCATTATATTGTGCATTACATGTTATATGAATTGAATTATGTCGATATTGTTCCACAGATGTTGGTCTTTATACATATTTGTGTATATTTGAATTCAAATTGCTGTTAAAAATGGAAAAAGGGTGGAAAAAAAATACACATAGGAGTCTTTGCCGTGTGTAGACGCACGGCAAAGAAACCAAAGTCTCTTTGCCGTGTGAGGACACACGGCAAAGATGACACGCGGCGCCATACTGCGCTCCAGGGACGCACCTGGTGACCAAATGGTCACTTTGCCGTGTGCTGGCCCAGAATGCACACGGCAAAGAGGACACGGCAGAGGGAGGCGCACGGCAGAGGGATATCGCCCGGCAGAGAGAGGCGCACGGCAGAGAGGGCTCACGGCAAAGGGAAGAGTCTTTGCCGTGCGAGGTTACACGGCAAAGGGAAGAGTCTTTGTCGTGAGGTGGTGCACGGCAAAGGGAAGAGTCTTTGCCGTGTGCTGGTGCACGGCAAAGTGTCCTACTGGGACCCACCAGCGGCGCCGTCTCGCCCGGGACGGCGTCAAGTGCTTTTCTATGCCGTGAAAGGTAGCAAGGCACACGGCAAAGTCTTTGCCGTGCATTTTCGTCCACGCGCACGGCAAAGATACGTTTGCCGTCCTGATCTTTGCCGTGCGATCTTTGCCGTGTGTTGTTACACGGCAAAGGCTTTGCCGTGCACTTTTAAGGCTTTGCCGTGCACTCATAGCTACACGGCAAAGAATCAATTTCCTGTAGTGACAGGTGTCCCTAGGTTAGCTTTTCACCACCAACAAGTGCACCTATTGCAGGGATAATTGGGCAGGAGAAGGGTGTCAGTGTGAATGCTGACCAAGGGCTTTCGGCATAGGAAGGTGGTAGATGGGAGAGGATGAGTCGGGGTAGGTGGCCAATGAACAAAGTCGCGATAAAGAACACACCATGATGAGGTAGAAGGTGAGATCCAAAATCATGAACACCATTCCGATAGTACTAAGGAGGGGGCGGGATGCAGCTTGGTCCATCACCAGGATGACAATCCATGGCGCCCACGTGCGGTGGGGTGTTGTGTGTCTTAGGAGGGGGGAGGGCGGTAAATCCCCTCGCACCATGATTTTTTTGGATTGGTATGTAGGTAGAGGTGTAGACGAAGGGAGCCAAAAAAACCATAGCCATAAACCTAAGGAGTGTTAAGATTCATGCACTAGCCACTTGAACCAAAAGTCCGAACTTATGGAAAGGGCTAGGAAATCTACTTATACACTTCACAACACCCCCACTCGCGTGTGACGGGAGAAGAGAAAGTCAACACGTGAAAGAAGAGCACACCGAAACAGGGCATCAGCGGTGGCTAAAGAGGGGGCAACAACAATTTTTAGGCTTAATTGTGAAAACCGGGCAAAACAATTTTTGAATTGCGAAAACCATGTGAAAGCCAGGATTTGAACTCGAGACCTGGGGCTCTGATACCATGTTAAGATTCATGCACTAGCCACTTGAACCAAAAGTCCGAACTTATGGAAAGAGCTAGGCAATCTATTTATACACTTCACAACAAGGAGCACCTTAATGTTCAAGATCATAGTGGCGTGCTTTTTTTATTAGTATATTAAGGAGGTGCGAAATAGTACAAAATACACACCCTCTATTAGCACTCTAACTTATTTTAGGAAGACAATAGATATCCGTGATACAATGCATCATCTCTTACTAAGAGATTTTAGTAAGAATTAATTGAATTATAGTAGAGAATTGTGTGCCTAAGAGAAGACATATGGTACAATCGAGAAAATCGCCTTTTCTAATTTCATAAAAAGATCATCTCTTAGCTAAGAGAATGAAGGCATCTATTTCTTTGTTATCTCTCCTTCAATTAAGCAAAAAATATGACATGACAATCGTAAGGGAAGCCTAACTCGATCCCATTTTACATGCGCTAGTTTGGCTATCTAGTATATTAAATCGGCTAAATACACATACTGAATCGTCTAGGTATATGGATAGGCACATTTAACATATCATCTAGGCATATTAAGTAGATTAATTAGTGTAAAATGCATGTTGAATCACATATGTATTCTTTTAATTCTGGCTAAAATTCACACTTAATGGTCTAATATGCATCCTAACACAGGGATGTATGTTAAGTTGGTTAATTAGTACACTGAATAAAAAATGGGTGTTAGTAACAACATATTTGCAGACTAACCATGTGCAATACAGGCATATTTAAAGATGTCACAAGATTATTTGATGCCCCTCAAAAGTGAGGGAAAAGATGGTGGTCTAGAATTTTCATTTATTTGAGTCTTAGGGAAACCATACTATCAACATGAAGTCCAATTCAGAAGGTGAGGTGGAATCAAATAATGTACACAAGTTAGTCAGCTGGTGCCTTCCGGTACTAGGTCCTACACAATTGCACGGTTGTCCGGTTGTATTGAACCGCTCCAAGATTGGTTATACCGGTTCATGGTTTGGTTGTATATACCGGGGAGCGATTACCGCCCTAAGTTGTCTGAGTGACGAAGGGGTTGCTTAAATTTGTGCCCATGTGGTGCTGCCTATGGATGCCACCGGTACTAAGTGTGGTTTTCAATCTGTTGTAGCACTCCACGACCGGTCGTAATGGGTCAGGAGAATCTGCTCATAACAGATGAATTTTAAATAGTCATCTTCTTCCCCAAGGAGTACATACTTCATCTCTCTCCTCCACTGGCATGGTGATCTAAGTTCAAACTTTCTATCTCACAAGGTTCTAATTATATCCTTGATAATTTGGGACTTGGTGGACAAGATCTATACCTATGGTTTCACAAAAGAAAATTTTGTTCCCCCTACTATCCATTGTGCGCCTTGTTACTCTTGGATGTTTGGTCACCCAAGATTGAAGATGTTATTACGGATCACAATCATAGTTGTGTAAAGCTTCGTGATGTTCTTGGGAGCCTCTAATTTATCAGTTGTGGAGTTTGCCTCGAACTTGTTTGTGAAGGTCCGGTTGTTGCCTCCAAGCTAGGGCACTACATAGGGGATTGTGGCGCCTTGCATTGTGTGAGGGAACCATGACAGTAAGGTGAGCCACTGTAGATTTTTGTGGGCATTGTGTCGCCAAGCCTCTCCAACGGAGATTAGCACCCCTAAGTGTGTGAACTTGGGATAAATCTTCGTCTCAATCTTGCAGTTATTTCTATCGTTCACTTGTAGGGATTCGTAGCATAGAAAAAAAAATTCCTACCACAAGAACGAATAACAAGACAAGATCTAATCTAGTAGATGGTAGGAATGAGGTGAAGATCATCATACCCTTGAAGATCGCTAAGCGTTAACAAGATAAATCTGGTGGTTGATGTAGTCAATCACTTGCCGCTTGCAAAAGCGCGTAGAAGATCTTGACGGTGCCACAATCAGGCAGCACCTCCGCACTCGGTCACACGTTCGGTGTTGATGACGACGCCCTTCTCCCCGTTCCAGCAGGCATCGGATGTAGTAGATCCTCCTCGGAATCCCGCCAGCACGACGGCATGGTGAAGGTGGTGGTGAAGATCTCCGTCGGCGCTTCGCCGTAAGCACCGCGAGAGAATATGGAGGAGGGGGTGGCTAGGGTTTGGGAGAGGGGTGATACGTCTCCAACGTATCGATAATTTCTTATGTTCCATGCTACTTTATTGATGATACCTACATGTTTTATGCACATTATATGTCATATTTATGCATTTTCTGGAACTAACCTATTAACAAGATGCCGAAGAGCCATTCTGTTTTCTGCTGTTTTTGGTTTCAGAAATCCTAGTAAAGAAATATTCTCGGAATTGGACGAAACTTCCGCCAGGGTCCTATTTTTGCACGAAGCTTCCAGAAGACCGAAGACCTAACGAAGTGGGGCCACGAGGCGGCCGGGAGGCCGGCGCGGCCCGGGCCCTGGCCGCGCCGACCTACCCTCTGGGCCCTCGTGTGGCCCCCGCGTTGACCCTCCGCCTACTTAAAGCTTCCGTCGCGAAACCCCGTGCCGAGAGCCACGATGCGGAAAACCTTACGGAGACGCCGCCGCCGAATCCCATCTCGGGGGATTCGGAGATCGCCTCCGGCACCCTGCCGGAGGGGATTCATCTCCCGGAGGACTCTACACCGCCATGGTCGCCTCCGGAGTGATGAGTGAGTAGTCCACCCCTGGACCATGGGTCCATAGCAGTAGCTAGATGGTCGTCTTCTCCTTGTTGTGCTTCATTGTTGGATCTTGTGAGCTGCCTAACATGATCAAGATCATCTATATGTAAACTATATGTTGTGTTTGTCGGGATCCGATGGATAGAGAGTACTATGATTATGGTGATTATCAATCTATTGTTCATGTGTTGTTTATGATCTTGCATGCTCTCCGTTATTAGTAGAGGCTCTGGCCAAGTTTTTACTCTTAACTCCAAGAGGGAGTATTTATGCTCGATTGTGGGTTCATGCCTCCATTGAATCTGGGACACAGTGAGAAAGTTCTAAGGTTGTGGATGTGCTGTTGCCACTAGGGATAAAACATTGATGCTATGTCTAAGGATGTAGTTGTTGATTACATTACGCACCATACTTAATGCAATTGTCTTTGCTTTGCAACTTAATACGGAGGGTTCGGATGATAACCTGAAGGTGGACTTTTTAGGCATAGATGCAGTTGGATGGCGGTCTATGTACTTTGTCTTAATGCCCAATTAAATCTCACTATATTTATCATATCATGTATATGCATTGTTATGCCTTTCTCTATTTGTCAATTGCCCGACTGTAATTTGTTCACCCAACATGCTTTTATCTTATGGGAGAGACACCTCTAGTGAACTGTGGACCCCGGTCCTATTCCTTACATAGCATACAATCTAATGCAATTGTATTTTACTATTTTCTTTGCAAACATCTTCCACTCGATACGTTTAATCCTTTGTTACAGCAAGCCGGTGAGATTGACAACCTCACTGTTTCGTTGGGACAAAGTACTTTGTTGTGTTGTGCGGTTCCGCGTTGGCGCGGAATCCCTGGTGTTGCGCCGCATCACATTTCGCGACCATCAACCTTCAACGTGCTTCTTGGCTCCTACTGGTTCGATTAAACCTTGGTTTCATACTGAGGGAAACTTTCTTCTATACGCATCATACCTTCCACTTGGGGTTCCCAACGGACGTGTGCATCTACGCGTATCAAGCTAAATTTCTGGCGCCGTTGCCGGGGAGATCAAGACACGCTGCAAGGGGAGTCTCCACTTCTCAATCTCTTTACTTTGTTTTTGTCTTGCTTTATTTTATTTACTACTTTGTTTGCTGCACTAAATCAAAATACAAAAAAATTAGTTGCTAGTTTTACTTTATTTACTGTTTGCTCTCTATATCAAAAACACAAAAAAATTAGCTACTTGTCTTTACTTTGTTTGCCTAGTTTACTTTTTGCCTATTGCATCATGTTTCCTTTTAATTTTACCACAAAAGACATACCGGTAGGACGTGGGTCCATAGTTGGGAGAAATAATATAGAAGAATTTTTCAATCATGTTAGTATCACTGAAGATTTTGAAGATAGACACTTGGTAGAACTTGCACCTACCTATGAAATTGCTGCTGCTGCTTTAGTTCGCATGTTGGAAACTAAATTTGTTAATCTCAATCCTATAATCCAACACATGTTTCTTACACTTGGTGATATGGAAGAGGGGGAAAAGAAAGATTTTGCTTTAGAAACCCTTCTTAGAGAATTTGGTGGTCTAGCAAGAGAGGCTAGAAAGGTTTTTGCTAAATTTAATATGCTAGGTTCTCATACCAATTTTATTGGTCTCCTTGAAAAAATGGACATGGATAGAATAATGTACACTAATAACATTAATGATGGTGGGGAAATCAAAGCACCAATACCATGTAAACTCCTAGCTATGAATGATGCACTAGAAAATAACTATGCTTGGCTTGTTCCGGAAAATTTGTTCGATGAGAGTAGCAAGCCTAAGACTAATGAAAAGGGAGACGCTAAAACTTATATATCAAATATACTATGCTTGGTTGAGAAAACTCCCAACACCCCTGGTAATGATGTTGATGCTTCATCTCCCGATGTTACTTGATTTGCACTTTCTGCGCCTAGCTGAAAGGCGTTAAAGAAAAGCGCTTATGGGAGACAACCCATGTTTTTACCTACAGCAATTTTTTGTTTTGTTGAGTCTTGGAAGTTGTTTACTACTGTAGCAACCTCTCCTTATCAAGTTTTTGTGCCAAGTAAAGTTTCTATGTCAAAGTTGATGTTATATTTGGGATCGCTGCGCAGAAACAGCATTGCTGTCTGTCACGAATCTGGGCACAATTCTCTGTAGAAAATTCGAAAAAATCTGCCAATTTACGAGCGTGATCCTCAGATATGTACGCAACTTTCATTAGTTTTGAGTTTTTCCATTTGAGCAAGTCTGGTGCCATTTCTAAATTCGTCTTTACGGACTGTTCTGTTTTTGACAGATTCTGCCTTTTATTTCGCATTGCCTCTTTTGCTATGTTGGATTTATTTCTTTGATCCACTAATGTCCAGTAGCATTATGCAATGTCCAGAAGTGAAAATAATGATTGTGTCACCTCTGAATGTGTGAATTATTAATTGTGCACTAACCCTCTAATGAGTTTGCTTGAAGTTTGGTGTGAAGGAAGTTTTCAAGGGTCAAGAGAGGAGAATGATATACTATGATCAAGAGGAGTGAAAGCTCTAAGCTTGGGGATGCCCCGTGGTTCACCCCTGCATATTTTAAGAAGACTCAAGCGTCTAAGCTTGGGGATGCCCAAGGCATCCCCTTCTTCATCGACAACATCATCAGGTTCCTCCCCTGAAACTATATTTTTATTCAATCACATCTTGTGTTCTTTACTTGGAGCGTCGGTTTGTTTTTGTTTTTGTTTTTGTTTGAATAAGATGGATCCTAGCATTCACTTTGTGGGAGAGAGACACGCTCGCTGTTGCATATGGACACATGTGTCCTTAGGCTTTACTCATAATGTTCATGGCGAAGTTTCTTCTTCGTTAAATTGTTATATGGTTGGAATTGGAAAATGCTACATGTAGTAATTCTAAAATGTCTTGGATAATGTGATGCTTGGCAATTGTTGTGCTCATGTTTAAGCTCTTGCATCATATGCTTTGCACCCATTAATGAAGAAATACATAGAGCTTGCTAAAATTTGATTTGCATATTTGGTCTCTCTAAGGTCTAGATAATATCTAGTATTGAGTTTTGAACAACAAGGAAGACAGTGTAGAGTCTTATAATGTTTACAATATGTCTTTTATGTGAGTTTTGCTGCACTTGTTCATCCTTGAGTTTGCTTCAAATAACCTTGCTAGCCTAAACCTTGTATCGAGAGGGAATACTTCTCATGCATCCAAAATCCTTGAGCCAACTACTATGCCATTTGTGTCCACCATACCTACCTACTACATGGTATTTCTCCGCCATTCCAAAGTAAATTGCTTGAGTGCTACCTTTAAAATTCCATCATTCACCTTTGCAATATATAGCTCATGGGACACAATAGCCTTAAAACTATCGTAGTATTGAATATGTACTTATGCACTTTATATTTTATTAAGTTGCTTGTTGTGCGATAACCATGCTTCTGGGGAACGCCATCAACTATTGTTGAATATCATGTGAGTTGCTATGCATGTCCGTCTTGTCTGAAGGTCTATCATTTTAGTGGTTGGAGCATGCAAAATTGTTAGAGAAGAACATTGGGCCGCTAACTAAAGCCATGAACCATGGTGGAAGTTTCAGTTTTGGACATATATCCTCAATCTCATATGAGAATAATAACTTTGCTACATGCTTATGCATTTAAGAGGAGTCCATTATCTGTTGTCCATGTTGTCCCGGTATGGATGTCTAAGTTGAGAATAATCAAAAGCGAGAAATCCGAAATGCGAGCATTCTCCTTAGACCTTTGTACAGGCGGCATGGAGGTACCCCTTTGTGACACTTGGTTGAAACATGGCATGCGAAGACCCGGTAGTCCAAGTTAAGTAGGACGAGGTGCGGGCACTATTAGTATACTATGCATGAGGCTTGCAACTTGTAAGATATAATTTACATAACTCATATGCTTTATTACTACCGTTGACAAAATTGTTTCATGTTTTCAAAATAAAAGCTCTAGCACAAATACAGCAATCGATGCTTTCCTCATTGAAGGACCATTCTTTTACTTTTATTGTTGAGTCAGTTTACCTATCTCCTTCCACCTTAAGAAGCAAACACTTGTGTGAACTGTGCATTGATTCCTACATACTTGCATATTGCACTTGTTATATTACTTTATGTTGACAATATCCATGAGATATACATGTTATAAGTTGAAAGCAACCGCTGAAACTTAATCTTCCTATGTGTTGCTTCAACACCTTTACTTTGATTTATTGCTTTATGAGTTAACTCTTATGCAAGACTTATTGATGCTTGTCTTGAAGTACTATTCATGAAAAGTCTTTGCTTTATGATTCAGTTGTTTACTCATGTCATTACCTTTGTTTTGATCGCTGCATTCATTACATATGTTTACAAATAGTATGATCAAGATTATGATGGCATGTCACTTCAGAAATTATCTTTGTTATCGTTTTACCTGCTCGGGACGAGCAAAGCTTGGGGATGCTGATACGTCTCCAACGTATCGATAATTTCTTATGTTCCATGCTACTTTATTGATGATACCTACATGTTTTATGCACATTATATGTCATATTTATGCATTTTCTGGAACTAACCTATTAACAAGATGCCGAAGAGCCAGTTCTGTTTTGCTGTTTTTAGTTTCAGAAATCCTAGTAAAGAAATATTCTCGGAATTGGACGAAACTTTCGCCCAGGGTCCTATTTTTGCACGAAGCTTCCGAAGACCGAAGACCTAACGAAGTGGGGCCACGAGGCGGCAGGAGGGAGGCCGGCGCGGCCCAGGCCCTGGCGCGCCGACCTACCCTCGGGCCCCTCGTGTGGCCCCCGCGTTGACCCTCCGCCTACTTAAAGCCCCGCGAAACCCCCAGTCCGAGAGCCACGATACGGAAAACCTTACAGAGACGCCGCCGCCGTCCCATCTCGGGGGATTCCGGAGATCGCCTCCGGCACCTGCGGAGAGGGGATTCATCTCCCGGAGGACTCTACACCGCCATGGTCGCCTCCGGAGTGATGAGTGAGTAGTCCACCCCTGGACCATGGGTCCATAGCAGTAGCTAGATGGTCGTCTTCTCCTTGTTGTGCTTCATTGTTGGATCTTGTGAGCTGCCTAACATGATCAAGATCATCTATATGTAATTCTATATGTTGTGTTTGTCGGGATCCGATGGATAGAGAGTACTATGATTATGGTGATTATCAATCTATTGTTCATGTGTTGTTTATGATCTTGCATGCTCTCCGTTATTAGTAGAGGCTCTGGCCAAGTTTTTACTCTTAACTCCAAGAGGGAGTATTTATGCTCGATTGTGGGTTCATGCCTCCATTGAATCTGGGACAGTGACAGAAAGTTCTAAGGTTGTGGATGTGCTGTTGCCACTAGGGATAAAACATTGATGCTATGTCTAAGGATGTAGTTGTTGATTACATTACGCACCATACTTAATGCAATTGTCTGTTGCTTTGCAACTTAATTGGAGGGTTCGGATGATAACCTGAAGGTGGACTTTTTAGGCATAGATGCAGTTGGATGGCGGTCTATGTACTTTGTCTTAATGCCCAATTAAATCTCACTATATTTATCATATCATGTATATGCATTGTTATGCCTTTCTCTATTTGTCAATTGCCCCTGTAATTTGTTCACCCAACATGCTTTTATCTTATGGGAGAGACACCTCTAGTGAACTGTGGACCCCGGTCCTATTCTTTACATAGCATACAATCTACTGCAATTGTGTTTTACTATTTTCTTTGCAAACATCTTCCACTCGATACGTTTAATCCTTTGTTACAGCAAGCCGGTGAGATTGACAACCTCACTTTTTCGTTGGGACAAAGTACTTTGGTTGTGTTGTGCAGGTTCCACGTTGGCGCCGGAATCCCTGGTGTTGCGCCGCATCACATTTCGCGACCATCAACCTTCAACGTGCTTCTTGGCTCCTACTGGTTCGATTAAACCTTGGTTTCATACTGAGGGAAACTTGCTTCTATACGCATCATACCTTCCACTTGGGGTTCCCAACGGACGTGTGCATCTACGCGTATCAAGGGGGCACTTGGGCGCCGGCCTTGGGTGCCCTTTGGTGGTGTGGCTCAAGAGGTGGTCGGCCCTCTCCCTCTCCCTCTCTTTATATAGGCGGAACCCCCTAGGGTTTGCCCCAAAACCAAATTGAAGTCCAACTCCAAAACTGCCATGTGGGTGAAACCTAGGGGAAGTGGGATTGCTCCCTTTCCTTCTCCCTTGGCCAGCCAAGGTGGTGGAGTCCACCATGGACTCCACCTTCCCTCTTGGTTGGCTGGTTAGGTTTGGTGGAGTCCATCCGGGACTTCATCTTCCATAGTGATGTATTTCGGAAGATTCTAGAACATTCTAGCGCCTTCCATAAATGCACCGGATCATTTCCAAACTTGAAAAGTGACTTCCTATATATGAATCTTATTCTCCGGACCATTCCGGAACTCCTCGTGATGTCCTGGATCCCATCCGAGACTCCGAACAACATTCGAACTCCATTCCATATTCCATATCTACTTAAAACGACATCAAACCTTAAGTGTGTCACCCTACGGTTCGAGAACTATGTGGACATGATCGAGACTCCTCTCTGATCAATAATTAATAGTAGGACCTGGAGATCCATAATATCTCCCCACATATTCAATGATGACTTCGTGATCGAAAGAACCATTTACATAAAATAACAATTCCTTTTGTCTCGCGATATTTTACTTATCCGAAGTTTGATCGTCGGTATCTTCATACCTAGTTCAACCTCGTTACCGATAAGTACTCTTTACTCGTACCGTGATATGATATCCCTTGTGAGCCAGTCACATGCTTGCAAACTAATTCGATGTCATTCCACCGAGAGGGCCTAGAGTATATCTATCCGTCATCAGGATGGACATATCCCACTATTGATCCATGTGCCTCAAACCTATAATTTCTGAACACTTAATGCCACCTTTATAACAACCCATTTATGAAGTAGTGTTTGGTGTCATCAAAGTATCCATCCGGTGTAGGTGATTAACATGATCTCATGGTCGAAGGATTAAATTACTATGCATATTAAAGCTTGAAGCACAAATAACTAAATGACTTGATCATATGCTACGCTTACTATGGGTGTATGTCCATCACATCATTCACCTAATGATATGACCTTGTTATTAATAACATCCAATGTTCATGATCATGAAACTATGATCATCTATCAATCAACAAGCTAGTTTAACAAGAGGCTTACTAGGGACTCTTTTATGTTCACAAAACACACATGTATTAATGTTTCCGGTTAATACAATTATAGGATGGGATGCAAACATTTATCATAAACACATATATAATAATAGCTACTTTATTATTGTCTTTTGGGCATATCTCCAACAATCTCCCACTTGCACTAGAGTCAATAATCTAGATTACATTGCTGAGGTCCGACAAGCTGGGATCGCTGGTGAGCTCGGATCAATGGCGAGATGGGGGCCATATTAGACGGATCGCAGGTGCTGGTGATCTTGGCGAGCTGGCGGAGGCGCTGGATCGATCCCAGCGAGTGGAGGAGGTGCGCTGGATCGATCCTAGCTAGTGAGCGGAGGAGGCGTTGGATCGATCCCAGCTAGCGGTGGCGCTAGATCGATCCCAGCAGCTGGGATCCATCAGCGAGCAGAGGTGCTGGGTACTGAGCGGGATGGGTCTGGATCTGAGCGGAAAGGTGGATTGAGCTGTAAAGATTTCAAAATAGTTAGGACGAAAATGTAATTTAACTTTTCTGAAACGTTTTCCCCTCCCTAAGTTAATTAAATCGGGACGGAGAGAGTAGTTGGCTAGGGATTGGCCAAAAAAAAGTTGACACTTATTTGAGGATGCAGGGAGTGGGATTAGAAAAAATGAAACACACTCCATATGAACAGTATAAACTGATTGGCTAGGGAATGAACAGTTTGGTGACCCAATCTCCATACAGGCTTAAAGAGCATGTCCAGTCGTCTTTCTGAAGAGGCCCACGACAGCCGTTTTTTACATTCGGACGGCGTTATTCGGCCTAGCCATGCCCCCGGCTCCTCGTTTTCCCCCGGATTTGGCCTTTCATCTATCCGGAGAGGCCAGACCATCCCCAGCTTCCCGAGGCCCGGTCGGGGACTCCGGACGAAACAAAAGCGCGCGAAACGTCGAGGCCCACGTTGTCGGCGACAGAACTGGTAGTTCCTCCATTAATTTTGTTTTCCCTCCAAAATGCGCTGCATAGAACCATTTTTCCCGCCGAATTTCGGAGGAGCTACCGCCATTGACGAGGCGGTTCCTCGGCAATGCCCACCATGAGAGGCTTGGGTTTTAGAGAAAGGCGATGACGAAAGTTCCGGGAGCGAGGCGGTACACGACGTACCCAGGTTCACATCCCCGCGGTGGAGGATCGCTATGTCCTGCTAGCAATCCACTATATGAATATATGTGTACAGGGGGCCGCCATAGGCGGAGTTGTTGGATCTAGTCTAGTTCTAATCTGCGGGTTGCAATGTCTAGGCGTGTCGCCTCTATGTTTATGTTTCTGAATATCTGTCCCTAAGGGGTGTCCCAGCCTGGCTTTATATATCAGCCAAGCTAGGGTTTACAAGAGTCCTAGTAGGATTCGTGTTGGAGTCTTCTTTCCTTGTAGTCCAAGTTGAGGCGCGCGCAGGTCCAGCCTGTCGAGTCCTTGTGCTGTTCCATCTTCATAGTCTGCACCGAGTACGGCAATGTCTAGTACCCGAAGAGTTATGCCCACATCAGTAGCCCCCGAGTGTCTGGCCGAAGTGAAGCTTCGGGCAGGGACTAAAGTTGTCTTCATCCGAATGTCTTGATTATCTATTGAATCTTGTGCCTGATGTAGAGTCGAAGTTGCTTTCGTCGGGTGCGCGGCCCCCGAGTCTATGGGCGGGTGCTTGCAGCCACGCATAGACTCAAGTTGTACTACTCGAAGATCTTGATGTTGATGTCGACGTCTTCTGGTTTATTCTTCTTTGTCGACGAAGCTGCCATTTTTTATCGGGTGCGCGACCAGCGCTCCCAATGGGAGTAGCTCCTGAGCCTGTAAATGAATATGAAATAGTCATGCATAGAGTGTAAAAAATGCTGAGTCGAATACCATAGACTTTTTCAAGTTCCGAGAACATGATGCTGATGACTCTGATGATGTCATAGATAGAGGAGTTGATGATTCAGATGATATTCCGGAGGAGCCGATGATTTGGATGATATTCCGGAGGAGCCGATGATTTGGATGATGTCATCCAGAGGAGACGATGATTTGGATGATATTCCGGAGGAGCCAATGATTTAGATGATATTCCGGAGGAGCCGATGATTTGGATGATATCATCCAGAGGAGCCGATAATTTTTATCAGGTGTGCTTCCAGCGCTCCCGATGGGAGTAGCCCCCGAGTCTAGGCATGGATGCTTTGCAACCGTGTGTAGACTCAAGTCAAGCAACCCGATGTTATAGTTTTCTTCAGGTGTCGTTGACACATTGTTGTTTATTTCAAGGGGCAATTCTTAATGCACCTTGAGCATCGTTGATGCCATTGTTTGTAAGTTTATCGGCAACAAATTATTTGAGTGATCAGCTCGTGTTGCAGGTTTTGCTAAACCTGTTGTATGTGCAACTTTGCTTTCAACCGATGCATGACTTGACAGCAGCTCCCGAATAGATCGGTGGCACTAGATCTGCCGATGACTCCGTCGCTCTTTGATACTTCTGTAGTTTAAAGTATCGAGCGTGGGTCGTTTTCGTACGTGTTTCATGATCCTTGCTATCCGCGGCACTCTTTGAGGCATCTATAGCAAAGGAAAAGAGCAAGGTCCCTGTTGATTTTGCATCATGCTATCTAGGCTCTTTGAGGCACTCTTTGAGGCAAAAAAAAGAGCAAGGTCCCCGTTGATCCTTGCTATCTGCGGCACTCTTTGAGGCATCTATAGCAAAGGAAAAGAGCAAGGTCCCCGTTGATCCTTGCTATCTGCGGCACTCTTTGAGGCATCTATAGCAAAGGAAAAGAGCAAGGTCCCCGTTGATCCTTGCTATCTGCGGCACTCTTTGAGGCATCTATAGCAAAGGAAAAGAGCAAGGTCCCCGTTGATTTTTGCTATCTGCGGCACTCTTTGAGGCATCTATAGCAAAGGAAAAAAGCAAGGTCCCCATTGATACTTACTATCCGCGGCACTCTTTGAGGCATCTATAGCAAAGGAAAAGAGCAAGGTCTCCGTTGATCCTTGCTATCTGCGGCACTCTTTGAGGCATCTATAGCAAAGGAAAAGAGCAAGGTCCCCGTTGATCCTTGCTATCTGCGGCACTCTTTGAGGCATCTATAGCAAAGGAAAAGAGCAAGGTCCCCGTTGATTTTGCATCATAGCACTCGTAATTTCAGAGAGGCTTTTTTAGAGTGCAATCTCTGGGCGTATTTTCCATCGAACCGATGTTCGTTGTAATATACGAACAAAGTTCCTGACGATGTAGTTCGGGTGTCCCGAATTACTGCAATTCTTCAAGGAAACAAAACTTGAGTCTTCATATCTTCTTGAATTCCAGCGAACCGGCGCTCCCGATGGAAGTAATAGTCTTCATATCTTCTTGAATTCCAGCAAATCGGCGCTCCCGATGGGAGTAACTGAAAGTGCATGGAGCCCCCATGTGTGGTTTTGGTAATTAATGACAATCCCTATGGACTAATGTTTGCATTGAGTTATATTTGTAGGAGTTGTCCATAGGCAATTCTTGAACCATATGTTGGCTTCAAGGTTGCAATAAGAAGAAATTGATGAAGGATATCAAGTGTCAAGTATGTCTTGAAGATGAAGATGAAGTGAGCCCTCAAGTTACTTCAAGACATCAACATGATGAAGAATGAAGAAATGATGTGCAAGTTCAAGATGAGCCATCTCGAAGAGATCCTTTGCTTGAGTCTTGCCATCCATATGGTGATCATGGATATGTGAAGTTGCGCCGAAGAAGAAGCTCTCCCATGGTGGTTTATGGGGGAGCAATCTACAAGACTTCGTCAAGCAAGCACAAGCAAGAAAGGCGTTCCATCTTGTTGAGGTCAAGATCGTCGTCATCAAGCTCAAGTGGAATGCGCAAGTATAAGGTTTGCTCTTGATAGGGTTTCTTTCTCACCGATCTCATAGTGTAGTTGGAGACCGGTTTATAGTTTAGTTGCCATACTATCAAGAGGGCTCTCGAGTGAGTAACTCGATCGTATCATTCGGAGAGAGCTCAAACCTTTGCATCCTTGCATCATCTTTCTTGGTTATTATTTGGATCTTATCCATGTGATGTTTTAGAGCTTGTGCTTATTCTCATGACAAGCTCTAGTTCATTGAGAATGGTTTTTGCATGGACAACTTGTTGCATTTTCAAGATTGAAGGTTTTACCGGTATGTCTCTTTGAGATAGGTCAAACCTTTCATCATTTGTTTCTATCCTCCTTTGCTGGACTATGATGTTTCTATGCATATTGTTGTAGAGCTCGTTGTTGTGATTTCAACGAGCCCAAGATCATCGAAATCGGAGTCCGGATGCAAAAGTTATGCCCGTTCTAGTTTTGGTGTTTCTGCAGTTTGCTTAGGCCGGATATTTGAAATATCCGCCCCGAAATCGGCTAAGGACCTGAGGAATTGCTGCTCAGTGAGGGGCCGGATTTTTGCCCGGATATTGTCCCGGTATTGTACCAGGGCCGGAATATCCGGGCCGGATATTTTGGAAATATCCGGGCCCCTCGATTTTGGCTAAGGACCTGAAGATTTGCTTCTCTTGGGGGATTATCCGGGGGGGCGGATTATCCGGCCCTTACTTAGGCCGGATTATCCGGCCCTGGTTTTGCCCAACGGCTCGATTTTCTTGGGGGGTATAAATACCCCCTTCTTCCTCCTTGGGCTGTTGCTTCTTCTACTCTCTCTCTCCTCCATTGTTGTTCTTGAGAAGCTTGCCCTCTCTCTCTATCCCTCCATGATTCTTGCCCCCATTTGAGGGAAAAGAGAGAGGAGATCTAGATCTACACTTCTACCAATCAAATCCATCTCTTTGTGAGTGGAACTCTCTAGATCTTGATCTTGGTGTTCTTTGTGAATTCCTTTGTTCTTCCTCTCTTATTCCCCCAATAGCTTTTGTAGCTTTGTTGGAATTTGAGAGAGAAGGACTTGAGCATCTTTGTGGTGTTCTTGCCATTGCATTTGGTGCATCGGTTTGAGTTCTCCACGGTGATTCGTGGAGGTGAAAGCAAGAAAGTTGTTACTCTTGGGTTCTTGGAACCCTAGACGGATTCTAGGCCTTTGTGGCGGTTTGTTGGGAGCCTCCAATTAAGTTGTGGATGTGTGCCCCAATCTTTGTGTAAGGCCCGGTTTCCGCCTCGAAGGAAATCCCTTAGTGGAACCGTGACCTAGGCCTTTGTGGCGAGGGTCACCGGAGATTTAGGTGAGGCGCCTTCGTGGCGTTCGGTTTGTGGTGTGAGTACCGCATCTTGGGGTGAGGCCTTTGTGGCGTTGGTGTGCATCGAGCAACCACACCTCAAGGTGAGCCTCTTGTGGCGTTCGGGAGCACTAAGCAACCGCACCTCTCCACCGGAGATTAGCACTCGCAAGAGTGTGAACTCCGGGATAAATCATCGTCTCCCGCGTGCCTCGGTTATCTCTATACCCGAGCTCTTTACTTATGCACTTTACCTTGTGATAGCCATCGTGCTTGAAGTTATATATCTTGCTATCACATAGTTGCTTGTATTGCTTAGCATAAGTTTATATATATCTTGCTATCACATAGTTGCTTGTATTGCTTAGAATAAGTTGTTGGTGCACATAGGTGAACAATAGTATATAGGCTTTGGGCTTGACAAAGTAAACGCTAGTTTTATTCCGCATTTGTTAAGCCCATCTCGTAAAAGTTTTAAATCGCCTATTCACCCCCCCTCTAGGCGACATCCGTGTCCTTTCAATTGGTATCAGAGCAAGGTCTCTCATTCTTAGGCTTCACCGCCTTGAGAGTAAAGATGTCGGCTAGGGGATTAGCGCACAATAACTTGTTTATATTTGATGGCACAAATTATGATCTATGGAAAATTTATGTGCTTAATATTTTGCGGCGTATGTCCCCGGACATGGAGCGATTTCTTGACATGGGTTTTTCTTCTCCTAAGGATCCTCAAAATTTATCTCTTGAGGAGGAGAAAAACTCTTGTCTCGATGCTCTTGCTTCTCATGTGTTTTCCATTGTTGTGAGCAATGTAGTTACTTCTTCAATCATGCCTTTTGGGAGCGCTCATGAATTATGGACAAAGCTTCAAGATAAATATGATGTGTCCAAGATTATTGAGGATGATTGTATTGCTTCCACTTCCGGCCGTGATGAGTTCTCATCTTCATCCACTTCACCAAAGTGTGGTAAGACACAAGGTAATGATATGGTGAGTGGTGATGAAAATTGCAATGTTGATATTGAGCTTACTATTGATGATTCTTCATCTCTATCTCATTGCAATGCTTCATCTTTGGACTTAAACACATCTAGCACTAGAAATGATTTACATGCTTGTGTTGATAGTCCTTGCATATCATGTGTTTGTTGCTTGAATAAATCTCATGATGATATGCTTGATTTGTCTTGTGGCCATGATAAAAATGCTTCTATTTCCTCTAGTTGTTGTGTGGCTAACAATGTAGAGGAAACCAAATATTCTATTGGTCAAGACAAGATCTTGAAAGGAGCCTCAAGTAACTCCTCATCGTTATCTCACGGGTCTCATATATGCCTTATGGCCAAGAGTTCCACGGTATCTCCTACCGTGGAACCTAATATTCCTCGTGGTGATAAGGATGAGGATGAGTATGAAGAAGATGATTGGGTTGTCTCTCTACGCGATAAAGGTGAGAGTGTATTCAAGGTTCTTTACAAAGATAAAATTGCTAGCACTCACTTCTTTGAAATCTTGACTACCGCTATTGAGAGCCAAAAACTTATTTGGATGCATGAGAACACCATTGATAAAAAGGGTGCTCTTGAACGAGAGTATGCCGATGATGTAGCATCACTAAAGAATGATCTTGAAGAAGAACAAGAGACCGTAGCCTCTCTTGAAGAGCAACTTGAAACCCTTGAAGTGTCTCAAAATGAAATAGTTTCTAAACTCACTAAGGAAAGAGACCATGCTAAAGCTCAAGTAAAAATGCTTAAAAAGGAAAATTCCAAAGTTGGTGTTGGTCATGATAAACTTGTTAAGGATCTAGATGATCTAGACAAGGCCCACAAGGTCTTGGAGAGCGAACACTCTATCCTCACCAAGTCCCATGAGAAACTTCAAGCTTCCTATTTAAAAGAGCATGCTATGTTACCATCTCTTCTTAATATGTCTTGTGATGATGCTTGTGCTACTAACTCTACTTCTTGTGAAGCATCTATCTTGAAGGAGAATGTTGAGCTAAGGGCTCAACTTGAATTGCTAACTAGCAATTATGGGAAATTGGAAGAAAATCATGGAAAGCTTTCTAGCTCCCATGAGGATCTTCTAGCCTCTCATGATAGGCTAAAGTTAGCTCATGAGGCTATCATATCAAAGGAAACACCTTGTGAGCCTCATGTGGATACTAGCACTACTACTCAAAATGCTATATTGCAATGTGCTAGTCCTAGTAATTCATCCACTCATAGTATTGCTAAATCTTGTGATGAATTATCTTCCTTGCCTTGTTGCTCTAACAATAAAGGTTCTACTTCCTCTAGTACTTGTGTTGTTACTAACCATGTAGAGGAAATCAAAGAGCTCAAGGCCCAAGTCACTTCCTTGAAGAACGACTTGGTAAAGAGTCATGAAGGGAAATGCAAACTTGACAAGATGTTGAGTGTGCAACAATCCCCCAATGACAAGAGTGGACTTGGATTCAACTCCAACAACAAGAACAAGTCCAAGAACAACAATAAGAAGAAGGGCCAAGTACAAGTCAAAGACCCGGCCAAGATTGTTTGCTTCAAGTGCAAAATTGAAGGGCATCATGTTAGATCTTGCCCTTTGAAGAAGAAGCAAAAAGGGAAGCGGCCTCAAGCTCAAACTCACATTCAACCTCAAGTTGAAGAAATGCCACTTCCCAAGAAGAATCAAGCCAATGCTCCCATTGTGGAGAAATCTAGTGAGAAGAAGGAGAAGAAAAGAACTTGCTACATATGCCGTGAGAAGGGCCACATCTCCTCTTTTTGCACTATTGGTACCTCATCCAACTCTATCTCCATTGATGATGTTTATTCTCTTCGTAAGGATGAGGGTGGCAATGTGTTTGCCAAATTTGTTGGTGCTCAAAGTGGTGTCAAGAAAAGAACCATTTGGGTTGCCAAGCCTATTGTGACTAACCTCTTAGGACCCAACTTAGTTGGGGACCAACAATCCAAAACTTGATCAATAGGTGCTTGTTGGAGGGCATTGGAGACTTGGCTACATCATGAAGAATTAAGGGATCTTCATCATTTATATTATCTCAAGCCAAGTCTTTTGATTATCTTGCTACTATCATATATCCAATGTTCCTCCTTGCGGTAACATGTTCTCAACTCATTTATATTGAAAGTTACTCGCCCCTTTGCATGTGTTAGTTTTGTTCCTAGCATGTGTTTGTATATGTTGTGCTTCCTACTTGCTTTTCTTGAGAAATCAAGTCTATGTATGTTGGGTTGCACACCATGTATTTGTGTTTGTGTTGGAGCCACTTTGCATCTTGTTGTATCTTATATGGCTCTTATGAGCGATTAATGGACTATCCCATTTTGGGGGAGTGATATTCCTTTGGGAATTTCATGATCCTAACAATGTGTGTACATGAGGAATATCACTTAGAATTGATATTGCAAGATTATCTAGTCTCTATGTGGTATGTCATCTTCATGAGAAATTCAAATTCCAATGTCCATTAATATCTCTAGTTGGATCTTATTTGCCTCTTGTGAAAATAAATTCCTTATCACATTATGGGGGAGTAATAAGCTTTGTGCATATTACAAGCCTAGAAAATGTGAACATTTGAGGTTGTGTCACATAGAATTGATACCGTAAATTATCTCTCTCCTATGTGGCATGTTTGCTCAAACAAGCTCCAATTTGCTTAAATGGCTTCATTGCTAATATCTTTGTGGATCTTATTTGTGAAAGTTCTTCTTGGCATGGTTTTTCACAACGTGTCCCTCAATACCTTTTTGGAAAACCATGTGCTTCAAGTCATACTATTAATTGCTTTGCATGTTGGTATGAATACTATTAATTGCTTTGCATGTTGGTATGAATACTATTAATTGCTTTGCATGTTGGTATGAATACTATTAATTGCCTTGCATGTTGGTATGACTAAATGAAGCTATCAAGAAACTATCTTTGCATGATGGTTAACTCTTATCTTTTACCATATGCTTTGTTCGTTGTAAATATGATCTTATGTATACTTACAAACTACCACCGGGAAATATTTCCTAATACCTCTTGTCCTAGGACAATTGGTAATCAATTATGAGGTAGATATTTATTGATCATATCTACATTGGCTCTTGTGTTTAAATTGTCTTATTTATTGCCATGAATGTGTTGTGCTTTGACTCCCATGTGTCTTCCTTGCATCTTATGGATCTAATTTGTCTATTCAAACTTTCTTAGCATTTTAGTAGATATAGGTAGCGTGATGATCCTAGTTTTGTGCATTTTGTATTCATATGCAAAATCCTAGATAATGCACTAATCTTGGGGGAGCTCTCCTATATTTGTTAGAATGCTTAACATCTCTTGATCATTATCAAAAATTTGGTTTTGGGAGACATAAACTTTCTTTTTGGTACTTTGTGCCATCATAAAAAGTGTCGAGGGTTTGGTTTATTTGTTGGAACCTTGCTCTCTTGGGAGTTGGTTATCTCATTCCTTTGTGCTTAGGTTTAATTAGCTTCTTATAATGAGATAAGTCTTTGGAGTCAATCTTGTGTTGATTTGATTCTTTGATATAATTTGGACAACCATTGTCTCTTGGTTTATTTGGTGTTTTGTCCAAATTGTATCTTCCTTTGGTTCTTGAAAGTATTGTGCATGCATATTTAATATATGTATATCTTATGGCATGTGTCACTTTCTTTGATCCAATATATAGGGTAAACTCCATCAAATCCTAATTTGACTAAGATGTGCATGAAATTCAATTTCATATCTATATGCACATAGAATTGTGGAGTTTGTCCTATATGTTGTAGTGTGTCTAACTACTTCGGACCCAATTAGTTTGGGGACCATTTTGTACTTACCTTTGTGTTAGGTACAATGGATATGCATTGAATGCTTGTCTCACTCTTGGAAAGAAGTGGTGACTCAATGGTAACGTGAGGCAAGATAGGATGATCAACGAACACATATCTACTACATCCACACCAATGCTATCTTGGTAACAAGTATCTTCTCATGCATATTTTTCTAGCATCCAACCATGTGGTTGCATCTTGGCATGAATCTCTTGATTTGCAAATGTTGTGCTTCTTGCTAAAGTCTTAATGAAACCTCTTTATTGCGAATGTGAGTAATTTGAGATGAGTACATATGTTGGGAAGTATATAAAATCATGCTCATGATTCACCCATCCCATCTATGCCTATCTAGCAATTTTATTGCATATCAATTCCTCAAGCCTCTCACATGTGCAATATCGATGAAAGTGCAAATTTAGTTATTTCTTTTGGTATCCTCGTTTGTGATACTTGTTGCCTATCTCAATGCATCCCAACTATCTTCTATCCCTTGTTGATATTTGTGATGTATTTTAGATGTTTGTGGTTGAAGTTCATGAATGTACAATAAGATAAAATTGAGCCTTTGGCCATGCTATTAAGCAAAAATTCTTATTGGTATATTGCATGACTTCCTCTTGGATATCATGCTTTATTTATTATGTATCTATTTTGTGTGTGCATGTTTCTTTGTGGATAAATATCTTTGTGATATTGCTCACTTAGAGAAACTTATACACATAAGAGATGATACATCTCCATTCGATATCTTATTTATTTGTTGCGTGTTGATTGGTCATGCTAAGCAATATAATTCATTGAAGACTATGATGATGCTTTTTGCTCATCCTTGTAATAGTCTTATAATATGCTTTATCATGCCTTTCACATATCCTCTTGGTTGAGCCTTTTATTATGGTGCCTCCTACTTGTTGCTCAACCATTTGTTTGTTGCAAGTGTTAAGCTTAATTTTCTATCTATGATCTATTGCAAATGTTTGTGTTTTAAATGGTAATGAGGGAGTAAGGATTCCATGTTATGCATATTGTATTCAAATGCAACATTTTAATTTATGCATGTACCTTGGGGAGCTTCCTCATTCTATTTAAGGCACTATTTTGTGGTGATCATTAGAGTTTATTTCACTTGGTATCTTTTGTTTTGAATGATATTATGGGAGTGATGATTCCATGTTTGTGCACTTTATACTCCAATGCAAATTGTCTAGTTTTGTGCACAAACCTTGGGGAGCTTCCTCATATTATTTAGAGCAATTTTCTTGACCTTATCATAATATCTATCTTTATTTTGGTATCTTCTTTGTGGTTCATTTGGTTGCTTGCTTCATTTGTTGAAGCTTCTTGACTTTGTTATCTTTTTGCAATCTTTGATCCTATCTATGGTGTGACTCCTTCCGAATATTCGTAATTGGATATGTGCATTTGATTCCACTCAAATTATGAGAAATGCACACGCTATGGAGGAACTCTCACTATATTGGCCTTCTAAATTTTTCACCCATTTCGGCAATTGGTGCCAATGGGGGAGAAGTTTGGAGGGTTTAAGGGAATTTGGTTATGTCTTTGCTTTGTGCTTAAGCATGTGCCTTTATTGCATTGCATCTTGTTGCTTTGCATAGTTGAATATTTAGAGGAAACTCCACTAGGCTTTGAATGCCAATATATGCAATGAAAGTCAAGATCATTCACACATGCATATATTATGGGGGAGTTTGCTCTATAGATTCAACTTATTTGTTACTTAAATTCCTTATATAAACCCTCTCAAAGAGATTGTCATCAATTACCAAAATGGGGGAGATTGAAAGTGCATGGAGCCCCCATGTGTGGTTTTGGTAATTAATGACAATCCCTATGGACTAATGTTTGCATTGAGTTATATTTGTAGGAGTTGTCCATAGGCAATTCTTGAACCATATGTTGGCTTCAAGGTTGCAATAAGAAGAAATTGATGAAGGATATCAAGTGTCAAGTATGTCTTGAAGATGAAGATGAAGTGAGCCCTCAAGTTACTTCAAGACATCAACATGATGAAGAATGAAGAAATGATGTGCAAGTTCAAGATGAGCCATCTCGAAGAGATCCTTTGCTTGAGTCTTGCCATCCATATGGTGATCATGGATATGTGAAGTTGCGCCGAAGAAGAAGCTCTCCCATGGTGGTTTATGGGGGAGCAATCTACAAGACTTCGTCAAGCAAGCACAAGCAAGAAAGGCGTTCCATCTTGTTGAGGTCAAGATCGTCGTCATCAAGCTCAAGTGGAATGCGCAAGTATAAGGTTTGCTCTTGATAGGGTTTCTTTCTCACCGATCTCATAGTGTAGTTGGAGACCGGTTTATAGTTTAGTTGCCGTACTATCAAGAGGGCTCTCGAGTGAGTAACTCGATCGTATCATTCGGAGAGAGCTCAAACCTTTGCATCCTTGCATCATCTTTCTTGGTTATTATTTGGATCTTATCCATGTGATGTTTTAGAGCTTGTGCTTATTCTCATGACAAGCTCTAGTTCATTGAGAATGGTTTTTGCATGGACAACTTGTTGCATTTTCAAGATTGAAGGTTTTACCGGTATGTCTCTTTGAGATAGGTCAAACCTTTCATCATTTGTTTCTATCCTCCTTTGCTGGACTATGATGTTTCTATGCATATTGTTGTAGAGCTCGTTGTTGTGATTTCAACGAGCCCAAGATCATCGAAATCGGAGTCCGGATGCAAAAGTTATGCCCGTTCTAGTTTTGGTGTTTCTGCAGTTTGCTTAGGCCGGATATTTCGGAAATATCCGGCCCCCCCGAAATCGGCTAAGGACCTGAGGAATTGCTGCTCAGTATTGGGGCCGGATTTTTGCCCGGATATTGTCCCGGTATTGTACCAGGCCGAATATCCGGGCCGGATATTTGGAAATATCCGGGCCCTCGATTTTGGCTAAGGACCTGAAGATTTGCTTCTCTTGGGGGATATTATCCGGGGGCGGATTATCCGGCCCTTACTTAGGCCGGATTATCCGGCCCTGGTTTGCCCAACGGCTCGATTTTCTTGGGGGGTATAAATACCCCCCTTCTTCCTCCTTGGGCTGTAGCTTCTTCCACTCTCTCTCTCCTCCATTGTTGTTCTTGAGAAGCTTGCCTCTCTCTCTATCCCTCCATGATTCTTGCCCCCATTTGAGGGAAAAGAGAGAGGAGATCTAGATCTACACTTCTACCAATCAAATCCATCTCTTTGTGAGTGGAACTCTCTAGATCTTGATCTTGGTGTTCTTTGTGAATTCCTTTGTTCTTCCTCTCTTATTCCCCCAATAGCTTTTGTAGCTTTGTTGGAATTTGAGAGAGAAGGACTTGAGCATCTTTGTGGTGTTCTTGCCATTGCATTTGGTGCATCGGTTTGAGTTCTCCACGGTGATTCGTGGAGGTGAAAGCAAGAAAGTTGTTACTCTTGGGTTCTTGGAACCCTAGACGGATTCTAGGCCTTTGTGGCGGTTTGTTGGGAGCCTCCAATTAAGTTGTGGATGTGTGCCCCAATCTTTGTGTAAGGCCCGGTTTCCGCCTCGAAGGAAATCCCTTAGTGGAACCGTGACCTAGGCCTTTGTGGCGAGGGTCACCGGAGATTTAGGTGAGGCGCCTTCGTGGCGTTCGGTTTGTGGTGTGAGTACCGCATCTTGGGGTGAGGCCTTTGTGGCGTTGGTGTGCATCGAGCAACCACACCTCAAGGTGAGCCTCTTGTGGCGTTCGGGAGCACTAAGCAACCGCACCTCTCCACCGGAGATTAGCACTCGCAAGAGTGTGAACTCCGGGATAAATCATCGTCTCCCGCGTGCCTCGGTTATCTCTATACCCGAGCTCTTTACTTATGCACTTTACCTTGTGATAGCCATCGTGCTTGAAGTTATATATCTTGCTATCACATAGTTGCTTGTATTGCTTAGCATAAGTTTATATATCTTGCTATCACATAGTTGCTTGTATTGCTTAGAATAAGTTGTTGGTGCACATAGGTGAACAATAGTATATAGGCTTTGGGCTTGACAAAGTAAACGCTAGTTTTATTCCGCATTTGTTAAGCCCATCTCGTAAAAGTTTTAAATCGCCTATTCCAGCGAATCCGCGCTCCCTTTCGAGTAACCGCAATAGTTCGAAGATATTCGAGGAGCCCACGAGTAATTCCAGCGCTCCCGATGGGGAATCAATGCCGATGAAGATAAGTCCATCGAGTAATCATAGATGATGAATCCATTAATTCGACTGTGACGAGGCCAATGTGGTAGCAGGTCGTATGATGGACGCAGTCAAAGTAATCAATCAGAAATAGTTGAAGTAGCGGGCATAGCCGAAATAGTTGCGCCACCAAAGATAGTCCATGCGACAGGCGCAGCCGAAATAATTGTGTCATCCAAAATAGTCCATGCGGCGGGCGCAACCGAAATAATTGCACCATCCAAGATAGTCCATGCGGCGGGCGCAGCCGAAATAATTGCGCTATCCGAGATAGCCCATACTGCGGCGGGCGCAGCCGAAATAATTGCGCCATTCAAGATAGTCCATGCGGCGGGCGCAGCCGAAATAATTGCGCCATCCGAGATAGTCCATGCGGCGGGCGCAGCTGATGCGCGTAGATGTACACGTCCGTTGGGAACCCCAAGAGGAAGGTATGATGCGCACAGTGGCAAGTTTTCCCTCGGAAAGAAACCAAGGTTTAATCGAACCAGTAGGAGCCAAGAAGCACGTTGAAGGTTGATGGTCGCGAAATGTGATGCGGCGCAACACCAGAGATTCCGGCGCCAACGCGGAACCTGCACAACACAACCAAGTACTTTGTCCCAACGAAACAGTGAGGTTGTCAATCTCACCCTTGCTGTAACAAAGGATTAAACGTATCGAGTGGAAGATGTTTGCAAAGAAAACAGTAAAAACAATTGCAGTAGATTGTATGCTATGTAAAGAATAGGACCGGGGTCCACAGTTCACTAGAGGTGTCTCTCCCATAAGATAAAAGCATGTTGGGTGAACAAATTACAGTCGGGCAATTGACAAATAGAGAAAGGCATAACAATGCATATACATGATATGATAAATATAGTGAGATTTAATTGGGCATTATGACAAAGTACATAGACCGCCATCCAACTGCATCTATGCCTAAAAGTCCACCTTCAGGTTATCATCCGAACCCCCCAGTATTAAGTTGCAAAGCAACAGACAATTGCATTAAGTATGGTGCGTAATGTAATCAACAACTACATCCTTAGACATAGCATCAATGTTTTATCCCTAGTGGCAACACACATCCACAACCTTAGAACTTTCTGTCACTGTCCCAGATTCAATGGAGGCATGAACCCACTATCGAGCATAAATACTCCCTCTTGGAGTTAAGAGTAAAAACTTGGCCAGAGCCTCTACTAGTAACGGAGAGCATGCAAGATCATAAACAACACATAAACAATAGATTGATAATCACCATAATCATAGTACTCTCTATCCATCGGATCCCGACAAACACAACATATAGAATTACAGATAGATGATCTTGATCATGTTAGGCAGCTCACAAGATCCAACAATGAAGCACAACAAGGAGAAGACGACCATCTAGCTACTGCTATGGACCCATGGTCCAGGGGTGGACTACTCACTCATCACTCCGGAGGCGACCATGGCGGTGTAGAGTCCTCCGGGAGATGAATCCCCTCTCCGTGCCGGAGGCGATCTCCTGAATCCCCGAGATGGGATTCGCGGCGGCGGCGTCTCTCTGGAAGGTTTCCGTATCGTGGCTCTCGGACTGGGGGTTTCACGACGGAGGCTTTAAGTAGGCGGAGGGTCAACGCGGGGGCCACACGAGGGCCCGGGGGTAGGTCGGCGCGGCCGGGGCTTGGGCCGCGCCGGCCTCCCTCGGCCGCCTCGTGGCCCCACTTATCTCTTTCGGTCTTCGGAAGCTTCGTGCAAAATAGGACCCTGGGCGAAAGTTTCGTCAATTCCGAGAATATTTCTTTACTAGGATTTCTGAAACCAAAAACAGAAAACAGCAACCGGCTCTTCGGCATCTTGTTAATAGGTTAGTTCCAAAATGCATAAATATGACATATAATGTGCATAAAACATGTAGGTATCATCAATAAAGTAGCATGGAACATAAGAAATTATCGATACGTTGGAGACGTATCAGCATCCCCAAGCTTAGTTCTGCTCGTCCCGAGCAGGTAAAACGATAACAAAGATAATTTCTGAAGTGACATGCCATCATAATCTTGATCATACTATTTGTAAACATATGTAATGAATGCAACGATCAAAACAAAGGTAATGACATGAGTAAACAAGTGAATCATATGGCAAAGACTTTTCATGAATAGTACTTCAAGACAAGCATCAATAAGTCTTGCATAAGAGTTAACTCATAAAGCAATAAATCAAAGTAAAGGTGTTGAAGCAACACAAAGGAAGATTAAGTTTCAGCGGTTGCTTTCAACTTATAACATGTATATCTCATGGATATTTTCAACATAGAGTAATATAACAAGTGCAATATGCAAGTATGTAGGAATCAATGCACAGTTCACACAAGTGTTTGCTTCTTAAGGTGGAAGGAGATAGGTAAACCGACTCAACAATAAAAGTAAAAGAAAGGTCCTTCAAAGAGGAAAGCATCGATTGCTGTATTTGTGCTAGAGCTTTTATTTTGAAAACATGAAACAATTTTGTCAACGGTAGTAATAAAGCATATGAGTTATGTAAATTATATCTTACAAGTTGCAAGCCTCATGCATAGTATACTAATAGTGCCCGCACCTCGTCCTACTTAGCTTGGACTACCGGATCTTCGCATGCCATGTTTCAACCAAGTGTCACAAAGGGGTACCTCCATGCCGCCTGTACAAAGGTCTAAGGAGAATGCTCGCATTTTGGATTTCTCGCTTTTGATTATTCTCAACTTAGACATCCATACCGGGACAACATGGACAACAGATAATGGACTCCTCTTAAATGCATAAGCATGTAGCAATGATTATTATTCTCATAAGAGATTGAGGATATATGTCCAAAACTGAAACTTCCACCATGGTTCATGGCTTTAGTTAGCGGCCCAATGTTCTTCTCTAACAATTTTGCATGCTCCAACCACTAAAATGATAGATCCTTCAGACAAGACGGACATGCATAGCAACTCACATGATATTCAACAATAGTTGATGGTGTTCCCCAGAAGCATGGTTATCGCACAACAAGCAACTTAATAAAATATAAAGTGCATAAGTACATATTCAATACTACGATAGTTTTTAAGGCTATTTTGTCCCATGAGCTATATATTGCAAAGGTGAATGATGGAATTTTAAAGGTAGCACTCAAGCAATTTACTTTGGAATGGCGGAGAAATACCATGTAGTAGGTAGGTATGGTGGACACAAATGGCATAGTAGTTGGCTCAAGGATTTTGGATGCATGAGAAGTATTCCCTCTCGATACAAGGTTTAGGCTAGCAAGGTTATTTGAAGCAAACTCAAGGATGAACAGGTGCAGCAAAACTCACATAAAAGACATATTGTAAACATTATAAGACTCTACACCGTCTTCCTTGTTGTTCAAAACTCAATACTAGATATTATCTAGACCTTAGAGAAACCAAATATGCAAATCAAATTTTAGCAAGCTCTATGTATTTCTTCATTAATGGGTGCAAAGCATATGATGCAAGAGCTTAAACATGAGCACAACAATTGCCAAGTATCACATTATCCAAGACATTTTAGAATTACTACATGTAGCATTTTCCAATTCCAACCATATAACAATTTAACGAAGAAGAAACTTTTTGAACATTATGAGTAAAGCCTAAGGACACATGTGTCCATATGCAACAGCGTGTCTCTCTCCCACAAAGTGAATGCTAGGATCCATTTTATTCAAACAAAAACAAAAACAAAAACAAACCGACGCTCCAAGCAAAGAACACAAGATGTGATTGAATAAAAATATAGTTTCGGGGAGGAACCTGATGATGTTGTCGATGAAGAAGGGGATGCCTTGGGCATCCCCAAGCTTAGACGCTTGAGTCTTCTTAGAATATGCAGGGGTGAACCACGGGGCATCCCCAAGCTTAGAGCTTTCACTCCTCTTGATCATAGTATATCATTCTCCTCTCTTGACCCTTGAAAACTTCCTTCACACCAAACTTCAAGCAAACTCATTAGAGGGTTAGTGCACAATTAATAATTCACTCATTCAGAGGTGACACAATCATTATTTTCACTTCTGGACATTGCATAATGCTACTGGACAATAATGGATCAAAGAAATAAATCCAACATAGCAAAAGAGGCAATGCGAAATAAAAGGCAGAATCTGTCAAAAACAGAACAGTCCGTAAAGACGAATTTAAAGCTGGCACCAGACTTGCTCAAATGGAAAAACTCAAAACTAATGAAAGTTGCGTACATATCTGAGGATCACGCTCGTAAATTGGCAGATTTTTTGAATTTTCTACAGAGAACTGTGCCCAGATTCGTGACAGACAGCAATGCTGTTTCTGCGATCCCAAATATAACATCAACTTTGACATAGAAACTTTACTTGGCACAAAAACTTGATAAGGAGAGGTTGCTACAGTAGTAAACAACTTCCAAGACTCAACAAAACAAAAAATTGCTGTAGGTAAAAACATGGGTTGTCTCCCATAAGCGCTTTCTTTAACGCCTTTCAGCTAGCGCAGAAAGTGCAAATCAAGTAACATCGAGAGTAGAAGCATCAACATCATAGCTTGTTCTAATAATAGAATCAAAAGGCAACTTCATTCTCTTTCTAGGGAAGTGTTCCATACCTTTCTTGAGAGGAAATTGATATTTAATATTACCTTCCCTCATATCAATAACAGCACCAACAGTTCGAAGAAAAGGTCTTCCCAACACAATTGGACAAGATGCATTGCATTCGATATCCAAACAACAAAATCAACGGGGACAAGGTTATTGTTAACCGTAACACTACAAGGAAAAGCCTTATTGCCGGCGCACCAAAAACGGCTATTGCCGGCGCACCAGAGCCCGCCGGTGCGAACAGGCCGGTGATAATGAGTTACCGCCGGCGCACCAGCTGCTGCGCCAGCAGTAACACGAATTATCCCCGGCGAACCAGGCCAGGTGCGCCGGCGGTATGATTTTTCAATTTTTTTAAAAAAGTCCGATCTAGATCTAGATCTAGATCTCGATCTAGATCTAGCTCGGGTTCGTCCTCGAAAACCATGAATGTGGGCATGTCGTTGTTGCGCCGAGGTAGGAGTAGGAGGAGGTGTAGGAGGTCGGAGGTTGTGGTGGAGGAGGTGACCGGAGGTGGAGTATGAGGAGGAGGAGGAGGAGGAGGATATCACCGGAGGAGGATGTCACCGGAGTAGGAGGAGGGAGGTGGAGGAGGAGGAGACCCGATGTGTAGTATGAGGAGGAGGAGGAATATGTCACCGGAGGGAGGATGTCACCGGAGTAGGAGGCCCGAGGTTGAGGTCGCCGGAGGAGGCCCGAGGTTGAGGTCGCCGGAGGAGGTCGTCGTCGTCGGAGGAGGAGGACGAGCCCGTCAGGGAGGAGAAGAGGAGGAAGGAGAAGAGGAGGAGGAGGAGGAGAGGAGGAGGAGAAGTGGAAGAAGAGGAGGAGGAGGAGGCAAGTCTGCGCCTATATAGTACAAGTTACTGCCGGCGCACCTAGTATGGTGGTGCGCCGGGGGTACTTTTTAATTTTTTTCATCCAAATCTAAAACCTCAAAAAACTCTGTTTTCCTTTTCGAATTTTGGGAATCAAAAAAATCGGTAAACGGCCGTAGGCCGTTGAATTCGGATAGGAAATTTCGCGTAGATAGATTTTGATATAAAAAAGTTTTTCATCGGAGGTCGTATGCAACCAGAAATCCCGTTTTACCGAAAGATGACGCCATTTTGCATAATATATCGAAAATCATTTTTTCAATTTTTCTTTAATACTAGATTACATAAGTATTGGACATATCAAAGGATTTTATTTTTTGAATTTTCTATCATTTTCGGGGGGGAAAAGGGGGGGGGGGGGGGGGGGGTGGAGAGAAAAATCTAGGCAACTTACCCCCGGCGCACCTCTATGGTGGTGCGCTGGTGGTAAATTGTCTACCACCGGCGCACCACCATAGAGGTGCGCCGGGGGTAAGGTGCCCATATTTTCTGTTTCCGTCCAGAACTCTTCGAATTTTATTCCCGGCGCACTAAATTTTCTTGTGCGCCGGCAGTATAGGTTCTTCGCCGGCGCGGCCTAACATGGCTCGCCGGCGGTATTTTGCCACCGGCGCGCGTCAATGGTGGTGCGCCGGCACCCTTCCGTGCAGCTATAGCCCTTTTCCTAGTAGTGTAATATGCACATTATCAATCCTCCCCAAAGGTTTCTTTTTAACATTATCGGCAAGATTAACATCCAAATAACAATTCTTCAACGGTGGCAAGTCAAGCATATCATAAATCTTTTTAGGCATAACAGAAATACTTGCACCAAGATCACATAAAGCATTACATTCAAAGTCATTGAATTTCATTTTAATGATGGGCTCCCAACCATCTTCTAACTTTCTAGGAATAGAAGTTTCAAGTTTTAGTTTCTCTTCTCTAGCTTTTATGAGAGCATTTGTAATATGTCTTGTAAAGGCTAAATTTATAGCACTAGCATTAGGACTTTTAGCAAGTTTTTGCAAGAACTTTATAACTTCAGAGATGTGGCAATCATCAAAATCTAAATCATTATGAGCTACAGCAATGGGATCATTGTTCCCAAGGTTGGAAAAAATTTCAGCAGTTTTATCACAAGCAGTTTCAGCAGTTTTAGCAATTTCAGGCAGTTTTGTACGCTTTGCACTAGGAGTAGAAACATTGCCAACATCAATTATTTTACCATTGATAGTAGGAGGTGCAGCAACATGTGGAGAATTAGCATTACTAGTGGTGGTAATAGTCCAAACTTTAGCTACATTATTCTCTTTAGCTAGTTTTTCATTTTCTTCTCTATCCCACCTAGCACGCAGTTCAGCCATTAATCTTATATTCTCATTAATTCTAACTTGGATGGCATTTGCTGTAGTAGTAATCTTATTATCAATATCATTATTAGGCATAACTTTCAATTTTAAAAGATTTACATCAGAGGCAAGTCTATCAACTCTAGAAGCGATAGTATCAATTTTATCAAGCTTTTCCTCAACAAATTTGTTAAAAGCAGTTTGTGTACTAATAAATTCTTTAAGCATGGCTTCAAGACCAGAGGGTACATTCCTATTATTGTTGTAAGAATTCCCATAAGAATTACCATAACCATTACCATTAGCAGAAGGATATGGCCTATAGTTATTACCCGAGTTGTTCCTATAAGCATTGTTGTTGAAATTATTATTTTTAATGAAATTCACATCAACATTTTCTTATTGAGCAACCAATGAAGCTAAAGGAACATTATTTGGATCAACATTAGATCTACCATTCACAAGCATAGACATAATCACATCAATCTTATCACTCAAGGAAGAGGTTTCTTCAACAGAATTTACCTTCTTACCTTGTGGAGCTCTTTCCGTGTGCCATTCAGAGTAATTTATCATCATATCATCAAGAAGTTTTGTAGCCGCCCCCAATGTGATGGACATAAAGGTACCTCCAGCAGCTGAATCCAATAAATTCCGCGAAGAAAAATTTAGTCCTGCATAGAAGGTTTGGATGATCATCCAAGTAGTCAGTCCATGGGTTGGGCAATTCTTTACCAAAGTTTTCATTCTCTCCCATGCTTGAGCAGCATGTTCAGTATCTAATTGCTTAAAATTCATTATGCTACTTCTCAAAGATATAATTTTAGCGGGAGGATAATATCTACCAATAAAAGCATCCTTACATTTAGTCCATGAATCAATACTATTCTTAGGCAAAGATAGCAACCAATCTTTAGCTCTTCCTCTTAATGAGAAAGGAAACACTTTCATTTTAATAATATCACCATCTACATCTTTATACTTTTGCATTTCACAAAGTTCAACAAAATTATTGAGATGGGCAGCAGCATCATCAGAACTAGCACCAGAAAATTGATCTCTCATGACAAGATTTAGTAAAGCAGGTTTAATTTCAAAGAATTCTGCTGTAGTAGCAGGTGGAGCAATAGGTGTGCATAGGAAATCATTATTATTTGCATTTGTGAAGTCACACAACTTAGTATTTTCAGGAGTATTCATTTTAGCAACGGTAAATAAAACAAACTAAATAAAGTAAATGCAAGTAACTAATTTTTTTTGTGTTTTTGATATAGAGAGCAAGACAATAAATAAAGTAAAACTAGCAACTAATAATTTTTTTTGTGTTTTGATTTAGTGCAGCAAACAAAGTAGTAAATAAAATAAAGCAAGACAAAAACAAAGTAAAGAGATTGAGAAGTGGAGACTCCCCTTGCAGCGTGTCTTGATCTCCCCGGCAACGGCGCCAGAAAAAGTGCTTGATGCGCGTAGATGTACACGTCCGTTTGGAACCCCAAGAGGAAGGTATGATGCGCACAGTGGCAAGTTTTCCCTCAGAAAGAAACCAAGGTTTAATCGAACCAGTAGGAGCCAAGAAGCACGTTGAAGGTTGATGGTCGCGAAATGTGATGCGGCGCAACACCAGGGATTCCGGCGCCAAAGCGGAACCTGCACAACACAACCCAAGTACTTTGTCCCAACGAAACAGTGAGGTTGTCAATCTCACCGGCTTGCTGTAACAAAGGATTAAACGTATCGAGTGGAAGATGTTTGCAAAGAAAACAGTAAAAACAAAGTAGATTGTATGCTATGTAAAGAATAGGACCGGGGTCCACAGTTCACTAGAGGTGTCTCTCCCATAAGATAAAAGCATGTTGGGTGAACAAATTACAGTCGGGCAATTGACAAATAGAGAAAGGCATAACAATGCATATACATGATATGATAAATATAGTGAGATTTAATTGGGCATTACGACAAAGTACATAGACCGCCATCCAACTGCATCTATGCCTAAAAAGTCCACCTTCAGGTTATCATCCGAACCCCCTCCAGTATTAAGTTGCAAAGCAACAGACAATTGCATTAAGTATGGTGCGTAATGTAATCAACAACTACATCCTTAGACATAGCATCAATGTTTTATCCCTAGTGGCAACAACACATCCACAACCTTAGAACTTTCTGTCACTGTCCCAGATTCAATGGAGGCATGAACCCACTATCGAGCATAAATACTCCCTCTTGGAGTTAAGAGTAAAAACTTGGCCAGAGCCTCTACTAGTAACGGAGAGCATGCAAGATCATAAACAACACATAAACAATAGATTGATAATCACCATAATCATAGTACTCTCTATCCATCGGATCCCGACAAACACAACATATAGAATTACAGATAGATGATCTTGATCATGTTAGGCAGCTCACAAGATCCAACAATGAAGCACAACAAGGAGAAGACGACCATCTAGCTACTGCTATGGACCCATGGTCAGGGGTGGACTACTCACTCATCACTCCGGAGGCGACCATGGCGGTGTAGAGTCCTCCGGGAGATGAATCCCCTCTCCGGCAGGGTGCCGGCGATCTCCTGAATCCCCGAGATGGGATTCGGCGGCGTCTCTGGAAGGTTTTCCGTATCGTGGCTCTCGGTACTGGGGGTTTCGCGACGGAGGCTTTAAGTAGGCGGAGGGTCAACGCGGGGGCCACACGAGGGGCCCAGGGGTGGTCGGCGCGGCCAGGGCTTGGGCCGCGCCGGCCTCTCTGAGCCTCGTGCCCCCTTCGTTATCTCTTCGGTCTTGGGAGCTTCGTGCAAAAATAGGACCCTGGCGAAAGTTTCCAATTCGAGAATATTTCTTTACTAGGATTTCTGAAACCAAAAACAGCAGAAACAGCAAACTGGCTCTTCGGCATCTTGTTAATAGGTTAGTTCCAGAAAATGCATAAATATGACATATAATGTGCATAAAACATGTAGGTATCATCAATAAAGTAGCATGGAACATAAGAAATTATCGATACGTTGGAGACGTATCAGCATCCAAAATAATTCCGCCATCCGAGATAGTCCATGCGGCGGGCGTAGTCGAAATAATTGCGCCATCCGAGATAGTCCATGCGGCGGGCGCAGCCAAAATAATTGCGCCATCCGAGATAGTCCATGCGGCGGGCGCAGCCGAAATAATTGCGCCATCCGAGATAGTCCATGCGGCGGGTGAGCATCCGAATATATTGAGTCCGCAATGTCGGGTGCAAGACAGGCGAGCCTCCAAGCACATGGCAGTTGGGCGATGGCGGACGCGGTCGCCCGAGCAGAAGTTTTGCTTCAATTTGCAGTTATATTGTGGCGCCAAAACCTGCGTGCAAATAATAGTACGAGCCAAAAAATATTCAGCGAAATAAATTTTGCGTAACTAGAAATATGGCACCTGGTCCTTGTATCGGGTGATGGGAATGTCTGAAGCTAGGCTTTTGTCAAATAGACGTAGACGTATCGGGTAACCAATGTTGTGAAGGTGGCGGCGTCCGCTTGTTCTGGTACTTCTTGACAGTAATGGTCACGGATTTACTCTAGTATCCTGTCCCATGGTGTTCCTTGCCGCGATTCACTTCGCGTGCTCAGCCAAACCAAGTCTCCTTTCCGTATTTCTTTGCTGATTTCACGCAATCAAGAAGCCAACCCAAGTATGCCTTGTACTTACAAGGAAACCCAGGAGTGAATTTCCGATCCCATTTCTTCCACGCGCTCGTACGCTGTTTTGTTCTCTCTCTTAATTGGCCTTTCCTTTCCTTAGTATATGCTAGCTTGCTCGTCGAGTCTGATTTTGGCCAACGCCTGGTGTCGACTAGAATAGCTGCTCCGATTTGGATAGATTGGAAGATGCGATCTTCTTCACATGAGATCCATTGCTCGAAGCGCGTGTTTCGTGGTTCGTTGATGTAGATCGGACGCGCCGCCACCTGCTTGTTGATATAGATCGGCGAACGTGATCAAGGCTTTGATGATCTCGTCCGGATGATAAAATTCAGCGTCGCGCTTCCCACAGACGGCACCAATTGTGGCGGTTCTCGCAATGCCACCATGAGGGGCTTGGGTTTTAGAGAAAGCGGCAGGAAAGTTCCGGGAGCGCAGCGTACCCAGGTTCACGTCCCCGCGGTGGAGGATCGCTACATCCTGCTAGCAATCCACTATATGAATAGATGTGTACAGGGGGCCGCCATAGGCGGAGTTGTTGGATCTAGTCTAGTTCTAATATGCGGGTTGCAATGTCTAGGAGTTTCGCCTCTATGTTTATGTTTCTGAATATCTGTTCCTAAGGGGTGTCCCAGCCTGGCTTTATATATCATCCAAGCTAGGGTTTACAAGAGTCCTAGTAGGATTCGTGTTGGAGTCTTCTTTCCTTGTAGTCCAAGTTGAGGCGCGCGCAGGTCCAGCCTGTCGAGTCCTTGTGCTGGTCCATCTTCATAGTCTGCACCGGGTATGGCAATGTCTAGTACCCGAAGGGTTATGCCCACATCAGCCATTCTCCCCCACAGTTGCCGCTCCTCCTCTTCCCTTCTACCACCATGCCTCCGAAGAAGCTCCCCACCTATGGCGTGCCGAAGGCGAGGAAGCCGCGGGCGCCAAAACAGAGGCCGCCGGGCTGGACAAACGCGCAGTGGGCGGCGGATGTGGAGCGGCGGCGGAACGAAACTCGCGGCAGGGCGGAGAGGGAGAAGAAGTGTAACGCGAAGAGGGTGGCGGCGGCGGAGGAACAGGCGAGGCTGATCTCCATTAACTTCGGCCAGCCGCGCGTCGGCCAATTCCCCGGGCCATGGCCGACCCAAGGTATGATCGGCTCTCCTTCCTTCTCGCCGGCGTCGCCGGCCACGGCCATGTTCCAGGACACCTACGCCGCCGGCATGGCGGGGTTTACGCCGTCACCGCCGGCGTACGACGGTGCGATGTACGAGGGCATCTCGCCTGCCCTGCGACGTGGGCCGCTCTCCTTCTCCAACCCCGGGATGCCGCCGCCGAATGAGCCTGTGATGCACGAGATGATCACGTCGGGCTTCATGGCCGCCGCGTCGAGCCCGGGATTCTTCACACAAGAGGAGGCAAGGGCGACGGAAGCCGTCGCGTCGTGGGGCATCGTCGACGATCAGAACGACGGTACCCAAGACGTCGACGAAGAAGATGAACATACCTACCTCGACCAGGACGTCGATGAAGAGGAAGTGCCTGAACCCACGGAGGAGCCGTCCAAGGGGAAGAAGAACTCGCCGCCAGCCGAGTCGCGGATCAAATGGACGGGCAAAGAAGAGGAGTGCCTCGCCGAAGTTTGGAAGACCGTTTCCATGAACGACATCACCGGCGCCAATCAAAACTTCGAGACGTACTGGCAGCGGGTCAAGGTGGCGTTCGACGAGCGCAAACTCGTCGATCCATACTTCAACAAGACGGTGATGATACGCGGCGACAAGGCAATGGGCACCCATTGGGGGATCATTCAGGCGGCGTGCAGCAAGTGGCACGGCATACAGGAGGAGATCGACAAACGGTTGTGAGCGGCGAGGACTTTGAAGTAAAGGTATGCTCACTCGCTGTGGCTCCTCCGTCGACCCTACATCGCCGAGGTTTAATCTTGAATCGCCGGCCTATTTTTGCAGGTGCGGCGGGAGTTCTACATGTACGCGGACAACAACGACGGCCAGATGTTCAAGTACCTCAACGTCTTCGCCCGTATCGAGGAGTGCGAGAAGTGGAAGGAGGTGCACAAGAATCTCGCCAATTAATAACAAGGGCGAGCAGTACAACCCGGACGATCCAGCCCCTGCCGCGTCGGCGGGCCGCCTCAAGCTCGGACAGAAGAAGCTGAAAGAGCAGAAGAAGGCCGGCCATCCAGCCGACAGGTTGCAGGCGTCCTTCGACAAGTGCTGGGCCGACGCGAGGGCGCACGCCGCCGGGAGGGACGACAAGCACGACGTGCGGTGGAAGGAGATGCTCGCCAACCAGGGCGTCCGGATTGCCTTGCTCAAGGAAACCTCCGCGGCGAAGAAGAGGAACACCGACCTGGCGTTCCTGATCGGTGGCAACGACGCCAACATGGACGAGGAGACGAGGGCTTGGTACGACATCCATCGCCAAGAAATCATCCGGCCCCCGTCGGCTGCTTCGTCCTCCGCTTCAACGTCAACTCCCGCCGCTTCGACAACTGTAGACATCGATGCTTCGCCGCCTGATGCCACGCCAGACGAGGCTCAGGACGGGACCGCCGATGAGCCTGTAATTCTCTAGTTTCTGTTTCGATCGCTGGACTTTGGCTAATCCGATCGCCGGACTTTGGCGATTCTTTTGTGTAGCGGGAAGACGATTTTTTGAAACTATCGTCATTGATGGGCGAATGCCGGGGGTGCGACTGGGAAAATGTTGCCCCCCACGCCCTTTTTACATCAATTCGGCGTTTGTTATATCCAAATTTTCGCCCCCTCAAACGGTTGGAGAGCCGTGATGTCAACACCCGGATTTTTAAGTCCAGATGCCTATTATGTCATTCATCGCAATCACAGGAATATTGTTGTTGAGAGGCATAATAGTTAAGTATCACAGTCATCATTCATTACAAACCATATTATCTTACAACTTGAATCACATGATCCATATTACACGAATAGTTGATCTATTGATCAACAAACAAACATAAGTTCATAGCGGAAGCGTAAAGATAAATGGACTCTCTAGTCCACAGGCCAACGCTTGACGTCGGAAGACTCCTAGTTGTCGTAGGCGTCCTGCTGGTCATCTCCTTGGTAGTTCTGTTCATCTTCATACTCTGGCCATTTGAATAGCCAGGGACAAAGCCGTGAGTACTTTAAGTACTCGCAAACTAATACTAGTGTAAGTGCTAACAATTCTAGTAAGGGGTGATAAGCTCTAGTTTATTTGCATAAAGCCAATTTTAGTTCACAAGTATCTGATAAAAGACTTATTCAAGTGCTAACTAACTCAAGTGGAAACATTAGTGTCATTCCCACAACTCTGTTGTGATTCAATTCAAAGTCACCATTCACCATTCATTTTATCAACATTTTCAAGAATCTAACACTAAACTGTATGGCCTTTCCAACCGTCCGTAACCGTGGACACGGCTATTCGAATAGGTTTACACTCTGCAGAGGTTGCACACTTGTGCCACAACATTTGATTTCATCCGTCGGGATAACCCCGAATCATCGTAACACAGTACGGATCATCAACCATAACCTTTCATTTACCAACCCTAGTATGAGCACCTCTCCCCATGAGCTTGGCCTCCCAGTGAAGACCAACTGTCAGCCTGGGAACTGCACAGGGCTTGGCCGTACAATTCACCTCAATTCACATCATTTCTCAACAACGGAGGCAGCCTCGGCATAACCCCTATGATGTGTGTTCAGAGGGAACCCATACTAAGATGCATAAATTGCTAGTTAAGCCCTACCCATAATCAGGTATTGTGGGGGTACTCAAGAATTGGAAGGTATCGCATCCAAACCAATATCAGTTTTTAATCAAAAAATCACTATCTTCTCTTGGTCATATTCACCTTCAAAATTCATTCAATGGAATGAATCATCATTTCCAAGTATCAAGTGACATGTTCCCATCTAGAGTAGTCATTTTTATTTGTTAGCACTAGCAGCTAATCATGAGGGGTGCTATCTAGCTTTCTTTGCTCTAGGCTAAATTTGATGATCTTGTTCTACTCTAACCAAGTGAATCATGAATCAAAAAGTAAACCTTGATACTAAAGCAATAAAGTTTGTAAGTCAAAGCTGGTAAGTAAAGACTTGGATGGGCTCATGAAGCATAAGAAAAGATGAGTGTGCCTTGTTCTTGGTAGAACTTTGCACTTTGCAAGAATATTAGCTTGCCTTGGTAGTGGTCAAAGTTCTCCTCTTCCTCCTCTTGGTAGCAACCTTCCTCTTCCTGGTATTCTCCGGTACTAGCGTCTAAATTTGAATACGAGGTATAATCACTCAACAAGTTCAAGAGCTATAATAAGCACACACATAAATCACACAAACTATTTTAGTACTAACACATTGCCATCATATTGGTTGATATTGTTTTATTCTTAAGAAAAATAATTTCCTCTCATTACAAATATTGATTTAATTCATGAAGAAATAATTTCTTATCATTATATATGTAAATGATAGTTTCCTTTTAATTCTTGAGGAATAATTTCCTCTCACTGAATCTTCTTAAGATTTAACTTCTCAAACAATCCTACATGAATCCATGTTGACCTAAGTCAACCCTTCATCATCATCATTTGAGAAAATGGTTTACATGAGGTAGAGTACCTCATACTATTTAATAATTCTCCAAATGATTTAATATCACCAAGTATTTCATGTGAGAGTATTTGACCAGTGGTCCAAACTTCATATGAAGGTACTTGGGACAAGATTTAAATGAAGTATAACACTCCATATCATTTGCATAATAGTTTTGTACAATATCACTTTAACTAAACTAGCCATAAAGTCCATTATTCAACTAAGCCATGATCATTCAAAGTGACCACGCCATATTTTTGTAGAAATAATTAGTGTAAGTGAAATGTGAGCTATTAGAGTTGGAATCAACTAAATATCATTTTTGGTTGATTTTTAATATTTATTTGAATGTGCAAAAGTCCCTAACTTAATCTTTTTGTCACATTAGTTCTACAAAGAATCTCACAGTGCCAAACAGATTCTATTAAATTTCAAAGTCAGGGTCAGTATTGAATTTGAACTAAATCAATTAAACGAATTTTGAATTAAAAGGGCCGGCGAGAAACTAACTGGGCCGAAAAACGATTCAAACAGAGAATTCCAGCCCACCATGCGTCTCGCACGCGTGGGCTGTCTGACGGGTGGGCTCCACCTGTCAGCCTCCTTTTAACACGCGAATCGGTACGGGGCTGCGGTGCGTTGGATTAGAACAGGATCGGACGGCTCACACACGTCGTCATCTCCGGCGAAACGGGCACGGCGCGGCGCTAGGGGGTCGGAGGGCTAACCAGGGCTCCCGCGGTGGTTGGCAGTGTGCGCGAGGAAGGTGTAGTCGACGGCGAGGCTCCTGGTACCGGCGGCAGCTCCGGGGACGGCTCCAATCGACGGCTGCGAGGTGAGGTAGTGGCAGGCTCCGGCGGCTAAATTGGTGAGCTACTGCGGTGAATCGAGAAGGTGGAGTGGTCGAGGAGGTCGAGGGGAGAGTGGGGATGCTGCTGGTGTGCTTGGTTTGGTCCGGGGAGCTCTCTATTTATAGATGGGCGAGGGTGCTGCGGGGCAGGGCTGCGGTTGACCATGGCGCGGCGATTCCGGCGAGCTAGGGAGCTAGGCGCGGGCGTGGCACTGTTCTGCGGTTCCTGGCGCAGCGTTTGGCGGCGACAGCGAGGTCGGGCGGCGTTGGATGGGGTCGCATTACTTCCGTGTCTGCCGCGGCGGCTGCGGGATTTGCTCATTGTCTCCGGCGGCGGCGGTCCAGGGTTCGTGTCGAGCGCGTGTCTGGCGCATCCGTGGTGGCACGGCGACGCTCAACGCGTCGAGGGAGGGTCCATGGCGAGCTTGTACTGGCGAGGCGGTAGGTGGCCAGAGGGTGTCCGTGGTGTGCGCATGCGCGACGCGAGCGGCATGGCCTGGCCGTTCTGGGCGCGCGTCGTGCGGGAGATGTCGACGTTGTCCATGGCCGTGGCGGTGCTAGGCGATGCTAGGGAGGTGAGGTGGTGTCGTTGGACAGCAGGGCCAGGTCTGGAGAGGCAGGGGAAGAGAGGTGGTGCGGCATGGTGGAGACATGGCCGGCATGGCCATGTCCTTGCCTCCTTAGGGTTCCTCCTAGGTTTTCTATGCAGGCAAGAGAGAGAGAGGGGACCAGGGGACAGTGTAGAGTGAGATGGGGCAGTAGGGTTGGGCCAACACTGTTCCAAATAGTGTTTTGGATTTGTTCCATATTTGAAATTTGCCAATTTTGCCCAATTTTGGTTGAGCTCAAATGGATTCAAAATTGGAAAGTGGTGAGTTTGGTTAAGTTGTAAATGACCAGAGACAACCATGTGTGGTGGTGGAATTTTAAAAATCAAAGACATGCAAAATTTGACAAAGTGAGATTGTTCCACATAATAACAAGTCTCAACTTTGCATGAGCATAGTTTGTGATCCAAGATGAATTTGGCATGATGGTCTTTACAAAAGTTGTTCACCTTGATGTACTCTTGGATGACATGCAAAGAATTGAGAAAGTTTAGTTTGAAAAACTTGAGATACAAGGGCTCAAAGTAGTGACCAGAATAGAAATGGCAGATTTGACCATTATTCTATGTGATCCCATTTTGAGTTTGAATTTGATTTGATTTGTGTTTCTATGATTCCAAAAGTTGTAATAAGTGTTTATTAATGTAATACAACTAATGGTGAAGACCAAAATGGTCTAGGGTCAAGATTTGCAAAAAATGGCTTAAACCATATGTGAGGGTATTAGGGTTTTCTTATTTGATTTCTTTCTCTTTTATTTTATTTGGTTAGTGATCTTCACTTGATCACATTAGGGTTTTAGGGTTTAGCATAATAACACAATAACAATCATCATGACATATCACTCAAATGCACAAGTCCTATGCATGGCACTATATGCAAATAAAAGTTTTTGTTGGTTCTGAATTTTGGATCTCTGGAATTCTTCTTCTTTTCTTTTATTGAAAAATTGGGATGTTACACGCGACGAGCCCCCAGGACGCCTTTTTCATCCGGATGGACGAAAACGGCCCAGCCGCGCCTCTGGAATCGTTTTCGCCCGGATTTGGGCTTTCATCCGTCCGGCGAGCCCAGGTCATCCCCGCCCCCCCGGGGGACTTCGGACGAAACAAAAGCGCGCGAAACGTCGAGAAAACTTCCCGCATGGGGTGTGGCCCCGACTTGTCGGCGACAGAGGCCAATTGTCTTTCGCGCGCTTCAAAAGCCTGGCGCCGGTCAGATTTCGCCGGACGCGTTGCTTCGCCTCGGATTCACGCGCGGCTCCCTCTATTTATCGCGGAACCTACCGCGTCTCGCCGCATTCACCACCGCCGTCTCCCTCCTCTCCCCAGCCATGTCTACTCTCCCCAACCCACCTCCACCAGCGAGTAATGGCGGGCCACGGCGCGGCGAACAACAGCTTCGGCCGCCGTTCCCTACACTAGTGGGAGGCGGGACTCCTGCACATGGCGAGCTACCCGGCGCCGCCGGACTTCCGCGTGCCCGGAGGATGGCGCCTGAGCGCGGGGGGGGGGGGGAGTCCCGATCCCACCGCTTCCGGTGGGAGGCGATGAGCTCGACGTCGCTATCGACGCTGTGCTGGTCACCCTCACCGACGAGCAGCGCGCGGAGGAGCGGTACCGCGCCGACAACTACGACACGTGGAACGAGTTCTTCCGTCTCCGGCACGAACGGGAACTCGCAGCCTTCGACGGTCCGCCCCCTCCTCCAGCGCGTAACAACGTCGCCGGCCGCCTCCGCTGGTGGGGTGCGTCGGGCGGCACGCTCTCCCGTGTGCTCGCGCACATCGAGGCCGGCAACTCCCCCCCCCCTTGGGGATGCCGCCGGCGGCGCCGAACGCCGGGAACTCGAGCGACGATGACATGTAGTACTTTTTAGTTTATGTTTCCATCTGGCCGAATTCAAATATATGCGAATTCGGCCTATATATGTACGAACTAGCCTACGTGTATTAAATACCTTTAAATTTCGCTTTTGTTTGAACGAATTTCGCCTTGTTTTGTCCTAATTCGCCGTTATTTATCAAAATAGTTCATCCATCTTGGAAGGCTCGCCGCTGGAAAAATGAACTTCCCGAGCCCAAAAATACATCCATCCAACACTAAATAGGGCCGGATTTCGGCCTAGGAGCCCCAACGGGCTGGAGATGCTCTAAAGATTGCCGGACAAAAAACAGCAAAGGGGAAACTGAGAGATTTGAACTGCATTTCGGCGAACATGGGCGAAAAACAAAAGTTGGTCGCGAGGGGGGCCGGGGTATTTGCCTACTTGGGCCGGCTGCACGCCCACACTTTAGCTCGCCCAAACACGGCGCGGGGGCAGCCGCCTACGAGCGCGCGGCGCCGGCCGGGTAGCCTTCCTCCGTCGCCCCTCCCCCGCATCGACTGGACCTTCTCCCTCCCTGCTGCTCTCCTGCTCCACGCCGGCCGGCTTCCCTTCTCAGCGAACTAGACCTAGCCGCGCCTACACAACTTGGGTCTCGTCCGTCCAGCCCGCCACCACCACCGCGCGCGGTTTCTCCTGCGCCGGTACTCCGAATAGCCCTAGACGCGGCGCCTCCCCGAGACCCCGGCCGCAGCGGCGCCTGTCCAAGGCTGAAGGCCCACATCGGAGCGGCGCCCTAGAGGTAAGACGTACTCACCCAATCGCAGGTTTCGAGGTAATCCTCTCTCTCTACAGCGACGATTGGATCGTAATTGGATGCTTCGGTGGTTGAATTGCTTGATTGTGTTCGATGTTTGAGTTGGCGCTTGGCCCGTAGCTCTCCGGGGCTGCAGAGCGCACACTGGTGGAAAAAAGGGCTTCGGTCGCGGTTCGCAACTGCCATTGGTCGCGGTTGCGCAACCGCGACCAAAGCGCGACTAAAGCCCACCCCCTTTAGTCGCGGTTCTTTACGAACCGCGACTAAAGGCTCCTCCACGTGGCCGCCAGCACTCCTTCGGGGCGGAGGACCTTTAGTCGCGGTCCTCCTGGCCAACCGCGACTAAAGGCCGCCGCAGGTTTAGGGTTTTAGCCCCCCCCTAAACCTGGTTTCTTTTTAGTTTGTATTTTTTTATTTTCTTTTCTGTTTTATTTTAATTTTGAAGGAGTTTCACATATTCTACGGTACTACATATACATGCATATGAACGTACAATTTCAAACAAATTTGAAATTAGAACCAAAAAGAATTCAAGAGGAATTGACAATATATATTCAATATCGATGACCATATACAATTTTGAACTAGTTTCCATACATATGATTTACTGCATATGAAGTTCTACATCCTCTACATAGTGTTCTCCACTAGGATCGATGACTTGCTTCGCGATCCATCCAGCTAGTTCCTCTTGAAGTGGTCGGAAGCGAGCTTCTAGACTAAGCGTCTTCCGAAGGTTATTCCTGCTAATGTTGTTCGGACACGAAATCCGCTCAGAGGTGTATCTCCGGATCATCTCACAAACATAGTATCCACATAGATTGGTCCCCTTTGGCTGAATATCTTGGGTCGCAGACACTACCCTTTTCCACTGTAGCTCTTTTTTGAATTCACCGACCTTTGTGTCTACGAACCGTGTCCAAACCCTACGAGGCAAAGAAAATTAAATGAACAAGAGAGTTATTAGTTACTTGATATTAGGAAATGAACAAAATAGGCCGATCGATATAGAGCGCAAGTGAATGAAAATATATAATTACTTCTGCATCATTTTTCTCAAGTCGGCCCAAAGCTTTGCATTCAGATTCAGAGAGTCGTGGATGAGAACTGTGGAGTCGTGAAATTGAATTACTAGCAGAATCCAGTGGAACCTGCGGACACGATACATGCACAGTCATGCATAATTAACTCATCGATTATAGTAAACAAAAGAGAATGTGCTCAAGACAGAAACACTCACCCAAAATGGTAAGGAAATAGAATATCACTTTTGAGTTCCTGACTTGATAAAAACATCCACAGGTCGGCCTCCATGTCGGCGGGAAAATGTTGTAACACATATGAATTAACGATATGTGGGTCAATGAACCCAACATCATGGATGTTCCTTATCATGCATTCCCGCTTCTTCATTCTGCATACACAACAAGATAGTTAATTAGGACAATATATATATATATAGTGCAGGCAATGAACGAGATGGGGTAGAAATAAATCACTTACAGAACGTAGCAACTGATGATAGATTTGTCGAGCTCGCGCAGATTGAAAAGCTGGAACAATTCACTCCGATGAATTTGTACATAGTAATGTTTGAAGTGATGCTCAGGTCTAACTTCCGCATAAATATAGTCTTTGGCGTTTTTTAATTTTATGTAAGCCTTGTACCAATTTAGCAGACCTGTCATTTGTGGAGGTAGATCCTTTTCCTGCGCAGGCTCGACGAGAGGCCCATTCGACACATATGTAATTACTACGTCCTTCATTGTTGCCTCATCAAGGCCTAACACTGCACGAAGAGTCAGACCTAAGTTGGCCGCTTGTTCTATGGCACTCGCTACAGTCAATCCCTGTCTTGCCGCAGCTGCTATGATTTCGGGGTCATCCGGACCGGCGGCTTTCACTATGAGAGGGGCGATGGATTGTTTACTCTGTGCCCCGAGCTGGGCAACTTGTTTCCCCTCTTTTTTACTTTCACTATGAGAGGCTTTCTTCTCCTGCTTCTCCGCCAACTCTTGCTTCTCCTTCAAGATGAATGCTTGCCTACGAAGTTCATGTGAATAGTAGTCAGGCAGATTCTTCGCGGCTTGGGACGGTTCGGTCAAAAATGACTTAGCCCACTTCTTTTGCTTGTCAGAATATACTGGCTTGGGCTCGGGCTCTCTTTTCTTCTTGCAGTCCGCCTGCCATTTCTCATGCTGAGCAGCCACGACCGCTGCATTTTCCTCCACACTAAGGTCATAAGGTCTCGGGGTGAGAGGCTTCAGTGATGGCCCCGGTATCTTTGTGGTCCTAGGTACATAAGGGTCCGGGTTAATAGTCCAGGACTGCTTCCTCTTCTTTGCCGGGGGCGGCTGCTTCTTCGCCGCAGGTGGAGGGGCGCGTCTTTACCCGCCGGAGGTGAATTGGGGCGGCGTCGGCTGACGTGAAGGAGGTGTAGGTGAACCACCATCGCCGCCGCCGCCTCCGCCACCACCACCGGAGGGGGTGGACTTGTTCGCCTTGGCGCCTCGTCTGGAAACTTGATAGAATAAACTGGCGCTTGACACCTCCAAGTCTTCTCTCCCCTTCGGGTGTAGCAATGTCAATCTCCAGGTCCTCAAACCCTGGGACTATTTCCTCCACCGTGACACGAGCATAGCCATCTGCAATGGGATTGTTGTGGTGGAGTGCTCCAGGCTCACATGGCAAAGCACTGCCGATGGCTACCTTCGTGGACATGTTCCCAGTAGGATAATGCAGATGACATTGTTTCATCTCCTTTACATCGTCCACGGGGTAGCGAGGAGGCTCCGGTGCAGTAATGGATCTCGGTCATCAGTAGCCGGCTGGACCTCCGTGGAAGCCACGCTGCTTCTCCGCTGCTGGCTTCCGAGATCCGCTGGATGATCTTCATGCGTCCCAGCTGCCGATCTCTCCTGTACTAGTATAGACAGGGTTTTCTTCATCTCATCGAGATCCGATGCCAACCGCGCCACAACATCGTCATCCCGATCCGACTTTCTCTTACGGCTTCTGTAACCGTACGGGTCATCGTCCTGGGAGAACCCTTCTTTCCACGTAATGTTCCCGGGCATGCCTCGTACACGTCCTCCGTGTTCAGGATTCCCGAGGGCTCTTGTCAGCGCGTCGTTCTCTCTGTTGAACTTGATCTTCCCCTCTTGAGCATCCCTCATTGCGTCAATAAGGGCTTGGGTGGGTTTAAACATTTTGTTCCCGTAAACACACGCCCCTGTCTCCGGGTCTAGCGTTCCCCCATGCCCGTACCACCAGCTTTTGGCCCTTCGGTCCCATCCCTCCGTACCTGGACGGATTCCTCGCCTCCTCAGCTCGTTCTCCATCTTCTCCCACTTAGGCTCCCAAAAGCGATACCCTCCTGGCCCCATAACATGATTGTACTCCTTCTTAGCCGCATTTTCCTTATTTTTTTCGATATTTCAATGAAATGCTCCGATTTCTTCTGCTTCACAAATTCTGGCCAATCATGTTCAAGTCTCTCATACTGTCCTTTGAATTCCGGAGTCTTGTTCTGGTTGACATAGTCACGGGCTAGATTCTGCTTGAATTTCCGGAATGTATCGGCCATCTTACCAAGAGCGAAGTGTTTGAGTAGCCTCCTCCTCTCCTTGTTTTCCTGAATCTTGTTACCCGCCTCATCGAATTTGTGGTATTCCGGAGGTAGGATGAAATGCTCCATAAGCTTTTGAAAGCAATCCTTTTTAGTTCTCTTGTCAACAAAAGTGAAACCAAGACGTGCCTTCTTTGGCTCATTCCACTCCTGGAGGGTGATCGAGATGTTGTCTCTAACAACGGCTCCGCATTGGTTGATAAACTTGGTGGCGTACTTCGGGGGCTCCAGCGGCCTGCCGGTTGCACTGTCGACAACCTCGATGGTATATGTTTCTCCTGGTTTGAGCGTCTTGGTTGCGCCACGCTTTGACGACGACGTACTCGATTTTTTCGACGATCCGGCCGAGGGCTAAAATAAGAAAGAGAGTCGCGCGTGTTAGTACACACATATTTATTCAAATCAGTAAGTTTGTATCACCAGAGGAAAAATGTATATATATATACCTCGGCGCCGGAGCTAGTTGCTACTTGCAATTGAAGATCGTCGTTGATCGACGTTTCTTCCCCATCATCTTGCTGACGGCCTTCATCTTGACCGTCAAGATTCAGATAAGAAGAAATATCCTCTTCATCTTGTTCGCTCGGCACATAAGGAATATCGCCTTTTATGATGCCAAATAGCTGTTCTTCAATTTCTGGATCATAGTTCTCCATAATCGGGTCAGCTCTATCGTCCGCCATATGTCAGTCCTGAAAACATGTAGTAAAAACTAAGTAATTGTGTATATGGCAGCATTATTATCACATCTACATATAAAGAGAGAGGGCGACGAGGGAGGCGAGAGGGGGGACGCGTGTATTAGACCGGTGGCGGTGGCGAAGCGATGGCGAAAGGGCGGTAGTGGTGCCGACGACACATAACCCTCGCCGCCCCCTCTCGATCCCAAAAAAACACCGCGCGTATACGGAGGGGGGGACGAGCGCTGTCGGCCCCCTCTGTATACGCGCGGTGGTTAAGTCAAATTTTCATTAAGTCAAAAAATTTAAGACAAAATTTCTAAGTCAAGTCTAGAGTTCTTTTAAAAGTGAAAAAATACAAATAATATGTTAAGTTATTTTGAGTTCTTGTAAAATTTAAGTCATATTAAGTCAAAATTTTAGTTAAGTTAATTTTATTAAGTCATAATAATATGTTAAGTTTTAATTTTATTAAGTCAAAATTTTAAGTCATATTAAGTCAAAATTTAAGTCATATTAAGTCAAAATTTTATTAAGTCATAATAATATGTTAAGTTTTAATTTTATTAAGTCAAAATTTTAGTTAAGTTAATTTTTTGTTAAGTAAAAAAAAGAGGGATTTTTTATTAAGTCAATTTTTCAGTTAACATTCCAAAGTATTTTCAATTAAAAAAACAAAAAATTAAAACTTAACATATTATTTTGACTTAATAAAGTTAACATTTCAATTTTTCAATTAAAAAAAATAAAAAAACAAAAAAAAGGGCACGGCGGCTAGGCGCGCCGCCCTTCTCTCTCTCTCTCTCTCTTCGTTGCGGGACATGCGCGCGCACACGCGCGGCCGGCGCGCGGCGAGGTCGCGGGGGGCAGCGGCGGCGCGCGGCGAGGTCGCAGGACAAGAGGCCGGCGGCAGGACAAGAGGCCTTACGTACGCGCTGCTGTATGTTCGTCGTCGGGCGCGGCGCCGATCTGTGGGGCGGCGCGCGGCACCGGCCGGCTAGCGGCGCGCGACGCGCGCGCGGTTGTTTGTTGGCGAGAAGCAACAACGGGCGATGGCAAAACGAGCAGAGCGTGCGGCGGTGCGGCGGAGATGTCTTCGATCGGCGATGTCGTCTGCGAGATGGAGAGAATCGCGCGGCGGTTTCGCGCGAAAATATAGGTAGAGACCTTTGGTCGCGATGCGTGATCCGCGACCAAAGTTTTGGTCGCGGTTGGTATCGAGACCGCGACCAAAGGTGTTTTCGCCCCATTCCAGCGTTTCCCGGAAACAACCTTTAGTCGCGGTTAGCCAGCCCGCGACTAAAGGTATTTTCAAAATTATTTTTCTGAATGTTAGAAATACGAATAATATATCAAAAAAATCAGAAAAATAAAACCAATTCAATTCAAAATGTTAAAAATACAAATAATATATCAAAAAAATCATAAAAATAAAACCAATTCAATTCAAAATGTTAAAAATACAAATAATATATCAAAAATTCAGAAAAATAAAACTAATTCATAAAAAAATCATCAAAATACAAATAATATACCAAAAAATTCAGAAAAATAAAAATAATTCATTTAAAAATCTTAAAAATACAAGTAATATATCAAAAAATTCAGAAAAATAAAACTAGTTCATTTAAAAAATTTAAAAATACAAATAATAAATCAAAAAATTCAGAAAAATAAAACTAATTCATTTAAAGTTCTTCCGACCAGTTCTTCCCGCCGCCTCTGTCTTTCCGCTCCCTCTTCCGCCTCTGTCTTTCGGCCCCTCTTCCTTCTGTCTTTCCGCCGACCCCCTCTTCGCCCTGTCTTTACCGACCCCCTCTTCCCGCCTCTGTCTTTCGGCGCCGGCCCCCTCTTCACGCCTCTGTCTTTCCGCCTTTAGTCCCGGTTGCACCAGCCGGGACTAAAGATTAGATGACCCAGCTGGATTCCTCTTCTTCCAATTTCTTCCCGCCTCTTTCTTCCCGCCTCTTTCTTCCCGCCAATTTCTTCCCGCCTCTTTCGTCCCCCTCTTTCTTCCCGCCAATTTCTTCCCGCCTCTTTCTTCCGCCTCTTTCTTCCCGCCATTTCTCACTACATATATGTTGCCCGGCTTGGCCAGCATTATCACATCTCTCCAATCTCTCATCACTCTCTCATGGCTTCCACCGCACCCACTCTAACCTACCAGCAGGTGGAGGAGCTTTGCGCCTCGAACTACCCTTGCCCACCGGGCTACCGCGTCCCCGCCGGCTGGAGCCTAAGCGCGGCCGGTCCCTCCCGTCCCTCAGGGTACTGCGCGCCGGGCGGCCATCACGAACCACTACTACCTCGACCTCACGCCGGAGCAGCGGATGAATCCCCTGGCATCCCGATAACCACCATACTTGGGACGCCTTCTTCATCAATCGGCGTGAGAGGGCGCTCCAGGTGTGAGGAGGACGGTCTGCCTCCTGGGAACTTCCACGAGGCCGGCCGTCGGCTATGGTGGTACGGCCGGGCAGAGCGTCATGGACTACATCACGGCCGGCGATACCCCCCGCCTGCGCTACCCTCAGTTCGAGCCACGCGCGCCCGGCCCGGCGACGAGCGGCGACGACGGCGTAACTTAGAAGGCGACGACTACCAGTACAACGGCGACTATGAAGACTACGAGTATGCATATTATACGCCTAGGCAGGAGTATGACTAAATCACTCCAAATTTCATGTATCATCAGTGCTATCTCTCGAATCAATCGAATCATTCGAAAATGGACACCAAACACATCACAGGCAATATAATTCACATGATCCATTCAACAAAGTTTGGTACAATAAATTAGTACACATCATTTCTTCCCTTGTGTCCCTGCTTGCTTACGATTGGGCCGTATCCATGGAGCATCCTCATCATTTAACTTAATGCTTGGATCGGTGTTCACTTTGAAGGGCGGAATTTCACCAAACATATTATAATCTTCTGACATGTCTGTCTTGTCCTCCACTCCCACGATGTTTCTTTTCCCTGAAAGAACAATGTGGCGCTTTGGATCATCGCATGATGTACTGATCGTTTTCTTATCTTTCCGTTTCCTCGGTTTGCTACTCATGTCCTTGACATAGAAAACCTGAGCGACATCTTTCGCTAGGACGAATGGTTCGTCAAGGTAACCAAGATTGTTGAAATCCACCATTGTCATTCCGTATTGCTGGTCCACCTTTACCCCACCTCCTGTTAGCTTGAACCATTTGCACCGGAACAAAGGGACCTTGAAGGAGGGTCCATAGTCAAGTTCCCATATCTCCTCTATGTAACCATAATATGTGACCTTTTGCCCATTCTCGGTTGCTGCATCAAAGCGGACACCACTGTTTTGGTTGGTGCTCTTTTTATCTTGGGCGATCGTGTAAAATGTATTCCCATTTATCTCGTACCCTTGGAAAGTCGTTATAGTCGAAGATGGTGTCTTGGCCAACATGTACAGCTGATCTACAACCTCATTGTCACTCATGAAATGTTTTCTCAACCAACCGCCGAAAGTCTCCATGTGGGCCTTCCTAATCCAGGATTCAGGCTTCCCCGGGTTGTCCGAGCGTAAAATATTCTTGTGTTTCTCAAAGTACGGAGCCACCAAGCTGGAATTGGTCAGAACTGTGTGGTGTGCTTCAGTCAGAGAATGGCCGTCCATACATATCGTTGATTTCCTTCCGATCGTGCCTTTTCCACTTAGTCTCCCCTCGTGCCGCGATCGAGGAAGACCAATCGGCTTAAGGTCAGGAACAAAGTCAACACAAAACTCAATTACCTCCTCATTTCCATAGCCCTTGGCGATGCTTCCTTCTGGCCTAGCACGGTTACGAACATATTTCTTTAATACTCCCATGAACCTCTCGAAGGGGAACATATTGTGTAGAAATACAGGACCGAGAATGGAAATCTCTTCGACTAGGTGAACCAGGAGGTGCGTCATAATATCGAAGAAGGATGGCGGGAACACCAACTCGAAACTGACAAGACATTGGACCACATCGTTCTGTAACCGTGGTAGAACTTCTGGATTGATTACCTTTCGAGAGATTGCATTGAGGAATGCACATAGCTTCACAATGGCTACTCGAACATTTTCCGGCAGGAGCCCCCTCAAAGCAATCGGAAGCAATTGCGTCATAATCACGTGGCAGTCGTGAGACTTCAGGTTTTGGAACTTTTTCTCCGCCATGTTTATTATTCCCTTTATATTGGACGAGAATCCAGACGGGACCTTAATACTGCTCAGGCATTCAAAAAAGATGACCTTCTCTTCTTTGGTCGGAGCGTAGCTGGCACGACCTTGAAACCGTTCCGGATACGGTCATCGGGTCTTTCAAACTTTGCTGGTCCTGCCGTGCTTCCTTTGTATCATTTGACTTCCCATACACGCCCAAGAAGCTTAGGATGTTCACGCAAATATTCTTCGTAACGTGCATCACGTCGATTGCAGAGCGGACTTCTAGGACTTTCCAATATTCTAGCTCCCGAATATAGATTTCTTCTTCCACATGGCTACGTGCCCGTCAGCTCCCTTCGGAACTGATTGTCCGCCAGGACCCTTTCCAAAGATGACTTTCAAATCCTTTACCATATCAAATACCTCAGCACCAGTGCGTTCCGCAGGCTTCGGCCGGTGATCTGCCTTGCCGTTGTAATGCTTGCCGCGCTTTCTTACGTTATGATTTTTGGGAAGAAATCGACGATGCCCCATGTACACGTTCTTCTTACAATTTGGCAAATGTACACTTTCAGTCTCATGTAAGCAGTGCGTGCATGCATTGTATCCCTTATTTGACTGTCCCGAAAGGTTACTAAGAGCAGGCCAATCGTTGATGGTTACGAAAAGCAACGCTCGTAGGTCAAATTCCTCTTCTTTGTGCTCATCCCACACACGGACACCAGGTCTGCCCCACAACTGTAAAAGTTCATCAACTAATGGCCTTAGGTACACATCGATGTCGTTGCCGGGTTGCTTCGGACCTTGGATGAGCACTGGCATCATAATGAACTTCCGCTTCATGCACAACCAAGGAGGAAGGTTGTAGATGCATAGAGTCACGGGCCAGGTGCTATGGCTGGAGCTCTGCTCGCCGAAAGGATTCATGCCATCTGTACTTAGACCAAATCTTATGTTCCTTGCGTCAGCTGCAAAATCTTTAAACTCTCTGTCGATCTTTCTCCATTGCGTTCCATCTGCGGGGTGTCTCAACTCCCCGTCCGACTTACGGTCCTCTTTGTGCCATCTCAACAACTTGGCATGCTCTTTGTTCCTGAACAGACGTTTCAACCGTGGTATTATAGGAGCATACCACATCACCTTGGCGGGAACCTTCTTCCTGGGTTTCTGGCCCTCGACATCGTCACCAGGGTCATCGCCTCTGATCTTATAACGCAATGCGGTGCATACCGGGCATTCATTCAAATTCTCGTATTCACCGCGGTAGAGGATGCATCGTTGATGCATGCATGTATCTTCAGAACCTCTAAACCTAGAGGGCAGACAACCTTCTTTGCTTCATACGTACTGGAGGGCAACTCGTTATTCTTTGGAAACATATTCTTCAACATTTTCAGCAAGTTTTCAAATCCCGAGTCAGCTACACCTTCCTGTGCCTTCCATCTCAGCAAATCCAGTGTGCAGCCCAGCTTTTTCAGACCATTATCGCATCCTGGGTACAGCGACTTTTTGTGATCCTCTAACATGCGATCCAAATTCTCCCTCTCCTTTTCAGTTTCGCAGCGACTCCGTGCATCAGCAATGGTCCGACCAAGATCATCAGCGGGCTCATCACGTGCCTCTTCTTGATCACCTTCCCCTTCACCTTCCTCACCTTCAGCATCATCCATGAAAGTATCACCGAAATGATCAAGATAGCTCTCATCGATGTCATCTCCTTCTTCATCTTCTTCCATTATAACCCCTCTTTCTCCATGCTTGGTCCAACAATTATAGCTTGGCATGAAACCATGCCGAATCAGGTGCACGTGAACTTCCCTTGAGGAAGAGTAACCCTTCTGATTCTTACAGTTAACACATGGACAGATAACAAAACCCCCCTGCTTGTTCGCATTAGCCACTACGAGGAAATCTTGCAAACCCGTAGTGAATTCGCCGGAGAGTCGGCTAGCGTACATCCATTGCCGATTCATCTGCATTATTATAATACAAAATATATAATTAACCATCGCATATGCATTTGTTAAACTAATTAAATAGAAATTAAACAATGAACTACACACATATGCATATTTTATCAATGACACATATATATATGAAAGGTTCAAGTGTTGTTGCTAACCGCGATCGAGGAGGAAAAAATAAATGAGGAAGCTCGATCAAGTGTGGCTCCGACACTTCATATCATGTTTGTTTCATGCTCTTGGGACATTTCATCAAACACCTTGTGTGCATAAGAAGAGCCAAAAGCAAACCTACACCCCCTTGTGAAGTTTGTGAAGAGAAGTGGGCACCAAATGGCTAAGTGCTGTGGGCTGGCTGGTATATATAGGGGAGGGGCTTTAGTCGCGGCCGGCCAGCGGCCAAGGCCTTTGGGCAGGCCTGAGGACATTTAGTCGCGGTTGGCCTGGCCAACCGACTAAAGCCCCTCCGTCCAGCTGGCCGAGCGCGCTGGGCCAGGCCTTTGGTCGCGGTTGGGCAACCGAGCCGCGACTAAAATTGGTCGCTTTGCATTTGACTAATGGGGCTGGATGAAGAGTTTTTCTACCAGAGCGCAGCGTAGAAGTAACTGCTTGCCATAGTTCGTAACTTTGTGCGCGCACTCCCTATTTTTCTCTGTTGTCAAAACACTACTGTATAAGGTAGAGCTCAATGTAGTTTGTTCCATATCCATTTCAGAATCTGGATGTTATGATCTAGTATAAGGTAGAATCTGAATGTTACAGATTCGCATGCTGAAACCCAATCATCTGGTGCATCTGTCAGTAACGAACTCTAGCACGGTAGAAGATAAGAGGTTCGCTAAAACGCTAGAAAAACACCTTGGATAACATGTGGAAGTAGTTCTAAAAAAAGCTACAGACAATTGCTGATGGAAAGGTATTCACAGTTGATCTGAAGAAAAGCCACACAACTCGAGTTATTTTCGGCTTCAAAAATTAACTCCACTTTTCCTCGTACAGATTTTGCCAACTGATCTATAAATAACTTGTGCGGTAGAACCGTACATGGAATCATTTGTAATGTATCATGCCATGTGTGTATGGTGTGCGCTTACGGTCAGATCAGTTGTGGGGTCAAAGGCTGTTTCCTAAATGTTCCATACAACTGAGCCAAGATGGCGGTAACAGAAAAGAAAGTCAGTTTTCTATGTCTAAATTGTGTGTAAACAAAGTAAAATCATCTTACCATTTATCTATATCAGCATTACTGATTTTATATCTCAAATCCTCATGCTGTACTCACAGATGTAGTTTCAGGTCTAGTGGTACTGGTAACCATCACGTTAACTCAGTCTGAAGAGTTATCTTGTTCCGTAGGCTAGCTTGAGGTTTGCGTCTTCTACCATTTTTATCATTTGTTTAGATTGTTGGATTAAAATTCTCACAACTGATTGTATGTCATATTCTCATGACAGCGAGCGATTGTTTGTCACATAGCAAGTCCCCGTGACTCTTTGAGGCCCAATTGCTAGATCACTATTTGCCAACTGGAGTTGAGGTATGTACATCAAACACTTTCCTTGAGTTTATATCTGTAAAGGTTCTTGTTAACTTATTTACTTTTTTTAGTGTGAATGTTGGAGTGTAGTGTTCTCTCTCTAAATTAGGTGTGAACAAAGTAAATTTATCTGACCATTTATATGTATCAACATTACTAATTTTATATTGTAGTTATTGTTTTGACAAGATGTCTGGCTGATTTAGTTATTTCAAATGTACGAGCAGGTTTTGTCCTAACCATCACGCACATTAAGTCGCAAGAGTTATCTTGTGTCTGTGAGTTGCTTACTTGAGGTTCGCATCTTCTACCCTCTTTATCAATTTCTTACATTCTTGGATAAAATTTCTCCCAACTAATTTCATGTCATATTCTCAGGACAAGGAGTGGTTGTTTGTGATATAGCAAGTCCTTGTGGCTCTCTGCTGCTAGATCACTATTTTCCAATTAGAGTTGAGGTATGTACATCCAACACTTTCCTTGGATTTATAAATTTAAGGTTCTTGTTAACTTATTTATATTTTTGTCAATGTGAAGGTTGGAATATAGTGAAAATCAAACTCACGTTTTGCCTAGTTCTCTTGAACGGAGGTTAAACATGAGAATGGAACTCCTCAATTTATGCTATTTCAAGCAATTATCAAGAATGGTTCATTGAGTGTGAAAATCGAACTCCCGATTTTTATTTCAAGCAACTTATCAAGAATGGTTGGAGACCATGTTACTTGCTAAATGATTGATATGCCATATACCATGAGAATGGAAATATTGGTTGTCTCAAGCAAGTAAAGAAGAATGGTAGGCGATCATGTTCTTTGGAGATATTCGATGGAAATGGAACTCTTTTTTATCACCATACCGGTGTGAAGTCAGTGTTTTCAAGTCAACACGACAACAAGTTTTAGTGCGTTCCAAATGGGTAAATGGAGTAACTTGCTTGTAATTTTTATTTTTGTGGTGTAAACATATAATGTGTTATGATTTAATTAGAAACAGAATTTTAGTTTTATTTAAGTTTGCATATAGTCCTTGAAGAATTATCAATCAATATTCGTGCCAGTCATCCAACATACGGAGGGATCATTGGCGTGACATGCATGGCTCCACGGATGTGAGAGTTTAATGTGGCATGTTTCTGTCATTTTATCTCTATAGCGCCTTTGTGAGTTTGCATCAGGCTTCCTATCAAGTTAGTTGTCGCCTTTGTGAATAATGTCTGTGTACTTGATGTCATGGCGGGAGTGGCCTCTGTTGTTTTGGTGTTTCTTGGTGGCATGACCTGTCAATTGGCGATGATGGCACATTATCATGTGTGGTGTGGTGGGTCGCAAGGCGCGGGGCTAAGTATGTTTCTGCACGTTGGTGAGGCTTATTCTTGATGTGTGGCAGATTTGGTCATTCACACCTCTTCTCATCGGTGTGACACATGGTTTAAATCCGTAGTATTCTTAATGGGATGTGGTGAATTATTTAACTCTATTTTAAAATAGTTAAAGCCACAAATAAATAAATATTGTTTTTATTTATATATTTTTATTGATTATACTTAAATGAGACTGTCAATCGTGTTCTTAGACTAAATATCTAGCTATTATACCAAAAAAGTGTACTATCAAGCACTAAAATATGTAGAAGAGGCTCCAAATATGGCTGTTTTCACTACGGTATGCCGAAACCAAAACTTGAAATATTTTACATGATGAATAAATACTATATTAATTTGTTATTAAAGATATAGAAGGTTGAATACATTCTTTCTAAAACGTCATATGTGCCCTTTGTGGCTCATCTGTTAGAGCATCTTCAGGAGCTCATCCAAATTTGGTCCTCTATATCTCCATATAGAGGATCATCTATAAAGATTCCTTTTTAGATGTCCCTAGTTTTCCAGCAGATCATTCATAACCAGGACATCTATATTCTCTCTCCTATATTTTAATACTATCCTATAACTACCATTTAACAGATTTCCTGACCTCACCTCCTCCAAACCTCACCTCCGCCTCCTCCATCGGCACCGGCAGGGCGACCTCCCTCGCCGTCCTCCTCTCACCACGGCCACGCCCCCAACTCTCCTCCGCGGCGGCGCCCCGGACCACAAATCCGTCCGCCCCGCCCCCATGCCCTCCGCCGGCCTCTGCTCCCCTGCTTCCTCCCAGCATGGCGCCCGACGGCGGCTCCCTCCCATGCCCTCCGACTCTCTCCTCGTCGCCTGCAGCTTTCGATTCGCGCGGTAGGCGAGCGGAATCGCGCGGGAGGCGCGCGGGCGAGGGAGCAATGATCCTGGCTTGGTCACCCAGATATGGAGGACGCACCCAAGAGCTGGATGGACATCTATCGACCCATGTCCATATACATGTGCTGCTGGAGACGGTTTTTTAGACTCGGTCCTCTATATGTCGTATAGATGTCCATTTGGATGATCTCCTGGAGATGCTCTTATTGGGTGACACTGATACGTATCTACTTTGCAACTTATATGGAAGCCAGTACCTTTTCTTGTTTAAGCCAAGAAGATATGTACAGTCATGTTTGGACAGGAGCGCGTGTAGTGCATAATATTCAGTCTTCGTGTTTCTTTTGGGAAATACACCTTGTGTTTTAATGTCCATATTTTGTTGATTTGATTCAATTTGGCTATGAGCAATCAAACACTGCAATTATACTTTTGTTTATTCGGTGCCACATATGTCGGATGGAATCAGGTGATGGCGCGTAGCCTTGGTTTTTGAACATCAATGGAGTGAGTTGATAATACTATATGGAGTGATCGCACATCTGAAATTTTGATTACTTAGTTCTTTATATTTCTTTTGCTAAGTAATTAGTATGATTATCTAACATATTTTGTTATGTGTATTGTATATATACAGCTGTCAAATGGATTTTGACTTCTTGTCCTCCCTAGGTAAACAGTACTACATTTATATTTTAGATAAATATGAGGCAGCACTAATTTTAAAACATCCTATAACAGGGTTCATTCTTGGCCTTTGGGTGCTCCTATCACCTGGGTGCGTCGAGATAAACCTTAATAGAACTAGCTCTAGTATTTTCTTTCTTTGGCGTAACACAATGACTTATCTGTTGTCTACACAGGTGGAGGCTCGCTCGCTTGAGCAGTCAGGAGGGTCCTCTCAGTGAGCCTCTAGTTGAGCATGGGTCACGTGCTGATTTTACCAAGTGGCTCCCCTCTTGGTTTGTATTTTCTGTAGGAGCGCCTTTGTTCTGGATATGGTTTTTCTCAGCTGGCAGCCCGAGCTCCAGACTTGTGGACACATTCATATGGTCTGACGAAAATACATATATGAGCGCCATAGTCCTACTGTCTGTTGCCATCAATTTTCTTTGGATACTATGGCTGAGTGTTCTTGACTACAGAAAGGTACGTTAACCTTTGGTTTGTTGTTATTACTACTGTTAGATAGCTGTACCACTCATATCTTCTTCTTCTTCTCTAGACTTTGCTGTGTGTTGCTGGAGCCAGCTTGGCATTTTCTAGTCTCGCTATTGTAGCACTTCTTCTCCCGAGCATGATCATCAGAATATATTTTCTCGGATGCTTGTCAATTGGGCTGATGATCATTAGCAACGTTTGTAGGATAATGTCATTGGTAAATATCCTTTGCATGTGTTGCACTGTGTCTACAGATACACTATTCAGTTAAATGAAGAAAAAATCTATTCCCAACATGCATTTGTTCCAGAAAAAGAACAGATTAAAGATGACGGTATTGTAATCTTATTGCAGGGGAATCCTCAATTCTCTATCCTCGCTTTAAGTGTGGCTCTAGCTGGGGCAGTGGCTGGAATATGCTGGGTTGTTAAAGCCCTGCTTGTCGATTCCTGGATAGTAGCAGATGGCGATCAGATGATTGGGTTTTGGGCTGTATTCTTCAAGAAGAATTTCTTTTGGAAGGTAGCGTTGCTTTTGTATGTGCATTCAGGCATTCAATTTATCAAAGTTAAATGATGCTAATACAAGTATGTTTCTGCGCTTAGGTTTCTTCCGTGATAGGAAGTGCCTTCCGCGCCCGGGATTTGGTGTGCCTCATCATAATTGGCGGCGGACCTGCGACTGTGCTGCAGGAGATTAGACGTGTGCTGCAGGAGATTGGACAGAGCTGTCTTCGAATACCGCAAAAGGCGATCAGCTTATTCTCGGGTCAGGTGTGAATCCATATATCCAGAACGGAAATAGACTCGCAAGAGAAGGAAACTAATGAGCTTCCTGCAGATGAAACTTATGCACCTTCGAGAAACGCAACTACACAGTACACACCACACTGAATATGTTTCTTTCCTGCGGTACAGTACGTAGCAGTATAAAACTTGAGTAACTGCGACCACACCGAATACGTGCCTCACCATGGCATATAACTGCGACGTTGTTATGGATGAATAGCGAACATCCACCTGACTCTGACTGCCGTCTCGCGATGAATTTCCTGTAGTATTTGTACCAGCAGTTCATTTTGTGAAGGAGGTTATCAACGTGCGTATCATGTATGAAGTCCTTGATCCGTGCAGATTGCATAGTGCAGTCGTTCGAGCCGCTCATGATGATGAAGTAAAAAGGCACAGCTCAAACTGGTCTGCTAAGGGCATGCCCAATGCATAGCCCCAGGGGTGCTGCCTCACAACTTTATCTTGGTTCGGGTGGTCCAAATTAGGTTCGGATAAGGAGGCAGCCTCTTCATCAGGAGGCAGCCTCTTCAGCCATAAAGTGAAAATGTGAGAGAGAAAGAGAAAACCCAAATCAACTTTTGAGAGAAAGACATATTAATGGGACCATAACATGGCATGCATATGTCAAAAGTTTTAACCAAGCCTAGTTTGACAGCTGCCTCCATTGCTCATGCCCTAATGGTTCCCTGGTTTTTCGGGCAACCTTTTTTTTCTTTGAAGGAGGCTAAAGGCTTGCCTTTATATTGATATACAGGAGAAGCAAACAGGGTGGGCCTAAGCTATCAAAAAATAAGAAGAGGAACCCATACAACATCAACTAACAATTTCCGCAAGATGCTTTGCTCCGGCTAGAATCCACTCCAGTCCTTCGTCTTTAATTTTCTGCACGACACTCGGTATTGAAGATTTGTAGTTGGTAGCATGAGATATCTCCTTCGAAATTTCCCATGAGATCATCATGATGGCATGCAGTCCTAAAGCCTTTAGGGGCTGATGTAGGTATTCGGGTGACGGCGTGCCAATATTCAAGCATCGTGGGATGCCCACAACCCAGACTAAGCATGAGGTGCAGGCACGAAAGCCAGGAGGCCTGTTGCCTGCCAAAACCCACCGGCGAGCAGCGACGGGCAATACGGAGAGCCGGGAGGCTCCCAGGACTGCTGGTGGGCCCTGGTCCCTCGGACGACGGCCCGCAATGCTCCGGCACACGTCCTGGTGATTGCAAGGGCGTGCCACCTGACCTATACCTGGTCAGGAAGGTGTTGGATTGCTTCAACTAGTTTCCTGCATGGCAGACACGTAAACATTAAATGAGCCTCGATCGGCTCTTAGGTTACCCTGTGAATCGGCTCAAAGAGCCGATTAACCCATGGTTCAAATCGGATCTATGATAACATGGGTTTCCTGCCTTATCAATACCAAGTTAAATCAATCTACAGTTTAGGGTTTTCACCGCATAACGGAACGTCCTACACGTAGTTGAGCCTGGCAGATACGAAAGATAACAGAAAACTAACCCCAAAAGAGGCCTAAAAACCAACACACAGTCGATTCCCCGAACATACCTTCTTGGGTCGGCAAACCGTACCTTACGCACTACTGGATCGTTCAACCCGTTTGCAAGGCCTAACCATACGGATATCAAACTAATCCTCGAAGAACAAGGAACAACTATAATAGATTGAATCTACTAAATAAAGATGAGGCAAGATGCTGCCCTTACACCTAAAATAGATGTAAAGGCAGCTAGATATTCATGGGGCAGCACAACTAAGCAAGCATATCAGAGAAGCATCGATGCAAGCCTCAAAACATCCATGATAAACAGTATTGCTCGCCATTAACAAGGCTTCAGTACGAGCAATACAAAACAACGAATAAACAGATACTGCCTAGATCGCAAATGCGATCTAGGCAGCATGACGCTTACCCGGAAGAAATCCTCGAAACAAGGGGTGGCGATGTGCCTGGTTTGTGTTTGTTGTGAACGTGATCGTCCTCCTTTCTCAATAACCCTAGATACATATTTATAGTCCGTGGACTTTCTATCTTTGGAATAAACCTAACTGTGTACGAACGAAACTCTATCTCTTAATTCTAAACTAACATGCGATCTACCATAATATACAAATACATGGGCAATCTAGCCCAAATTCACGCACGAGGCCGATTCAGAAACACATTATGTGTATATCCTTCAAGCCCATCTCCATACGGCCCATCTTCTGATTTGGCCAAAATCTGGTGATAACACATGCCCCCCTGGTTTTGGCAATAATAATTCCAAAACCACTCTGTTTTCCTTCGTTGGGTCACGCGTTGCAGAGCAGAACCGCCACAGTGCCCTTTCATCATGATGCCTTGCCTTCTCAACTTCTCTGTACTGCACGATTCGACAGTTTTGGCACCGCATCCTCGAAACTGCCACGGCATTGAACCATCTTTCATTATATCCCCTTTATTTAAACTCGTCCAGGCAGTTCGCTTCCTCACTCCCCTGTTCCGCATCAGCCATCGGCAAAAAACCCCTCTCCACAGCCATGGATTCCTCCTCTGCCTCTTCAGCCCTCTCCTTCCAATCCTCCTCCTCCAGCGACCTCGAGCCGGAGGTCAACCTGACGGCGGTGTATGAAGCCCTCGCCCCCCAATGGTGGGACGCGAGGGATTGGGACTCCTCCATCGAGTCGGAGGACGACGAGCCCCTGACCGACGGGGAGGACGACCTCCAATTCCTCGTTGACGGGGAGTTGGAGGAGGAGAGTGACGACGACCTCTTCTCGTGGGAAGCGGACATCTCCTCCGACGTGGAGGAAGAGGAAGCGGAGGAGGACTCCTCCTCCGAAGAGTACCCACCGGCCAAGCGCTTCCGCGCCGGGTCGGATGATGACGATGACGACGAGGAGGAGGAGGAGGATGAAGCCCCTGCCGGCGGCTTCAACAGCAGTAGCGACGAGGACGTCGCCGGAAGCAGCACCGACGGCAGCTACGACGGACGAGGGCAGCAACGGCCCTTAGATTAGGGACTAGGATAGGGCTAGTAGTAGTGCATTAGGCACTAGATGATCCTTTTGAGAGCAATCGGCTCTTCCTTGTAAAAATCCCTCTTTGAATCAATGAAAAATGTTCCTCCAATTTGATTTTCCAATTGTCCAATTCCAATCTTCCGATTGTCAAAGTAGGTCCACGCACCAAGAACCGATAGCAACGCATCGGTCTTTCACCATCAAATGCCCATAAGGCCAAACTCAATTACCAAATTAGACAGGTTCAAGCAAACATTCCTCAAATTCAGATGGTAACTTGATACCTGATCATAATATTTTGTACCTCTAGAGTCGATGGCTGCGCATCGGCTGCTCTATTCTAAAGTCGATGTCTGTGCATCGGCTGTACTTCATGCATCGGTTGTTTCCCAAAAAAAAATTTACTGGCCGATTTCATGCATCGGCCCCCATATCTCACTGTCCATCATCCCACATACTTGGGAAATACTTCTTGAGATGCTGGCCATTGACAGCCACTGGGAATTTCACACCTTTCAGCTCCTCGAGCATGTATGCATTACCTTTTAAAACTTGGTCGACTATGTACGGCCCGTGCCAATTTGGAGACCATTTACCATACGCTGCATCCTTAGTCCCCAATGGCAATACAGCTTCCCATACCAGATCACCAACGTGGAACTCCTTCGGTCTGACCTTCTTATTATATGCACGAGCTACCTTGGCTTTGTTCTCTTTAATCTTCTCAAGCGACCACAACCTAAGCTCTGTTACATCCTCAATGCTATCACTCATCAGGGCTGCATATTCTTCAGTTGTTAAATCATTCTGAAACGCAATACGTCTCGATCCAGCCGTGATTTCCCAGGGCAGTACAGCTTCTTGTCCATAGACCAGATGATATGGCGAGGTTTTGATCGCTCCATGACATGACATGCGGTAAGCCCACAAAGCCTCCGACAATACCTCGTGCCAACGTCTAGGGTACTCGTCGATTTTCCTCTTAATCAGCTTGATAAGGCTCTTGTTGGACGCTTCAGCTTGTCCATTCGCTTGAGCATAGTATGGAGACGATCGGATCAGCTTAATTCCCATGTCCTCGCAGAAATTTCTGAACTCGTGAGAAACGAAGACCGAACCTCCATCGGTCGTGATAGTCTGGGGAATCCCGAATCTGTGAATGACATGTTCTTTCACAAAATTGATAACATCTTTCGATGCCCGACTTCATAGGGACGGCCTCCACCCATTTAGTGAAATAATCTGTAATGGCTAGCACCCACGCATGGCCTTTTCTCGATGGAGGATTGATTTTGCCGATCATATCCATGCCCCACCCTCGAAACGGCCACGGCTTGATGATGGGGTTCATTGCTGATGCAGGTACCATCTGAATGCTCCCAAATTTAGAGTCTCCAAACAGTTCCACTGCCTCTGCCCCGGCTACCAATAGCAACTCCATTCCCTTGCATATGGCTTCATACTCAGCAACATTATTGGTGCAAGGGGTAGGTAACCTGATGGAGAAGGAATATGTTGCCCCGAGGCGACACGAGTAGGATGTCGATGTCGCAACCATCATCACAAACTGATCCATCGAAAACAGGGCCCATGCACGCACAGACAGTGCTGCTATATCCGTGTTGATTCGCTCAGCAATAAGATCGGCCAACGCTTGTCCCTTGACTGCTTTCGCAGGCTGATACCGGATATCAAATTCCGATAAAGCAAACATCCATTTACCGAGTCGGCCTTTCAATACAGGAGCCGACAGCATATGTTTGATGACATCTGATTTGCAGATGATGACAATCTCCGCAGTCAGCAGGATGTGGTGAAGCTTGGTGCAGGTAAAAAATAGGCAGAGGCACAACTTCTCGATCTCAGGGTACCTGGTTTATGCATCCAACATCCTTCTGCTGAGGTAGAACACGACTTTCTCCAGGCCATCATAAACTTGCACCGCCACTAAAGCAATGGAAGTGTCAGCTACTGACAAGTATATATAGAATGGCCTGTCTTGCTGGGGCGGCACCAACACGGGTGGCTTCGTTAGATACTCTTTGATTTCATCAAACGCTCGCTGTTGCTCTGCCCCCCAGCGAAACTCCTCATCATACTTGATTTTTACCAATCCCATGAACGGCTCAATTCGTCCTGACAGGTTGGAGATAAACCTCCTGACGAAGTTGATTTTGCCGATGAGACGCTGGAGTTCCTTCTTCGTGGTAGGTGGCTTCATTGTTCGCACTGCCTCCTGACTTTTCAGGCCGATCTCAATTCCACGTTCATGAACCAAGAAACCCAAGAATTGACCGGCCGTTACACCAAAAGCACACTTCTTTGGATTCATTCGGAGCCCGAATTTTCTAGTTCGGTCCAGGACGTGTCGTAAATTCTCCAAGTGTCCTTCCACTGAAACCGACTTGACTACCACGTCATCAATGTAAATCTCCACCAATTTGCCGATCAGATCATGAAAGATGTAATTCATGGCTCTTTGGTATGTTGCGCCGGCATTTTTTAGTCCAAATGTCATGACTACGTATTCAAACAAGCCCACCGAACCTGGTACTCAAAATGCAGTCTTGTGTATATCTTCAGGAGCCATGAAAATTTGGTTGTAACCGGCATTGCCGTCCATGAAACTTAAAACCTTATGACCAGCAGCCGCATTGATCAATGTCTCTGCTACCGGCATTGGATACTCATCCTTTGGAGTGGCACTTTTGAGATTCCGAAAATCTATGGCGACGCGCCATCGGCCATCCTTTTTCTCCACAGGTACGATACTCGAAATCCACTCGGCATACCTGCATGGCCCGATGAACCCGGCGTTCAACATTTTCTCGATCTCCTTTTTGACTTCTTCTAAAATTTCGGCCTTCATCTGTCGTGCTCTCGCTGGAACGGCCGAAATCCTTTCTTCGAGAGGGAGTCGATGCTCAATGATGCTCTGTCTAACCCGGGCATCTCGTGTAATCCCAGGCAAAACAATCTGGGTACTCCTTTAACAAAGCTATCATCGGGCCCCTCGGATGCGGATCTAACTTTTTGCTGATAAATGTTGGTCGTGGCTTATCCCCAGGATCAATGTCGATCTCTTCTAGCTCATCAGCCGATGTAAACCCATATCCTAGCTCCCCGTCGCCTGCTAGATCGATGCTGAACATAGGCAAAACGTATGGTAAGGATAATTTTGGCCGATTGCTGGAATCGGCCTCCTTTTCAGTTGCATTGCTCAATGAGGGTTTACAACTTATTTGTGCTCTACGACTACGTGACATGCTTGAGGTGAGATCATTGCTTTTTATTTTTTGGGGCCGATCACAGGGATCAGCCTTGCCACGTACGTCCGTTGACTTTGGTCTTGCTACTCTGTCAGGCCGGTGGATAAGACCAGCCTCACCCCGTTTTTTGTAGCTTCGATGCGCTCACAGCCGTCCAAACTGACTCCAGAGATCGGCTCTTGATCATCTGCGTCCCAAATATTCATGCAGCTATCGAGATCTCGATCGAGTCATCTGCATGAACGACCTCCACTTCATCTCCATCCCACTGTATCAGGCATTGGTGCATTGTGGATGGAATGCAGCAGTTGGCGTGAATCCAATCCCTCCCTAGCAGGACAGCATAGGTGCTTTTGCTGTCGACGATGAAGAACGACGTAGGGGTGGTTTTTCGGCCCACGGTTAGGTCCACGTTCAGAACGCCTCGCGCTTCTGATGCTTGGCCGTTGAAGTCGCTTAGTGTGACGTTGGTTTTGATCAGATCCTCGTTAGAGCGTCCCAAACGCCGTAGCATGGAGTATGGCATTATATTGTCTTCCGCTCCCGTGTCAACCAACATCTTGCCGACGGGCTGTCTGTTGATGTAACCTCTCAGGTACAGGGCCTTCAAATGTTTGTAGCTCCTCTCTCGTGGTTTCTCAAAGATAACTGGCCGTGGGCCGCGGTCAAACTGAGCTACTGGCACTTCTTCGGTTCTTGGAGCACGAAACTCTGACGGTAGTATGAACACCATGTTTGTGCCAGCCGATGCCTTCGTATCGGCTTTCGTTTGTTTGGGGCGCCACTCTTTCTTCAGTGGACGCTTCTCCGTCTCCAACGTTTGCTGAATTTTCACGGCCAGATCGGGCCGAGCTTTCCTCAACGTGTATAGGTACTGCGCCTCGGCTTCCTCCAAGTTACGCAGCCGCTGAACCCTACGCTTTTGGGAGTGACTGAGTACATCAGGGCACCACCTTGGCCGGTGGTATCTATCTTCTTCTTCACCTTCTGACTCCTCAAGATCTTCCCCTCGAGATGACTCAGCTCGCCTGTTATGAGATGGGAGAGGTCCTAGACGCTTGAACACTGAAACGTCTCCCGTGTCCTTCTTCTGCTGTCTACATTCCGGGCAGTTGTCGACTGTGGGCAATCGGCTCATTCCCGAATCCCAGCAGTGCTTAAAGAAAGGACAATCCCAGTGTCTGTCCAGGTCTTTCTGCTCTCTTGACTTCCCCTTAGCGCGCTCATAACCTTCGTCGTCTCTATCATATCGACGATATTTTCCGTTGTCTGCATCAGACCGACGATATCGTTCGTCATCTATATCATACCGCCGACGTCGGTCGTACTGATGCTCATATTTGTTAAGGAGGTGCGCAGAGAGTGGTCGTTGATACCGCACGCTCCTCACTTGCTCCTCGGTGACGTACCTCCTATCATCATATTGGGGCCGGTCGCGTGGGCCGGCCTCCTCCTTTTCTTTGCCACGGGAGTGACCGACTTCTTCTTTGTCGTTGCCATGGTGGTGGACAGGCCCTGCCATGTTAACCTCGAACGAGAAACCTGGCTGCTGCCTCGTGGAGTAATCGAGTTCCACCATGTTGACGCCAGGGAATGGATGCGTGTCCACTTTCATGGCAAATTGACCGAGGATCAAACGGCCTTGTTCTATCGCCGACTGGATCTGCCGATGCAACTCTTTGCAGTCATTGGTGACATGGGTGAACGAGTGATGCCACTTGCAGTATGGTCTCCCATTCATCTCTTGCGCCGTAGGGATTTTATGGCCTTCGGGTAACTTCAGCTGTTTCTCCTTAAGCAATAAATCGAATATCTGCTCAGCTTTGCTTATATCGAAGTCGAACCCTTTTGAAGGCCCTTGTGGTTTGACCCATTTGCAGGACACAGGGGCCCCCCCGAGCCCATTCAGCTACGGCTACTTCCTGGTCTTCGAGTCCTCAACGTCTTCAGTCTCGACCAGGCTTATCGGGCGTTTTGCGAACTTGTCTTGGTACAATTCTGGGTGGCGCTGTTCATACAATGTCAATTTCTGGACCAAGTGCGCTAATGAATTGTAGTCCACCTGGAAAGTCAGATCCTTGAATGGCGCTGCGAGGCCTACCACTGCCAGATCAACTGCTTCTTTCTCAGTTAAACGAGCCGAATAACATCGGTTCTTGACGTCTGAAACGCTGAATGTATTCCGACACCGTTTCTCTCTGCCCGCACCTGCGCCAGCTCTGCAATGCCAGCCTCGGTAGCCTCTGAGTGATATTGCACGTGAAACTGCTCTTCCAGTTGCTTCCACGTCCGGACTGAATCTGGTGGCAACGAGGTGTACCACCCAAAAGCTGGTCCTTTGAGAGACTGCGCAAAAAACCTTACTCGTAACGGGTCTGATGCGGAAATCATGCCCAACTGTGCCAAATATCGGCTCACATGCTCAATTGAGCTGGACCCTTCTGATCCATTGAACTTTGAGAACTCAGGGAGCCGATACTTGGGTGGCAGTGGAATCAAATCATATTCATTGGGGTACGGCTTGGAATAGCCGATTGTCCTCTTTGGCAGGATGCCGAACTGATCTCTCAAGATTGTACTGATTTGTTCCACAGTATGAGTTGCAGGGGCTGAGCTCTTATGACTCGTTCCGGTGGCATATTTAGCTAGCCACACCTGTTTATCGGCATCCGCTCCAGAAGTTCCTCCTCCAGGAATCCCTCCTGCTGCAATCTGGTTTGTGCGCGCGAAGTTGTTGCAGTCAGGCACGTATGTGCACACATATCCATGTGGGATTTCTTTAGGCGGCTCATACAGGAATTGGCAGGATCGCCTCCCACCTTATAGACGACGTATGCCGGTGAACCCTGTGGCTCTGGAGCGGCAAGCGCGAACGGCAGCTGCGGTCTGGTCTGGAACGGTATTTCTCCCTGGTGAGTCCCTAGGGTAGGCCCTGACGGGGAGTACTGATGCTTCATGATTTCCTGAACCACGCGAACCGCAATGCGCTCAAAAGAGTTCACCAGGCTCTCAGAATGACGGTGTATAGAATGAGCCACCATGTAATTAACTTCCTGTCGCAGAGCTCTGGTGCGTTCTTCCGAAGGGAGAGACAGGTCTACCCCATCGAGGACGCCTTCAGGTGAGAATCCCTTCCACCTGATGCCATGTGAATGGGTCCTCTCGAAAGAGCCGATGAGATCGGCTTCGATAAGAGCTTTAACCTCATTATACTTTTTCTTGTGATCCTCAGTGAGCTCTTCGTATGTGACTGGTGCGTCCGCCATCCTAGTTGCAGATGTTGACGCAGTTGTTGTAGAGTGTCCCACAGGGCGTGTCAGAATGTGTTGCCTGCCAAAACCCACCGGCGAGCAGCGGCAGACAACACGGAGGCCGGGAGGCTCCCAGACTGCTGGTGGGCCCTGGTCCCTCGGGCGACGGCCCGCAATGCTCCGGCACACGTCCTGGTGATTGCAAGAGCGTGCCACCTGACCTATACCTGGTCAGGAAGGTGTTGGATTGCTTCAATTAGTTTCCTGCATGGTAGACACGTAAACATTAAATGAGCCTCGATCGGCTCTCAGGTTACCCTGTGAATGGGCTCAAAGAGCCGATTAACCCATGGTTCAAATCGGATCTATGATAACATGGGTTTCCTGCCTTATCAATACCAAGTTAAATCAATCTACGACAGTTTAGGGTTTTCATCGCATAACCGGAACGTCCTACACGTAGTTGAGCCTGGCAGATACGAAAGATAACAGAAAACTAACCCCAAAAGAGGCCTAAAAACCAACACACAGTCGATTCCCCGAACATACCTTCTTGGGTCGGCAAACCGTACCTTACGCACTACTGGATCGTTCAACCCGTTTGCAAGGCCTAACCATACGGATATCAAACTAATCCTCGAAGAACAAGGAACAACTATAATAGATTGAATCTACTAAATAAAGATGAGGCAAGATGCTGCCCTTACACCTAAAATAGATGTAAAGGCAGCTAGATATTCATGGGGCAGCACAACTAAGCAAGCATATCAGAGAAGCATCGATGCAAGCCCCAAAACATCCATGATAAACAGTATTGCTCTCCATCAACAAGGCTTCAGTACGAGCAATACAAAACAACGAATAAACAGATACTGCCTAGATCGCAAATGCGATCTAGGCAGCATGACGCTTACCCGGAAGAAACCCTCGAAACAAGGGGTGGCGATGCGCCTGGTTTGTGTTTGTTGTGAACATGATCGTCCTCCTTCTCAATAACCCTAGATACATATTTATAGTCCGTGAACTTTCTATCTTTGGAATAAACCTAACTGTGTACGAACCAAACTCTATCTCTTAATTCTAAACTAACATGCGATCTACCATAATATACAAATACACGGGCAATCTAGCCCAAATTCACGCACGAGGCCGATTCAGAAACACATTATGTGTATATCCTTCAAGCCCATCTCCATCGCGGCCCATCTTCTGATTTGGCCAAAATCTGGTGATAACAAGGCCACAGCCTCCCAAATCCTCTTGGAGTAGCGACACTCGAACAGAATATGTCGCGCCGTCTCTAGGGCACACTTGCACAACTGGCAGCTAGGCTGATGAGGCCATCCTCTCTTAGCTAGACGGGTTTAGGTCCACATACGATTTTACACTGCGAGCTAGGCGAAGAAGCGGCATTTAGGAGGGGCAAGTCTTCCACACAAGTTTTTCGAAGGAGCAAGGGCAAGAGCCTTGGAATTGCGCCTTGGAATTGCGCCTTGTAAGCTGACTTTGCTGAGTATCACCCATCCGGCGAAAGGGCCCATTCAATGGAGTCCTAAACGCCAGGGGGGTTGAATCCCAGAGACAAGTCCCACATGTGGATGAAATTGCTCGATGTGGTCTGCAGTGAAGTTATTGATGGAAATGTTGGGGATACATTTCAAAACATCCAGAGCGTCGTGGACCGAACGGTTCTTGTGTTTGGAGACCGTGAATTTCTTAGCTGCAATGTACTTAGGAAGCCACCCTCCAGCTAGGAGGACACCATAAAGAGGCCATATGTCCATCCCCAATGGTGATCTTGGTAGCAACGCTGAATAGCTGACGATCTGTCTCATCAATCATAGTTTCGGTGCCCACCCACAGCTTGTCTGGGGCCACCCACTAGAACCAAAACCAGAAGGGCCCTAGCAAGCTTGCCAATAAGGTCAAGGATACCTAGACCACCAAGCGCGTTGGGGCGGCAGATCATGGACCAGTTGAATGGATCGTGGCGTGACTAGAGGGGGGGGGGTGAATGGTCCCTACTCCGGTTTTAGTTTTTTTTTCAGTTTTAGGAAATGCGGAAGTAAAGGTGGCGACTTTAGCAACTACAATGATCCCAGTATGATGCTATGCAATGTAGCAAGTAAAGAAAGCAATAAGCGGGTAAACAGAGGGAGCGGGACAACTGGGGTAGCGGAGACGGAACGCGATGTGTTTCCCATAGTTTCTCCCACACGAGGGAGTACGTCTGTGTTCAGGAGGTGTGGACCACAAAGGTCCAACGGCCACATAGGCCTCACCTTGTTCCTCGAGAAAACCCCACGAAGGAGCTTTCCCTTCTCCACTAACCAGACCGGTCGAGGCGACGATTCCTTCACAAGGTTGGGGCGAGCTCCACAACACCGGAGGCTCCCATCACACTATGGGGCTAGCACAACTCCAAGCTAGCCTCCATAGGAGCTCACCATCAATAGATCCCACAGAAGGAACCCTAACATCAAGATCCACAAAGGACTATGTGGGATTAGTGAAATCTTTCTCGGTGGAACTATAGATCGGGATCTCCTCCATCGATCCTCAAAGTTTGGGCTTCATTGGATGTGCGGGGAGGGAGATCTACAATGGAGGAGAGAGAGAAAAGACTTGATTCGAGTTGGGGAAGAAGACCCCCTTTTATAGGGGTCCACGAATCCAACCGTTATCCACATGTTCCGCTCAACCGGTACTACCGCTTGTGGGAGCGGTACTATCGCATTTGGTCAGGCACAGGCCTTCTGTGAGGTACACGTGAGGCCTAACCAGTACTACCGGTGCCAATACTATCAAGGTACCGGCATGGTCACTGTAAGCCCTCGACGCCGTGTTTGCATGACCGGTACCATACCGGCACCAGAGAGGTACTACCGCGTTTCACCATTTCTGGTGACTCAAGCGGTAGTTCCGGCTTAGGTACCGTCAAGGTACCGGCATGCTCTCTGCAGGCATTTCCCAAAAGGCGGTACCATCAACGGTACCTCGACCGGTACTACCGGTCCCGAAAGGGAGCGGTAGTATAGCTGCGAGGTTCCAGCTGACGTGTACCTGGTGGCGAGGGTGGTAGCGGTACTACGACACTTGGTAGCGGTACTACCGCACTCAACACCGGTACTACCAGTTTTGTTGAACCTTTTTTTCTTTTCCTCTCCAACCACGTCGACTCGCGACACACACACAAAACCAGAAAACCTATCAACTACTCTTGAGTCTTCCGATCCTGAGGTGTTTAGGGAGGACACCGTGCACCTACAAATCTTTCGAGAAAACTATGCACACGGTAAAATATATTCGAGTGTTGTTATCAGACACACAAAACACTCATGGGGAGATCTTGCTCTTTCACCAGTTAACCTTGCATCCCCCCTCCCCCACTGACGAACTCCTTGCAAGCCCATAGCATGCCACGATGGATCTTGCCGGATGCCTTGATGGTTCGTTTGTCCACCCTGAAAGCGGTGGGCATGAAGATCAACATGGAACAGACGACCGATTTTCACCAGGGCGGAAGATTTCTAAGACAGAGGGAAGGTCGATGTCGGAGCAGCAGATCGGCTCAATTGAGTTCGCCACATTTGTTACATGACATGCGGCCTCGCGGAAGTTCTGTGGGAATGTCCCCAAGATTTGACACGTTGGGAGCGGTTGGGGCGCAACGTCATCCATGTACACGGTGACTCGAATCCCCGTGCTCTTCCTGGCGCCTCCAACTTTGCAGCGGGTCGATGGCGATATCAAATAACAGCGGCGCGGCTGAGGGTCACCTTATTGTCGGAGGCCACAACCATGGATATGTCCTTCCTCGGAACTCCGTTGAGCAGCACCTCGGAGGTTGCAGTCGAGAAAAGCAACGACACCAGAGCACGCCACGATCGGGGGAAGCCGAGGTGATGCATGAGGTCCAAAATGTAGTCTCAACAGACAATATCGGCATCCTTAGCAATGTCGAGCTTGATGAGGAGGGCCAGGGTATGACTGCGTTGGAGCCGATGGGTTGTGTTCGTGACGTACATAAAATTGTAGTGGATGCTCATGGTCTTGATGAAAGTGTCTTGGCTGCCGGAGATAACATCGTTCATGTTTGGACTTAGGAGTAAGGCCATGGCTTTGGTGATCATCTTCGGGATCACATGAACGAAGCTAATCGGCCTAAAGTCAGTGATGGATTCAGTGCCACCTTCTTTGGCAGAAGAAAAATGTTGGCCGTGTTGATGATCTGAAAATTACTCTCTTCTTTTTTACCAATGGAATAGGCGCAGAGACTTTCAACTAGCAAAGATAAAAAATGCTAAGAACCAGCTGTGCCTTAACAGTTTCATATCCGATCCTTTGTTTGCAATATGGAGTCCTTTTCCTACAAAGCTATAAAGGCATATATAAGAGAATTCATGTCAAGGTGGAACTCCAACTCCCGGCTGACGACGGGCGTTGCAGTACGTACGACTCAAAATCCTAGTTATATAAGTAGATTTCTCAGGGCCTCGAATCTTCCAATCCACAGAGAAAATCGATCACCTTGGAATTAGCAGGGGAACGGAATCTGCCATGGAGAGCGACGACTTGGAAGCAGGAAAGACGACGGCGCAGGTCCCCGTCGTCGCACTCGCACAGCGCAATAATAATGGCGGCAGCGTCATCGTCTACGTCGTGATGATCGCAATATCATTATCTATCCTCCTGGGATTCGTGGTCCACGTTATCACTACCCCGAAGCAGATCCTCCAGCCGACTTTCTCCGTCAACGTGGACGGCTCCGACGGGCTGCAGATTCAAACGCCTGCTTCCACGGTCTCACCGTCGTTCAACCTGACGCTCCACGGCGCGAGCAGCGGGAGCCCGCAGTCGCGGATGCTCTGCGTGGATGGCGGATCGGTGGCGGTGTCCTACGCGGGCGCGGTGCTCGCGTGGGGACGTGTGCCCGGGTTCTGCGTGGCGCCGCACGAGCACAAGGATGTGAGGATGGTCGCGCTGGGAACCGAGGTGGGGCTGTCCGACGAGCTACGCGAGCGGATGGCGTCGGAGCTGGCGCCTGAGCTCGACGTCGACATCATGCTGCGCGGGCCGGCGGCCTTGGGCAGGGAGCGGAGGCTACTGTCATGCCGCGTGGATATGGGAAGTTCAGCGTCGCGGCCTTCTCCGTGCAGGGTGCTTGTATATCTTGTATCGCAGTAAGCGGTAATCTTGGAGGAATACTTTTTTTTTCATCAACTGATGCATGCAATGTACCTCGCTTCCACAACTCTTTGTTTTAGTTCAAAATTTTTTTAACTAAAATCATAACAAAAATTATGGAACAAAGGAAATACGGTTTTCTATAAAAAAAAATGTATGCAACGAAACGTATATATGTACACACTGTGAGAATTTATTTGATGTCAACATGTAAGGGATTGGTGTGGGAGGTAATGCATGTAAAATTACCATAACTATAACTCAAGGAAAATAAAATCAAATTGGCCCTTAGGTCTTATACTTCCTCTAGATCGGTTTAACAGACACACATGTCGTTTAAAATTGTTTTGACCATTATTTTGGTTAATAGAAGATGAAATATATGTCTAAAAATTATGTTATTAAATATCTTTTTAATGCAAATATAATGGTATATATTTTATAGATATATAATTCATACATTGTTTATCTAATTAATGGTCAAAATTTATTTTAAACTACGTGCACGTCTATTAAACCGACCTGGAGGGAGTAATCCCGAATAGAGGGAGTATTTCAATAATATACTAGTAATTTCATGTCGCATATGTTGCCATTTTAGCGTAAATTTTTGGTACAATTTAAAAGTACTAGACTTTCAAAAAAAAATACCTATTCAAAGACAGAGAGAGTATATACGAAAGAAAAATTAGAGGAATATATACAGGTAGACGTTCTCGTAGGTCGTAGTCTCAGGAGAGAAATCCGGGCGAGTTATCCCCATCCGTAGGCCTAACGCCATCGGACTCATCGGAGAGAAACACGTGCTGGCACGGGGACCGCACCCCACCAGGAGCCAGCGCTGCCATGCACGAGACGAACGACATGTGCTCCGGCGAGACGACGCGAACCACCACCCGCACCACGCCGCCTGAAGCAGCGCGCTCCTCGTCCGCCATCTGCTCGGCAAGCTCCCTCGGCAGCCCCAGCCCTCCGCTCACCGCGACGATGGGCAACTCGGCGGAGCACTTGGGCGGCACGCACAGGTGCTGCACGCGGCAGCCGGCGAGAGGCACCCCTCCGTACGATACCGTCGCCTCGCCGCCGACGCAGACCTCGGACTTGCCCCCGAAATTGTTGTCGATGCGCATGGTGAGATTGAACGCCCGTGGGACGCGGTCCTCGAGTCTGGAGTGGCCGTCCATGACGACGGAGAACTCCGGTCGCCGGGAAGCCTCCATGCCGATGAGGCTCACAGCTATGACACAGAAAAGTAGCCCCACTCCAATGGGAACGGAGACCATGACTACCACATCTATGGCAGTCATCGTGACCGTTGGCTGTTGCTTATCTTGCCCCGTTGGAAGTTGCTCGTCGTTCCGGCCGTCAGGCAGGAGCTTTGCGTCCATGGTTTGGTTCGATGTATGCACGCGCGCGCCGAAGTGAATTTTAGAACTAATCGAAGATCAAGTCTTGATCTCGTATTAATAGTGTAAGCAGCGAGCCCGGAATCCCGGATTGATCACGATACACCTCATGGGGTTCAGGTAGGATTCGAGACGGTACACGGGCTTAGGACAAGCTTCATACTGCTTGTTCATGTTCAATGTTTGTCGATCTGAAGTTTTAAGAAAATTAACTATAAATGCTCAGATTGTTGAACCTTCGTAGGCATACAACACCACACACATACCGCGCGTGCATGCGGTCTCTCGATCGGTTCTCTCAGAGCATCTCCAATCGCGTACCCTAAACCGTCCCCCAAAGCGATTTGCGACGCGCCGAATAAAAAAACGTTCCCAACCACATCCCCTAAAGCCGTTTTTTTTCGGCGCGCCCCGATACGGTGTCCGGCGCCCGAGCCCATCCCCGCCCCCGGACACAAAGCGAGGCGGGGAGTGGCGAGACCGACCCGTCAGCGGCACATTGAATTTTAACCTAACCGTCGCCTACCTCGCGACGGAAGTTATTGGCACGCAGCGACGGTGCAGTTCCCGCAGAGGCGCAGCGAAGCGTCTCGTCGCGCCTAGCTCTGCGTGCCGGCGTTAATGAGCATCACCGCTCCCCCGCCTCCCTCCGGCCTATAAAAAGGGCCGCCTCTCATCGTCCCTCTCACACACAAACCCTAGCGCCTCTCTCCCCAACCCTAGCCGCCACCATCTCAAGAGACGACGCCATGGCTGGTAGAGGCGGAGGCCGAGCTCGCGGCCGTGGTCGTGATCGTGGCCGCGGCAGAGCTACACGCTCGTCGTCGCCTGTGACACCGTCGTCCTCCTCATCGTCGGACATGCATGACGAGGAGGGGCCCATGCTCTTCGAGTTCATCGTCGTCCTCAAGGGCGACCCCCACGACATCCAGAGGCTGCCGGACTCTTTCGCCGACTACGTCGCCGGCGACGAGCGCCCACGCTCGCTGCAACTGCGGGAGAATGGCTGCGGCTGATGCCGGTGGATCGTCGACGTGATCTACGACGCGATCTACGACGCGCGCGTCAAGATGTACCTCCACATCGGCTGGGAGAAGTTCGCGCGCTATCACCGCCTCGAAGCCAGCTTCGTCCTCCTGTTCTCCTACTTTGGCGACATGGACATGAGAGTCAAGGTGTTCGACGAGACGCGTTGCCGCCGGAACTACCACGGCGACAGCGCCGAGGAGGACGACGACTGAAGAGTGTTGTTTCTTCGTAGCGAATACCTGCACGGAGGTTTCTGGTTGTTCTTCCTCGGAAGAACCAACAGGGGCACCGTCACCAGCTGGATTTTCCAGTTTGGGTGACTGGGTGTGCCCTCGAGTGTTCTTTCTTGGCAGCGAACACACGAAACCTTCGATGCACGGCCTAGTTAGGTTTAGTTCTTTTGCAATATTTTATATTTGTGTCAACCATGGTTCAAACTATGTATTAGTTTGTGGAAAACCATGTTCCAAATTATGTCTTCGTGTAAACCATGTTTCTAATTATCACTAGTGGAAAACAGGGCTTTCGTGGGAGCCTTTTGTCGCGGGCGCGACTGCACCCGCGACAAATGGCGTGGCCACGTCGCCCCGAAACCATTTGGAGCGAGCCGGACCTTTTGTCCCGCCCTTTTGTCGCGGGCCGTATCACAACCCGCGACAAAAGGGGTCTGAGCTTTGGCGCCTCCTGCCGGCACCCCTTTTGTCGCGGGTCGTAATACGGCCCGCGACAAAAGGGTCATGCCTATATATACACACACACAGCCAGCCCCCCACCTCCCTACATTTTTTTCCTTGGTGGTGTGGTGCGCGTAGATGTACACGTCCGTTGGGAACCCCAAGAGGAAGGTGTGATGCGCACAGCAGCAAGTTTTCCCTCAGAAAGAAACCAAGGTTATCGAACCAGTAGGAGCCAATAAGCACATGAAGGTTGTTGGTGGAGGAGTGTAGTGCGGCGCAACACCAGTGAAACCGGCGCCAACATGGAACCTGCACAACACAATCAAGATACTTTGCCCCAACGTGTGGTGAGGTTGTCAATATCACCGGCTTGCTGAAAACAAAGGATTAAGCGTATCGAGTGGAAGATGGTCTTTGTTTGCAAAGAACAGTAAAGAACAATGATTGCAGTAGATTGTATTCAGATGTAAAAGAATGGACCGGGGTCCACAGTTCACTAGTGGTGTCTCTCCAATAAGATAACTAACATGCTGGGTGAACAAATTACAGATGGGTAATTGACAAATCAAGATTCAATACATATCAATGATGATTACTATGAGATTTAATCAGGGCATTACGACAAAGTACATAGACCGCTATCCAGCATGCATATATGCCTAAATAATCCACCTTCGGGTTAGCATCCGCACCCCTCCAGTATTAAGTTGTAAACAACAGATAATTGCATTAAGTATGGTGCGTAATGTAATCAACACAAATATCCTTAGACAAAGCATCGATGTTTTATCCCTAGTAGCAACAGCACATCCACAACCTTAGAACTTTCTCTCACTGTCCCAGATTAAATGGAGGCATGAACCCACTATCGAGCATTAATACTCCCTCTTGGAGTTACAAGTATCAACTTGGCCAGAGCCTCTACTAGCAACGGAGAGCATGCAAGAACATAACCACCACATATATGATAGATTGATAATCAACTTGACATAGTATTCTAGATTCATCGGATCCCATCAAACACAACATGTAGCATTACAAATAGATGATCTTGATCATGTTAGGCAGCTCACAAGATCTAAACGATGATAGCACAAGCGGAGAAGACAACCATCTAGCTACTGCTATGGACCCATAGTCTAAGGATGAACTACTCACGCATCAATCCGGAGGCGGGCATGATGATGTAGAGCCCCTCCGGTGATGATTCCCCTCTCCGGCAGGGTGAGGCGATCTCCTGAATCCCCCGAGATGGGATTGGCGGCGGCGTCCCTGGAAGGTTTTCCGTATCGTGGCTCTCGGTACAGGGGTATTCGCGACGAAGGCTTTAAGTAGGCGGAAGGGTAGGTCAGGAGGCGGCGCGAGGGGCCCACACCATAGGGCGGCGCGGGCCCCCTAGGCCGCGCGGCCCTATGGTGGCGGCGCCTCGTCGCCCACTTCGTTATCCCTTCGGTCTTCCGGAAGCTTCGTGGAAAAATAGGACCCTGGACGTTGATTTCGTCCAATTCGAGAATATTTCCTTACTAGGATTTCTGAAACCAAAAACAAGAAAAACAACCTGGCGCTTCGGCATCTTGTTAATAGGTTAGTGCCGGAAAATGTATAATAATGATGTATAAAACATTCAAGTATTGTCATAAAAGTAGCATGGAACATAAGAAATTATAGATACGTTTGAGACGTATCAAGCATCCCCAAGCTTAGTTCCTACTCGCCCTCGAGTAGGTAAACGATAACACAAATAATTTCTGAAGTGACATGCTACCAACATAACCTTGATCAACATTATTGTAAAGCATATGAGATGAATGGAGTGATCTGAAGCAAAAGATTGCTAACAAAGATAATGACTAAACAAATGAATCATATAGCAAAACTTTTCATGAATAGTACTTTCAAGACAAGCATCAATAAGACTTGCATAAGAGCTAACTCATAAGCAATAAATTCTAAGTAGAATGCATTGAAGCAACACAAAGGATGATTAAGTTTCAGCGGTTGTTTTCAACTTGTAACATGTATATCTCATGGATATTTGTCAACATAGAGTAATATAACAAGTGCAATAAGTAAACATGTAAGAATCAATGCACACAGTTAACACAAGTGTTTGCTTCTAAGATAGAAAGAAGTGGATAAACTGACTCAACATAAAGTAAAAGAATGGCCCTTCGCAGAGGGAAGCATGGATTACTATTTTTGTGCTAGAGCTTTTATTTTGAAAACATAGAAACAATTTTGTCAACGGTAGTAATAATTCATATGTGCTATGCATAATACTTCCTACAAGTTGCAAGTCTCATGCATAGAGTACTAATAGTGCTCGCACCTTGTCCTAATCAGCTCGGATAACACGGATTATCATTGCATTACATATGTTTCAACCAAGTGTCATAAAGGGGTACCTCTATGCCGCCTGTACAAAGGTCTAAGGAGAAAGCACGCATTGGATTTCTCGCTTTTGATTATTCTCAACTTAGACATTCATACCGGGACAACATAGACAACAAATAATGGACTCCTCTTTTAATGCTTAAGAATTCAACAACAAATAATATTCTCATAAGAGATTGAGGTTGTATGTCCAAACTGAAACTTCCTGTAACATCCCAAAAATTTAAAACAAAGGGAAAATGAATTTCCTTTTTCCAAAAATGAGAACCAACAAAAACTTTTATTAAATTCAGTTTGGTACCTAGTAAGCATGCTTATATGTTGTGATATTGCGCTGATTGTTTATTTATTGCATTGAACCTAATTCCCAAAATCCTAAACCCTAATCTTCTCAAAACTAAATAGTATCAAATAAGAGAGAACTAAAATAAAAAGGCATATGTGGGCATATAACCCTAGTATGCAAATATTGACTATTACCATTCTTACTTTTCAAAATAGTGGTGAACCATGGATATACTCCACTAAACCCTAAACCTCACTCCCTTCTCACCATCCTCTATACACAAAAGAAAAAGAAAAGAAATTAAATAAGAAAAGGGCCTATGTGCCTATGACTATTTTGGTAAGACTCCTACCTAGGCCTTTCTACTTGATTAGATGATTTGAAAACCTCAACCAAACTAATCAAATACTTCCCCAACCAAAACCAAGGTGAAATAAAATAAATAAAAAGAAATGAAACCTATGCATGGGAGCATATGTGGCACATAGCCATTTTTCCAAAACTTGACCTAAACACCTCTACCTTGCACAAATGGTTTGAAAACCTTACCAAACCCAATCTAACATTAAATAAACCCTAAACCATGACCTTTGATCATAGATAAAGAAAAGGAAATAGAAATATGAAATACACATATGTGCATATGGCCAAAAATACAAATTTGAGCCAAAGACCACCAAACTTGTCTACATTGCTTGGATTGTTTTCTTACATCATATTAAACCTCAACCACAGCAATGAGATCAAGAAAAACCAAATCAAATTGGAAATAAGAGGATTTTCCAATACACATATGTGGATATGGTCATTTTCGCAAATCTTTGAACAAGACCTTTTTAAATGGACTCAATGGTTTGGAAATGTTTCTAAACTACTAAGAATAACCTTAGAGTCAACAAAAGTCAAATTAAATGGAGAGAAATTAAATAGGGAGAAAATCCCAATTTCACTCACATACACATTATGCCAAATTACAAATCTTCACTCTAGGCCATAATTGCTTGCTCTCTTGCTTGTAGAATACTTATATATGATAAACAAACACAATTTAATCAAAGAAACAAGAATCAACCCAAGGCAAATCTCAAAACATACATACATGTGATAATGGTCAAAATGGAGTTTTATAAAATATTCCCCACTTTACCCCCTGGTTTTGACTTTTCTTTAAACTAAACTTGGTAAACCAAAGCCATGTCATCCAAGACCATGTCAAGGTGAGTAACTTTCATGTTGACCACCATGGCCAGAGTTGACTAGGTTGACCAGTATGAATGTGACAAGTAGTGATGTTGAAACAAAGAGAAGATCATCCCCATTTTGAAATTTCACAAAACAACTTCATTTTGAACACCACCACCACCAATCTACTGCAAATATTATAGGATTACACTCCACCAAAAATCACTGAAAAATTTCAAAATATAGTTCTTGCGGCCATTGTGTCGAATAGGTTATGTGCACCCTTCTACCAACTACATACATGCTATAATCCAGTGTTTTCTTGCCCTATCCATCCATCCTAGCTCAGCACTGGTACTCTCCTACCCCCCTTGCATCATTGCAGTACCAGAGACACTTTGTTTTGTGCAAAATATTGTAGAACAAAGGCATGCCGTGCATGCATGACACACACACATACTCATTTTCTCTCTGGTCAACTCCAGCGTGTCCAAGCATGTCCTTGAGCTCCCCCTCTCTCCCCTGAACACTTTGGACACTGCCCCTGGCCAAGGAGAGCAAGGCAGCAGCCAGGCCAGGACGTGCCCAAACCCCACAGTGACGCCAGCGCGCGCATGGTGGCGACGCAGAGCGCGCCAGTGCATGGACCTGCCCCGCTGACCCAGACCACCTCTCGCCCTCTCCTTGCGCCAGTAGCATCGCTGCGACACCAGCTAGCCGCCAGACATGCTCACCTGCGCCGGAGAGGACAGTGGACGACGCCATCATCGACGACTTTCCGCCACGGTACTGCCCACCTCCGTCACGCTCCTGCTCGCCACAGGCCACCATTTCATGCGTCAGCACGCTCATCGTGATCGCCTTGACGTCGTCAACAACCCCCGCCCATGCCTTGCCCCTTCGTCGCCCCAGAACGACGAGCTCGTCGCCGACCCGCCGGTGACCTTCGCAGCACCTCGCGCCCCTATAAATAGAGGTCGCCCCAACCCTTCTCAAGCACACCAACACACTCTCCTCACATCTCTGATCCTCCTTCACCTCTTCTCCACATCGATTACGCCCTAGACCGCCCCAATTTCTCCGTCGATCGCCGGAGTCCGCCACCTTGCAATCCCGTGACTCCGTCCACCTCCGCTCCTCCCACGACTACCAGTGGAATCCTCGTCCTCGACAACCCCATCTAGCACCCGCGCCGCCCCTCGCCGGAGCTCCAGCACGCCGCCGACCCCCTACCTCCGCCGCTGCAGCGAGGTCTTCTCCCCGTCGATGACGACGACTGCCAGCCGCCCGATCTACATCTAATCCAACGGCCGACGCTGCGCACCGTTTCGGTAAGGAAACCAACCACTGACGGGTGGCCCCTCACCTGTCAGCTGGCCCGCGTGCACCGTGGGCATCGCTGGGCCGGCCCAACTCGTTCTCCCTCTCGCTGGCCCATTTCCTTTCCCGCGCTAGCCCGTTAATTCAAATTCGAATAATTCATTTCAGTTTGAATTCAATACTGGTACCCTATTTAAAATTGCATAACTTAAGATCTACCAAACCAAATTGAACAAATTTTATATATTTAGAAACCTTGTTAAATTATCTACAAGACTACCCTGACCTCAACCTTAGATATATTATAGAATTTAAATGATAAAAATAACAAGGCAGGGCCTTTTTCAACTTCAAATAATTATTTAAAATCAACCATGAACTATTTTGAGATGATTCAAACTCTCATAAATCAAAATTCAAATACTCTAATTGTTTATGTAAAAATATGATAGTGGTACTGTATATGATCATGAGCTAGATTCAAATAGTGGCTATATAGCCATTTCTAGCTCATTTAAACTATTTCAAAAATATGGTTAAATTATAGGAAGTATAACTTCTCACTTAAATCATTACTCCCAGTGATTCAATGAGAGTTGATGACACATGTATTAATGACCCATATGTTCCTAATTGAAAATAGTAAATCTTTCCCATAGTAGTATTTAAACTATTCAAAACCACTTATTAAATCTTGTGAGATGTTTTGGTCTCATTTAAATCTTGTCTCAACTAAGTTAATATGGGGTAGAGACTATGGTCAATTTTAAACTCATATTAAATTAGTTGATGATATTAAATCATTAATCATGAGTATTAAAAAGGCATGAGGTGGTGTACCTCATTTAAATCACTTCCCAATTGATACTTATGAAGAGGTTGACTTTGGTCAACCTAGGTCATATGACATTAATTGAGGAAATTAAATCTTAATATTATTCACTGAGAGGAAATTATTTTATCTCAAGAAATAAATAGAAACTCTAATTAATATTTATAATGAGAGGAAATTATTTTTCTTAAGAATAAAATTAAATCAACTCACCTAATAAGCATGTTGATTGATAGCTTAGTAGGAGTGATTTATGTGTGTGCTTAGTCTAGTACTTAGGCTTTGTGTAGTAATTGTGTGTATTATACTCGTATTTAGACGCTAGTACCGAGGAGTACACCGAGGAGGAGGAGGTCTACTTCCAGGAAGAGGAAGACCACTTTGATCAGTACACCACTCAAGGCAAGCTAATATTCTTGCAAGTTACCCAAGTGCAAAGCTCTAATAGAGCAAGGCACCACTACATCATACTTTATGTTTAATGATCCTATCCCAAGTTTTTACCTTACAAGTTTTTGAGTTTTGTTTATCAAACTTTACTTTTGATTCATAATTCACTTGGTCTAGAGTAGAACAAGATCATCACATGTAGCCTAGAGCAATGAAAGCTAGATAGCACCCCTCATGATTAGTTGCTAGTGCTAACAAATAAAATTGACTACTCTAGATGGGAACAGGTGAAATGAAATGACTTTGAAAACCTTGGAATGATGAGTCATTCTATTGAAAGATTTTGAAGGTGAATATGACTTGTGAATGACATGGTGAATTTTACAAAAACTGATGGTTGGGTTCGGATGCGATACCATTCCAATTTTACAAGTACCCCCACAATACCTGACATGGGTAGGGCTTAACTAGAAGTTTATGTATCTTAGTATGGGTTCCCTCTAAACAAGCGTCATCGGGGTTATGCCAAGGGCTGCCTCCAAAGAAATATGAGATGATGTGAAATGACGTGAAATGAGGTGAATGTCCGGCCCAAGCCCTGTGCAGTTCCCGGGTTGTCTTTGGGAGGCCAAGCTCATGGGGAGAGGTGCCTATACTAGGGTATGTAAGTGAAAAGTTATGGTTGGTAGTCCGCACACGGAGTGTGATAAATCAGGGCCAGTTAACCCTGACGGATTATTGCAAATATTGTGGCACAAGTGTACGACCTCTGCCGAGTGTAGAACTATTCGAATAGCCGTGTCCATGGTTACGGACGATTGGAAAGGCCATACTGTTCCGTCATCAGACCATTTTCAAAAATGTGACATGTGAAGGGTAACTTGTGATTTGAACTTGAAATGGTGACTTTGACTTGAATCACAACAGAGTTGTGGGAACGACACTAATGTTCCCACTTGAGTTAGTCTAGCGACTCAAGCATCTTTACTAAATGTTTATTAAATAAATTTGGCTTTATGCAAATAAACCTAGAGCTTAGCATCCCCCTTACTATAGTTGATAGTGCTTACATTAGTATTAGTTTGCGAGTACTTTAAAGTACTCATGGCTTTGTCCCTGGCTATTCAAATGGCAGACTATGAAGAGGAACAGAGTACGAGGAAGATGGACAGCAGGACGTCTACGACAACTAGGATCCTCCTGACGTCAACGTTGCCTGTGGAATAGATGGACCGCAACCGTTACTTCGCTTCCGCCCTGTGTTTTGTAATAGGATCTCTATATCCACTATGATGTATTAAGACTGGATCATGTGATCCCTCTATGTAAGACAATTTATGTGTTGTAATGAATGATGTGTTGTGATATCAATCTATTATGTCTCGCAAAAACAATATTCCTGGGATTGCGATGAATGGCATAATAGGCATCTGGAATTAAAAATCCGGGTGTTGACAAGTTGGTATCAGAGCCATTGTTTGACCTTAGGAGACCCTAGTTAGAATGGACGTCCTGAAAAATTTAGTTTCAAAAACAAATAAAGTGAATATTTATGAAAAATTATTCACTCTCTTACCCTGGAGATCTTTTCAAAAAGAGAAACCCATGCTCTATTTTTCCTTGAAAATTCTACATAAAAGTTTGCACACTTGATCACCTCATTAACTTACTCATCTTAAATTGCTCACAGATGGACTACCAATGGGAGTGCTATCAGCTTGGTCACGGAGGAGAACTGAGGTTCGAAAAGGAATTGAAGCAACTAGTGGAATATCTAGGACACCCGTACCCCGAGTTCTTCGGAACATCCTTCAATAATCAGTTGGGAGGATCACCCCGGTGGGAAGTTTCCGCTGATCTAGGAAGAAAGCTTGGAGCCCCGGTATGGGAAACCATATGGTTTTCTGTAACGGGAAACACCTGGAAGGAAGGACTAGTCAAAGCTATGCAAGAAGCAATCGCCGTCTGTGTGGACAAAATGAGAACAAGATCCGGAACACTCGTTTCATCTACTACCCAAGACATGACTCCATGGGAAGATCGATGACCATGCCACCACACACGAAGATGAACCCCTATGTAGCACACCAGGACTTCAGGCTGTACAAAACCCGCAGGGATTTGGACAACGCCCTCGCCCTTCGCCAAACACCACAACAGTGAAGACGAAGAATCCCCCCTGAGAGTAGTATCATTAAAGCACTAAGTAGGTGTGAGTTGTATCAGGATCCCTTGTATCGTAGAACGAATGAATGGTTCTTAAAACCAACGGTGTGTTAGCTTTGTAATGTGTGATGCTTGGTATGAATGAAAAAGTGTTGTTGGTTTCTACCCCCTCAACACTACTCAAGTTTTGAACTTTTTGAATTTAACTCAAACAAACCATAGAAATTTCCCTCTTATCTTATCATTTACTCCAACGATCAGATGGTCCCACCAAACCGCAACGCCAACCAGGACGCAATGATGCAGATGATCCAGATGATGATGGAAGATCGCGAAGCCGCGAGAGCTGAACGACAGGCCAACATAGCGGCACTACAACAGATAGCTCAAAACAATCAAGGCCATGGAAACCACGATCACCCTGGATCGAAGCTGAAGAACTTTCAGAACACCAACCCTCCAATGTTCAGCAAGACTGAAGAGCCCCTAGACGCAGATGATTGGCTCCAGACAATGGAGAACAACCTGGAAGTTGCGGGAGTAGAAGCCGCAGAGAAAGTACTGTTTGCCACCCACTATCTGTCAGGACCTGCAAGAGCCTGGTGGACGAGTGCCCGCGCAATGAATGCCGGACAAATGATGACTTGGGCAGACTTCAAGCTCAAGTTCAGCAAATATCGTGTGCCCCAAGGACTGATCAAGAAGATGAGAGACGAGTTCCGCGAACTCAAGCAAGGAAGGATGTCCGTGGTGGAATACCGCGACAGGTTTCTTACACTGTCAAGGTACGCCCGGACGAGACCGACACCAATGAAAAGAGAAAGGAAAGATTTCTGAACGGACTGCACGACGAGATGCAAGCGTGTTAGTGAACATTCCGTTCACTGACTTAGAAGCCCTGGTAGACTCAGCCATACAGATGGAAGGAAAGCTGCATCAAGCCAACGAGAACCGCAAGCGCCGGATGATGAACCAAAATGGACCCCACCATACACAGAAGCACTGCAACAACTCCTCTAGAGGATTTGCATCAAGATACAACAAGCCCCCTGCTCAGAATTATCGCCCCAACCACACCAACCACAACGGAGGACCCCCGAAGCCCGGAGGCAACCACAACAACCACAGCAACAACAACAACAGCAACACCAACAACCACCCCAATAGTAACAACAACAACCCCAATACTGCCCCGAGGACTGGAAGCAACACTGTTCCCATCACCCCCAAAGATAAGTCAACTGTAAACTGCTATGAATGTGAAGTTGTGGGTCACTACTCCAATGAGTGCCCCAAGAAGCTTGCCCGGATTGCCGCCAATACCGCAGCACCTGCCCAGCAACAGCGCCGCTTCGCAGGTAGAAGGAACCAGAACAACAATAACGGCCGCCTCTACCACATGAATGCAGCAGAAGCACAGGAAGCACCTCAGGCCATGCCAAGTATGTCTTCCTGTTAATCAAAAATTCTCAATCTCTCTTAGGAACCTAACTTTTCTTAAAATCTCGGGACGAGATTTGTTTAAGGGAAGGGTTTGTAACATCCCAAAAATTTAAAACAAAGAGAAAATGAATTTCCTTTTTCCAAAAATGAGAACCAACAAAAACTTTTATTAAATTCAGTTTGGTACCTAGTAAGCATGCTTATATGTTGTGATATTGCATGATTGTTTATTTATTGCATTGAACCTAATTCAAATCCTAAACCCTAATCTTCTCAAAACTAAATAGTATCAAATAAGAGAGAACTAAAATAAAAAGGCATATGTGGGCATATAACCCTAGTATGCAAATATTGACTATTACCATTCTTACTTTTCAAAATAGTGGTGAACCATGGATATACTCCACTAAACCCTAAACCTCACTCCCTTCTCACCATCCTCTATACACAAAAGAAAAAGAAATGAAATTAAATAAGAAAAGGGCCTATGTGCCTATGACTATTTTGGTAAGACTCCTACCTAGGCCTTTCTACTTGATTAGATGCTTTGAAAACCTCAACCAAACTAATCAAATACTTCCCCAACCAAAACCAAGGTGAAATAAAATAAATAAAAAGAAATGAAACCTATGCATGGGAGCATATGTGGCACATAGCCATTTTTCCAAAACTTGACCTAAACACCTCTACCTTGCACAAATGGTTTGAAAACCTTACCAAACCCAATCTAACATTAAATAAACCCTAAACCATGACCTTTGATCATAGATAAAGAAAAGGAAATAGAAATATGAAATACACATATGTGCATATGGCCAAAAATACAAATTTGAGCCAAAGACCACCAAACTTGTCTACATTGCTTGGATTGTTTTCTTACATCATATTAAACCTCAACCACAGCAATGAGATCAAGAAAAACCAAATCAAATCGGAAATAAGAGGATTTTCCAATACACATATGTGGATATGGTCATTTTCGCAAATCTTTGAACAAGACCTTTTTAAATGGACTCAATGGTTTGGAAATGTTTCTAAACTACTAAGAATCACCTTAGAGTCAACAAAAGTCAAATTAAATGGAGAGAAATTAAATAGGGAGAAAATCCCAATTTCACTCACATACACATTATGCCAAATTACAAATCTTCACTCTAGGCCATAATTGCTTGCTCTCTTGCTTGTAGAATACTTATATATGATAAACAAACACAATTTCATCAAAGAAACAAGAATCAACCCAAGGCAAATCTCAAAACATACATACATGTGATAATGGTCAAAATGGAGTTTTATAAAATGTTCCCCACTTTACCCCCTGGTTTTGACTTTTCTTTAAACTAAACTTGGTAAACCAAAGCCATGTCATCCAAGACCATGTCAAGGTGAGTAACTTTCATGTTGACCACCATGGCCAGAGTTGACTAGGTTGACCAGTATGAATGTGACAAGTAGTGATGTTGAAACAAAGAGAAGATCATCCCCATTTTGAAATTTCACAAAACAACTTCATTTTGAACACCACCACCACCAATCTACTGCAAATATTATAGGATTACGCTCCACCAAAAATCACTGAAAAAATTTCAAAATATAGTTCTTGCGGCCATTGTGTCGAATAGGTTATGTGCACCCTTCTACCAACTACATACATGCTATAATCCAGTGTTTTCTTGCCCTATCCATCCATCCTAGCTCAGCACTGGTACTCTCCTACCCCTCTTGCATCATTGCAGTACCAGAGACACTTTGTTTTGTGCAAAATATTGTAGAACAAAGGCATGCCGTGCATGCATGACACACACACATACTCATTTTCTCTCTGGTCAACTCCAGCGTGTCCAAGCATGTCCTTGAGCTCCCCCTCTCTCCCCTGAACACTTTGGACACTGCCCCTGGCCAAGGAGAGCAAGGCAGCAGCCAGGCCAGGACGTGCCCAAACCCCACAGTGACGCCAGCGCGCGCATGGTGGCGACGCAGAGCGCGCCAGTGCATGGACCTGCCCCGCTGACCCAGACCACCTCTCGCCCTCTCCTTGCGCCAGTAGCATCGCCGCGACACCAGCTAGCCGCCAGACACGCTCACCTGCGCCGGAGAGGACAGTGGACGACGCCATCATCGACGACTTTCCGCCACGGTACTGCCCACCTCCGTCACGCTCCTGCTCGCCACAGGCCACCATTTCATGCGTCAGCACGCTCATCGTGATCGCCTTGACGTCGTCAACAACCCCCGCCCATGCCTTGCCCCTTCGTCGCCCCAGAACGACGAGCTCGTCGCCGACCCGCCGGTGACCTTCGCAGCACCTCGCGCCCCTATAAATAGAGGTCGCCCCAACCCTTCTCAAGCACACCAACACACTCTCCTCACATCTCTGATCCTCCTCCACCTCTTCTCCACATCGATTACGCCCTAGACCGCCCCAATTTCTCCGTCGATCGCCGGAGTCCGCCACCTTGCAATCCCGTGACTCCGTCCACCTCCGCTCCTCCCACGACTACCAGTGGAATCCTCGTCCTCGACAACCCCATCTAGCACCCGCGCCGCCCCTCGCCGGAGCTCCAGCACGCCGCCGACCCCCTACCTCCGCCGCTGCAGCGAGGTCTTCTCCCCGTCGACGACGACGACTGCCAGCCGCCCGATCTACATCTAATCCAACGGCCGACGCTGCGCACCGTTTCGGTAAGGAAACCAACCACTGACGGGTGGCCCCTCACCTGTCAGCTGGCCCGCGTGCACCGTGGGCATCGCTGGGCCGGCCCAACTCGTTCTCCCTCTCGCTGGCCCATTTCCTTTCCCGCGCTAGCCCGTTAATTCAAATTCGAATAATTCATTTCAGTTTGAATTCAATACTGGTACCCTATTTAAAATTGCATAACTTAAAATCTACCAAACCAAATTGAACAAATTTTATATATTTAGAAACCTTGTTAAATTATCTACAAGTCTACCCTGACCTCAACCTTAGATATATTATAGAATTTAAATGATAAAAATAAAAAGGCAGGGCCTTTTTCAACTTCAAATAATTATTTAAAATCAACCATGAACTATTTTGAGATGATTCAAACTCTCATAAATCAAAATTCAAATACTCTAATTGTTTATGTAAAAATATGATAGTGGTACTGTATATGATCATGAGCTAGATTCAAATAGTGGCTATATAGCCATTTCTAGCTCATTTAAACTATTTCAAAAATATGGTTAAATTATAGGAGGTATAACTTCTCACTTAAATCATTACTCCCAGTGATTCAATGAGAGTTGATGACACATGTATTAATGACCCATATGTTCCTAATTGAAAATAGTAAATCTTTCCCATAGTAGTATTTAAACTATTCAAAACAACTTATTAAATCTTGTGAGATGTTTTGGTCTCATTTAAATCTTGTCTCAACTAAGTTAATATAGGGTAGAGACTATGGTCAATTTTAAACTCATATTAAATTAGTTGATGATATTAAATCATTAATCATGAGTATTAAAAAGGCATGAGGTGGTGTACCTCATTTAAATCACTTCCCAATTGATACTTATGAAGAGGTTGACTTTGGTCAACCTAGGTCATATGACATTAATTGAGGAAATTAAATCTTAATATTATTCAATGAGAGGAAATTATTTTCTCTCAAGAAATAAATAGAAACTCTAATTAATATTTATAATGAGAGGAAATTATTTTTCTTAAGAATAAAATTAAATCAACTCACCTAATAAGCATGTTGATTGATAGCTTAGTAGGAGTGATTTATGTGTGTGCTTAGTCTAGTACTTAGGCTTTGTGTAGTAATTGTGTGTATTATACTCGTATTTAGACGCTAGTACCGAGGAGTACACCGAGGAGGAGGAGGTCTACTTCCAGGAAGAGGAAGACCACTTTGATCAGTACACCACTCAAGGCAAGCTAATATTCTTGCAAGTTACCCAAGTGCAAAGCTCTAATAGAGCAAGGCACCACTACATCATACTTTATGTTTAATGATCCTATCCCAAGTTTTTACCTTACAAGTTTTTGAGTTTTGTTTATCAAAGTTTACTTTTGATTCATAATTCACTTGGTCTAGAGTAGAACAAGATCATCACATGTAGCCTAGAGCAATGAAAGCTAGATAGCACCCCTCATGATTAGTTGCTAGTGCTAACAAATAAAATTGACTACTCTAGATGGGAACAGGTGAAATGAAATGACTTTGAAAACCTTGGAATGATGAGTCATTCTATTGAAAGATTTTGAAGGTGAATATGACTTGTGAATGACATGGTGAATTTTACAAAAACTGATGGTTGGGTTCGGATGCGATACCATTCCAATTTTACAAGTACCCCCACAATACCTGATATGGGTAGGGCTTAACTAGAAGCTTATGTATCTTAGTATGGGTTCCCTCTAAACAAGCGTCATCGGGGTTATGCCAAGGGCTGCCTCCAAAGAAATATGAGATGATGTGAAATGACGTGAAATGAGGTCAATGTCCGGCCCAAGCCCTGTGCAGTTCCCAGCTGACTGTCTTCACGGGAGGCCAAGCTCATGGGGAGAGGTGCCTATACTAGGGTATGTAAGTGAAAAGTTATGGTTGGTAGTCCGCACACGGAGTGTGATAAATCAGGGCCAGTTAACCCTGACGGATTATTGCAAATATTGTGGCACAAGTGTACGACCTCTGCAGAGTGTAGAACTATTCGAATAGCCGTGTCCACGGTTACGGACGATTGGAAAGGCCATACTGTTCCGTCATCAGACCATTTTCAAAAATGTGACATGTGAAGGGTGACTTGTGATTTGAACTTGAAATGGTGACTTTGACTTGAATCACAACAGAGTTGTGGGAATGACACTAATGTTCCCACTTGAGTTAGTCTAGCGACTCAAGCATCTTTACTAAATGTTTATGAAATAAATTTGGCTTTATGCAAATAAACCTAGAGCTTAGCATCCCCCTTACTATAGTTGATAGTGCTTACATTAGTATTAGTTTGCGAGTACTTTAAAGTACTCATGGCTTTGTCCCTGGCTATTCAAATGGCCAGACTATGAAGAGAACAGCAGTACGAGGAAGATGGACAGCAGGACGTCTACGACAACTAGGATCACTCCTGACGTCAACAGTTGCCTGTGGAATAGATGGACCGCAACCGTTACTTCGCTTCCGCCCTGTGTTTTGTAATAGGATCTCTATATCCACTATGATGTATTAAGACTGGATCATGTGATCCCTCTATGTAAGACAATTTATGTGTTGTAATGAATGATGTGTTGTGATATCAATCTATTATGTCTCGCAAAAACAATATTCCTGGGATTGCGATGAATGGCATAATAGGCATCTGGACTTAAAAATCCGGGTGTTGACACTTCCACCATGATACATGGCTTTAGTTAGCGGCCCAATATTCTTCTCTAATATATGCATACTCAAACCATTTGATCATGAAATCGCACTTACTTCAGACAAGACGAACATGCATAGCATCTCACATGATATCCAACAAAGGTAAAAAGTTGATGGCGTCCCGAGAAACATGGTTACCGCTCAACAAGCAACTTATAAGAACTAAGACACATAACTACATATTCATCACCACAATAGTTTTTAAGCTATTTGTCCCATGAGCTATATATTGCAAAGATAAAGGAATGAAATTTTAAAGGTAGCACTCAAGTAATTTACTTTGGAATGGCAGAAAAATACCACATAGTAGGTAGATATGGTGGACACAAATGGCATGGGTTTTGGCTCAAGGTGTTTGGATGCACGAGAAGCATTTCCTCTCAGTACAAGGTTTGGGCTAGCAAGGTTGTTTGAAGCAAACACAAGTATGAACAGGTACAACAAAACTTACACAAGAACATATTGCAAGCATTATAAGACTCTACACTGTCTTCCTTGTTGTTCAAACACTTTACAGAAAATATCTAGACTTAGAGAGACCAATCATGCAAACCAAATTTTAACATGCTCTACGGTAGTTCTCCATTAATAAATTAAACTACATGATGCAAGAGCTTAAACATGATCTAATGAGAGCTCAAAACAATTGCCAAGTTAATCCAAACCATATGCAGCATTTTCTGATTCCAACCAAATAGCAATTTAACGAAGCAATTTCAGCCTTCGCCATGAACATTAAAGCACAATTAAGAACACAAGTGTTCCATATGAAAAAGCGGAGCGTAATATCTCCAATATAAGGATGGTGGGATCCAACTTTATTCAAACCAAAACGAAAATAAAAGCAAACCGACGCTCCAAGTAAAGAACATAAGATGTGACGGAATAAAAATATAGTTTCACTAGAAGTTACCTGATAAGTTGTCGATGAAGAAGGGGATGCCTTGGGCATCCCCAAGCTTAGATGCTTGAGTCTTCTTAAAATATGCAGGGATGAACCACCGGGGCATCCCCAAGCTTAGACCTTTCACTCTTCTTGATCATAGTATGTCATCCTCTTCTCTTGACCCTTGAAAACTTCCTCCACACCAAACTTCAAGCAAACTCATTAGAGGGTTAGTGCATATTCAAAAATTCACATATTCAGAGGTGACACAATCATTCTTAACACTTCTGGACATTGCACAAAGCTTCTGAAAGTTAATGGAACAAAGAAACTCATTCAACATAGCAAAAGCGGCAATGCGAAATAAAAGACAGAATCTGTCAAAACAAAACAGCTCGTAAAGACGAATTTTGCAGGGGCACTTAACTTGCTCAAACGGAAAAACTCAAAACTAATGAAAGTTGCGTACGTATCTGAGGATCATGCACGTAAATTTGCAGATTTTTTTGACTCTTCTACAGAGAGTTCTGCGCGAATTCGTGACAGACAGCAATCTGTTTCTGCGCAGCAATCCAAATCTAGCATCAACTTTACCATAGAGACTTTACTTGGCACAAAAACATGATAAGGAGAGGTTGCTACAGTAGTAAACAACTTCCAAGACTCAACAATACAGTAAATAAAATGAAACTTGGGTTATCTCCCAAGAAGTGCTTTTAACGCCTTTCAGCTAGGCGCAGAAAGTGCAAATCAAGTAACATCAAGAGAAGAAGCATCAACATCATTACCTGAGGAGTTGGGAGTTTTCTCAACAATGCATTGTATCTTATTTATGTATGGAACTCCCTTTTCAATACCTTTAGGCTTACTATCCTCCTCAAATAAATTTTCAGGGACAATCCAATCAAAATTCTTTTCTAATGCCTCGTGCATTCCTATGAGTTTATGAGGTATTGGTATTTTAATCTCTCCCTCATAATTGAATTTATTAGTGTATCTTAGCCTATCTTTTTCCCTTTTTTCAAGGATACTAGCAAAATTGGTACACAAGCCTAGCATCTTATATCGAATAAAGACTTTCCTAGCTTCTCTAGCTACATCACCAAATTCTCTAAGAAGGGTTTCTAGAATAAAATCTTTCTTTTCTCCTTCTTCCATATCACCTAGTGTAAGAAACATATGTTGCATTATTGGATTAAGATTAACAAATCTAGCTTCCAACATGTGCACTAAAGAGGCAGTAGCAATTTCATAATCAGGAGCAAGTTCTACCAAGGATCTATCTTCAAAATCTTCAGTCTTACTAACATGAGTGAAAAATTCTTCTATATTATCTTTTCCAATGATAGACCCACTACCTACCGGTATATCTTTCAAAATAAACTTAGGATGAAGCATGATGAAATAAACAAAAGATAAATAAAGTAAATGCAAGTAACTAATTTTTTTGTGTTTTCGATATAGAGCTAGTAAATAAGACAGAAAGTAAAGTAACTAATTTTTTTGTGTTTTTTAATATGAAGCAAACAAGACAGTAAATAAAGTAAAGTAAAGCAAGACAAAAACAAAGTAAAGAGATTGGATGTGGAGACTCCCTTGCAGCGTGTCTTGATCTCCCCGGCAACGGCGCCAGAAAAAGAGCTTGGTGCGCGTAGATGTGCACGTCAGTTGGGAACCCCAAGAGGAAGGTGTGATGCGCACAGCAGCAAGTTTCCCTCAGAAAGAAACCAAGGTTATCGAACCAGTAGGAGCCAAGAAGCACGTGAAGGTTGTTGGTGGAGGAGTGTAGTGCGGCGCAACACCAGTGAAACCGGCGCCAACGTGAAACCTGCACAACACAATCAAGATACTTTGCCCCAACGTAACTGTGAGGTTGTCAATCTCATCGGCTTTGAAAACAAAGGATTAAGCGTATCGAGTGGAAGATGGTGTTTGTTTGCAAAGAACAGTAAAGAACAATGATTGCAGTAGATTGTATTCAGATGTAAAAGAATGGACCGGGGTCCACAGTTCACTAGTGGTGTCTCTCCAATAAGATAACTAACATGCTGGGTGAACAAATTACAGATGGGCAATTGACAAATCAAGATTCAATACATATCAATGATGATTACTATGAGATTTAATCAGGGCATTACGACAAAGTACATAGACCGCTATCCAGCATGCATCTATGCCTAAATAATCCACCTTCGGGTTAGCATCCGCACCCCCTCCAGTATTAAGTTGTAAACAACAGATAATTGCATTAAGTATGGTGCGTAATGTAATCAACACAAATATCCTTAGACAAAGCATCGATGTTTTATCCCTAGTAGCAACAGCACATCCACAACCTTAGAACTTTCTGTCACTGTCCCAGATTAAATGGAGGCATGAACCCACTATCGAGCATAAATACTCCCTCTTGGAGTTACAAGTATCAACTTGGCCAGAGCCTCTCTAGCAACGGAGAGCATGCAAGAACATAAACAACACATATATGATAGATTGATAATCAACTTGACATAGTATTCTAGATTCATCGGATCCCATCAAACACAACATGTAGCATTACAAATAGATGATCTTGATCATGTTAGGCAGCTCACAAGATCTAAACAATGATAGCACAAGCGGAGAAGACAACCATCTAGCTACGCTATGGACCCATAGTCCAAGGATGAACTACTCATGCATCAATCCGGAGGCGGGCATGATGATGTAGAGCCCCTCGGTGATGATTCCCCTCTCCGGCAGGCCGAGGCGATCTCCTGAATCCCCGAGATGGGATTGGCGGCGGCGGCGTCTCTGGAAGGTTTTCCGTATCGTGGCTCTCGGTATAGGGTATTCGCGACGAAGGCTTTAAGTAGGCGGAAGGGTAGGTCGGGAGGCGGCGCGAGGGCCCACACCATAGGCGCGCGGCCCCTGCGGCGCGCGGCCCTATGGTGGCGCGCCTCGTCGCCCCACTTCGTTATCCCTTCGGTCTTCTGGAAGCTTCGTGGAATAATAGGACCCTGGGCGTTGATTTCGTCCAATTCCGAGAATATTTCCTTACTAGGATTTCTGAAACCAAAAACTGGCGCTTCGGCATCTTGTTAATAGGTTAGTGCCGGAAAATGTATAATAATGATGTAAAGTATGTATAAAACATTCAAGTATTGTCATAAAAGTAGCATGGAACATAAGAAATTATAGATGCGTTTGAGACGTATCATGGTGAAAGGTGGGGGTTATGCTACCTCTTTTTTTCTTCATGTGCACAAGAGGTGTTTGATGAAATGCTTGTGAGGGATGTCACTTGATTTTATTTGATAAGATTTCTTCTCATTTTGATCCTAAAAGGTTAGCAACTATTTTCTCGTATACATAATTCGTACAATACTAATTTTAGCAAGGTGATTGCATCTGATACATAATTGTACTTATGATGCAGATGAGTCATCCATGGATGTACGGTAACCGATGTGCTCCCGCTTTCAGAGAGGGCGTGAATTCTTTCCTGCTTGTGGCCGAGGCCAACAAGTTGAAGCAAGGTTTTATATGCTGTCCATGTCTGAAATGTAAGAACGAGAAGGATTACTCTTGCTCAAGAGACATTAAGAGCCACCTGCTTCGGTTTGGATTCATGTCCAGCTATAATGTTTGGACCAAGCACGGAGAAGAAGGGGTTATGATGGAAGACGGCGATGAAGAAGAAGATAACGATGACCAGTACTGATATATGTTCTCTGAATGCGATGATACCGCAATGGAAGACAATGAAGAAGAAGGAGGTGAAGTACAGGCATCAGATGATCCTGTTGATGATAATCTTTGTCGGGCCATTTCTGATGCAAGAAGAGACTGTGGCACGGATAAGGAGAGGTTGCAGTTCGACAAGATATTAGAGGACCAACACACAAATTGTTGTACCCAGGTTGTGAAGATGGGCAGAGAAAGTTGGGTAGCATATTGGAATTGCTGAAATGGAAGGCAGAGGTCGGTGTGACTGACTCGGGATTTGAAAAATTGATGATAATATTAAAGAAGTTGTTTCCAAGAAATAACGAATTGCCCGTCAGTACATATGAAGCAAAGAAGCTTGTCTGCCCTCTAGGATTAGATGTGCAGAAGATACATGCATGCATTAATGACTGTATCCTCTACCGCGGTGAGAAGTACGAGAATTTGAATAAATGCTCGATATGCGGTGCATTGCGGTATAAGATCAGAAGAGATGACCCTGGTGATGTTGAGAGCGAGCCACACAGGAAGAGGGTTCCTACGAAGGTGATGTGGTATGCTCCCATAATACCACGGTTGAAACGTTTGTTCAGAAACAAAGAGCATGCCAAGTTGTTGCGATGGCACATGGAAGAACGTAAGAAAGACGCGATGTTGAGGCACCCCGCTGATGGTCGGCAGTGGAGAAACATCGGGAGAGAGTTCCCGGATTTTGCAGGTGAGGCAAGAAACTTATGGTTTGGTCTAAGTACAGATGGCATGAATCCTTTTGGGGAGCAGAGCTGCAGTCACAGCACCTGGCCCGTGACTCTATGTATCTACAACCTTCCTCCTTGGTTGTGCATGAAGCGGAAGTTCATTATGATGCCAGTGCTTATCCAAGGTCCAAAGCAACCCGGCAACGACATTGATGTGTACCTAAGGCCATTAGTCGATGAAATTTTGGAGTTGTGGGCCAAACCAGGTGTAAGTGTGTGGGATGAGCACACCGAGCAAGAATTTGACCTACGAGCGTTGCTATTCGTAACCATCAATGATTGGCCTGCTCTTAGTAACATTTCAGGACAGACGAACAAAGGATACAATGCATGCACACACTGTTTAGATGAGACTGAAAGTAAATATTTGGGAAAAATCAGAAAAGTTGTGTACCCGTTCAATCGTCGTTTCCTTCCGCGCAAGCATCCCTTAAGGAAAAAAGGCAAGCATTTCGATGGCGAGGCAGACCACCGTCCGAAGCCTGTCCCCCGTAGTGGTGCTGATATATTTGACATGGTCAAGGATTTAAATGTTATCTTTGGAAAGGGTCCAGGCAGTCGACCTGTTCCGAAAGACGCCGACGGACACGCGCCCATGTGGAAGAAGAAATCTATTTTTCGGGAGCTAGAATATTGGAAAGTCCTGGAAGTCCGCTCTGCAATCGACGTGATGCACCTGACCAAGAATCTTTGTGTGAATATTCTAGGTTTTCTGGGCGTGTATGGGAAGTCAAAAGATACAACAGAAGCATGTGAGGACCAGAAACATCATAAAGGACGAGACGGCAATCATCCAGGGAAGTTTGAAGGGCCTGCCAGCTACGCTCTTACCAAACAAGAGAAGGAAATATTTTTTGAAGCCCTATTCAGTATCAAGGTTCCGTCTGGTTTCTCATCGAATATAAAGGGAATAGTAAATATGAAGGAGAAAAAATTCCAGAACCTAAAGTCCCATGACTGCCACGTGCTTATGACACAATTGCTTCCGGTTGCATTGAGGGGACTTTTACGAGTAGCCATTGTGAAGATATGTGCATTCCTCAACGCAATTTCTCAGAAGGTAATGGATCCAGAAACTTTGTCAGGGTTACAGGCTGATGTGGTCGAATGTCTTTTCAGCTTCGAGTTGTTGTTCCCACCATCCTTCTTCAATATTATGACGCACCTCCTCGTTCACCTAGTTGAAGAGATTAGAATTCTCGGTCCTGTATTTCTACACAATATGTTCCCCTTCGAGAGGTTCATGGGAGTCTTAAAGAAATATGTTCATAACCACGCTAGGCCGGAAGGAAGTATCTCAAAGGGCTACGGAACTGAGGAGGTCACTGAGTTTTGTGTTGACTTTCTTCCTGACCTTAAACCGATTGGTGTTCCTGAATCTCGGTATGAGGGGAGGCTGACTGGAAAAGGCACACTAGGAAGGAAAGCAAAGGTGTGCAGGGACAAGATTTCTTTCAATCAAGCACACTACACAGTTCTATACAATTCTAGCTTGGTGGCTCCGTACATCGAGAAATACAAGAATGTTTTACGAGAAATAAACCCGGGGCAGCCCGAGTCCTTGATTACACGTCAACACATGAATACCTTCGGCAGTTGGTTGCAAAGACATCTCATGAATACCACTGTTGTAGAGCAGCTGTACTTGTTGGCCAAGTTACCATCTTCAAATATGTACATTCCAAGGGTACGAGATAAATGGGAATATATTTTACACGATCGACCAAGATAAAAAGAGCACCAACCAAAACAGTGGTGTCCGCTTAGATGCAAAAGACGAGAATGGGCAGACCACCACATATTATGGGTACATAGAGGAGATATGGAAACTTGACTATGGACCCACTTTTAAGGTCCCTTTGTTCCGGTGCAAATGGGTGAAGCTCAACGGTGTACAGGTAGACGATAAGTACGGTATGACAACAGTGGATCTCAACAATCTTGCGTACATGGACGAGCCATTCGTCCTAGCCAACGAGGTGGCTCAAGTTTTCTACGTGAAGGACATGTCTAGCAAATCGAGAAAAAGAAATCAACAAAAGAATACATCAACCGAGGAGCCAAAGCGCCACATAGTTCTTTCGGGGAAAAGAAACATCGTGGGAGTGGATGACAAGACAGACATGTCAGAAGATTATAATAAGTTTAAAGAAATCCCGCCCTTCACGGTGAAAATTGACCCAAGCATCTTGCTAAATGATGAAGATTCTCCATGGCTACGGCGTAGAAGATCACAACAATAGATGGCGATGTAATAATGTATTCTTCATATATATTTCCCAAGACAATCTCTACATTTATGTAATAATGAGAACCCTTTCCCCAACACTGTTAGAGGAGATGGAGTCTTTCACGCTTGCAGGAAATTTTCCGAGGAGCAGCTTCCGAAGATGTCGTAGGGCGTGTGCACCAACGACATCTTCGAGAAGCTGCGCCACGGGAGATTTCCCAACCCTTTCCCCAAGGCTGTTAGAGGAGATGGAGTCTTTCACGGGCTTGCAGGGAAATGTTTGATATTAATGTTTGATATGATCGAGATGCAAATCGTTATATGGATGTCATATTCATGTTCATTGGATTTTTCTGATCAATTTTCATATATAAAACTTTTCTATTTGAGTTACCATTTAAAAGTTATTGAAATAATAGTTTTTATTAAGTTAAAATAGATAAATAAGGGTTTATTTATAAAACAGAAAAAACGGATCCAGGGGCTGATCCGCGTCTAACGGCTCCATGCCGTTGGATTCAAACGGCCGGAGCCGTTGGATGCAGATGGCACGGATCAGCCCCCACCCCCTTTCGTCGCGGGTGGAGGCACGGCCCGCGATAAAAGACCCCCCCTTTTATCGTGGGTGGTGGCACGACCCGCGATAAAATGGGGGTCTTATGTCGCGGGCCGTGCCTCCACACGCGACAAAAGTGGGTAGGTATAAAACCTTACCGTCTCGGGCGGAGCCAGCACCCGCGACACCCCGGAGGCCAACCCTAGAAAAAATAGCGCCGCCAGGCTGCCGGATTTTCCCGCCGCCGTCGCCGCCATCGCCGCCTCGAGCTCCTCTGGCGCCGTCCCCGCCATCTCTGCGCCTCCGGCCGCCGCCCCCGCCAACCTTCCGCGCCTCTGCCACGCCCGCATCGGCTCTCTGCCGCCCCGTCCGCCGCGCCGCCGCCACCGTGTCGTGCGCCGCGCCTCATGTCTGCGCGCAGGTAGCAACCGCTGGCCGCCGACACCCCGGAGGCCAACCCTAGAAAAATAGCGCCTCTGCCGCGCCCGCGTCGGCTCTCTGCCGCCGCGCCCGCGTCGGCTCTCTGCCGCCGTGCCGCCCCCGCCGCCGCGCCGCCGCGCCTCCGCCCATCTACGCGTAGGTAGCAACCGCCGGCCGCCGGCGCCCCGGCCCGGCCCTCTTTTATTTTTATTTTTTGTATTAGTTAATTAATTAGTTAGTTCAATTTTTTTGTAAGTATTTTAGTATATATATAGGTAATTAGTTAGTTTAAATTTTGTTTTTAAAACTTTGTAGTTAGATAATTAGTTAGTTCAAATTTTGTTGTAAGTATTTTGTTGTAAGTATTTTGTAGTTACTTTATGTTTTAATTTAAGTTTTAGAGTTTAAGTTTTTTGTATATAATTTAGTTAATTAGTTTAACTTTTAGTTTAGTAAACACCCGCCGACACCCCTCTCGCAAACGCGCGACACCCTCCCCCTCTCGCAAACACGCGACACCCTCTCCCTCTCGCAAACACGCGTCGCCGACACCCTCTCCCTCTCGCAAACACGCGTCACAGACACCCTCTCCCTCTCGCAAACACGCGTCGCCAACACCCTCTCCCTCTCGTAAGCAACCGACGCCGATACCCTCTCCCTCTCGCAAACAACCGACACTGACCCCCTCCCCCCTTCGCAAAAACCCGTCGCCGACACCCTCCTCCTCTCGCAAACACGCGTCGCCGACACCCTCTCCCTCTCGCAAACGCGCGTCGCCGACACCCTCTCCCTCTTGCAAACACGTGAGCATTGTCGAGATCCTCTACCTGACGCGCCCTCTTCTCCCTGCTCCACGCCTCCTTCCCCTCCTTGAGCCTACCCCATCTATGGTTAGGGTTAGGGTTTGGTTAGTGTTTGATTAGGGTTAGGGTTTGGTTAGGGTTAGAACATGTACTTATCGATTTAATTTTCTGCAGAAACAATGGATCCATTCGAAATCCATCGGGACTTGGAATAGGAAGACAATTTCGAGAACATAATCCGCGATGGTCCAGAAGCCGACCGAGAAGACCGCGACTCCGGTGATGGAGAAGCCGACGGCTCCGGTGATGGAGAAGCCGACGGCTCTGGTCATGACGAGGTATACGATCAGTAGAGACATTAATGGAATTCTATATGTACATATGTATATATATTAATTAATTTTTATTCTCTTAGGCCTCCAAAGATAAGTTGGAGAAACGAGGCCGGGCAAAGAAGTTGACCAAAAAAGACCACTTCACAATTGAAGCTATATCACCGGAAGGCCAACCGGTGGCACCCAATGCTGTCAGAACGATATTTAAAAATCAGTGCGGAGTTCTGGTTAGGGATTGTCTCCCGATCACTATTAGAGAATGGAACAAGACCAAGAATGTGTCCGAAAGTCAGGTTGCCGATAGGTACAAAGACACACTTTTTGACGACCTCATGGCATATTTCACTTTGCCAGATTTGGGATCGGAGTCTGAGATGAATAAGTAGAGGGCGCTAGTGAAGAAATGGGCTCTTAAGAAGATGGGTGAACTTTTCCGGGCGTGTAAGAACTGGTTATGGGCAACTTATAAGGCCGAGAAGAAGCCTCCAGTATTCGAAAACTATCTAGTGAAGCAGGAGCATAACTGGGAAGAATTTGTGAAGTACAAGAATCAGAGGAGGCTGTGAAAATGTCAAAGAAAAACAAGAAGAATGCAAGCAAAAAGAAATATCACCATCATACGGGGCGAGGGGGCTACGAAGTAGCCATGCCTAAGTGGATGCACAAGAGGCTGAGATGGAGCGGAATGGGATCACTCCAGAACCCATCCGAGAAGGATGGGACTTTAGGGCTCGAAATTGGTTCCTTGGGCATGGCTGTGAGTATGACATGAAGACAGGGAACCTTGTTGAAAGTGACAGCAAGGTTAGGGTACCCAGGGAAAAATGGATTCAAGTGACGGCAGATATTAAGGCGGGAAAACTAAAGTTTGCTCCCGATAGAGAGAAAGACTTGCTGACGCTTGTCCTCGGTAATCCTGAGAAGGGAGGACGAACAAGAGGCTTCGGCCCTAGTGTTCCGTGGTCGCTTGGGTTTCCGGACGACACGGAGACTTATAGAAGCCGAGCGAGAGCAAAAAACGCGAGCTGGAGGTGCAGAATGACCGGATGGCCGAGTTCCAACGCCAACTTGACCAGCAGCAGTGGGAGATTCAGCAGCAGCAGCGGGAGATAAATGAACTAAAAGGACAGCGCCAGCCAGATAATACCGCCGGCATATCTCAGCGGCGAGACAGCAGCGTGGCCGACTCGGAGGCACCGCCTTTAAAGATGATAGATGGCGGTCCTGGCGACCCCGTGGATGGAATCAAGGAGCAAACACCTTGTGATCTCCATGACGTGTTCAGGAACTTATCTGTTAAGGTGGCGGTCGGCTATGTCTTACCTGCATTTGGAGCTGAAGGTGAGCCGGCAACATGGCATGGCAATGAGATTCCAGCTGGCTATGCTCGTGTCGGGGTGGATTCAGTTGTACCGTCGTGGAAGACATTGCAGCTCGAAATCCCTGGAGGTGATGGGGAGGTTACACTCGGAGAGGTGCTGGGAGAAATCATTCTCTGGGAAAAGAAGAACATCAGGCTGTCAGGCTGGGTAGCCCCTAGTACTAGTCGTCCCAGGTCACCATCACCTCCTCCAGGTGATCGCAGGCCACCATCACCTCCTCCTACTGATCACATGTCACCACCATCACCCCATGGGTACGACGTCGACCACGACATCCGTAGTCCATCTCCATCTCCAGCGCCGCCGCCTCCGCCCACTAAGACTCGGAATGCACCCAGCCGGAAGCGTTTCAAGAGTCCTGTCCGCAAGATGTCGCCCCTCCCAAAAGTACCAAAGGTTCCTCCCCCCGTCCTTACGATCGTACTGTCGAGGAAAATGAGGCCATTGTTGAGAAACACACGTATGATCATTTTCATAAGCCAAAACCTCCAGCGTCAGAGCCATACACCAAGAAGCAAAAAACATATGCTCTTTCTTTTCTGAACACACCATCGCAATATGACTTACACAAGAAGAAGGATGACTATACACGCTACCTTGCGAGGGTAATTGATGACAAGGTGTAATATCCCAGTATTTGGGGTTACAAAAAAATAGGAAAAAGATGTCTGCATTGTATTCATGCATAGAAAATCCGGGGAATTTTCGCGCTTTAAAGTAAAACAGTCACAGTAACTGAAGTTTCATTTGACCTTGGTGGAATTGAAGTAGCTCATCAAATCAAGCGTTATAAACCTCAATGTGACCTTTGATAAAACCTTGTTTTGGGTAGAGTTGATTTGATCTAAGGGGTTAGATCAAATGGAACTAAAATTAACACAACAACACTTTAATCAAGGATCAAATGTTTGACATCATAAAATATTATAATATGGTAATCCTTGCCATAACATATGAACATCTATTCAATTGCAAAACAAGTAACAATAAAATGGAGAAACTATTCTAGACTTATCTTTTCCATGTCTTACACTAATCCTTGATCCTACCATGAACCTCATGGTATTCATTTTTCTTCATTCTTGGAAACATGACCAGGAGATCAACCCTAGGAATATGTATTCTTCTCTATTCCATATTATTATACATCAAACCTAGAGAGGTGAGAGTTCTATATTATGTATTAGAGAAGCCATAACTAACCTTGAGCTAAACCTTGGATATACATCCATGTGTTCATATCATCATCTTTAAGAGGAACATTGATGTTATTCAAGACAATCCCTAGAAAGATAAACCATTTATGTTAACCATAGATATTGGTGACCACATCATTATCTTTGGAGCATAACTGTTATTATTAAAGTCCTTCCCAAATGAGAGAGACCATTCATACCAATCTTAGCCTTACCTATTTAAGAATAAAGGACAATCATTGAACTAAAGTATTATGTTGTAAACCATTTCCTTTGGAGTGGTGAGATAACCTAATATCACATGGAATAAGATTATATCCATGAACTGATAAAGTAAGGAGGGGACTAATCCAACCAAGGTAGCCAAGTAGAGTTTTAGCCTAGATACCTAAGGAGATATTAGGAGTACACCCTAAGCCCTAGAATAACTATTCATGTATGAGAAAACTCAAGCTATGGTGTTACACTCAAGATAGTTGAGGCAACACTTGGAATTGAGAGAGAGAGAGAGACCCATTTATATATCCAAATGGTTAAACCATCATTCCTTGAGAGAACTCTAAATAAACATCTCAGGCATTCTCCTGGGATATAATCTATTGAGACAACCATAGCCATGTCCACCCAAGAAATTATAAGAGAGGTATTATACCCTAGTTCATCAAGACAATACTTAATCTTAGAAGTGAGAAACCTAACTCAGGAGAGATACCTTAGGAAGCCAAACCTTGATCATTATAAATTAAGTAATGATCATAAACCCTTAGAACTTGAGGTAGAAGATATTAATAACAAGTTGATCATGTCCAGTCCATGATCATACCTTGAAGATAAATAATTATAAGTTAAACCCTAGTGGGTTAAACAGATTTTATTCAACACATGAAATCATAGGGAGGTAACTAGTAAGCAACCCTAGGCTTATATCCCAACCTTAACTTGTGAATCACTTGGTGATCATAAGTAGAATCCTGCCACAACTATATTTCATTATTTCCTTAATTAAAGAACTTAAGAAAACCTAAGAGCTAAACTCTATACTTTATATGGTGAGAAACCATTCATCCATATAACCAAAGTTAACTATAAAAATAACCATAACCACTTTAGTTACTTTAATGATAAATTAAGGATAATAATAGAAGTCTATTGGTAGAAGATAAAACCAAATCTCAGATCCTTAGTAAATAAAGGAGCACATAAAATGTTAAGTAAGCAACCATCTTATCATGGTTAGGGGAGATTAAACACTAGCCAATGCACTATGGTGTCATCCCATATCTGCAACCTAGAATTATATCTCAGCCTAGTTTGTAGACCAGTTGGGTGAGCACAACTAAAACCTAATGAAGCCATATTTGAGTTTCAAACCATGTGTCCGTAAGCACATAGAATTAGAACCCTAACATTGCAATCTCATGCTTAATAATTGAACATAAGAGACATCTAATGCTAAGTCCTATAATCAAAACCCACATGTGGTGATCAACCACTTATTATTATAACCAAAACCAAACCATGATGAGAGTAATATCTACTCTAGGTAATTCAAAGAGTTATTAAATATAATCCTAGTGCTACCTTTGAAATATGGTTACAATAAAAATTACAAAGACCTTAACAAATAGATGCTCACATAACATACTATGCAAGTAATCAAAGTATCAAATAAGAGGAAAAGTCTTAATGATTCCTTATAAAACACTTGGAGTAGAAATTATCAACTCTAATCATTAAAAAAGGATTTGCATTCTAAATGGAAAAAGAAAAGAGGAGAGAAAAACCTTACCTGGACCTCACCCCTGGCTGAGCAGCCCAGCACCACAGCCCACCAGCAGCCCAACAAGCACTAGCCCAGCACAGCCCAGCTTGGCCCAAAATACCCCTTCGTTCTAAATATCCTGGAGAGGGTCGTCCTCATCCTGTTCTGTGCACGAGGAGGACAGCACGACGGCGTGCTCGACTTCCCATCGTCGCTGTCGAGCCCTCCTCGTCCGAAGGCGTGACAAGGCGCTCTCCAACGCCGTATAAAGCCCAGCGACGAACACTGAACCGAGTTCCTCCCCCCTCTGCTCAAATTTCGCCCAAATCGAAACCCTAGCCGTCCCGGACATCTTCAATCGCCGCCGGTGGAGACCTTCCCAGGCCAAGCGGTGGTCATCGTCGTCATCACCGTGCTCGATTCGCCCACTAGGCAAGAGGAATCGGGCCGTAGCCTTCCGGAGCGCCGCCAACGACCTCGTCTTCTCCGACGTCGGGAGCGGACGATTCCGGCGAACCAGACCACCCCTGGCCTCGCCGTCACGTTCATCGTGCTCAGCGTGAGCCACTGGTGCTCAAGCACCTCTTAGCCTTCTTTATTACGCCCTCAATCACGCCCGCGTCGATAGCCTGCGAGCGCCGCCGCTCGGCCTCGCCGTCGAGCTTGCTCCGGTGACCATCTGGAGGCGGCGCTGGTACCGTTAGACTCGTCGTAATGTGCTGGTTCGAGTGGTAACCATATTCCGTCCGCGCAAGCCTGGGAACGGCGGCGCCGTCGCCGACATCCCGCCGGCAGAGAGCTCCTCCGCCACGTCCTCAATTTTGACTAGTCTTCGCCCATGTGGCACATGACATGGACCATTGGCCCACTCGTCATTGACCCTGGGTAACACCAGCCCGGGTGCGTTTAGCAGTTTCTTCTGTTTTTAATTCAAATTCATTAATTACTAAAACTTTGATTGAATTTAGAAAATTCATATAAACTTAGAAAAATTAAAATAAGATATCAAAATTCTTATAAAAGAAAATCCTATCCAGTAAAAATATAATATGAATTTTTTATTTTAAATAAAAAATTAATTATTTAAATACCTATTAATTAAGCCTTTTCTTCTATTCTTAATTGAATTCAATAATTAGGAAAAACTTTCCAAATTAAATAAAAACCAGTAAATAAATAAAGAAAACATTAAAACTAATTTTCTTTATTTGTTAATTTGTTAAATCCTTATTAGAAGGATTTAAACCCTAAATAATAATTACCTTAATTATTAATTCTTTAAAAATAGTAAAAATGCCAAATCCAATCTTATGTTTATTTTAAAGTGATTAATAAATTCAACCTTATAATGAAGTTATTATCTTAAGAACTATATGGTAGATTAGGAAACCCTAGTTCCATTATACATAAAATAGTGGCTCCATAGTTTCATGTGAAACCTAAAACCCTAATTCCATTAGGAACCCTAGCTCCACTATTCTATGTGTGAAACCTAAATTGCTTCTAACCTAAACCCTAGGTTAGAACATGAGATCATGATACTTTCTTTTAAACAATAGAACCATATAGAACCTAGATACTTGTCATGTCCACATAAACTATAGAAGACCTATCACTAATAGATGGGTATCCCGTATGTTAATCTTCATAAAACCTAGATGATAATGTAGGGTCAACCAAGTGCAAACCCTAGTTATTATTACCAAAACCATCATCCTTAATTAACCTTAATTAGCATCACACCATTGTGATAAACTCCAATAGCATCTATGCCCAAGATTTATCATTACATAACCATAGTCCACTAAACCCTACAAGTGCTTCATATTATGAACCATCCTATTTAGGAGCCAATTATTTCCTTACTTAATAGATCCAATAGTAAAACCTAGACCACCTCAACCCTAATTGCAATACTTCTTATTACTTAAGAAGTATATTCTTCAAAAGTTATTCTTTTGAAGTAAATAGGGAGTAGCCATCAACCCTGTCTAATAGGACCTATAAACCCTAGTCAGCTATCACCAACAAGATGAATCAACCTTGATAGCAACCATGTATAAATAATTGATTAGGATGCCTAGGCTTAACTCAACCTTACAAGCCCTAGGTGTTGATGAATCCAACATTGTTGTGATCCATCTAATACCTACTCCAGAAACCAATTGGAACCATAGGAAACTATAGAACCCCACAAACCCTAATTATCATACTTGTTCTTTATTAAAGAACATGTTCTTCAAAAGTTGAAGGATATAATAAGTAGGGATTTCTATTTTCGTGCCCTCGGGTCGTTAGTTGTACTCAGTTTTCCCCCAACCCCTTAGTTTTTCCTCAGTTTTCCCCAAGCCTATGTCCTGAACCCGAGAAGGAGCTGACGGAAGGAATCCGTTTATTTGGATGTTCTGTGCTGACGTGTTGTGCCGCGTCGTGTGGGGCCGCGTCGCGTGGGGCGCGTCGCGTGGGGCTGGTAGAAAGGGACCGCGTGGGACAGGACGAGAAGCGTTTGGTTGCACGTGAGCAGGAGCTGGGTTTTGTCTCTCTCGGCCCAAATTGGCATTTTTAAGAGCACCTTTTCCCCTCTTTCTCTCTCTGTCTTTTTCACCAAATTAGTATCAAATCTAGAGAAGCTTCTATTTCTGTCTTTCTTCAATATGGCAGCAAATCTAGTAGCAAATCTCTGGGGTTATTTATGCCTTTTGGCCCTCGTTTTTTGCCCAATATGGCAGCAAATCTAGTAGCAAATCTAGAAGCTAGTATATGATAAATTCACAACAGCATAATCAGAAAACTAAGTATAATACATAGGGAAACTGCATACAGCAGCCAAAAGCAGCCAATAACATTGTAATATACAAGACGCACGCAATGTATGGACAACAAGAAGATTAGGATGGATGAATTTGTTCTTCATTCCTCCTCATATATTTCTTCGTCCCTCCATTGGTGCATTACCCCAAGGAAATATTCATTGAACTCCTTCCGTCTGCAGTGTGCGGCCAATACATCCTCCAAACGGTATGGCCTGTGTTCATTTCTCATACCGTACCTTCCTATTCTATCCACACGTACTGCCCACTCATCCCAGGCCTTTGTATCATGAGAGTACTCTCTGATATAACCCAAATCCGTGTAGTAGATGCAGCTAGGTCGAAGTGTCGGGTACACTCTGGTGTCGACGGAGATACACCGGATATAATTCACGAAGAAGGCATTACGCCAATGTTACTGACCGGATGGAGAGAGCGGCTCTGAGTGTCCACACGGTACACCAATGGTCTGCCCGCCAAAGCCACGCTGACCAACAACACAAGCAGCAGATCACCATCCGACTTCACAAGGTAGAACTTCTGATGTTCTGGAAATGAAATTAGTGTCTCCATCTTGATAGTGCTCGCGCGCTGCTGCAACTGTACATTGGTGCACACTATTCTTCCGTTCTCAAAATTGTCCACAGCTAGTGCATACAGTTCACCATTGAACGGGGTAATGCAACGCAGACAATGGTTCTTGATCGAAAATCTTTCTTCTCCCCAATGTTCATCTATATCCTTAGTTGGAGTGCTCTCATCGACCCAACCAATTTCCGACGGGTAATGTGCGGCAACGAAGACCATAGTCGGGGATTTGATAACAACGACTGATTTCAGGAAAACAGATGGCATCTGCGCCTCAAATATAGTGTTCGATTTCTTTGTGAGTGGATTCAGAAGCCGTATCTTGTGCGGCGGGTTCTTCTGGGCAAGCACGATGACGCCACGGCAAAATCCGACGAAGTAGTATCTGGGCAAGCACGATAACATTCAGCACTAAGATGTTTAAGATTGAAAATAAAGAGGTAGATATGGAGGAAGTTGAACCTTGTATTAACTTCCGATAGATCTATGGTGACGTAGCGTGATGTGCCGAGTTGGAGGAAGGTGAACTCAGCGACGCGTGGAAGGGCGTGGTCTAGCATGATCCATTCGTCCAGGTGCACGTTGGGCTCAGGCAAACCTGAGCGCCAATTTCTACACACTTGCCTCATGGCGAGTAGGTGTCGGCGTACTCCTTGTTCGCCAGCAAGCATTCGCCGATCTTGTGAAGTGGTCCATCAGCCGAGAGAGAGGCCAGTTCACGGAGGAGCCGCGCTGGATGCGCCGCCCTCGGAGGCGACGCGCTCGGCGGCTACGGGCTCGGCGGCGGCCGCTTCGGCGGCGGCTCGGCGCGACGGGCGGAGGCGACGGGCGCGGAGGCGCAGCTCGAGGCGACGGGCTCGGAGGCGACGGCCGCCGGCGCATTCTTCTTCTCCATCGCCGGCAGGTAGCGTGCGTACGGCGGTTGGGGTTTTTCGATTTGGAGAAGTTGATGGGACGTGAGGGGTGGTTTCGTGCGTGAGAGAGAATGAGACGAGTGAGAGGGGGGGAGGGAGGGGCTTACGCGTCCTAAATGCGACCCGCGTCCTACGCGTCCACTATTTGCACGTCCGCACCGCGACACGCGTCAACAATAGCACGTCTTCCACTTCGCACCGCAACACGCGTCCTCGAGTCTAACCCTGGAAATTTATATATACTCAGGTATACCCTCGAGTGATATACTGGCATTTTTTGTGTGCTCAGTTTTCTCCTTGAGTGCTAATACTGGCTAGTGCAATATACTCAGTTTTACCCTCAAGTGGCTGGTCAACAGAGAGTCAACAAATGGGATTAACTAGTTAAATGAGTTATTTAATGTGCAAAAAATCTGAAAAAGAGTGGCACTTACTCATGGAGTCTTTACCACAAATTGCCACTTCTCAAATCATAGATAAATCAAGTTTCATCACAAATTGCCACTTCTCAAATCACCTAGTAGCTATGAAGGTGCATGGTTTTCCATAATAAGCCCTACCCAAAACATCTTTCCCCAAAACATACTTTGTCTGAATGAGGCCATAATTTTCACACTCGTGTAGATTTGTATTGCAAATAGTTTGAGGTAGGCCAAGATGGGTTTCATTGTACAAAACACGCATTTTCCAATTTTTAAATCTCATATTTGAATCCCTTAGTCTGTTTACTACTCACTTGCCCTTGGTTTCTTGATACTACTCAGTTTTGCCCTCTCCCTTCACACACTCTCACAGACGCCCAACATTGCCCTGATTGGTCTAGCCCATGTCACGCGGATCATGCCCGACGACCGTTGATTGTATGATCTAACGGGCAGGAATCCCTATCTCTCTCTCTGGTGGGGCCACCACCCTCTCTCTCTCTCGTCGGTTAGCTTCCACCCTCTATGTATGCGAAAGGGCGGTTACCCAGTACGCTAAAGTTTGGTTTTCTGCATTATTTTTCACGAGCTAAATTGTAAACTCTTTTTAGGCATTACTTTTCACGCAAAAAACGATAAACCATCACCGATTTGTTGTAGCCATTACTTTCCACGCAAAAAAATGATAAACCATCACCGATTTGTTGTAGCCAATACTTTTCACGCAAAAAAATGATAAACCATCACCGATTTGTTGTAGCCATTACTTTTCACGCAAAAAAATGATACACCATCACCCATTTCTTGTAGCCATTACTTTCCACGAAAAAATGATAAACCATCACCGATTTTGTTGTAGCCATTACTTTTCACGCAAAAAAATGATACACCATCACCCATTTCTTGTACCCATTACTTTCCACGCAAAAAACGATAAACCATCACCGATTTTGTTGTAGCCATTACTTTTCATGCAAAAAATGATACACCATCACCCATTTCTTGTACCCATTACTTTTCACGCAAAAAACGATAAACCATCACCCATTTCTTCTAGCCATTACTTTTCTTTTAGGCATTACTTTTCACGGTAAAATGATAAACTATATCACGAAGTTCCATTTCCGTCAACATAGTCCGCATTACTTTTTTGTTGAGATATATACCCCCACAACGGTCGTCTCCTCCTTAATTTATTGTGTATAAACCCCCACAACGGTCATCTCCTCCTTATTTTATTGTGTAAACCCCTACAACGGTCATCTCTCCCTTATAAACACCCACACGGCCATCCCTTGTGTCAATAGGTTCTGCCTCTCTCTTCTTCGTTCACATACACTTGATCCATTGCCATGGCTTCCACGTCTCGGACGCGGACCGGAAGGGGAAGGGGAAGGGGAAGGGGAAGGGGAAGGGGAAGGGGAAGGGGAAGGGGAAGGGGAAGTGGATCATCATCATTGCCACCACCACCGTCAACACTGCCATTGATCATAGAGGAGTTCTTCATCGTCGTCTATGAAGACCCTTTGGTCAAGAAGGTACGTACGCGTTCCCACATATATGCTGCATGTTATTAATTATGGGCATGTTCTAAAAAACATTTAATTTCAAGGGTTCCCTAATTTCAAACGATCGCAAGTCAAAAAAAAATTTCAAACGATCGGCGCTCGATCTCTTTGCAGGAACTCCCAAAAAAATTTGCGGACTATCTTGACGGCAAGGAGCCAGCTAAGGTGTATCTGCGAGCAGCTGACTGCGGTCCTCGTCTCTGGACCGTGGAGGTCCTATTTGACGGACAAGGCCGGATGTACCTCGACAAGGGCTGGGAGAAATTCGCCATCGCGCACGGTGTGGATTTCGGCTGCTTCGTACACTTCAAATATGAAGGCGATGATGTGCTCACAGTGAAGGTGTTCGACGGAACAATGTGCAGGAGGTACTACTACTCAGACGACGAAGATACTGACGATGAAAGCGACGACGACGTGAAGCCATGCATCCATCCCCTTTAGATAATTAAGGGGATTATGACCAAGAATATATATGTAGCTTCATATGCATCGATTTAGAGATCTAGCTATTTTCAATATATTATGCATGTAAAAAATAATATCGCATTTCCGCTATTATTCGAGCATCACATCCTCCAAACGATGTCGATGCCGATGCCGATATCGGCATGGTCAGAACGGCTATGCTCGCCGCCACTGCTAGGTCAACGTCGGGATGCACAATGTTTAGCATAAGAGTCACTTTAGATTAAGCTGCGAAAATAGTCACCTGCCATGGGCTGAGGCGGCCCCTACAGAGCGGCTCTATATTATATTCTCTAAATAAAATAGACGACCACAGCGGTCATTGGCTGCGGAGGCCCCACAGAGCGGCAATATATAATTTTCTATAAATAAATAGACGACCCACTGGTCATTGGCTGCGGCAGCCCCATAGAGCGGCCCCATTTGTCATTGGCAGCCCCGCGTATACAATCAGGAAATAAAACGGCCCACGCGTCGAGATGGATCCACCCGTCAGCACGAGACGGTCAGCGAGGCCGACCTCACGGTACGGTAAGGCCTCCGACTGACGGCGCGTCTTTGATGGGTTTCAAACTAGAGGGAGGGGAAAACTGAGGAAAAACTAACGAGCTGGGGAAAACTGAGTACAACTAACGAAGCAGGGGCACGAAAATAGAAATCCCTAATAAGTAACCATTAACCATGCCATATATTACTAAAACCAACAACGGTTCATTACATGTTATGATTATACTAAATGCTATTGTTGTGTGCTAGTAATATTATTATTGTAATGTATTGCATTACTTGCTTATGATACCAAGTAAGCAACCTTAATAAGAACCTTGTTTGTGAACCATCTCTAAAAGTGCAACACACTCTGAATTAATCATTACAACTCACTAATCCTAAATCATCGGGGTTAGGTCACGCTTAGAGCGATTGCATATCATACTTATGCATTATTGCATCTTTGCCAATCTTTTAAACATCATCCTTACCGGACGATGATGCTATTTCAGAATTTGGAGTTATTGCGCACCGAAGACCTTGCCTGCATAATCTTGCAGTCAAGGAAGGCAAGTTCATTGCTTGCTCATGTCACCTTGAGTATTTCTACCAAATTACTTGCAAAGTACTATACTTATCACTCTTGCATGAAAAGCAAAAATGCTATTTTCATAACTATGAATATGACTAAGTGGTGGGCAATGGAACCATGGTATGTGTTGATATGGTGGAGGTTCCATTGCAAGGGTTTTATATCCATCTAGGATTAACAACAAATGTCGTCCAGTGATTCTTGTGCCGTAATACCCGTGTTAACCATAAGATTTGGAATGGGACGGAGTAGTCAATTGTATTTCGACCTCTCATACATCAATGAATGCGCTTACCGTAGCAGTTGTGTCTTGCGAGAACAACCGGAGTGTGGGGATCCCACTCTAATTCCCCACGGTAATGCGGTCTATGATGGGTTGCAACGACCGGCGAAGGTATCGGGTCGAGTAACCTGATAGTAGTCGAGGTCGGATGGTATCGTATGGATACGCTGACCGGCGAGGACCCAAGGTCGGAATTGCAACAAAGGGTGGGTGTGCGAGGTAGCGGAGGAATATGATTGGCTAGGACCTTATACCGGGCCTCACACCAAAGGAAGTGTGGACGAGAACATGACTCGGTTGGCACCAAGGTTAAGATCTCTTATGGGTAAAGCAACACACCTCTGCAGAGTGTAACGACTGTGACAGTCCTCCTGTTCGGGATATGGGCTACGCTGCCGGAAAGGAACTCCATGAAGTTATGTTTACAAAAACTTGCATTGCCTATGACTTTCTGGTCTATGGTTGTAGCTAGTGCATTAAACACCTCTTTCCTATAATGAACTTGTTGAGTACGCTCGTACTCATCCCACTCCCTGTTTAGATATGCAGGCATCGAAGGAGGATCTACAGTGCAGCTCGAAGGCCGAGGAGTCAATAACTACTTCAAGGGACAGGACCCTATCAGAGGAGTAAAACACCACATCCAACAAGGAGAAAACCTAGATTAGCAATAGAAGGGAACTAGCTTCCTAAACTTAGCTCCTATTTAGCTAGAATCTATTCATAGTCTCTCTAGCTAGTTAAGTACACTACAAATAGAGTTCGTGATAGGATTAGACTACGAGTCGTTCTTCTGGAGTTTATTTGCAGATTTACCTCATTGTAAAGTAGGAGGCTGTGCTGACCTTCTGTAATAGAGTCGGAGTTGTAATTCTATAGACATGCCTTGGACCCGCATATATTTCTGTTGTACCACTCTGAGCGATGTAATACTAGTGGAACGGTGTTTCATTGGTGTTACGTCAGACTTGCATACTACACCATGCAGTGGTATGCCGGGTCACCACACAAGGCTAAGGAGAAGAAGGATGGCAAGGCTAAGGAGAAGGATAGTGCTAGCACGAGCAAATCATCAGCTAGAAGTGTATCCGGGAAGAAGTCAAGTTCAACAAGTGCACCCATCAAGGCCAAGCAAACGACAAAAGGCAAAAAAAGAAAGGAAGTTCCCCAGCTCGGAGAACAGTCCAAACAATCGATCCCAACACTCAAAGTGTTTGATGTTCCCAAGGTGTACCTGGAACACGGTGGTGGTTTCAATATGGAAGAAGCTGCGACGCTAGCGGCTTCGATGTCCTGTACCGTGGAGGAATTGCTGAGTGCCGCAGATGTTGCACTACCCATTGCTGAAGTAGCTCCTAAATTTGTCTACGGGGCCGACTTGGTCAGCAGAGAGCGGCTGCTTAAACTGCCAACGCATATGCGGAATTTGCATCAGTGGTACCTTGATGCGTGCAAGGAGAACATAACTTACATCGTGGCGAAGATCCCATTTGAATATTACTACCGAAAGGAGGAGATCCATATTGAGATGAATGAACTCTGGCAGTTATTCAATTTAGAAGCCCTCGACAAATCTCTCATGAGATGCTATTGCTTGTAAGTTGTTAACTACATATAAGTTCATTTTGATTCAGTTCATGTTCGTTTTCATTGCATATACTCATTATATCTTATGTGTTCTCTTATGCAGACTGAAGATCAGTGAATGCAAAAGTAATAATATTATCAATATTGGGTTTGTTGACCCAGATAAAGTACATGTTCAAACGGTAAAGCATAAAGGCGAAGAAACGGGGGGAAACCTACTAAGGTTTTTGGGGGAGCAACATTTCTGTGATTCAATACTGTTTCCTTACAACTACGAGTGAGAGTCTTAATGATCTTTTATGCACATTCAATTTTTCTTACTCGATGTTAAGTGTAATTCCTGATGTATATACATAAACATGTGCAGCTTCCACTGGATTCTACTAGACATTCAAGTTGATAAGGGAATAGTTGAAGTAAGGGACCCAATGAGTAGAGGCCTGGACGGGTTCCGCGACTTGCAGAAGTTGCTCCAAGTGTAATTTCCTTCATCGCCGCGCTATATCTTTCGTCAGATATCAATTAATTATCCACTCATTTAATCATTCTTTTGCCTGGCAGGGCTTGGATAGCTTTCAGGAAACATACTGAGGGTACCTGGGAAGAGAGGCTAACATTTACTCCTGTACTGTGCGCCCAGCAGCCACAAGGAACGAATCTATGTGGATACTACGTTTGCGAGTCCATTCGCATGTTAAGCACTGAGAAGCGGAACAATAATAAATTCAACGTAAGCAATAACATTCACAACTTTATTTATTATCGTCAATATTTCGTTATCAAGATTGATATAGTCATAATCATCTCATTTTCCTATATAGGTCGACTTCATGCGGGACACACTCCAACCAAAGGAACACCTACTAGGAATTGCGGAGGAAGTGGCGGGACTTTTGGTTAGAGAAGTAATAGACAACAACGGCTTGTTTAGTCCAAATAGGCGCTCTCCCTCTCCCTCCAAATAGACGGTCTTTAGTCCCGGTAGTCGTGAGCTCCATGTATATATGTAAGGGGAATCTACGAATATGTAAGGGGAATCGACTTTTGCTTCTAATATTTGTTTGATCGATCTATATATAATGAATGAACGTGTACAACTTCTAGTAGCGCACAAATATATGCAACTTTTATTTTCGAATGAAAAAATGAAATAAAAGGAGGGCGGTGGCGGGGGGGGGGGGTGCTGCACCCCTCAAACCCTAAAGCAGCAGCGTTCTGCGCGCGCCACGTAGAGGACCGTTTGTCGCGGGTGGTAATACCGCCCGCGACAAAAGGGGCTATCCCATGCGCGCCCCGCGCCTGCCACGTGGCGGACTATATGTCGCGGGTGGTAAGCGACCCGCGACAAAAGGGTGGGCCTTTTGTCACGCCTTCGTTGTCGCGGCTGGCGGCCCGCGCGACAAAAGGCCCTTACGACCCGCCACAAATGGCCTGTTTTTCAGTAGTGTATGTATTAGTTTATGAAAAATTTACTTCTCTTTATTGAATAAAAATGCAAAAAAAATAAAAAAAGTATTTTAATGTATGGGGCGGCGTTGACGCGGCTGGGGAGCGACATCCCTCAAACGCGGCACGAACAAAACACGTTCCCAAAAGGCTCAATTCGACACCATTTAGGGAACATTTTGGAAGACCCGACTGGAGATGCTCTCAGCCTTTGCTCCACGGCTGGCATCGTGCGCTCTCAGCTTAGCAACCTCGATGAGCAGAGTAGCCTCTCGCTACATGCATATGCAAGAGAATGCCACGGCATTGCCAGCTTGTTAATTATTCAGACACATCAACCTGCAGATCCACTGTACTTCCTCTATCCTTAGATAAGTAGATATCTAGCTTCAAACTTTATCCATAAAATAGTGTACTTTTATCATCTTAGTGCACTTTTTTTGCATTTTAAAGTAGTAAAAATTGCTTCTCTCTCATCGCACGGAAATCAAACGCAATAATATTGAGGACATGTTTACCTTGTTTTCTACGTGCACTTAGCTCATTTGAGGTAAAAAAATTAAAGAAAAAACATCTTCTCAATATATTTTTCACTTCACTTTATTTTGCATCTTCCTCGCAATCTCGGATAAAACTGCCGCTTCCTCGGGCTGCCGGCATCCCTACTTCACCGATGTGCGACAAACTGCGTGGCACGCGGGTTTCTTCAAAGCCAGTCTCCACAGGAACACAACGTTAGTATACAATTAATGTTTGCAGGATGGAGGATATAGCTGACCACGGTTTGTTTTGGCTCTCGTAGTCTCGTGGTCACGGCAAGATAACAAATGTTAGAGTAATAGGATCCAATTATCTAAATAGCTTGAGGCTGTTAACAATTGCTGGTTTCTCAGCGTTTTGACGGTGGCTGGATGGGCGTGTGGCCGTGTGGGCCTGTGTGTAGGTGACGGCCATTCCAGACTTGGTCGGTTCCTTGTGGGTTCCATTGGTCAAAGGGGCCCACATGCCAGCTCTCCCGGGCTCTCTACAGCGGCGTCTGCGGAGCGAGAGGGCTGCAGTGCCTCGAACGAGTCCTATTCTTCTCATCTCTTCTTCCCGATTTTGCTCCAAAAAAAAAAAAAAAAAAAAATCTCTTCTTCCCGACAGGGCAGGTGTAGGCTAGGGTTTTAGGTGGCCGCCCCATCGAATTGCTGCGGGAGCTGAGCTTCTCTCAGTCGCTCCGCTGATGTTGTGCCGCGCCGCCAAACCCTCGCCGGCTTGGAGAAGATGCAGGAAGGCCTTCTATCTTTTCTCGCCGTGGAGAGGGTTCAGGGCTTCAGGCAGCCACGTCGCCGTGGGGAAGATGCAGACTAGCCGCTCCGCTGTGGAGGCGAGCCGTACCACCATGGCGCCATGGAGAAGATGCGGGAAGGCCCCGATTTGAGGGGGAATAGGATTGGTACCGCGGCGTGGAGACGGAGGATGGCTGCGAGGCCGCGGAGGCACCTCGGCAGCTAGGGGTCTGCCGCCACGAAGGAGGGCCAGCTTTTCGCCGGTCGATAGGAAAGCGTGTCAGCGCCGTTCGGCTTTGGATTATATTCCCGAACTCCCGGCAAGCTGCCGAGCCACATGATTCCTCTATCAAGCTTCGCCCACCGAGCTAACTGACAGGTGTTATCCCAGCTTTGCTCCATATTTTCAGTGATGTGCAAGCTGAGTTTGTACAATTTGGTCCATTGACTATATGCGTTGTTTTGATATTTGACAGGACTTGGATTTTTATACAATCGGTTGCTGGTTTCCTTTTTATGATACTAGCAGTTCTTCGATCTTGCTGCAATCTGGAGCTCCATGCATTGCTGCTGTTGTTGCTTGGAAAAGTGAAAACTCCCAAGTTTGAAGCATTTTGACCTTTGTTTCGTATGTACCATGGATATGAATTGGAAGGCTGATTTGGGCAGGTAAGCCATCCCACATGAGCCTACTTAGTGTGTTGAGTTAGCAAAATCATGTATGTCATGCTACCGGTGTTACTGAATAGTACATTGTATCTGTTTAAAAAAGCATTACTACACTGCAATGGAGTCTAAAAACTATACTATGAGGAGAAGTAGGCAACACCTAATGTATTGTGGGTTGTAGAAAATATTAGGCCCAATTTTTTAATTTTTTTTGCAGGTGAATAGAAGGCCCAATTGACAACTATTGATTTCGTTTATACACTTAAGATCATCAGGTTTAGGGGAAGATTATCTAAGTACCATGTATTTTGTCCACACAGAATGTTCCCTACTCAAATTCATCCCCTGTACATCAGTAACGCTGATATCTGATGGGATAAAATCTTCTCAAAGTTAGTTCAACAAGGCTTTTACTAGCTAGAATAATTACAGTTGACCGGTACGTGAGAGTTAAGATCATTTGTGAAGTAGCACTAGCGTTTAGCCTACCAAGGTCTTGCTCTGCCATTGTTTCTATCAGTGGGTGATTTCTGTAAAACGAAATTACTTCTCTCTCTGCAGGTAAATTTTCGCACATCACTACAGGAATGGGAGGCTATGCCGAGGGCCTTGCTATACGCCGACGGCCAAAAGTCGGGGCCGTCGGCGTATGGCTCGGCCAGGCCAGCCTCCCCTTCCAACACTCGGCGAAACGTGGCCGTCGGCGTAGCGACCTCTACGCCGAGGGCAGCCCTCGGCATATCTTTGGCCCTAGGCGTAGACAGGGCTACGCCGACGGCCACCCTCGGCGTAGGCTATTTTTTAAATTTGTCTAATTTTGTAAAAATCATAACTAATTCATATGATGTCAGAAAAATGCGTATGAGGTATCAAAATGTTCAGAAAAACATCCTCTATCCGTTTATGTCAAAATCATGCATATTTGAATCATGTAGAATAACATGTTAACATAGAAACAATTCAATCACTTTCTTATATGTTTTCAGGTTCCCGTTTTAGCCAGATGGCAATTTAAACGAAGTCAGAAAATCTCGCGGAGCCGCATGGCATCATTTTATGTGTCCTAGTAACCACTCCAAAAGATGGAATTAGGATACGACAATTATTTTGGAAAACCCTTCACGAACAGGGCTATCAAGTCCGGATTTCTATGGCTTTTAGGGCAATGAGTACGGCCCGTGACACCGCATAGTTTGTCGGAACGAGACCATATTTGGCACGTGCGTGGTCCCTGGGATGGGAAGCAAGGCCCGGGAGCGCATTTCCAATCCGACCCATGGGCGATGGTTTTTTCATTTTCGGGTGCCAAAACAGTTTTTTTTGTGAGGGAACTACATGGGGCACATTTTAGTATTGCGTGAGACCTGCGTAGTGGTAGGACACCGCCTTCGCACCCCATATCACATGCCATATGTGCGCGCTAGCTATCTGGGAATCCATGCGGCTTCCTGCGGTGTCCCGCCGAATCCGCTGGAAAGTGACCGGATTTGAACTAGGGCTACACTTTCCGTCGCTCAATAAATTCCGCAAAAATTGTTTTTAGGTCTATGACATATCAGTTTATGTGCTAATTTTTGTCCGTTTAGCGCGATGGTAAACGGGTGCACCAGCGCGCCCGGTACGGCCATACCGCATCTCCGTGGGGGCCCTTTTGGCCAAATGACAATTTAAACAAAGTCGAAAATCCCGCGGAGCCGCATGGCGTCATTTTATGTGTCCTAGTAACCACTCGAAAAGTCGGAATTAGGATACGGCAATTATTTTGGAAAACCCTTCACAAACAGGGCTATCATGTCCGAGTTCTATGGCTTTTAGGGCAAATGAGTAGGAAATGGCCTCTGACATCGCATAGTTTGTCGGAACGAGGCCATATTTGGCACGTGCGTGGTCCCTGGGATGGGAAGCAAGGACCGGAGCGGATTTCCAATCCGACCCATGGGCGATGGTTTTTTCATTTTTGGGTGCCAAAACGGTTTATTTTGTGAAGCAGCTACATGGGGCGCATTTTAGTATTGCGCGAGACCTCCGCGTAGAGGTAGGACACCGCCTTCGCACCACATATCACATGCCATATGTGCGCACTTTCCGTCGCTCAATAAATTCCGGGAAAAATGTTTTTAGGTCTATGACATATCACTTTATGTGCTAATTTTTTTCCGTTCAGTACGATCGTAAACGGGTGCACCAGCGCGCCCGATACGGGCATACCGCATCTCCGTGGGGGCCCGTTTTGGCCAAATGACAATTTAAACGAAGTTAGAAAATCCCACGGAGCAGCATGGCGTCATTTTATGTGTACTAGTAACCACTCCAAAAGTCAGAATTTGGATACGGCAATTATTTTGGAAAACCCTTCACAAACAGGGCTATCACGTCCGGAGTTCTATGGCTTTTAGGGCAAATGAGTAGGAAACGGCCCGTGACACCGCATAGTTTGTCGGAACGAGGCCATATTTGGCATGTGCGTGGTCCCTGGGATGGGAAGCAAGGCCCGGGAGCGGATTTCCAATCCGACCGATGGGCGATGGTTTTTTCATTTTCGGGGTGCCAAAACGGGTTTATTTTGTGAAGCAGCCGCATTTTAGTATTGCGCGAGACCTCCGCGTAGTAGTAGGACACCGCCTTCGCACCACATATCACATGCCATATGTGCGCGCTAGCTATCTGGGAATCCATGCGGCTTCTGCGGTGTCCCGCCGAATCTGAAAACCGGATTTGAACTAGGGGTATACTTTCCGTCGCTCAATAAATTCCGCAAAAATGTTTTTATGTCTATAACACATCACTTTATGTGCTAATTTTTGTCCGTTTAGCGTGTTGACGAACGGTGCACCAGCCCGCCCGATACGGCCATTTCGCATCTCGCGAGGGGGCTTTTGGCCACATGGCAAATTGGGCGTCATATTTGGATTCCTCTAATTTTTAGGTTCAAATGATGATATGTATGTTATATTTAGATTCCTCTCATTTTTCTGATCGATTTAGACATATTATTTGTGGAATTTTGATTTTCCGATTTAAAGATATTAATTATTCAATATTAAATAGAAAAAAGACCAAAAAATAAAATCATTTATTTTTATTTGAATTTAATATTATTATTACTTATATATATTCATTGTTGTCTACTTAAGTAATTGTTTGGGATTCAAAAATAAAGAAGTGTGCATCACGGTTCAAGGGTTAATAGGGTTGATATGCTATTATTATCAGCAAGAGGTGTCAATTCTATAATGGAAGCTCATCCGAATGGAACCAAGAAGTTAAGCGTGCTGAGGTTGGAGTAGTGTGAGGATGGGTGACCGACTGGGAAGTTTAACCATGATTGTAATTTGACATAAGATTAAGTGTAGTTAGAGTTAAAAGTGTATTGGGTGAAAGATAAACAAGTAAAAAAAGAAAAAAAGAAAAAAAAGAAAAAAAGGAAAAAATTGTGTAAAAGAAATTAAAAAATTTAAAAGTCTATGCCTAGGGTTTTGCCGTCGGCATATAGAAAAAAATAATTTTTTTTTTCGAAATTTTTTTTGTTTGAATTTTTTTGGAAACGGGAAATTTGAATTTTTTAAAAGTCTATGCCGGGTTTTGCCGTCGGCGTAGCGTGCTACGCCGAGGGCCGGGCTACGCCGACGGCGATAGTGGCTTTGCCGAGGGACTTACACGCCGAGGAGCTATGCCGAGGGCGGCCCTCGGCATAGCCTACGCCGAGGGCCAAAGCATGCTACGCCGAGGGTTCCCGGCCCTCGGCATATAGCCCCATTCCTGTAGTGCATGGAGGGAGTAATTATCAGGGTGTAGGAAAATTCAAACAAGTTGAGGATTCAATTTTTACTAGAAACTCCTTTGTATTCCTGAAAAATATAGGGTGTCTACTGAAAAATATAAGCCTAACTCTGAAAGAAGTTGCCTATTTTTTGCAGCTGCATTTTCATCTTTACTAGCTCAAAAAAGGCTCTGAGGTAAACTCGGACTATTCAAACGTTTTTGGCGGAGAAATAAAGTTTACATTTTTCATCATGTGGATCACTCAAGTGATGGATTTGAGCTTGGTAGGCCACTAAGCGTGGTAGTTTTGCTAGCATTAGTTCCATGAGAGTTGTTCCCAAAGTACATAGCATTGCTTTACTAACGTGCAGAAAAAGGAATCAATGCTTTCTTAGTTCACTAGCAGAATACTAAATGTACAATCAAATTGCTTGCATCATCTAGCGGGTAACCAAATCAACAACGAAGTCCCGTGATGACTATTAGCACAAGGAGACTTAGCCTGCTATAGGTTTCACATTCTACCAATTTTGGATTTAGCTATCTAATTAGTAATTTCACTTCCAAAAGGTGTAGTTAGATGTAACACAAAAGCCTTGACATTACCAATGAAGGAATAACTCTTTTCTCTCTCAAAAATAAAGAACACCTAGATAATCCCATTTGTGTATTGCCACAATTAATGTTAAAGGCGATGTAGAGGACCATGCGACTCACCGACACAAGGTTCAGATTCTTTTCCGCTATGATCAGCATGTCCTCCAGATTTTCTGTTTACAGTGTCATTTCCGTTTCTATGATGTTGCTCGGTGTTGTTTTAACTGTCCTTTTGTGTCATCTAGGGAGATAGCTATGTCTCTTTGGAGTGAGATTGCTGAATCCCTCGATGCTGATCTGCTAATAGAAATTAGTGGCAGAGAGGTTGTGGCTGATTTGGTTATAAGATCCACATAGAAAACATACTGGTTACCTAAGTAGTATTTTTTTTTTTGTTTTCAGATTTCTTTCCTCTTATTAGTATGACCTGCATGCTGATAGTTTTCTCAGTTATCTTCATTATAGTTAAGCTAACCCTCTCAATAAGCTCCGGGTCACAAGTTTGCCTTCAAAAAATTATTCCAAATATTGTTACTCTGCATGACAGTCTTGACAGACAATCTGGAGCCCGGTTTGTCATCTGGTGAGCCTGCATACACGTGTTAGACCGATCATGTTTTTTAAGGCGGTAAGCCGTTCTAAGCGCTGGGGAGGAGGGCGATCTACCGCTAAGCGCTGGGGCGCTCTATCGTGTAAGCGCCGCTTAAGCGTTCTAAGGCGGATGCCTTAAAAACCACACATTAGATATTAGTCTAGCGGTGCGGTAGTGTACAGGCTGCTGGGATCTTTGCTTCTTATTGATTTTGTCAAGAAGAACCGTAGTCTATTGTAGTAGAGTTGTTCGCTATGAAAGTTAGTTCACGAAGTTCATAGGTGTTCAAGCAAGGTCGGTCGAACCTTCTCACACTGAGATCTTATTCGGATAATGTGTTAAATTCAATGTAGTTTATATGCATTTTTTTATTGATGATTTAATGCATTTGCCAATACTGATTATTGCACCGAGAGAAGGCTTTGATGCCAGGGGTAGTTTTCTTTGGCAATCTAGCACAAGATTATTAAGAGTATGGCAGCTACACCTACAGAGACCTCTTGTGTCATGGATGTCACCGTGTCATAGACCTCACATCCAACGCACCGTCCCTGCTTGAAGGATGCTGATTTGGTGATGAGTTGGCAATTCATATATCTTGGATTGTATTCGTGCGATTACATGAAATAGAACAAATGTTAATGGCGACATGCATTAGATGTTCGGCATAGCATATAATATATTCCGTGAATTGATTAAATTCCATTATTATATTTGTCTTTCGTTCTGTATACAGGGAACTTTAGTTGGATAGGATGGGCGCAGCAGCCTATCTGTGTAATTTAAGATATCTAAAATAAGTTATTTGGTACAGATAGATTTATAATAGGTCTGAAGACTTATGCATTGTTCAGTGTAGTGCTCAAAATTGCTACATTGATGTACAAAATATGATCTACATGGTGATCTCTTATTTTTCCTTAAAATCTTGAATTACAGAAGTCAAAGAAACAAACGCCTTCCAACACAATGTGACTATCCCTCCTAAGATTTTCAACCCTCTCAGACTTACTTATTGCAACAGTAGCTTTATTTGTTGTGAAAATAGAAAAATACTTTGCAAGTCTTGAGTCCATGTCAATGATTTCAACTTGCATTTTTTACTTACCAGGACTGTGAAAAGCTTTGTGGATATTAACATTATCCTGTCTTGAGTTGTGAGATATCCCTGTCCAGATCTGTTCTCTCTAAATTTTGCTTAGAGAAATCTTTTTCTTTATGGTTGCTCTGAACTTACAATGGTTGTAGGTATCAACACGCGGATGAATTAAAAGATGCAAGGCTGTGCTTATATTATTCTGGTATCTTTCCTTTTAGTAGGCAGAAATCAATTTTAGAAGGTAAAAGTCCTTCAGTGAATATCTAGCTATTAAACAGATTCTAGAGCAGTGGTCGATCAGGATGTGTTTACAGAAGCAGGAACTGGCATAGCTGAATAGAGTGACGGTAAAGATGAAAGAAAGAAGTGCTTGAGTCCTGCATCGAGTCGAATTTGTTTAACTGGCCATGTCTCATGCTAGATTGTCGCATGTTTGGTAGTAGCATTCTACTGCTGAATTTTTGCATGTCCAGCTAGCCGGCTGAGTCAGATAGCTAGCTGTTCCGTTATATATTGCCGTGATGATCTGTCATAAAAGTTATACAAGTTGAGTTATCTTTTTGGTGGGCAATAATTTTTTTGAATCACGATCTATTTGTTTTGAATGCTTCGGAAAACTGAAATGGATGTAGTACAAACTCACCTTGGTGGGGTAGCTGGGTACCATATAGTTCTTACTATGTTAGTACTTATCTTTGATCAATATGTTCCCTTCGAGCTCAATATATGTACGGATTAGAATTGGTTTCCAACTCATCCAAATGAATTCTACATTACACTTCTCGGCACACCTTAGAATGTCGTGTGACAATGATGTGATTGAGAACCATATGCTTGCCTCACCCAACACAATATGTCAAACATGATATAGCCGGCGCGGCGAAGCGCGCATGTCCACCTAGTATTATATTCATCCCTTCAATTTTTTAAATCCTCCGAGCTCCTAGAAATCTATAGACAAAAGGGACTCAAAAAACAGAAGCGCATATATGTATGCGTAAGAGAAGTACTCCATGTAGGCAGTAGGCTTCCCGATTAGGTAACTTAGACAATCTCTAACAGATGATACAAAATAGGTAACCAAAACGGTTTTGCTATGTCTCAGTCAACTGAGATTTTTTTTCAGTCTAAGTTACTTACAAAAAAGTGTTTGAGTTGTATTTTTCTGTTAAAAAAGTGCAATTGCATTTTTCTGCCATAAATATGCAACTGGACCGAGTTGCACTTTTCTTTAAACTCCAGTTGCACTTTTCTGAGGTGACTGAGACTTAAAAAAATCTCAGTCAACTTAGACGTAGACACACCCAACCAAAATGCAGTTTTAGGGCACTTTTTGTGTCGGGTGCACAGGTGCGGTAGGGCTAGATATGCATGCGCGTAGCCATGGTGGTGGCTGGGACAGCGGCACGACAACGAGTGGTCGTACACAACGCATGGAAGAGGAAGAAGAGAATGCCGCGGTTGGGCGGTACCGTGCGGACGTTTTTATGCGATATGCCACCTCTAGGTCATCCCGTCGATAGCGATGCACCTGTGGTGACTTCGTCAATTTTCAAGATCCAATCCGCCGGTCAGTCTTCCGAAGGTGCTCATAGGCGTAGGGTGTGCCTGTGTGCGTTCATAGGGGTGAGTGTATACGCGTATATATGAGCATCTACGTGTGTACTGTGTTTCTAAAAAAAACCATTTTAGAGCGCATTGTAAATAATAGATAGACCATTTTTTGTGGGTTGGTATCTTTTGGAGCCAATTATTTGTCCAAGACGCTCTGTATGACAGTTTTTCTTTTTCGACTTACATTATCTGTTGGAGATGCGTTTAGGTTAGCTCTCGTGTTTTATCTGCCTTGTATGTTGCCTTGTCTTGCGAAGAGAGGCAGGAGAAACACGAACGGACATCTCATCCAGAGTACACGACGCGTGGTAGCAGTTAATTAACGCATATATGTATTGGGACGAAGAGTTTCGATTGGAGTCTGATTTCAGTTGTTTTTACCCTTTAAATTCGTGTCTGCAGCAGATAGGTTGATCGGCAATCATCATGGAGAAGGAATCCGAAGAAGGTCTCGGGTACAGGGACTTGCTTTTCTCCCTGATTGGCTTTGGTACAGTTTTCCTGTTTCCCTTCTCAAGATTTATGTTTCTGCTGCTGTAAATTTGTTGTATATATAAATAAACACTTCGATCGAATCAAACAGCTGTAGGTTTTCCCGTGATTGCCTTCCTTGCCCTGTTGGGTAGTCCTTGCTACAATGTGTACTCCCTCGAGCTCACCGGCATCGACGGCCTCGGCGATCCGGCCGGGCTGAGCGCCCTGGCGTTCAACGTGACCCTGCACGTGAGGAACGAGCGGTTGCTGTTGGCGGAGAACCGCTTCAGCCATGGGCAGGTGGTGGTGTCCTACGACGGCGTCGTGATTGGGGAGGGGCGTGTGCCGGGCTTCAGCGCCGGCGCCAGGAGCACGGCGGAGGTGAAGGCGGTGGCGCGGAGCAGCAGGGCGGGAATGGTGCAGATTCCCGGTGGTCTGGTGAGGAGGCGCGTGGAGGCCGAGCTGCGTTGGGACTCTGCGGAGTTTGACGTGGAAACCAAGCTCTTCCGCCTCCGCGACGGCAAGGAGAGTGGCGGCCCCGTCGTGCTGTGGTGCAAAGTAGGATCGCAGGTGCCGCAGCAGCCTATGCGATGCACGGCCTTCACCGACTTCATGGTCAGCTTGCCCTGATGTCTACTCAGGGCATGTGCAGCCAAGGTTTTTTCTCCATTGGTCTCATGGCAGGTCGCTCTGAGCCCGGCCTCATCCGTCGCGGGTTCGAGTTCTCCTACAGCCTCATCTGAATTTAAATTTTGTTTGAAATAACTTAGATGGTAAATTACCGAGATTTTCGAGATTTCGCTGTAACCATTTATTCCAGTGTCCTCGGTAAAAAAAGTTAGCCCGAGAAAAAAAAACCCTTATGTGCATCATCCTATAGACATGTTGGCACAATCCTTTATGTCATCTCTAGCGGATACCTCATCCGGCCTGAAACCGAATAATAACTGATGGTAGTTCCGAACAAACAGCGAAAAAACGTGGATGTTGAATTTCTTTTGCAGCAAACCCCACCGCATCGTGAGATTTTTTTTTCGAAATGGGGAATAAAACCCCGGCTTCTGCATCATGATGATGCACACGGCCTTTTATTAAGAAATTCACGAGTATTATATAGTTTATTACATCTCAAGCATCACCGAGGATTGAAACAAGAATCAACCATCGAAAGAAACAAAGCAAAAATAGACTACTCATCAATGTAGCCGCCTATTGTGCCGCCAGCCAGCCTGGCACAAGATATCCTGAGCGACCGTCTGGAGCCGTGTGCATCCAGTAGCCATAGCATCCCGCTGTCCCTCCGGTGACAGTAGAGCCCACAACTGAACCCAATGTGCCACCATATGGATAACCTGCAAAAAGTGAAAAGATTATTTTTTGTTAAAAATAATGTCATTCCTCGCCCTCCATATAGACCAGCATAAGGCCGAAACTCCAACCCGGATGAAAGCCTTAGATTGTCTATCAACTCCATTTAACCAATTATCAAACATATTTGTAATATTGGCTGGAGCTGGGAGGTCAAAAGTGAAAGTGACCGTGCGCCAAAGTAGTTTAGCTAAAGGGCAGGTGATGAAGAGATGTTCAATAGTCTCCTGTTCCCCACAAAAAACACATTTTGTACACTCATTCCACCTTCTTTTAGCTAAATTATCTTTCGTAAGTAACACCTTATTGCTCAGAAACCACATAAATATTTTTATCTTAAGAGAAATTTTAACTTTCCATAGGTATTTTCGTAGAAAGGGAGTGTGGTCATTCATAAGATCCTCATACATAGATTTGACTGAAAACAAACCGTTGGCTGTTAAATTCCAAATAAATCGATCATTCTCGTCATTTAAAGTAACCCCCATAAGTTTTTGGCATAACTGTAACCACAGAGTCCATTTGTTTCCCACCAACAACCTCCTGAAACTGATATTCAGTGGCGTTTGTGCTAACACTTGAGCTACTGTTACATTCTTGTGATGCACAATATTATATAAGGATGGGTATTGTTCAGCTAGTGACTTTTTTCCTAACCATGTATCTTCCCAAAAACGAGTTGCTTCACCATTACCAATCTTGAGGTATCCTCTACTGAAAAAATCGTCTCGCACCCCCATCAAACCTTTCCAAAAGGGAGAATCTGTGGGTTTAGCTTGTACCCCGGATAATGTCTTGTGTCTTAAATATTTATTGTGTAGCAATTCTTGCCACATCCCATCCTCATTAAGAAGTTTATAAAGCCACTTACTCAATAAACATCTATTCTTAAGTTCCAGAACCTCAATACCTAAACCCCCTTGATATTTGGGCCGACATACAATATTCCATTTTGTAAGTCTATATTTTCTTTTATTTTCATCGGATTGCCAAAAGAATCTAGACCTATAAAAATCCAATCTTTTCCTTACCCCAACAGGTATCTCTAGAAAAGATAGCATGAACATAGGTAAACTCGTTAAAACTGAATTGATAAGGACAAGTCTATCCCCATAGGATAGTAATTTGCCTTTCTAGCATCCCAATTTGCATTCAAACCGAGTTTCCACTGGGTACCAATCAGAATTCCTGAGTTTTCTGTAATGGATAGGAATACCTAAGTATCTAAAGGGTAAGGAACCAGCGTCGCATCCAAAAATCTGCTTATATTGGTCCTCCTCTCCCTTTGCCTTCCCAAAACAAAAAATCTCGCTCTTATGAAAATTAATTTTAAGCCCTGAGAGTTCTTCAAACATGCATAAAATTAACTTCATATTAAAAGCTTTCATAAGGTCATGCTCCATAAAAAGTATAGTGTCATCGGCATATTGTAGTATAGAGATTCCTCCCTCAACAAGATGAGGAATAAGTCCCCCCACTTGACCATCATTTTTTGCACGTTCAATTATGATGGCTAACATATCCACTACAATATTGAAAAGTAACGGAGACAACGGATCACCTTGTCGCAACCCTTTTTTTGTTTGGAAATAATGACCAATGTCATCATTCACTTTTACCCCAACACTTCCCCCTTGAACAAATTGTTTCACAATTCTACACCATTCTGGAGCGAATCCCTTCATTCTCAAAGTCTGTTGTAAAAAAGGCCATTTCACTTTATCATAGGCCTTCTCAAAATCGATCTTAAATAAGACCCCATCCAATTTCTTACTATGCAACTTATGAATTGTCTCATGAAGAATGACCACCCCTTCTAATATGTTCCTCCCTGGCATAAAGGCAGATTGTGTCGGTTTTATAACACGGGGGGCAATCCCCGTTATACGATTTGTGCCAGCTTTAGTAAAAAATTTGAAACACACATTCAACAGGCAAATAGGTCTATATTGTTGTATTTGGACCGCATCCTCCTTCTTGGGTAATAAAGTGATGACACCAAAATTCAATTTGTAGAGAGGCAAATCCCCATTACTAAACTGATTAAAAAGCGCCATCAAATCATCCTTTATTATATCCCAACATTTTTGGTAAAACTCTGCAGGAAATCCATCCGGACCTGGAGCTTTATTACGTTCCATCTGAAATAGCGCATCATGAACCTCTTCCTCAGAAAACTGTGATATCAAAATATCATTCTCAACATCAGATATCTGAGGAATGTCCTGCACTTCTTCTTCAGCCAACGAGATATTATTCGGAACCGGTGCCCCAAATAATTTCTTATAGAATTCAGTAATATAGACCTGCAAATTGTCTTCCCCAACAATGGTTCCTTCTTGTTGTTCTAATTGGAATATTTTCTTTTTGCGATGTTTCCCATTTGCAATCAAATGAAAATACCTTGTATTATTTCCTCCCTCTTGGATGTGTTTCACTTTCGCTCTTTGAGCCCATTTAGACTCCTCTTCTCTCCTTAATTTATTTAGATCCTCATTTGACTTTTTTTAAACTGTACTTTCCGATAGTGTCAAGATATTTGTTTCAGCTTTTACATCCAAAAAATCAATTATCCCCAATTACCTATCTTTCTCTTTTTTGTACTTCCCGCTTTGATTTTTCGCCCATCCTCTAAGAAATTTTCTTACATGCCTAAGTTTATTCAACCATACCTCCATCGGATTCAAACCCACTGTCACTGAATTCCATTCTTTTGCAATCATCTGAATAAAACCTTCTTGTCGCAACCAATGCAACTCAAAGGAGAATTTTGGCTTATTGCCCAAGTGAGCCTTCACTCCTGAATCAATAAGAATCGGTGTATGGTCCGAGTCCGCCCTTGTCAATGCACGAACAGTGACAAGGGGAAATTTTTGTTCCCAAGAAATGGAAGCTAGGACTCTGTCTAGCTTTTCATACGTTGGTTCCTCTCGACGACTCGCCCATGTGAACTGTCTCCCCGAAAGAGCAATTTCACGCAAGTTCAAATGTTCGATAATCGCATTAAACACGAAAGGCCAACGCGCTCTGAAATTATTATTATTGTTTTCCTCCGGCTTTCGAATAATATTGAAATCACCACCTACCAACATAGGTAATGTTTCTGACTCACATATTCTCACTAATTCGGCCAAGAATTCTGCTTTATGTGCATCTTGGGCAGCCCCATAGACTGGCACGAGAATCCAGTCAAAACCATCTCTTTTACACTTGACATGGAGTTTTACACAAAAGTCTCCAGTGCTCACCTTTATCACCTCAAGCGTGTCTGAATTTATTCCAACTAAAATACCTCCAGACCGACCATGAGGTGGTAAACAAAACCAAGTGTAACTATATCCCGCCGCAAGTTGATTTAAAAAAGGAATAGAGAAATTAGATCTTCCAGTCTCCAATAAGGCTACAAAATTTAATTTATGTTCTCTAATAGCTTCTTTAACAAACAAATGCTTAGCGGTATCCCCAAAACCTCCAGGATTCCAATTCATTCCTTTTAAATTCTGCATTAGGAAAATTGTTTTTTAATTCTTTTCCTAGTACTTCTACGAATATTATTTGTATCGTAAGTTTTTTTCACCCTAGCTTTCTTTTTATTGACTACTGGATGTAGATGTTCCAAACGATCATCCAAATCCAGTGGGATGCCATCATCCTCAATCAAATCTTCACATAAGGTAGAAACTTTAGACATTACCAGAGTTGAAGGATCCTCCTCTCTATTCACATTCTCTTCTACATTTTTTTGTAAAATTGTTAAAATTCGCTCTTCTTCTAGCATCTTAATTCCTCTAATAGATTTTGCAATCTCCCCTTCTGAATGTCCTAAGGAAATACCCAATCTATTGGCTTTATGCATGATTTCAGATTCCGACATATCAACAATAGAAAACTTAGGAGATGAAGCATCTCTCAACTGTGCATTTAACATCGCCTTCTCCATCTGGGGCATGTCCACATCAATATGGCCCCCCAACCTCTGACTAGTCCTCACACACGAGGGTTTAGGAATACCCCCAAAAGCAATAACCTCCTCCATAGTATGGCGAACTAACACATTATCAGAGGAACATTCTATTAGAGACAGGGAAACAGCAGTTTTTGCAGGAGATGGTGTAATATAAGGAAAATCTGAAAGCTTACCATCAGTCACTGGAGGTGAGGCAATCCCCATCTTGCCCTGGAAACTAATGTTGCTAGACTCCCCCTTTGTAGACACCGAACCCTTATTTGTAGACCCTTCATTAGTCTTTTCCAATGAATTAACCAATTTGGGCTCCAAAACCGACCCTACATCATCAAAATCATTATCATCATGTAAAGAGTAAGACGAATTATCAGTACTATTTATATGAACTTTCCCCATATCAACTAAATAATTATCGTTTTCATCCATAGGAATAGCTAACATACTCTTGTCTGCAGAATTATCATGCATAGCCAATCCCCCCAGCATCACAGCAGGTGCAACAGTGCCAATCGGTGGCCAATCATTGGCACCGATCCCAAAACCTGCTGAATCTGCCCTTGTCCCCATGCACTTGATCTTCTGCGGCAGAGGAGAAGCAGGTGCTACCACCCGACGCACAACCATCGGCGCAGAAGATCCCCCCCCACGCAGCTGCTCCTGCTCTTGGCCGTCCGCACATGGCCGACCGAGGCAGCGAGTTTCCCTCGCACAGCATGCGAGGCCGGTGACAGGGGACCACTGGAGCCCATCTGAACCAGTGGTTGCTGTCGGCCAAACTGCTGCGGCGCCTCGCCATTGGTCGCATGCAGCTGCACCGGACAAGCAGCGACGGATCCCGAGGGAACAGTGGCCAACTGCTGCCCAATAGCAGCCTGGCAGTCACCAGTTGCGTCAGGTTCCGAAAAACATTCCTTTTGCATCATATCTACATTAAAAGTCGCGCGCAATTCGTCATTTTGTGGAACAAAAACAGCATGAGATATAGAGTTGCACACGTGATCATTTTGATTCAAATTTTTTGCATCAGAACAAATACCTGTAGGAGCAAGATTTACATGCAGCGTTCCAATTTGTATTGCATCTAAATTGCACAATTGCTCTTGCATTCCCTCAACCCCATTATGCATATGAGAATCCTCTTGTTCATCATTCTTGGATAAATCTTCCATGTCATTTCCTTTTTTGTCAGTCTCCATATCATGACCTCCCTCATGCTTCTCATCACCCTGCTCCTGATGAACATGTCACTATTTGCTGGGATGAGCCTATGATCAAGACATCCAATCTTGATTCTAAGCTCTTTATTTTTGCGAGTATAGGCCATATCAATATCAAGTGTCTTACCAAATAATGTTCCTACTCCCCATAAAGATAAGTAGTCCGTTCTAATATCTGATGGCAACCCTGAGACCCGCACCCAGACTTCAGGGAGCATATACGAAGGCTCCTCCAATGATGACCATATGTCAAAGGACAAAGAAGACTCTCTATCTGTACAGATGTACGTGCCAAAATTTATCAATCTTTGAACCTCCAATTTACTAGGGAACTTAACTCGAAATACATTATCTTTTAGATGAAAGACTTCCCAAACAAACTTTTCAGATGGTACAATCTTCTTCAGCTGCTCAATAATCTCTGGTATAGTCAACACATCTCCATCCACTGTCACTTTGGCCAATTTTGGATTTTCTACCTTGGGCTTAAAGGCACCACATTGCAATTCAAAAAACATGAGTGCCTCATTGGCATATCCATGGAGAATTGCAGATGGCTTTGGTGCATTCAACAAGTGGCAAGCTTGTGTAGCATGATGGATGGATTCGCAGATGTCGCAAAAGGGCGCAGGACAATCATCTATGTAATGTCCCGGCTTCTTGCAACGAAAACAACTCGCTCTATCATCCTTCTTCTTCTTCAAAGGACCCTGATCCTCACTCTCTTTTCCTTTCGCAGCATTCTCGATTTCCTCCGCCACCACCTGAGCATTCCCTGGTTGTTGCACACTCGGTTTGGGCACCGCCACCGGCGCCTCCAAATGCTGTTCACCGGGTACTGTAGCAGCAGCACTAGTACTGCCCACCCCAATAGCAGTGGAAGGCTGTACAATCGGCACTTCGGTCACCTTGGTAGCCGCCGTAACCGCAGCTACAACAGCCTGGACAGTTTGCTGCAAGAACTCAGCGTCAAAACTGTTTCGCACAGATCCCTCCGTCCCCTGTCCACGGGATCGATTCACAAACTCTCCACCACGCCCAGAATTCCATCTGTTATTATTTTCTCCATGTCCAAAACGATCAGAATTGTAATTGTATGAACCCCCTCTCTGAAAACCAGCGTTACTACCTCTATTGCCCTCATACTGTCCATTATGCATATTAGCGGATCCACTAGATTCACCTTGCACAAAGTTGCGGCCACCACCGAAACCAGAGAAGGCGTTACCTTGATAGCCACGGCCTGTGCCATACCCTGATCCTCCTCGGCCAGGGCCTTGACCATGGCGTCCCCTTGGAACGAATGCTCCCCTTGCATTATTGAAATTTGCACGGCCACCACCATTGCTCCCTCGCCCTGGATTGAAACCACCCCTTCCTGGGTTGAAACCCCCCTGCCATTATCGCCGTTCATCTCGACACGGCGGCGGCGAACGATAGGAGCCCCAGTACCGCACTTCCTCCAGGTAAGCCCTAAAAACTTTTGGAAAGCCTGCCCAGCGACAGCGTCTCCAACTTTGACAATCGTAGGACCCCGATCAACTCGCACACCGTTCGAAACAGCAGCCTGGGCAGTTCTTTTTTCACCCAAATTGGGCCACCCAGACGCATTCTGCTGTTGGCACAAGCCCGCAAGCCGACTAGGCCCACAGCTTGCTTTTTTGAAACCGCCGTTTTTTTCGGATCTTGAGCTCTAGCGTCGGACGCCGGCGACCAACGTCGCCGACGAACGACCGACCACCCCTCCGTGGTATCATCGAAGAAAACAGACGGCTCAAGAACTGGCATTTTCTTACTGACTGGCTCCCTTTGTTGAATGCCCAACGACAAAGATGGAGAAGAGATCGTACCTTCGCAGGTGTTGAAAACCATCGCTGCTCTAGCCGCCGAACGCTGTCCATCACGGCGCGAGATCCTCTTTCGATGGCGTCTAGTCAGCTCCGACGATCTCTCAGCAAGATCCGCATTAGACACCGGCGACGGCGTACGACACAGATAGGCTATCGACCTATCTCCGACTCCCACAGACTGGGCGTCATCTCCTTCCCCGTCCTCGTCTCCGTCGTCGTCCCCCACATCTTGGTCCTCATCAGGATGCAACACCCAGAAACGGCTACCAGATAACCGCTCCGGCGAGCCACCGCCGTCCTCCCAGGCCGTCGGCTCCCTTACCGGCGTGTGGGTGGCGAGATCGCCCCCCGTGTCGCCAGACAGGGTCTCAACGGTCATCCCGTTGTATCTGCATACATGCGGATTTTCAGCCGCGCGGTCCAGTTTGATGCATCGGATCAACATGGTTGGAGCGCGGGCATTTCAGGTCCTCTTTGCCGCCCATGCGCCGCCAATCTGCACGCCCCACCCAGCTTGCCCGTCCCCGCGACCGCACCCGGACGCTATGAACTCCGTTGGAGCTCCGCCACCCACTAAAGCTATCACGCAGCCCTAATTGCTGCAACTTTTCGTTCCCCTGGCCCTAGCGCGTCCACCATCGTGGATGTCCCTGTGGCAATGGTTGATGCGCCAAAGCGGAAACGACAGAAGGCGGCAATGCCCGGCTTTGCGTCCTCCACACCGCCGACCAAGCCGCATGACTGGGTGCATCGGAAATCGAAGGCATGAGGCCCCGCTGATGCGACAAAGTAGAAGCGAAAGGCAGCCACCACCTGCGGCCATCCTTCGCCACACGATTCCTCTACTTCCACACCGGCGCTACTTTCCTCCTTGACGGAGGCGGATGCGCTTGATGCATCTAGGTATGCAATTTCTACCCTCCTTGAATCCGTGCCGTGCGATTTTCATTAAAATCACCAATGTTTCGCTTATGTAGTTTGCGTGGCATGGAGGAATCGTTCATCAATATGCTAGAGGGTGGCGCCATTGATGTTGAGAAGTCTCCACTGCCTGCGTTCGACAATGGGTACCAACCAGATGAGGTAGACGAGGTAGAAGAGGTGAAGAAGGAGGCCTTCGATGATGCCGTTGCCGCCAGCGTTAAAGCAGGAGCATCAAAGCGCTCATAAAATTCTAGAGAATAGGGAAACTTGGAAGTTCAGGGATCAAGGGGCTCCTCCTCCATGCAATGGGGCTCCAATTGCTTTGGATGATGATATTGATGATGCACCGGCCCGAGGAAGAAGCAAAGGAAGGCTCGACGGAAGAACAAAAGGCAAAGATAGAGGTCAACCGAAGGGCCGAGCAAGAGAGGTTGACCTCCCAGATTGAGGAGATGACGAACGTGAAGCAAAAAATTGCCCAAGAGCAATTGCAAATTAGCAATTAGTTGGCCGAGAGCAAATGTAGGGACAATATTAGAAAGTGGGAAGCAATTAGAGAAGATGAGAAGAGGAAGGCCGCCTTTGAAGATAGAAGGATACGACTCGAGGAGGAAAAAGAGAAAACAGTGTGATGATGATGGATCCAACTACTATGGATGCTCTCACCAAAGAATGGTGGGAGATAAGGAGATCGGAGATTTTGGATGCAAAGAAGGCAACAAGGGAGGATGCTTCTGTTGCAGAAGCAGCTGCTACGGCCACCGCCGTCGCTGCCGCCTCGGCTGCTGCGTCGATCAATGGTGGTGCCGGCCAAGACAAGGGTGACGGGAATGGTCCTTCTTCTCCGGTTTGATTCACCATGTATGGCTATGCTACCTTGTCATGACTATGCTTCTATATCAAACATTGTATCGAAATATTTTTTTTGTTAATTTTGGATTTATGTGATGAACACGGCTTAATTGTGATCGCGAGCAAAACCCCTGATCGATTTGCAGTATATCGTTTGTCGCTGCAGAACATATCTGGCATAATTATATGCAGTACAATTATGGGGTATCTATTATGTTGCGAGACATTTCACGCCCAAACATGCCGACGCAGTTAACCCCATCAGCGTTATGCGGTACGGCGGGATAGGGTATGCTCTTACAAAAAATGTTATAGATAAAACTTTTCCAATAAATTCCCTCATAGCTAAGCTCACAAATTATTATATAAAACTAGATAATACCCTTCACGGTTTTGTGGGACTAAAATGAAAATAAAAGATGACAATTATAGAGCATGAATCAAAGATATATGAATATACCTTTTGTATGATTAACTACTAAGTGTGAACCAGTGCTGGATCTTCCGGATCCAATGGATCCTGGCTTGGCAGCTCCGTTCCTCAAGTCCAAGTTCTTGTGCTGCTGCTGCATTTCTTGGCATCTCAACTCTAGATGCCGGAGGGCCTTGATGGATACCGCGTCAGTTAGGTCCCATGGTGGGGCCAGCTTCGACCCGATGTCCTCGACCAGCGCTCTTCGCGTGGTTGGCGGCAAGGGTACTTCTCTGTTTTTTTTTCGAAATGGAGATATGATCCCGGCTTCTGCATCATGATGATGCACACGATCATTTATTATAAAGATTTAAATTTAGTAATGTATTAAAACTCAAGCATCGCCAAGAATTGGTATAAAAATCAACCAGCGAAAAAAACATGAACTACTCTGAGTACACATCGAAGTAGTCTCCTAGTATGATGCTAGCCAGCCAGGCACCAAATATCCTGAGCGGCCATCTAAAACCGTGTGAATCTAGAAACCATGGCATCCCGCTGTCCCTCCGGCGACAGGAGGGTCCAAAGCTGTGACGTCCCGAAACCGGTACCATGAGGATCCCAGCAAACCCGCCGAAATCCGCACGATATCGATTCTGAGACGCCCTCCGACACGACGTGCGCGATGAATCACACACGTGATGCCAGAGAAATTAACACGAGCGGTAACATTACAACAGGATTACAATAGAGCCCACAAGAAACATATATTACAACAACGACTCCAACGAGTCAAGATACAATTAGATACATACAAAGATCCAAGTCATACAGAAGATCGAATACGTCCGAGTACGGACAAGATACAAATTGGACTAAGAGTCCTGAAGATAACCTGGCGTCCATAACCCTGCCCAGGCCAAGCCGGAAGGGTAACCTTGCTAACATCGTCATCTTGTACCTGTCGAAGTCGGGCCATCGGTTGCCGACAAAAGGGAGGAAACAGAAAAGAAAGAGAAAAGGCGAGAGTAAGTACCAAGGAACGAACTCCGACACGTACTTAGCGAGACTAGAAATGCCTATGCTCGTCGGGCGAATATATATATATCGTCTGGGGTTATATGGTAGGTTTAGCGGCAGCAAAACTATAACCAATAGAGACACGCTACAACATCTGTCTACTCAGAGAAGATAAGAGAGCGCACAAGGTAACAGATAAATACTACACAAACATAACCCAGCCGATTACACATATCCCCTTCAACAAAGCGAAGAGGCAATGTAAAAGGCAATCAACGGTGGACAAGTTTTATTAGGTATCGGTTGTAGTAATGATATATTACTAATCAAGTTATTAGCAAATTATTATCAACAACATAAAGGTGTAAGTTGTTCTATGATCAAGCTATACAATTCCAAGTCGTCCATAACCGTGGACACGGCTTATCGATAAGATTTACAGCCTGCAGGGGTTGCCCAAATGTAACCATACGCATGCTCGACCCACTTACGACTGGTGGATGTCTCACAACAAGACCGTTCCCAGTTCAACAAGAAAGTCTAGGGGGGCCACCCGACTAAGCTACCGTAACGAAGTCCGGCCGTACTCGAAGCGGACTCAGGGTTTGCGTTAACGGCTAGGCGTGCAAACCACACGCTTCGCTAAACGTTCCGCGGGGTACAGTACAGAATATAAACACCCGAAGGCAACAGGAAGTAAACACCCGAAGGCAACAGTATATAAACATGCATGCGCCAAATAAAACCAAGGTTGTGGCCCCCTTTTCAACTGACTTGAGAAAAGGTAATGGGTTAGGGGGGTCCCAATAAACGTCCCCACGTACGGGTAGAGCGCTCAATTTCGGAACAGATAACAAGAACTCGGGTCCTAGGGGACATTAGCGAGTCAAAGTTCCGATGCTTTCGCAAAGGGGCTCACAGATGCCTCTGCTTACAATTTTAGTTGTTAACAATAAAATAAAGCATGAGTGTCTCCAACAACTGATATAGCATGTGATATCCTCCAAACAACCCAACATATCCCGATAACAGATCGAGATAAACAACAGAGCCTAAACACGCCTACGACTCGTAAGGCTCAAACATCAAGCAACGGCTATGGGTAAGGAATGATATATATATAGGATTATTATGGTAAACAAGTGGAATAGGAAACATGACTCGATAGAGAAGCGCAACATAAGGATAGCGGTGAGAGCGAGAGCAAAATATAAAATAGGTGAAGGAGGTGGGCTCGCCTGTGAAAAGCTGCAGGAGAACTTGTCGGAGAACTCGTCGTATCTCACAACACCACTTCGCGTTCCTATCCGAGAAGAAGCAAATGCTGGACAAACAACGTATGCAAGTCTTACTACTACGGATAAAGAGTCGGCATGCTCTGGATGATATGCATGACATGGCAACGATGGTGCAATGCAACTTATCCATATTAATCGGAGTCGGAACCCCGGAAAATCAAATTAGGTTGGAGTTGCATTTTCTACCGCCAAAGTTAAGGGTTGGATATCATGGTATATCATGGCATAGGTGCGCTACTTCAAATTTAAATGGAACCGGGACAACATTTATATAGTATCCCACATATTCCATATGTTACATATTAGGTGATAATACAAACTACCACGAAATTTTATGATGCATGGTGCAACAGATGGCATGGATGGCATATTCATGTTCCTCATGTTTTTCTGATCAATTTTCATATATAACACATTTTATTTTGATTTACCGTTTAAAAGATATGAATATTGCAAGAATTATACATTTCCTGCAATTTCCAGAAAAACAGAAAAAGGCCGGGGCGTTTCTCACCGAAGAGAGAGCTAGCCAGGTCGCTGACCAGCGGGCCAGGGATGCTGACATGGCGGCTGAATGGGATGGCAACCTGCAGGGGGGTTTTCGGAAAAAGGGTCAGAGACAAGGGCGCCGGGTTGGTTTTGAAAGATCCAGGGGGCTAAGAGCAAAATGATCCAGGTCTGGATCTGGCTGGGTTTCTCACCGAGGGGTTTGCCAGCCCGAGCGGCTGACGGATGGGGCCTGGCGCAGATGTGGAGGCCACGCTGGCAAAGCTTGCTCGTGCGCACAGAACGTGTTCGACGGAGGGGTTGCCGTGCGCGTTCCAGACGGTGACCACCTGCGGCTCGGGTTCGAAGCGCGCGGGCGCCTCGGCGCGTCCCAGGAGGCGAGGCTTGGCGCGGCGGGTGCGCCTCGTCGAGATCGACTAGATGGGGCGGCGCTATTGACTGGGGGGCACCGGAGAGCTCGCCGGCGGCGGTGTGCTGTGTAGGAGACGGCCGGCATCAGCAAGAGAAGACGATAGAGGGGGAGTTAGGGGATGGGAGGAGCTCCTGGAGAGGCGTCACCTTACCAGGATCACGCCCGTGTGCTCGGTTAGGCCGGGGGAGGAAGGGAGCGGCCGGAATCGGAGGAAAACACCGGCGGCCGTGGCGGATGGCGAAGACGATGGCGACGCGATGAGGGCCTCCCGGTGCGATTACTGGTGCAAGGGGAACGAGGAGAAGGAGGCGCGTCTTTTGGTGGTGGCGGTGTTGCTTGGGACCGCCGGGAGCATCGGGACAACGGAGAACTGCGGCGGTGGTTCACGGGGTGCTCACAGAGTAGCGGAAAACGTGGGGGAAAAGAGAGGTGGCGGCGCGAGGGAGGAAGAGAGGAGGGTTGGTGGCTAGGGTTCGGCGCGAGAGGATAAGAGAGGGGAGGGAGCAGGTGGAGCGTGCGGTGTGAGTGAGGGGAAAGACCACGGCGACGCTCACTCCATCCTCGTGCTCTCTGGGGAAGACGACAACGACGCGGTGGCGTACCAGTTCGCTGCAGGCCGGGCAAGGGAGAAGGAGATGGGCTGCCAGGTGGGCTTGGGCTGAAGGAGGTAGTGGCCGGATCAGGCCAGAGGTGAAAGAAAACATATGGGCTAGAGGGGGAGGTAGCCCAGGAAGGTGGGGAGGGTTAGGGGTTTAGGTTTTCTTTTTCTATTTCAAAACTGTTCTGAAATTTTATTTGAAACCTGCTCAAACAAAAGTTGAGTTTGAATACAAAGATGGAGAGAGAGAAAACAACTTTGTAGGCATTGCCAAAATATTTTATACCCAAAAATAAAAAAGATTTGTTGGTTAGGTTTAGTTAGAGGAAAGAAAAGATGAGGGTTTGATATATAAACCATATGGGAGTGAAGCCAAAGTAGTTTTATTTAAAATAATTTTTATTTGATAAAAACTTGTGGATGAGATGATGCATGATGTCATGATGAACTTGGAACGACACGGAAAAACAAGCAGCGGAGAAAAACAATCTATGGGGTTTTTCCGGGTCGTTACAAACGACACCACTAACAAGGAACCTCGCCCCGAGGTTCCACCTCAAGGTACGGGGGAGAGAGGTGAACTATCGGATCTTCAGGTGACGTGTCGATCTCCTCGACACCACTAACAAGAATTGTTACTCCATGTAGATCGGCGACACCACTAAAAAAGAGTCGTTGTTCCGCTGTTGATCATGCACTTCTGTCGGGATCCTCCGAATATCGGACCTATTAGGATAAGGCAAAGATCGTCCAACCCGCGTCGGAATCTAAGTCTCAGAGAAGAAGATAAGAGAAGATTCAAAACTCGTAAAGATAAGAGGAGCAAGAATATAGGTAAGGAGAAAAATCAGAGCTAATCAGATATATCCAACGAATTTTTCAGAAAATAGTTTTGACACTAGACACAACGTCCGTTGGCAAGGTTATCCTACAGGCTGGACTAGTGCGGTACCGTCAACCTGAGGCTCTGATACCAAATTGTGACGCCCCGAAACCGGTACCATGAGGATCCTAGCAAACCCACCAAAATCCGCACGATATCGATTCTGAGACGCCCTCCGACACGACGTGCGCGATGAATCACACACGTGATGCTAGAGGAATTAGCACGAGCGGTAACATTACAACAGGATTACAATAGAGCTCACAAGAAACATATATTACAACAACGACACCAACGAGTCAAGATACAATTAGATACATACAAAGATCCAAGTCATACAGAAGATCGAATACGTCCGAGTAAGGACAAGATACAAATTGGACTAAGAGTCCTGAAGATAACCAGTGGCGTCCATAACCCTGCCCAGGCCAATCCGGAAGGGTAACCTTGCTAACATCGTCATCTTGTACCTGTCGAAGTCGGGCCATCGGTTGCCGACAAAGGGAGGAAACAAGAGAGAAAGAAAAGGGAGAGTAAGTACCAAGGAACGAACTCCGGCACGTACTTAGCGAGACTAGAAATGGCTATGCTCGCCGGGCGAGTATATATATCGCCTGGGGCTATATGGTAGGTTTAGCGGCAGCAAACTATAACCAATAGAGACACGCTACAACATCCGTCTACTCAGAGAAGATAAGAGAGCGCACAAGGTAACAGATAAATACTACACAAACATAACCCAGCCGATTACACATATCCCCTTCAACAAAGCAAAGAGGCAATGTAAAAGGCACTCAACGGTGGACAAGTTTTATTAGGTATTGGTTGTAGTAATGCTATATTACTAATCAAGTTATTAGCAAATTATTATCAACAACATAAATGTGTAAGTTGTTCTATGATCGAGCTATACAATTCTAAGTCGTCCATAACCGCGGACACGGCTTATCGATAAGATGTACACCCTGCAGGGGTTGCCCAAATGTAACCATACGCATGCTCGACCCACTTACGACAGGTGGATGTGTCACAACAAGACCGTTCCAGTTCAACAAGAAAGTCTAGGGGGGCCACCCGACTAAGCTACCTGTAACGAAGTCCGGCCGTACTCCGAAGCGGACTCAGGGTTTGTGTTAACGGCTAGGTGTGCAAACCACACGCTTTGATAAACGTTCCGCGGGGTACAGTACAGAATATAAACACCCGAAGGCAACAAGAAGTAAACACCCGAAGGCAACAGTATATAAACATGCATGCGCCAAATAAAACCAAGGTTGTGGCCCCCTTTTCAACTGACTTGAGAAAAGGTAATGGGTGAGGGTCCCAATAAACGTCCCCACGTATGGGTAGAGCGCTCAATCTGGGAACAGATAACAAGAACTCGGGTCCTAGGGGACATTAGCGAGTCAAAGTTCCGATCCTTTCGCAAAGGGGCTCACAGATGCCTCTGCTTACAATTTTAGTTGTTAACAATAAAATAAAGCATGAGTGTCTCCAACAACTGATATAGCATGTGATATCCTCCCAACAACCCAACATATCCCGATAACAGATCGAGATAAACAACAGAGCCTAAACACGCCTACGACTCGCAAGGCTCAAACATCAAGCAACGGCTATGGGTAAGGAATGATATATATAGGATTATTATGGTAAACAAGTGGAATAGGACACGTGACTCGATAGAGAAGCGCAACATAAGTATAGCAGTGAGAGCGAGAGCAAAATATAAAATAGGTGAAGGAGGTGAGGCTCGCCTGTGAAAAGCTGCAGGAGAATTTGTCGGAGAACTCGTCGTATCTCACAACACCACTTCGCGTTCCTATCCGAGAAGAAGCAAATGCTGGACAAACAACGTATGCAAGTCTTACTACTACGGATAAAGAGTCGGCATGCTCTGGATGATATGCATGACATGGCAACGATGGTGCAATGCAACTTATCCATATTAATCGGAGTCGGAACCCCGGACAATCAAATTAGTTTGGAGTTGCATTTTCTACCGCCAAAGTTAAGGGTTGGATATCATGGTATATCATGGCATAGGTGCGCTACTTGAAATTTAAATGGAACCGGGACAACATTTATATAGTATCCCACATATTCCATATGTTACATATTAGGTGATAATACAAACTACCACGAAATTTTATGATGCATGGTGCAACAGATGGCATGGATGGCATATTCATGTTCCTCATGTTTTTCTGATCAATTTTCATATATAACACATTTTATTTTGATTTACCGTTTAAAAGATATGAATATTGCAAGAATTATACATTTCCTGCAATTTCCAGAAAAACAGAAAAAAGGTCGGGGCGTTTCTCACCGAAGAGAGAGCTAGCCAGGTCGCTGACCAGCGGGCCAGGGATGCTGACATGGCGGCTGAATGGGACGGCAACCTGTAGGGGGGTTTTCGGAAAAAGGGTCAGAGACAAGGGCGCCGGGTTGGTTTTGAAAGATCCAGGGGGCTAAGAGCAAAATGATCCAGGTCTGGATCTGGCTGGGTTTCTCACCGAGGGGGCCAGCCGAGCGTCGAGATGGGGCCGGCGCAGATGTGGAGGCCACGCTGGCAAAGCTTGCTCGTGCGCACAGAACGTGTTCGACGGAGGGGTTGCCGTGCGCGTTCCAGACGGTGACCACCTGCGGCTCGGGTTCGAAGCGCGCGGGCGCCTCGGCACGTCCCAGGAGGCGAGGCTTGGCGCGGCGGGTGCGCCTCGTCGAGATCGACTAGATGGGGCGGCGCTGTTGACTGGGGGGCACCGGAGAGCTCGCCGGCGGCAGTGTGCTGTGGAGGAGACGGCCGGCATCAGCAAGACAAGACGATAGAGGGGGAGTTATGGGACGGGAGGAGCTCCTGGAGAGGCGTCACGTTACCAGGATCACGCCCGGGTGCTCGGTTAGGCCGGGGGAGGAAGGGAGCGGTCGGAATTGGAGGAAAACGCCGGTGGCCATGGCGGATGGCGAAGACGATGGCGACGCGATGAGGGCCTCCCGGGGCGATTACTGGTGCAAGGGGAACGAGGAGAAGGAGGCGCGTCTTTTGGTGGTGGCGGCGTTGCTTGGGACCGCCGGGAGCATCGGGACGACGGAGAACTGCGGTGGTGGTTCACTGGGTGCTCACAGAGAAGGGGAAAACGTGGGGGGTGATGACCCACAAGTATAGGGGGTGTATCGTAGTACTTTCGATAAATAAGAGTGTCGAACCCAACGAGGAGCAGAAGGTGTTGACAAGCAGTTTCGATGAAGGTTTCACTGTAAATGCTCACAGACAAGTATTCGGGGGTTTTGATATTGCAGATAAATAAAGTACAAGTAAATAAAATGCGAGAGAAAAATTGCAGCGAGTGGCCCAATCCTTTTTAGCACAAAGGACAAGCCGGTTTGATTACTTATAATGACCAAACGTTCTGAGGACACACGGGATTTTAGTCTAGCGCTTTCGCTTCATACGGCTGATTAATCTTCATTGTTTTGATAAGTGTTGTGTGGGTGAACCTATGCTAATGCACCGCCCTTCCTAGGACTAATACATACTTGTGATTATACCCCTTGCAAGCATCCGCAACTACAAGAAAGTAATTAAGATAAATCTAACCACAGCCTTAAACTCGAGATCCTGCGATCCCTCCCGCATCGATATACTAACGGGGCTTAGGTTTCTGTCACTCCGGCAACCCCGCAATTAGCAACCGAATACAAGATGCACTCCCCTAGGCCCATAAATGGTGAAGTGTCGTGTAGTCGACGTTCACACGACACCACTAGAAGAATGACACCACAACTTAAATATCATAACATTGAATATTACTCAACCATAATTCACTACTAGCATTTAGACTTCACCCATGTCCTCAAGAACTAAACGAACTACTCACGAGACATCATATGGAATACAATCAGAGGTGATATGATGATGAATAACAATCTGAACATGAACCTTGGTTCAATGGTTTCACTCAATAGCATCTACAACAAGTATAGAATAACAGGGAGAGTTTCCCCTATCAAACAATCAAGATCAAACCCGAATTGCTACAGCGATGACGAGGTGCAGCGGTGGTGATGGCGGTGTAGATGGTGGAGATGATGATGATGATGATGGAGATGATGTCCCGCTCGATGACGATGGCGATGGCGTCGATTTCCCCCTCCGGGGGAATTTCCCAGTTCCTGCCCGCCGGAGAGCTCTTCTCTCTGGTGTTCTCCGCCCCACAGAGGCGGCTGTAACTTCGTGAGGATCCTGTGGCTTAGGTTTTCGGGACGAAAGAGTACGCGAAGAAAAGGAGGCGAAAGAGGCGTGGGCCCCCGAGCATAGGGTGGCGCGGCCGGGGGGCCGCGCCGCCCTATGGTGCGGCCCTGATGGCCTCTCTTCTTCCCCTTCCGGCTCCCTCCGTCATCTGGAAAAATAGGAATTTTCGTGAAATTCCCTTCCACATTGATCTTCCGAAATATTGCGTTTGACGGTGCTTTTCCAGCAGAATCCTGCTCCCGTGCTTGATCCTCCAATGATGATGAAACATGCAAAATAGATGGAATAACATAAGTATTGTGTCCCAATATGAAATATATCAATGAATAACAGCAAATTATGATACAAAATAGTGATGCAAATTGGACGTATCAACTCCCCCAAGCTTAGACCTCGCTTGTCCCCAAGCGAAACTGAGCTCGATAAACAAGACCACATGTTTATGGAGTGAAGAGTCGATAAATAAAATACGGACAAGAAGCATCATATTCATTCACACAAGACATTCTAGTAAACAACTTCCTCATATAACTCATCTCGAAATAAGTAAAGAGAAATCACAAGTAAAGGTGCATAAGAAATCATAGTTGGTGATGGCAAACTTTGTTCTTGGTCAGAGAACTGCTAACGGATTGTACTTCTAAGCAAAGCTTTCATGTTAGAATTTATAGCTGAGCCTTCATATTTAAGCATAACAATCTCTTCATAATCATTGATAACTTCAAAGTCATATTCATTCAGATAAAATTGGTACTAAACAAGAAAGTATAAAAGACATGATCAGCTGAATCATAGCATAAATGATTGGTTCACAACAACTCAATTGCTTGCTTGAGATAGAGGGAAATAGGTTTACTGACTCAACATAAAAGTAAAAGACAGGCCCTTCGCAGAGGGAAGCAGGGATTAAATCATGTGCTAGAGCTTTTCAAGTTTTGAAATCATATAAAGAGCATAAAAGTAAGATTTTGAGCGGTGTTTGTTGTTGTCAACGAATGGTAGCGGGCACTCTAACCCCTTGCCAAACAAACCTTCCAAGAGCGGCTCCCATGAGGGACGGCATCTCTACCAGCAAGGTAGATCATCCCCCTTCTCTTTTGTTTACACATGTATTTTAGTTTTATTTAGGATGACACTCCCCCAACCTTGGCTTTCTCAATCCATGGCTAACCGAATCCTCGGTGCCTTCCAACATTCACATACCATGGAGGAGTGTCTATTGCAAAATTAAGTTGCTTACTGATGAATCAGAGCAAAACATGTGAAGAGAATTATTAATGAAAGTTATTAATTGGGGCTGGGAACCCGTTGCCAGCTCTTATTACAAAATTATTGGATAAGCGGATGTGCCACTAGTCCATTGGTGAAAGTCCGCCCAACAAGATTGAAAGATAAAACACCACATACTTCCTCATGAGCTATAAAACATTGACACAAATAAGGAGTAATAGTTTGAATTATTTAAAGGTAGCACATGAAGTATTTACTTGGAATGGCAGAAAATACCATGTAGTAGGTAGGTATGGTGGACACAAATGGCATAGGTTTGGTCTAAGGTTATGGATGTATGAGAAGCATTCCCTCTCGATACAGGTCTTTGGCTAGCAAGGTTGGATAGCAAGCATAAAGGTTGAGGGAAACAAACAAATATACATATGATAGAAACAATCATGCATCTTTCTCATAAGCACAAGCAATTTTAACTTAAGAATACTAAGCATAGAGATAATGGAGCAATGTATCTAAGTGTATTTCTCTCTTCTATCAAGATGTTGTTGTTATTGACCAATGCTAAGTTTGCCAAAACCAAATAGATTTACTTAATGTTCCCAAAGTGATATCAATACTCATGTCAAGAGTAATCATATAATGGAGATTGCAAACTAAAATAAGGTGTGCAAAAGTAAATGATAAGACTTCTCATTAATATTCCATAACGATAACTCACACCAACGGATACATCGATAACTAACTAAGAGAGATACTTCCACATTGCATACTATTCTATATGATAACTTCCCTACTCATGATATGACACTACTTGATAGTAAAAGATAAAGGTGGTGATGTGATACCGCGCACTCCCCAAGCTTGGAACAAACCAAGGGGATGCCAATACCGACGATGAATTACTCCTTCGGTGATGATGGTGAATCTTTGTCGTCATCAGACTTCCATGGAAGAGGCCCTCCATCAACAAAAGACATCTTGGTTTCCGGAAACCTGAAACTAGCAGCATGACTTATGCGCTTAAACCTGTTTTCATACTCACAGTTCTGATTATGGACATCATAGAGTTGAGCTTGGAGTTTGTTGGTGGTGTCGTGAAGTGAGAAGATATCGTCCCACAGCTTCGCAGTCTCCTTTTTGTGTCCATCAATGAGTTCGGACACAATCTTGTGAAAGATATCCACTTCACGCTCAGCCATCTTCTTGTAGTTGAAAACCTCTTGTTCCAGCTTCTCCATCCTGTCTTCCAAGCTCCCTTCTCCCTTAGGACCCTGGACATCTTTGATCTGCAACTCTCCATCCACGAGCTGCAACTCTTTGGGGTGCATCTTCAGCTCGTTCATGTACGGGTTGACGACGTCCTCAAAGCTGCTCGAGTTCCGACGAAGACATGATGGATCTAGATCGAAGCAGATCCTGGCAGAAAACAGCTCGAAACAAACGCGACGAGAAACGATATTACGGACCTCCAGGGGTCCGGGGGATTATATAGCAAATATTTTTACGACAAAAGGAAGGTTCCAGGGCAAACGAGTGGAAACGGGACGCGAGTGCGTCACCAGCCGGCACGGTGGCGGCCCCGCCGGCTGTGGTGGCACGCCCTCGCGCGTCTTTTTCACTCCGTTTCGATTCCGTAATTTTTCATATTTTCCAAAACAGCAAAAATAATGTTCGGAAAGGTAAACGCGGACTTTTTATTACCTATATTGTTACCTATTCAAAGTCGGTTCTGGCGGACTGTCAATTTGTCCTTTGATGAAAGCCTCCGGTGTTTCCACTTGAATAATATCAACATCAACATTATAAGAATCACCGAGATATAATGCTTGAGTCTTTGTCCATTCACCACTTGTGTGGCATTGCCTTGGAGAGAGCTAATTTTAATTGCTCCTGAACGATACACCTCCTCAACAACATATGGTCCTTCCCACTTCGAGAGTAATTTCCCTGCAAAGAATCTGAGACGAGACCGATACAATAGAACTTGATCTCCAACATTAAATTCTCTTTTGATGATCCTTCTATCATGCCATTTCTTAACTTTTTTTTAAAGAGTTTAGCATTTTCATAAGCTTCACTTCTCCATTCATCTAGAGAACTTAATTGCAACAACCTCTTATTACCGGCTAATTTAGGATCTTTATTTAATTCTCTAACAGCCCAATAAGCTTTGTGCTCTAGTTCTAAAGGTAAATGACAAGCTTTTCCATAAACCATTTTATAAGGTGACATTCCCATAGGATTTTTATAAGCAGTTCTATAAGCCCATAGTGCTTCTTTCAATTTGCTAGGCCAATTCTTTCTAGATTTATTAACAGTCTTACCCAAGATAGCTTTAATCTCTCTATTTGATAATTCTACTTGACCGCTAGTTTGAGGGTGATAAGCAGAAGCAATTCTATGATTAATACCATACTTAGCAAGAGTTTTTCTAAAACCTCCATGAATGAAATGAGAACCTCCATCAGTCATAATATATCTAGGTACTCCAAATCTAGGAAATATAATATCTACCAGCATTTTTATAGAGGTCTCACCATCAGCACTTTTTGTAGGTATAGCTTCTACCCATTTAGTAACATAATCAACAGCGACAAGTATATGAGTGTTACCGTCTGAAGAAGGGAAAGGTCCCATGAAGTCGAATCCCCAACAATCGAATGGTTCAATAACAAGAGTATAATTCATAGGCATTTCATTTGCGTCTAGAGATATTACCAACTCTTTGACATTCATCACAGGATAAAATAAATTTCCTTGCATCTTTGAAGAGTGTTGGCCAATAAAATCCTGATTGTAGAACCTTTTGCGCGGTTCTATCTCCAGCGTGATGTCCTCCATAAACACTTCCATGACATTTATTCAATATCTCTGTTGTTCATATTCTAGAACACATCTTCGCATAATACCATCCACTCCTTCTTTATATAAGTGTGGGTCATCCCAAAAATAATGCCTTAAGTCATAAAAGAATTTCCTCCTTTGCTGAGCTGAAAAGGTTGGAGGCAAATACTTCGAAACAATAAAGTTAGCATAATCTGCATACCAAGGGCTCTCTCGCGAGCTCACCTTTATTACAGCCAATTGTTCATTTGGAAAATTATCATTAACAGGAGAGGATCATAAGCAATATTTTCCAATCTAGACAAATTATCAGCAACAGGATTATCAGCACCTTTCCTATCTATAATATGTAAATCGAATTCTTGCAACAGAAGTACCCATCTAATAAGCCTTGGCTTAGCATCTTTCTTTGTCATAAGGTATCTAATTGCAGCATGATCAGTATGAATTGTAACTTTTGAATCAACAATATAAGGTCTAAACTTATCACAAGCAAAGACTACAACTAACAATTCTTTTTCAGTTGTAGCATAATTTCTTTGAGCAGCATCAAGAGTCTTACTAGCATAATGAATAACATTTAATTTTTTATCTACTCGCTGTCCAAGAACAGCGCCTACAGCAAAATCACTAGCATCACACATAATTTCAAAAGGCAAATTCCAATCAGGAGGTTCAACTACAGGAGCAGTTGTTAAGGCTTTCTTTAGAGTTTCAAAAGCTTCCTTACAATCATCATCAAAAACAAAAGGTACATCTTTTGAAGAAGATTAGTAAGAGGCTTTGAAATTTTAGAGAAATCTTTAATAAATCTCCTATAAAACCCAGCATGACCAAGAACACTACGAATACCTTTAACATCCCTCGGATAGGGCATCTTCTCAATCGCTTCAACTTTAGCTCTATCAACTTCAATACCTTTCTCAAATTTTATGTCCCAATACAATTCCTTCATTAACCATAAAGTGGCATTTCTCCCAATTAAGAACAAGGTTAGTTTCTTCACATCTCTGCAAAACTTTATCGAGGTTTCGCAGGCAATTATCAAAAGAATTCCCATAGACAGAAAAATCATCCATGAACACCTCTACAATACTTTGAAAAGTAGCAGGAGCATTACATAAACCAAAAGGCATACGCCTATAAGCATAAGTTCCATAAGGACAAGTAAAAGTGGTTTTCTCTTGATCTTTAGCTTTAACAGAAATTTGTGAAAACCCAGAATAACCATCAAGGAAGCAAAAATGAGTATTTTTAGACAACCTCTCTAACATTTGATCAATAAAGGGTAAAGGGTAATGATCTTTCTTAGTAACTTTATTAACTTTTCGAAAATCAATGCACATTCTATAACCTACAACTAATCTTTGAGGAATAAGCTCATCATTATCATTAGGCACAACAGTCATTCCTCCTTTCTTAGGAACACAATGAACAGGACTAACCCATCTACTATCAGCAATAGGATATATAATACCAGCTTCAAGGAGTTTTAGTACCTCGTTTCTTACCACTTCTTTCATCTTCGGAATTAGACGACGTTGATGTTCAACAACAGGCTTTGCATCATCTTCCATATTAATAGCATGTTGGCAAATAGAAGGAGAAATCCCTTTCAAATCATCAAGAGTATAGCCAATAGCTCCTCGGTGTTTCTTCAATATTTCCAATAACCTTTCTTCCTCAATCTCTGAAAGCTTAGAACTAATAATAACAGGATATATTTTCTTATCATCAATATGAGCATATTTAAGATTATCAGGTAAAGGCTTTAGATCAAAAACAGGATCTTCCTTTGGTGGCGGTGTTGTACCCAAATCTTACACCGGTAAATCATGCTTGAGAATAGGTTGGCGACGAAAAATTTCCTCAAGCTCATCTCTTTCTTTCCTAAAAGCTTCACTTTCACTATTCTCCAAATGTTGCTGCAAAGGATTATTAGGAACAAGAACAATAGATGCACACTACTCCATTTTAAAATCATTACTAGGCAAGTCAACTTTATAAGGAGTTTTGGTAAATTTAGAAAAGTTAAATTCATAAGGTTCACCAGCAAATCTAGTCAAAATTTTCTCTTTCTTACAATCTATAATAGCTCCACAAGTATTTAGAAAAGGTCTACCAAAAATGATAGGACAATGGTCACTAGCAGCAGAGCCAAGTACCAAAAAGTCAGCAGGATATTTAATCTTACCACATAGAACTTCCACATCTCGAACAATACCAATTGGAGAAATAGTTTCTCTATTAGCCAGATGAATAACCACATCAATATCTTCAAGTTCACAAGAACCAATTTCGTGCATAATCTCCGTGTAAAGTTCATAAGGTATAGCACTAACACTTGCACCAATATCACATAAACCATAATAGCAATGATCACCAATTCTAACAGATAGCATAGGAACACTAACTTGTTTGGGTTTATTAGGATGTGAAACAATATTAGAAGCATCTTCACAGAAAATAATATGACCATCCTCCACATTCTCAGTCACAAGATCTTTAACTATTGCAACAGCAGGTTCAATTTTAATTTGTTCTTCAGGTTCTTTAGGTTTCTTTTCACTTTTATTAACTGCACTAGATATGACAGTACTCCTTCATTTTAGCAGGGAAAGGAGTTTTTTCAATATAAGCTTCGGGAATAACATTATCAGCAGTTTCAATCACTAAACATTTGTTTACGGATGAATCAATTTTATCTTTATACGGTTCATGATACTTATCAAAATTCTTCTTAGGCAGTTCATAATGAGAGGCAAAAGCTTTATAAAGATTTGCAACAACTTGGGAATCAAGACCATATGTAGCACTCATATTACGAAATTTATCAGTATCCATAAAAGCTTCAATGCATTTATAATCATAAATTATACCTGATTCTCTATCTTTGTCATTCTCCCATCCTTCAGTATTTTCTTGGATCCGATCAAGAAGGTCCCTTTTAAACTCTTCATTCTTGCGTGTAAATGATCCAGAACAAGAAGTATCCAACAAGGTCTTGTCTTGAAAAGAAAGTCTTGCATAGAAATTATCAATAATAACATTACCAGGAAGCTCATGAATGGGGCATTTGAGCATTAAAGACTTCAATCTCCCCCAAGCTTGGGCAATACTTTCTCCATCATGAGGCCAGAAATTATATATGCGGTTTCGATCTTTGTGAATTTCACTTGGAGGATAAAATTTGGAATAAAATAAAGGCACAATGTCCTCCCAATCAATAGAATCACCATTCTTCAGCAATTTATACCAGTGCGCCGCTTTACCAGACAGCGATATAGTGAATAGTTTCTTCCTTCATTCATGGAAATACTGCACATTTGAATAAACCGCATAATTCATGCAAAAACAGTAAATGATCACCGGGATGGACAGTTCCATCCCCTTCATAGCGGTTATCCATAACACGTTCAATAATTTTCGTAGGTATTTTATATGGTACTACTTCCTCACCTGGCGCTTCATCCACTACCGTTGCGTAGTAGTAGATTTCCCAAATAGAAATTGAAGAGAAGATCTCTCCATAATGATTATAGCAGCAAGAAATAAAATCAGCACAAACAGAAGGTTTTCCTACCAATTCCACTTACCAATAGCGCTTCACTCCCCAGCCAGGTGCATAGTCGATAAATTGTCTCTCCTTACAAGTATATGATACAGTACAAGGCAGAAATAAAGAAATGTCGTACCCAACCACTTAGAGTTGTGGCAGCGGTCTTGATGACCCACAAGGAGTGTATCACTAAGATGCTGACAAGCTTCGATAGGTTTCACAATGCTACAAGTATTGGGGTTTTGATATTGCAGATAAATAAAGTACAAGTAAATAAAATGCGAGAGAAATAATTGCAGCAGTGGCCCAATCCTTTTTAGCACAAAGGACAAGCCGGTTTGATTACTTATAATGACCAAACGTTCACGAGGACACACGGGATTTTAGTCTAGTGCTTTCGCTCATACCGATTAATCTTCATTGTTTTGATAAGTGTTGTGTGGGTGAACCTATGCTAATGCACCGCCCTTCCTAGGACTAATACATACTTGTGATTATACCCCTTGCAAGCATCCGCAACTAGAAAGTAATTAAGATAAATCTAACCCAAAGCCTTAAACTACGAGATCCTGATCCCTCTGCATCGATATACTTAGGGGCTTAGGTTTGTCACTCCGGCAACCCCGCAATTAGCAACCGAATACAAGATGCACTCCCCTAGGCCCATAAATGGTGAAGTGTCGTGTAGTCGACGTTCATACGACACCACTAGAAGAATGACACCACAACTTAAATATCATAACATTGAATATTACTCAACCATAATTCACTACTAGCATTTAGACTTCACCCATGTCCTCAAGAACTAAACGAACTACTCACGAGACATCATATGGAATACAATCAGAGGTGATATGATGATGAATAACAATCTGAACATGAACCTTGGTTCAATGGTTTCACTCAATAGCATCTACAACAAGTATAGAATAACACGGGAGAGTTTCCCCTATCAAACAATCAAGATCAAACCCGAATTGCTACAGCGATGACGAGGTGCAGCGGTGGTGATGGCGGTGTAGATGGTGGAGATGATGATGATGATGATGGAGATGATGTCCCGCTCGATGACGATGGCGATGGCGTCGATTTCCCCTCCGGGAGAATTTGGTTCCTGCCAGGAGAGCTCTTTTCTCTGGTGTTCTCCGCCCCGCGAGGCGGCTGTAACCCTTCGTGAGGATCCTGTGGCTTAGGTTTCGGGACGAAGAAGTACGCAGAAAAGGAGGCGAAAGAGGCTGGGAATGAGCATGGGTGGCGCGGCGGGCCGGCCGCGCCGCCCTATGTCTGGGGCCTGTGGCCCCTCTCTTCTTCCCCTTCGGCTCCCTCCGTCATCGGAAAAATAGGAATTTTCGTGAAATTCCCTTCCAGTTGATCTTCCGAAATATTGCGTTCCGACGGTGCTTTTTCCAGAATCCTGGCTCCGTGCTTGATCCTCCAATGATGATGAAACATGCAAAATAGATGGAATAACATAAGTATTGTGTCCCAATATGAAATATATCAATGAATAACAGCAAATTATGATACAAAATAGTGATGCAAATTGGACGTATCAGGGGGAAAAGAGGTGGCAGCGCGAGGGAGGAAGAGAGGAGGGTTGGTGGCTAGGGTTCAGCGCGAGAGGATAAGAGAGGGGAGGGAGCAGGTGGAGCATGCGGTGGGAGAGAGGGGAAAGACCACGGCAACGCTCACGCCATCCTCGTGCTCTCTGGGGAAGATGACAACGACGCGGTGGCGTACCGTTTCGCCGCAGGCCGGGCAAGGGAGCAGGAGATGGGCTGCCAGGTGGGCTTGGGCTGAAGGAGGTACTGGCCGGATCAGGCCAGAGGTGAAAGAAAACAGATGGGCTAGAGGGGGAGGTAGCCCAGGAAGGTGGGGAGGGTTAGGGTTTAGGTTTTCTTTTTCTATTTCAAAACTGTTTTGAAATTTTATTTGAAACCTGCTCAAACAAAAGTTGAGTTTGAATACAAAGATGGATAGAGAGAAAACAACTTTGTAGGCATTGCCAAAATATTTTATACCCAAAAATAAAATAGATTTGTTGGTTAGGTTTAGTTAGAGGAAAGAAAAGATGAGGGTTTGATATATAAACCATATGGGAGTGAAGCCAAAGTAGTTTTTATTTAAAATAATTTTTATTTGATAAAAACTTGTGGATGAGATGATGCATGATGTCATGATGAACTTGGAACGACACGGAAAAACAAGCAGCGGAGAAAAACAATCTTTTGGGTTTTTCTGGGTCGTTACAAAAGCTGAACCCAATGAGACACCATATGAATAACCTGCAAGAAATGAAAGGATTGTTTTTTAAAGATAATATCATTTCTGAATTTCCATATAGATCAACATAAGGCAGAGACCCCAATCCGGATAAAAACCTTAGATTGTCTATCTACTCCATTTAACCAATTACCAAACATATTAGTAGTATTGGTTGGAGGTGGAAGATCATATGTGAAATTAACTATGCGCCAAATAAGCTTAGCTAAAGGACACTCAAAGAAAATGTGTTGAATAGTTTCCTCTACGCCACAAAAAACACATTTCGTGCACCCATTCCAGTGTCGTTTAGCTAGATTATCTTTAGTTAATAGAACATTATGTTATCACCGGATTTTGGCCAAATCAGGAGATGGGCCGTAAGTGAAGATGGGCTTGAAAGATACACGCGTGGAGCATCTTTGAAGCGGCCTTGCACGAAGAGTTTGGGCTTAATTGCCCGTGTATCTGTAATATAGTAGATCGCATCTTAGTTTAGAATTAAAGATAGAGTTTAACCCGTGCACGGTTAGGTGCCAGAATTAGAAAGTCCCTTGGACTATAAATATGTATCTAGGGTTATCGAAAGGAGGACAATCACGTTCACAACCAACACAAATCAGGCGCATCGCCACCCCTTCTTTCGAGGGTTTCTCCCGGGTAGGCATCATGCTGCCTAGATCGCATCTTGCGATCTAGGCAGCGTTTATTCGTTTACCTTGTCTTGCTCGTGCTTTGAAGCGTTGTTGATGGCGAGTAGCACTACTTATCATAGATGTTTTGGGGCTTGCATAGATGCTTTTCTTATGCATATCTGCTTAGCTGTGCCGTCCCTCGATATCTAGCTGCCCTTACACCTATCAGGTGTAAGGGCAGCATCTTGCTTGTTCGTTGTTTAGTAGATCCGATCCGTTATAGTTTCTCCTTGATTCTTCGAGGATTGGTTTAATATCCGTATGGTTAGACCTTGCAAACGGGTTGAACGATCCGGTAGCGCGTTAGGTATGGTTTGTTAGTCCTAAGAGGGACGTTCCGGGAATTAACTTAATGTTGGTTTTTAGGCCTCTTTTAGGGTTAGTTTCCCATTATCTTTCGTGTCTATTAGGCTCAACTACGCGTAGGATGTTCCGATCATACAGTGAAAACCCTAAAGCTCGTAGATTGGTTTAGCTTTATGCTGATCAGCAGGAGCCCCATGTCGCGTTAACCCTACGTGAACCATGGGGCGATCGGCCTGTGAGCCGATCCGCAACCTGAGAGCCGATAGGGCTCGTATTTAATGTTTACATGTACGCCATGCGAACTAATCGAAGCAATCCAACACCTTCGACCGGGTATAGGTCAGGTGGCACGCCCTTGCAACCGGGACGTGTGCCGGAGCATTTGCGGGACGACGTCGAGGGACCGGCCCCCGCAGCCTTGGAAGCCTCCCGGCTCTTCGTGTTGCTTAACCCACCGCCGGTGGGTTTTGGCAGCAACACATTCGCACGCCCGGTGGGACATCGGGACAATCTTCCGCAGCAACCACGTCAACATCTGCATCTGAGATGGCGGAAGAACCGATCAAGTACCAAGATCTGCCTCCTGAGCATAAGAAGAAATACGATGATCTCAAGGCCATCTTGGAAGCCGATCTCATCGACGCTTTTGAGAAAACCCGTTCGCACGGGATCAAGTTCAAAGTGTTCCAACCCGAAGGCGCGCTAGAGGGACTAGATCTATCTCTCCCTTCGGACGAAGCACCGAGCCCTACGACAGGAGATTAACTATGCTGTTGCTCATTCGCTACATCGGCATTCGAGAGCCGGTGAACACTTTGGAGCGTGTTGCGCTCAATGTGGTGCGAAATCATGAAGCACAAGTACTCTCCGTCAGGTCCTGCTCTAGGAACTCACCAAGGGGAGATACCGCTCTACACAAGGCCACCACTGCAACACACGTTTGCCAGCTCCACGGCAACAAGGTTCACCGGCGTACGTCGTCTACAAGGTTGGAGGTGATCCGGCGACTACCAATCCTGTATGAGCCGCCAAGGAGATTCCACATGGATACGTGTGCACATACGTGCCGGACTGCAACTTGGATGACCCGGAGTACAGCGGGAAGACTGCCACGGCGGAGGAGTCGCGGACGAGGCGATTACGGAGCGAGATCGAGAAACGAGCGTGGCTAACTCATACCGGTACAAGTCATGCACGCTCAACCACGCTCCTACGGTGGATGAGATCACCGCAATCATGAGAGACAGTTCGGCATCCTGCCGAAGAAGAGAATGATCGGCTATTCCAAGCCGTATCCCAACGACTATGACGTAATCCCACTACCGCCTAAGTATCGGCTCCTGACTTCACGAAATTCGTGGATCAGAAGGAACCAGCTCAATCGAGCACGTGAGCCGATATTTGGCACGTTGGGCATGGTCTCAGCCGGACGAGCTGCGTGTGAGGTTCTTCTCACAATCCCTCACGGGTCCGACCTTTGGGTGGTACCTCGTTGCTACGGACTCGGTCCGGACGTGAAGCACGGAAGAGCGTTTCACGTACAATATCATTAAGCTAAGGCGGCATTGCCGTCTGACCAGGCAGAGACGAGAGGAGACGTATCATCAGAATCAGGACATCAAAAATGTTATTGATTCGTACGAGAAGAAGTGCAGGCGGCGATAGGAATTATCAGCCGCCTAGATGCACGCGCAGTCAGAATTGGCGCAGTAATTGACATTGTATGAATAGATGGACAGGACAAATAAGCGCGCCCTGATCGAGACGGACGAAGATGAAGAGAGGAGATCGGGAGGTCGCGTAGCTGAGTGGACTCGGGGGCAAAGCCCGTGTCCTGCAAGTGGGTGAAACAACCAGGGCCTCGAAAGGGTTTGACTTTGATTTGAGCAAACGGAGCAAATTTTTGATTTGCTGCTGAAGGAGAAACAGCTGAAGTTACCCGAAGGCCACAAAATCCCCACGCCACAAGAGATGAACTGAGGCCATCTGCAAATGGCACCACACGTTCACCCATGCCACCAACGACTGCAAAGTCTTGCGCGGACAGATTCAGATGGCAATAGAGCAAGGCCGATTACTCTTCGGTCAGTTTGCCATGAGAGTTGACACACAGCCGTTTCCAGACGTCAACATGGTAGATCTCAGCCATTGCATAAGACGCGAGCCAGGTTTCTCTTTTGATATAAACATGGCAGGGCTCGCAGATCGCCATGGGAAGGATAAGCCACGAGAGCATCGCTCCGTGGCAAAGATAAAGAGGAGGCCGATCACGCGGCCGGCCCCAGCATGATGACAGACGGTATTTGACTGAGGAAGAGGTGATAAGCGTGCGGTATCAACGACTACTTTCCGCGCACCTCCTTAACAAATACGGACAGCACGACCGACGTCGCCGCCACGACGTAGATGATGATAGATATCGTCGGTCTGATGCAACAGAAATACCGTCGATACGAAGGGTATGAGCGTCACGCGGAGGGGGTCAAGAGAGCAAGAGGACATGGACAGGCATTGGAATTGTCCTTTCTTCAAACAACTGCTGGGACTCGGGAATGAGCCGATTACGATGAGAACGCCAGAATGTAAACGAAGGAAGGGAACGAATGAAGTTTCGGTGTTCAAACGTCTAGGACCTCTCCCTACCTCAGAACAAACGAGCTGAGTCATCCCAAGATGAAGACAGTCGAGAAGAAGATAGATATCACCGACCAAGGTGGTGTCGATGGACGACCACTCCCAAAGCGCGAGTGCACGGCTCCAAGCTGGAGGCGCGCGTGCACCAGCACGTTGAGAAAGCACGGCCCGATCTGGCCGTGAAAATTCAGCAAACACTGGAGAGAAGCTCGCCCACCAAAGAAAGTGTGGCGACCCAAGCAGACAAAAGCGGGACATCGGCTGATACAAACATGGTGTTCGTTCTCCCGTCGAGTTTTGTGCTCCAAGAGATGAGGAAGCATCAGTGGCACGTTTGATTGCGGGCCACGACCAGTTATCTTTGAAAAGCCACGAGAGAAGAGCTACAGGCATCTGAAAGCCCTATACCTGAAGGGTTATATCAATGGGCAGCCTATCAGCAAGATGTTGGTTGACACGAGCAGATCAACATAATGCCGTACTCCATGTTACGACGTTTGGGACGTTCTACTGAAGATCGATCAAGACCAACGTCACGCTAAGCGATTTCAAAGGCCAACCGTCGAAGCCAGGGTGTAGAACGTGGACTTAGCGGCGGAAGACCATCCCTACGTCCTTCTTCATCGTCGAGCAGAGCACTACGCTGTCCTGCTAGGAAGGGATTGGATCCAAGCTAACTGTTGCATTCCATCCACAATGCATCGGTGCATCATACAATGGGATGGAGATGAAGTGGAGGTTGTTCATGCAGACGACTCGATCGACATTTCTTTGGCTGCCATGAATCTGGGAAACAAATGACCAAGAGCCGCTCTCTGGAATCAATCTGGACGGCTGTGAGCGCATCGAAGCTACAAAAAATGGGGTGAGGCTGGTCTTATCCACTGGCCTGACAGAGTAGCAAGATCCAAGTCCATGGACGAACGTGGCAAGGCCGATCCTTGTGATCGGCCCCAAAAAATAAGAAACAAGGATCTCACTTCAAGCATGCCACGTCGTCGTAGCAGAGGACCAAGAAGTTGTAAACCCTCGTTACACATTGCAATGGAAAAGGAGGCCGATTCTAGCAATCGGCCACAAATAGTCTCAACATGCCTTCTGCCTGTGTTCATCATCGATTTGAGGCGATGGAAAGCTGGGGTTTGAGGCGATGGACTAGAAGAGATCGAAATTGGTCTTGGGGATAAGCCATGGCCAACATTTATCAGCAAATAGTCGGATCGACAACGGCAAGGGAAGCCGATTCCAGCAATCGGCTAAAATTATTCGCACCACACGTGTTCATTGATGTGCTATTTGGCATGGTGAGTTGCGAAGACAAGCTTGAATTGGCTGAAAAGCCGATATCTTCAATCACTTGAAGATTATTGGGGCATACACGGAGAAGGTACAAGGCCACAGTATGTACCCGGGAGCAGATTCATGAGATCGATCGGCTAATAAAAAATCGAAAGTACAAAAATTTTAAGCACGGATGCTCGGACATCGACACTTTAGAATTACAGAGTTTAAGCTGCCACTTGATCAGGCCTCGGTGAAGGAAAATGACCTGAAGACAGGCAACGTCACGATTGGCCAGGGCTTCAACTGCAGCGTCATCGGGACGTGGGGCTGAATTTCGTCAAGGATGGTGAGCCGATCTAAGCAGCAAGGCACAAGAATTGATCCAGGAGGAGTTGGAGAGCCATTACATGTGAAGCTTCTTGGTTCAAGAAAGGGGTTTGCTAATCCCTCCGAGCCCTCTTAGTGCATCGACTCGATCTTATCTAGGAAGTCGATGGTGGCTCATCTGGCTGGGTTTGCGTAGCAGTGTCCTCAGTGGTGCCCGAGCTTGAGCCTCGTTGGCTGGACTGCGTCTCCTCTCTGGAATTATCTTCAGTAAGGTCTACAAGAGCAGGATTAATGAGCTAACATGTTACTGAAGCCTAGAAGATTCTTGTCCTTCAAAAGTTCCTGGTGGCCACCTATCTCCCTGTTGTTCTCGCCTTGACTAAGGCTCGGGGGGCATTGGCCTTGAAAATCCATGACCAGGTTTCATGGTCCTGTCTGAAGTAGTCATACCGGCGGGGAGGAAGCAGGGACGGATCATGAGTAAAAATGCAGTGCTGTCGTCATCGGCAAGGTGGTCTAACCTGAGGGAGACCATATTTTTAAATTTTCAGGCTCCTGATAAGGAAAGTTCTGAACCATTCTGATATTTCCTTGGGTTCGGAAGATTGTGCAAGGTTGCCCTGGTGATTTGGAGTGGTTAAGGATTGCCGTTTAAGGATCGGAATTGGGACAAGGATCGCCGGCTATTATTTGAGGGATAACTGGATTAACCTGTTTCGCAATTCGTCCAGAAGGACTGCTGCGTTGCCATTGTCTCATTAAAGCATTGACCACCTTTGACAATCAGAAAGTGGCAAGAGGTGAAATCGGATGATTGGAAATTGAATTGGAAGAACATCTTCATCTTCATTGATTAAAAAGGTGATTTCTTACAGAAGCCGATTGCTCAAAGGGAACAAATTACTATTGCTAATCTTATGCTAGTAAGTCCCTACTCTAAGGGCTGTTGCCGTCTTCGCCGTCGTTGGGGTAGCTGCCGTCATCGCCGCTGTCGACAATTTCCTCGTCGCTGCTACTGTAACCTTCAGCGGAGGCTTCTTCCTCTTCGTCATCGTTGTCCTCATCTGACCAAGCCCAGCCGCGGATGCGCTGTGGCGGCGGTTCGTCGGAGGAGGTGTCGTCCTCCTGTTCTTGTTTCGTGTCGGAGGAGACGTCTTCGTCTTCATCGTCCTCTTCTACTTCTTTGGTAGAGGAGGTGAATTTGCCTTGGAAGGGGGGGTCGTTGCTGTCGCTCTCCGCCTCCAGTTCTCCGTCGATCAAGAACCGAAGGTCATCTTCCCCGTTGGGCATGTCGCCGTCGACCGGACGAGGTCCTCGGGTCGGCCCTCTGGAGAAGTCGAAGTCAAACTCCTGCTCATCCCAGTGCTCGGGAGCGTGCCGATTGTATGCTTCCATCTGATTGACCTCCGGCTCTGCTTCGCTCGAGGAAGAGGATTGGGAGGAGGAAGAGGAAGACATGGCTACAGAGGAAGAGGGTTTTTGGCTGACGGCTGGTTTGGAGCAAGGGATGAAGAAGTGAACTGTTCGATGCGGTTAAATAAAGGGGGATATATTGGAGATTCAATGCTCGAACAGTTTCCGAGGATGTGGTGCCAAAGCTGTCAAGTCGTGCGAGAGAAGTTGAGAAGGCAAGGTGTCATGATGAAGAATACTGCGACGGTTCTGCTCTGCCACGACATGACCCCTCGAAGGAAAAGCAGTGGTTTTGAAATTATCATTACCAAAACCAGGGGGGCATGTGTTATCACCGGATTTTTGCCAAATCAGGAGATGGGCCGTAAGTGAAGATGGGCTTGAAAGATACACGCGTGGAGCATCTTTGAAGCGGCCTTGCATGAAGAGTTTGGGCTTAATTTCCTGTGTATCTGTAATATAGTAGATCGCATCTTAGTTTAGAATTAAAAGATAGAGTTTAACCCGTGCACGGTTAGGTGCCCGAATAGAAAGTCCCTTGGACTATAAATATGTATCTAGGGTTATCAGAAAAGGAGGACAATCACGTTCACAACAAACACAAATCAGGCGCATCATCCCTTCTTTAGGGTTTCTCCGGGTAGGCATCATGTTGCCTAGATCGCATCTTGCGATCTAGGCAGCACACGTTTTTCGTTTACCTTGTGCTGCTCGTGCTGAAGCGTTGTTGATGGCGAGTAGCACTACTTATCATAGATGTTTTGGGGCTTGCACGGATGCTTTTCTTATGCATATCTGTTTAGCTGTGCCGTCCTCGATATCTAGCTGCCCTTACACCTATCCAGGTGTAAGGGGCATCTTGCTTGTTCGTTGTTTAGTAGATCCGATCCGTTATAGTTGCTCCTTGATTCTTCGAGGATTGGTTTAATATCCGTATGGTTAGGCCTTGCAAACGGGTTTAACGATCCGGTAGCGCGTTAGGTATGGTTTGTTAGTCCTAAGAGGGACGTTCCGGGAATTAACTTAATGTTGGTTTTAGGCCTCTTTTAGGGTTAGTTTCCCATTATCTTTCGTGTCTATTAGGCTCAACTACGCGTAGGATGTTCCGATCATACGGTGAAAACCCTAAAGCGTCGTAGATTGGTTTAGCTTTATATCGATCAGCGGGAGCCCCATGTCGCGTTAACCCTACGTGAACCATGGGGCGATCGGCTTTGTGAGCCGATCCGCAGGGCAACCTGAGAGCCGATAGGGCTCGTATTTAATGTTTACATGTCTGCCATGCAGGGAACTAATCGAAGCAATCCAACACCTTCCGACCAGGTATAGGTCGGGTGGCACATACAACCGCCGGGACGTGTGCCGGAGCATTTGCGGAACGACGTCGAGGACCAGGGCCCACTGCAGCCTTGGAAGCCTCCCGGCTCTTCGTGTCGCTTAACCACTGCTCGCCGGTGGGTTTTGGCAGGCAACACCTTATTACTCAGAAACCACATGAAAATCTTTATCTTGAGAGGAATTTTAACCTTCCAGAGATACTTTCTCAAAAAAGAGGTATGGTCACTCATAAAATCCTCATACATAGACTTGACCATAAACAAGCCATTCGGTGCGAGATTCCAGACAAAAAGGATCCTTTTCTTCATTCAAATTTACCATCATTAATTTGTGACACAATTGTAACCATGAGGTCCATTTGTTACCATTCAACGCCCATCTGAAACTAATATTTAGAGGGGTTTGAGCTAACACATGAGCCACTGTTACATTTTTGTGATGCACAATATTATACAAAGACGGATATTGCTAAGCTAAAGAATCTTTTCCTAGCCATATATCTTCCCAGAAACGGGTACCTGTTCCATTACTCACTTTGAAAAATCCTCTAGAAAGGAAATCATCCTTAACCCCCATCAACCCCTTCTAGAAGGAGAATCGGTAGGCTTAACCTGGACCTTAGATAGGGTCTTCTGTCTTAAGTATTTGGCATGTAGCAATTCTTGCCACACCCCATCTTCATTAAGAAGTTTAAAAAGCCATGTGCTTAATAAATATCTATTCTTAATTTCGAGAACCTCAATACCTAAGCCCCCTTGATCTTTAGGTCTACAGACAATATTCCATTTCGTGAGTCTATATTTCTTTTTCTGTTCATCAGACTGCCAAAAGAATCAAGATCTATAAAAGTCCAAACGTTTCCTCACCCCAACATGTATCTGTAGAAAGGACAGCATAAATATTGGTAAGCTAGTTAAAACTGAATTGATAAGGACTAACCTATCACCATAGGATAGTAATTTCCCTTTCCAGCATTCCAACTTGCTCTCAAATCGGGTTTCCACTAGATACCAATCAGAATTCCTGAGCTTTCTATAATGAATTGGAATACCCAAGTATCTAAAGGGGACTGAACCAGCGTCACATCCAAAGATCTGTCTGTATTGGTCCTCCTCATCATTGGCCTTTCCAAAACAAAAAATCTCACTTTTATGGAAATTAATTTTAAGTCCCGAAAGCTCTTCAAACAAACATAAAATTAATTTCATATTAACCGCCTTTTGTAAATCATGTTCTAAAAAACGGATTGTATCATCAGCATATTGTAATATAGAGATACCTCCCTCAACAAGATGCGGGATGAGTCCTCCTACTTGACCATCCTCTTTTGCTCGCTCAATTAAGATGGCAAGCATATCCACTACAATATTAAAAGCATTGGAGACAGAGGATCCCCTTTTCGCAACCCTTTTTTTGTCTGAAAATAATAACCAATGTCATCATTTACCTTGACACCTACACCCCCCCTTAAACAAACTGCTGAACTAGTCTACTCCACTCCGGAGCAAAACCTTTCATTCTCAACGTTTGTTGCAAAAAGGGCCATTTCACATTATCATATGCTTTTTCGAAGTCAATTTTAAACAAAACCCCATCCATTTAATCGACCAGTAGGAGAAAGGCGTGACTTCTAAAGGTGTTGCTAGCTAACTAGTCGCAGGGCGCACTACCGGCGTCAGCAACAACGTGCAACCTGCACACAACACAACCAAAGTACTTCGCCCCAACTTGCAGGGAAGTTGTCAATCTCACCGGTTTGCTGAACACATAGGATTAGACGTATCGAGTGGAAAGAGATGTTTGCAGTAATTAAAGAGAGCAGAGCTTTGTAGTAAGTAAAAGAACATGATTACTATAGATGATTTTATCAGTATAAAGAAAACAGGACCGGGTTCCATAGTTCACTAGAGGTGTCTCTCCATAAAGATAAATAGCATGTTGGGTGAACAAATTACAGCTGGGCAGTAGACAGAATATCGACCATACATGACAAAATGATTACTATGAGATTTGATTGGGCATTACAACATAATACATAGACCGTAATCCAACTGCATCTATGACTAATAATCCACCTTCCGGTTATCGTCTGAACCCCTTTCAGTATTCAGTTGCAAGCAACAGACTATCGCATTAAGAAAAGTGTGTAAAGTAAACAATAGAATTATCCTCGGATAAAACATTGTTGTTTTCTCCCTAGTAGCAAAAACACATCTACAATCTTATAAGTTATTGTCACTCTCCCAGAAAACTAGAGGCATGAACCTACTATCGAGCATAAATACCCCTTCTTGGAGTCACAAGTATCTACTTGGCCAGAGATCCACTAGCAACGGAGAGCATGCAAGATCACAAATAACACATGACATGAATATATAATCGACCTCAACATAGTATACAATCATCGGATCCCATCAAACACAACATGTACGATTACATAAAGATGATCTTGATCATGTAGGGCAGCTCACAAGATCTATACATGAAGCACAAATTGGAGAAGACAACCATCTAGCTACTTATGGACCCATAGTCCAGGGATGAACTACTCACGCATCACTTCGGAGGCGGGCATGGCGATGTAGATGCCTCCGGCGATGATTTCCTCTCCGAGGGTGGAAGAGCTTCAGAACCCCCGATATGGGTTCTGCGATGACGGCCGCGATGGAACTTTTCGTGGATGGAGGCTCAAGTATCCAGGGTTTCCTGAGAAGATGTATAAATAGGCGGAGGATTTAGGTCGGTGGGGTGCCTGGGGGGCACACCCCCCTTGGCATGGGCCAGCCCCATGCCGCGCCATGGGGTGGTCTGGCCACCCTGTGGCGCCTCTTCGACACCCCTCTGGACTTCGTCTTCGTTTCGGTAAAATATTGACTTCGGCTTTTGTTTCGTCCAATTCTGAAAATATTTCATGTACAATTTTTCTGAAATACAAAAACAGCAGAAAACAGAGAACTGGTACTGTGGCATCTTGTTAATAGGTTAGTGCCAAAAAATGTATAAAAGTGCAACGAAGCATGAGCAAAACATATATAAATTGGTGTAAAACAAGCGTGGAGCATCAAAAATTATAGATACGTTTGAGACATATCAAGCAACCCCAAGCTTAAACATCCAAATGGGTAAAAACTTGATACTTTATTAAAACCAGAGAGTAAACTAAAAGAAAACTAACATGCTATAGAAAGCATGTAAAACAAAAACCAAATATAGAAACATCTCTGGTTGCCTCCCGTAAAGCTCTTTCTTTATAGCCATATAGCTAGGATTACTCACTTGTTCAAGTGTAATGGAAATTATGTGGTAGCTTGAATGATGCTACCTCCTTCTTACTTGGAAAGTGCTCCATACACTTATTGTGTGGGAATTGGAACTTGATATTCCCTTCTTTAGAATCAATGATACCTTCTGTTGTTCTTAGAAAAGGTCTTCCAAGGATTATAGGACTAGATGTATTGCTACCCATGTCCATAACAATGATATCAACAGGCACATATGTCATATGCAATTCAACCATTACATCATATGCTTTTCCAAAATCCTTTTAGGTTGAATCATCAGCAAGTAATAAATCAATAAAGCATTTTTCCATATTTTTTAGATTAAGTAATTCATATAGCTCTTTTGATATGACAGAAACACAAGATCCTAAATCTAGAATGGCATGATGTGTTTCTTTATCAATAGAAATTAAGATCTTGGGGATCCAAGCATCCCCAAGCTTAGGTGGTATCATAGCCTCATTATTGTATCTTTGAATATTTTCTTTAAGGGATTTCTATTTTCGTGCCCTCGGGTCGTTAGTTGTACTCAGTTTTCCCCAGCCCCTTAGTTTTTCCTCAGTTTTCCCCAAGCGTGTCTGAAACCCGAGAGGAGCTCGACGGAAGGAATCCGTCTATTTGGACGTTCTGTGGCGTGTTGCGCCGCGTCGTGTGGGGCCGCGTCGTGTGGGGCCGCGTCGCGTGGGGCTGGTAGAAAGGGACCGCGTGGGACGGGACGAAGCGTTTGGTTGCACGTGAGCAGAGCTGGGTTTTGTCTCTCTCGGCCCAAATTGGCATTTTTAAGAGCACCTTTTCCCCTCTTTCTCTCTCTGTCTTTTTCACCAAATTAGTATCAAATCTAGAGAAGCTTCTATTTCTGTCTTTCTTCAATATGGCAGCAAATCTAGTAGCAAATCTAGTAGCAAATCTCTGGGGTTATTTATGCCTTTTGGCCCTCGTTTTTGCCCAATATGGCAGCAAATCTAGTAGCAAATCTAGAAGCTAGTATATGATAAATTGACAACTGCATAATCAGAAAACTAAGTATAATACATAGGGAAACTGCATACAGCAGCCAAAAGCAGCCAATAACGTTGTAATATACAAGACGCACGCAATGTATGGACAACAAGAAGATTAGGATGAATGAATTTGTTCTTCATTCCTCCTCATATATTTCGTCGTCGCTCCAATCGTGCATTACCCGAAGGAAATATTCATTGAACTCCCTCCGTCTGCAGTGTGCGGCCAATACATCCTCCAAACGGTATGGCTTGTGTTCATTTCTCATATCGTAGTTTCCTATTCTATCCACATGTCTGCCCACTCATCCCAGGCCTTTGTATCATGAGAGTACTCTATATAACCCAAATCCGTGTAGTAGATGCAGCCAGGTCGAAGTGTCGGGTACACTCTGGTGTCGACGAGATACGGATATATTTCACGAAGAAAGCATTACGCCAATGTTACTGACCGGATGGAGAGAGCGGCTCTACGAGTGTCCACACGGTACACCAATGGTCGCCCGCCAAAGCCACGCTGACCAACAACACAAGCAGCAGATCACCATCCGACTTCACAAGGTAGAACTTCTGATGTCCAAGTTCTGGAAATGAAATTAGTGTCTCCATCTTGACAGTGCTCGCGCTGCTGCAACTGTACATTGGTGCACACTATTCTTCCGTTCTCAAAATTGTCCACAGCTAGTGCATACAGTTCACCATTGAACGGGGTAATGCAACGCAGACAATGGTTCTTGATCTTAAATCTTTTTTCCCAATCTTCATCTATATCCTTAGTTGGAGTGCTCTCATCGACCCAACCAATTTCCGACGGGTAATGTGCGGCAACAAAGACCATAGTCGGGGATTTGATCACAACGACTGATTTCAGGAAAACAGATGGCATCTGCGCCTCAAACATAGTGTTCGATTTCTTTGTGAGTGGGTTCAGAAGCCGTATCTTGTGCGGCGGGTTCTTCTGGGCAAGCACGATGACGCCACGGCAAAATCCGACGAAGTAGTATCTGGGCAAGCACGATAACATTCAGCACTAAGATGTTTAAGATTGAAAATAAAGAGGTAGATATGGAGGAAGTTGAACCTTGTATGAACTTCCGATAGATCTATGGTGACGTAGCGTGATGTGCCGAGTTGGAGGAAGGTGAACTCAGCGACGTGTGGAAGCGCGTGGTCTAGCATGATCCATTCGTCCAGGTGCACGTCGGGCTCAGGCAAACCTGAGCGCCAATTTCTACAGACTTGCCTCATGGCAGAGTAGGTGTCGGCGTACTCCTCGTTCGCCAAGCATTCGCCGATCTTGTGAAGTGGTCCATCAGCCGAGAGAGAGCCAGTTCACGGAGGAGCCACGCTTGGATGCGCCGCCCTCGGAGGCGACGCGGCTCGGCGCTCGGCGGCGATGGGCTCGGCGCGACGGGCTCGCGCGGCGCTCGGCGCGGCGAGCGCGAGAGCGACGGGCTCGGCGACGGGCTCGGAGGCGGCGCCGGCGCATTCTTCTTCTCCATCGCCGGCGGGGTAGCGTGCGTACGGCGGTTGGGGTTTCGATTTGGAGAAGTTGATGGGACGTGAGAGGGGTGGTTTCGTGCGTGAGCGAATGAGACGACGTGTGCGAGAGGGAGGGAGGAGGAGGGCTTACGCGTCTAAATGCGACCTGCGTCCTACGCGTCCACTATTTGCACGTCTGCACCGACACGCGTCAACAATGGCACGTCTTCCACTTCTGCACCGCAACACGCGTCCTCGAGTCTAACCCTGGAAATTTAGATATACTCAGGTATACCCTCGAGTCATATACTAGCATTTTTGTGTGCCTCGGTTTTCTCTTGCCTAATACTGGCTAGTGCAATATACTCGTTTTACCCTCAAGTGGCTGGTCAACAGAGAGTCAACAAATGGGATTAACTAGTTAAATGAGTTATTTAATGTGCAAAAAAATCCGAAAAAGAGTGGCACTTACTCATGGAGTCTTTACCACAAATTGCCACTTCTCAAATCATAGATAAATCATACTCCCTCCGTTCCTTTCTATAGTGCCTATTGTTTTTTGGCACGGAAATTAGCGCGAGCTATTTTTTCACACAAAACCCCCTAACAATATCACAGAAAAAATAGGAAACTGAAAACAGATCTCAAAAATACATGACCAGATCGATTTCCAGATTTTCTAGACTTGACCTGATTGGTGGAAGAGGTTCTTTGCAAAAAAAACATAGTTTTACTCTTATATTCTGAAACAAATGCTAAAAAACAATATGCATTATAGAAAGGAACGGAGGGAGTAGATAAATCAAGTTTCACCACAAATTGCCACTTCTCAAATCACCTAGTAGCTATGAAGGTGCATGGTTTTCCATAATAAGCCCTACCCAAAACAGCTTTCCCCAAAACATACTTTGTCTGAATGAGGCCATAATTTTCACACTCGTGTAGATTTGTATTGCAAATAGTTTGAGGTAGGCCAAGATGGGTTTCATTGTACAAAACACGCATTTTCCAATTTTTAAATCTCATATTTCAATCCCTTAGTCTGTTTACTACTCACTTGCCCTTGGTTTCTTGATACTACTCGTTTTGCCCTCTCCCTTCACACTCTCACAGACGCCCAACATTGCCCTGATTGGTCTTGCCCATGTCACGCGGATCGTGCCCGACGACCGTTGATTGTATGATCTAACGGGCAGGATAATCCCTATCTCTCTCTCTGGTCGGGCCACCACCCTCTCTCTCTCTCTGTCGTCGGTTAGCTTCCACCCTCTATGTATGCGAAAGGGCGGTTAGTACGCTAAAGTTTGGTTTTCTGCATTATTTTTCACGAGCTAAATTATAAACTCTTTTTAGGCATTACTTTTCACGCAAAAAATGATAAACCATCGCCGATTTGTTGTAGCCATTACTTTCCATGCAAAAAACGATAAACCATCACCGATTTGTTGTAGCCATTACTTTCCACTCAAAAAAATTATAAACCATCACCGATTTGTTGTAGCCAATACTTTTCACGCAAAAAAATGATAAACCATCACCGATTTGTTGTAGCCATTACTTTTCACGCAAAAAAATGATACACCATCACCCATTTCTTGTAGCCATTACTTTCCACGCAAAAAATGATAACCCATCACCGATTTTGTTGTAGCCATTACTTTTCACGCAAAAAAATGATACACCATCACCCATTTCTTGTACCCATTACTTTCAACGCAAAAAAAGATAAACCATCACCGATTTTGTTGTAGCCATTACTTTTCACGCAAAAATATGATACACCATCACCCATTTCTTGTACCCATTACTTTCCATGCAAAAACGATAAACCATCACCGATTTTGTTGTAGCCATTACTTTTCACGCAAAAAATGATACACCATCACCCATTTCTTGTACCCATTACTTTTCACGCAAAAAACGATAAACCATCACCGATTTCTTGTAGCCATTACTTTCCTTTTAGGCATTACTTTTCACGGTAAAATGATAAACTATACCCCCACAACGGTCGTCTCCTCCTTAATTTATTGTGTATAAACCCCCACAACGGTCATCTCCTCCTTATTTTATTGTGTAAACCCCTACAACGGTCATCTCTCCCTTATAAACACCCACACGGCCATCCCTTGTGTCAATAGGTTCTGCCTCTCTCTTCTTCGTTCACATACACTTTATCCATTGCCATGGCTTCCACGTCTCGGACGGGCGGAGGGGAAGGGGAAGGGAAGTGGATCATCATCATTGCCACCACCACCGTCAACACTGCCATTGATCATAGAGGAGTTCTTCATCGTCGTCTATGAAGACCCTTTGGTCAAGAAGGTACGTACGCGTTCCCACATATATGATGCATGTGATTAATTATGGGCATGTTCTAAAAACCTTTAATTTCAAGGGTTCCCTAATTTCAAACGATCGGCGCTCGATCTCTTTGCGGAACTCCCAAAAAATTTGCGGACTATCTTGACGGCAAGGAGCCAGCTAAGGTGTATCTGCGAGCAGCTGACTGCGGTCCTCGTCTGGACCGTGGAGGTCCTATTTGACGGACAAGGCGGATGTACCTCGACAAGGGCTGGGAGAAATTCGCCATCGCGCACGGTGTGGATTTCGGCTGGTTCGTACACTTCAAATATGAAGGCGATGATGTGCTCATAGTGAAGGTGTTCGACGGAACAATGTGCAGGAGGTACTACTACTCAGACGACGAAGATACTGACGATGAAAGCGACGACGACGTGAAGCCATGCATCCATCCCTTTTAGATAATTAAGGGGATTATGACCAAGAATATATATGTAGCTTCATATGCATCGATTTAGAGATCTAGCTATTTTCTATATATTATGCATGTAAAAATAATATCGCATTTCCACTATTATTTGAGCACCACATCCTCCAAACGATGCCGATGCGATGCCGATATCGGCATGGTCGGAAACGGCTATGCTCGCCGCCTTGCTAGGTCAACGTCGGGATGCACAATGTTTAGCATAAGAGTCATTTTAGATTAAGCTGCGAAAATAGTCACGTGCCATGGGCTGAGGCGGCCCCTACAGAGCGGCTCTATATTATGTTCTCTAAATAAAATAGACGACCACAGCGGTCATTGGCTGCGGAGGCCCCACAAAGCGGCAATATATAATTTTCTATAAATAAATAGACGACCCACTGGTCATTGGCTCGGCAGCCCATAGAGCGGCCCCATTTGTCATTGGCGACACCGCGTATACAATCGAAATAAAACGGCCCACGCGTCGGTAGATGGATCCACCCGTCGGCACGAGACGGTCAGCGAGGAACTAACCTCACGGTAACGGTAAGGCCTCGACCTGGCGGCAACCCGCGTCTTCGAGGGTTTCAAACTAGAGGGAGGGGAAAACTGAGGAAAAACTAACGAACTGGGGAAAACTGAGTACAACTAACGAAGCAGGGGCACGAAAATAGAAATCCCTTTCTTTAATGACATAGTTAGCAATATAGGAACCAAAACCAGCTTGATTGACATTAATAGTGGGATCTTTAGAAATTTTCTCAAGTAGAGCAATCAATTCATGCAAGCTACATTTATGAAGATTCAAGAGTGGTTCCCTTGCCTCACTAAGGATTTTAACTTCTTCAATTTTTTTATCATTAGCAAGCATAAGTGTTTCTTTTTCATCCATATCATTTAAGCAGTGTTTTCCCCATTCTTCTATTTCTTTCAAAAGTATAGAGGTTCCAAATTGTGATAAAATAGGTGTAAGGAAATCAGTATATTGCAATAACTCATTGTATGTCTCTTCAAATATAACTGGTGTATTTGTTGCAATAGTTATAGAGTTCATACCAATTGCCAGTGGCCCATGGGGTTTTCCTGCAGACATGTTTAATATAGTAGCTTGATTGTCGACAAGCTTTGATAAGGCTTTATCTAACCCAACAGTCTGGTGTTGTAACCCCTTGATTTCAGAACTTATAGATGCAAGATATTTATGTAAGCTTTCTATCATGGTGGCATGGCTAGATACTTGCTTAGTGAGTGTTTTATTTGCCTCCAATTGTTTTTCTGGGTATTCATTGGTTAGAGGAATTGTAGTAGGTTTCCACCTATTTTCATTAGCTTGTGGGTATGGAATGAAAGGGCGGCTACCATAATTATGTTGAGTATAAGGAGGCCAGCCATGGGAGTTATTATAACTGTTTCCATACCCATTGCTGCCAAAGTTTCTTATAAAATTAACATCCACTTTTTCGTTGTTGTTTCCAACTAATTCTTGTAGAGGGACATTGTCATTATTTTGCTTGGCTATGTACGCAAGTATGGCATCAATTTTATTAGATATATGATTTGCTTCTTCAATTGAATGCACTTTATTAGTGGGATTGGGTGCTCTTTCACTGTGCCATTGACTATGATTATGCAGCATGCTTTCTAATATGGTTTTAGCTTCAGGCACAATTTTGCCCATAAAAACACCCCCCGCAGCGGAATCTATCATGCTTCTCGAAATTATGTTAACCCATTATAAAAAGAGTGTAAGATAGTACATTCATTAACTTCATGTGATGGGCAAGTTCTAAGCATGTTTTGGATTCTTTTCCAAGCTATTGCTACATGTTCATTATCATTTTGTCTAAATGATAGAATGCTATTTCGGTTTTGTAAGATCTTAACAGGTGGGTAATACTTTTTCATGGAAGTTTCTTTAAGATCATTCCAAGAATTGATACTAGGAGTAGGTAATGACAATAACCATTCTTTAGCCTTTCCTCTAGCGAAAATGGGAATAATTTAAGCTTGACAATATTGTTTTCCACATTTTTAAACTTTTGCATATCACAAATTTCAGAGAAATCATGTAAATCCATAGAGGCATCTTCACTAGCACTACCGCCAAATTGTTCCCTAGTTATAAGATTTAATAACCCAGGACTTACTTCAAAGCTTTCAGCAGTTATCTCAGGTGTAGTGATAGGTTTAGCAATAAAATGATCATTAGGAGTGTTTGTGTAATCACACAACTTAGTATTTCCCCCCCATGATTTTCAGAAGATAGTTGCTACTAGTTTTTATTTGTTTTTCAATTTTTATGAAATAGAACTATCAAGCAAAGACTAAAAACAAGACAAATAAAATACGATGCAATATCTAAATGAGATAAGCACTGTTCAAAAACTAGGCCGATTCAGCGATTACTGGGCCGATTAATCGCTACTAGGGGCCTGACCATGTCGATTACCATTAATCTCTCGTGTTAATTCTTTAGACCGATTAATCGTACTGAATGCCTGATTACTAGGTATTTTCCCGATTAACTACTGCACTTGGTCAAACAAGTTATAAACTTTTCAATGCATATAGCTAGTACAGACGCTACCCCTCCCCAATAAAGTAGGTTTTGCAAAGCTCCCGCTTGATTGCAGCCTCCAACAGCTTGAATTCCAATGTCGCCAATTAGTTCCTTGCCCTCCCAGACCAGTTACTCTCAGTTGCCTAGATACAGGAGCTCGACCACCTTGAGTAGCTCGAGCAGGAGCTAAAGGGCGTCTTCGATAGGTTAGGTGGTTGAGGTGTAAGAGAGGTCGTACCCTAGCTAGGTAGGTGGTGGGAGAAGATAAACTTCAGAGGTGAGAGGATAAGAAGTAGAAGGAAGAAACGCTGCTTCGACTAGTGGATCCTGATTCGCTCGTGACCTTGAAGATTAGGTCACGGAGGAGAAGCATACATGTTTTTCTGGGATTTTAGACTCTAGAGAAGTAGGGCCAGACATATAGAGCCTCATATACTATTATTTTTCTTATATAAACTGTTTTTACATGCTAATTTGTGTAGGTTACACCGATTAATAGCCGACCGATTAAATCAGTTAATCATCCGAATTCTGATTAATCGCTACTCCCAAACTGACCGAGCAGTTAACGATTACCGATTTCCTTACCATTGGAGATAAGAGAGCTCACAGTGGTGCTACCTCCCCAAGCTTAGGTGAGACGCAGTTGTAAGATGATTCTTCGTGGCAACACCATAAAATTACCTCTTATGCAGCAACCACTATGATATAACTCTTTTCAGCTCCCCGGCAACGGCGCCAGAAAATGTCTTGATGACGTTGGGATTCCAAGTGCTGAGTGTTGTGTCAGTAGAGTATTTTCCCCACAAAGGTGACTCGAGGGTTTATATCAAACTCTCGGGGAACTGAACAAAGAGGATTCTCTCCCTCTCTTCTTTTAGCAATCATGCAAAGCAAAATAAAAGCCTTGTGTCCCCGACTCAATCGTGTGGTTGTCAAGCACAAGGCTTCGTGTAAGTAAAATAAAACACGAGAGTAATAATAAAGCGAGTAAAACTAGATAGCATAAAGTAACTAAGTAAAAACAATAAAGGGGTTGATTGATTGGTTTGGGTGTTTTGGATGCAAATCAGAAAAGTAAATATTTTTTGATTTTCTGATTAAAATGATGTTGCAAATAGAAAACAAGATAAAAACAATATAAAGGTGTTTCTTATGATAAAAAGTGGACCGGGGTTCATGGATTCACTTGACTATTATCTCCTTAAGTTGTAGAGGACAGATAGCCATTCTTCAATGAGATATGAAGATGCAAAATAATAACATATGAAAGATTCGCATTCATATGGGCATCACGTCCTAACATAGAGATATGCAACACACCCTTATTATACTCCATAAGAAAGGGAAAACTCCATGAAATCTTGTATTGAGAATTAACAGAGCATAGCCATAAGTACTTTGATATGATGTTTGAATATCAAATATGCTACCTTGAACAAACAAGATCATCACTTTTGTCACATGACGAACATAGCACATGCATTCACTTTATCCTTAGTGAGGTAGCAAAAGAAAAGACAAAACCATAATAGATCATGAATTTGTTGTCACTATCCAGTCACTAAAACCATGCGACTCTATCTAATATACACATCAACCCACACACACTCTTGCATAGATGTTGGGTCAACAAAAATACATAAGAACAAGGTACATAATATGCATCTATCAATACATATTGCACATAATATGATCAGATCTCATAGCACAATATCATAGAATAAGGATCTACCACATAGGTATTACAAATATGGCCATAATCACGTAGGGCAGCTCGTATGGCACTAAGAACTATACAGAACATGAGAGAAATATATCAAGCTACTGCCACAAACCCATAGTCCATAGGTGGACTACTCGCCCTTGATCATGGTGATGATGATGAAGACGTTGGAGAAGGTGGAGATCCCTCCGGCGGTGAACCCGGCGGAGTTTCCCCCTCCAATCTTCACTGCTACGGCATCTGTTTTCGTGTTTCTGTCTTTCTGTGGCTCTCTCCTCCCGAGAACTCTTCGGGGCCATATATATAGTGATTTTTAGGTCAAAATAAGTCCGTGGGCAAAATAATCAAGTGGATTGGACGAGCGACGGCTGAAAGAGGGTGGGTGGCGCGCCCACCATGTTTGGGCACGCCACCTGACCTCTTTTGGGTCTGAGGCCCATCCAGGTCTTCTTCCAGGTGCCAGGGTGCTTCTCCCGATGAAAAAGTGACGCTCCAAAAATCACAGGTCAATTTAACTCCGTATAGGTCTGTGAAAGTGAAAAATACGCGAAACAGGAATTTCCTGTTCCGCTTGCGTCGCCTAGGGAGGAGGGCTCGGTGGCTAGCTCTGTTCCTGAGCGAACACGTACACGAGGGGTGTGTCGCGTTTCCACGGGATTCCAAGGGGGCGAGCTCGGAATCGTGGGCAGGCTGTATACATGGGAGCAAGCGGGGGCTCGGAATTGGACTGCGTTTCCAAGCTACAATTCATAGCGCGGCCCTAACAGCGGAAACTGATACCAAATTCTAGATCCCCTGATTCCAACCCCAATTCTTTACATCCAAACACAGTGTTAGTGGTCCACGTAATTCAGAGAAAAAGATACAATGTATTATCTCTTATTATCATTCTAGCAATAAATAAGAATTAAATATTTTTAGTACGAAATTGTGTGCGTAAGGAAAGATAAATGATACAATGAAAGAATAGCCTTCTTTCATGAACATAAAAGATCATACCTTAACGAAAGAAGGCAAACCTACTCTTTTTTCATTCTCTTCTCTCCAAGAAACAAACATCGGACGTGGCAATTGTAAGAAAAGGCTGACTCGTTGGTCCATCCTATTGTACTAGTACAAAAAATTGTTAGAACTAGATTGAGAGTAAAACTTATGTTTTCATTGATCTAGGCAAAGCCCTTTTATACAAGGATTTGTGACTTTTCCGTAGAGGCGCCTGTTTACAAAGACATGGCAGTTGCCATATGAGAAGGCGCCCATACGGACGATCGTGTCCGTACGACACTTTGGACACAATACAAATGATGCCTAATCTAATGACGGTTCCTAAACGTCTGTTTGCTAAGGACCCTTCGGGAGAGTCGGTTGTAATCCTAACACTCCCCCTTGAACAAAGCTGCTTCTCATATGTCTTGTATTCCTTGTATAATCTTGAGAATATTGGTCTTGATCACAAGCGTATATTATCTTGAATAACTTCCCCAAAAACCCCGTGGAAAAAATATGAGGAGAATAGTATTTGATATGTTGTGAAAACTCCTTTAAAACCTAGTGGGAAAGGTAAGGAGAAAATGATAAAACATATAATGATTATTGTCTCTTTGATCTTATATGAGAAAACCTTGAAAGGATAAAACTCATTGGTAAGTTTAGAGAACAATTAATATGTATTGTATACATCCATTAAAAACCCCGGTTGAGGAAAATAGGATATATGACATATATTCTTGTGTTGATATTACCTCATTAAAAACCTTGATGAGAACCATGAGAGTAAACTCATAAAGGGAAAAAGAGTGTAATATAATTTTTGAATGGGTTATAATTCAAAGAGATACTCCCCCTGATCCTTGCAAATCACGAAGTCGTCGCATACCAATTCCACAAATATATTTTTCAAATGTTGAGGCTGGTAGAGACTTGTGAATAGGTCAGCGAGATTATCGCATGATTTAACTTGCAAGATGTTTATATCCCCACTCTTTTGTAATTCATGAGGATAAAACAATTTAGGTGCAATATGTTTAGTGATATTGCTCTTTATGTAACCCGTTTGCATCTGAGCAATACAAGCAGCATTATCTTCGTAGATAATGGTTGGAGATTCAATAGAACCTTTACCACACGATTGTTGTATGTGGTTTATCATTCTGCGAAGCCATACGTATTCGTGTGATGTCTCATATACGATTATTTCAGAATGATTGGTGGATGTAGCCACTAGGGTCTGTTTAGAAGACTTCCATGAAATGGTTGTCCCACCATGTAGGAACACAAAACCAGTTTGTGATCTGGCATTATGGGGGTCGGATAAGTAGCCATCATTGGTATATCCAACCATTTCAATGTCTAGGTTTTTCTGAAATTGAAAGAATAGGCCAAGATCCTTTGTGCCTTGGAGATATCGAAAGATATTCTTGACTCCCGTCCAATGACGTTTGGTGGGATCTGCGCTATGTCTAGCTAGTAAATTTACTACAAATGCAATGTCAGGCCTGGTGCAATTTGCAAGATACATGAGCGCTCCAACAGCACTGAGATATGGGACTTCTGATCCCAATATCTCTTCTCCTTCATCCCTTGGTATAAATTGATCTTTTTCTACGTTTAGAGATCGAACAACCATGAGAGTTTTGGATGGATAGGATTTGTCCATATTGAATTTCTCCAATATTTTCTGGATATAGGCGGTTTGATGAACCAAAATACCTAAGGGAAGATGGTCGAGTTGTAATCCCAAGCAAAATTTGGTTTTCCCAAATACTTCATTTCAAATTCCATCTTGAGGTGATTGCGTGCTTCATCAATATCTTGTGTGTTACCAATGATGTTTAAATCATCGACATACACCGAAATAATGCAAAATCCAGTCTCCAACTTTTTGATGAAAACACATGGACAATCATCATTATTGGAGTATCCCCTTTTCAAAAGGAACTCACTAAGTCGGTTGTACCACATGCGTCCCGACTGTTTTAATCCGTACAAAGACTTATTTAGTTTTACACAATATACGTTGCGTTTTGCGTTCGGATTCAGGACTTGGACTCCATCGGGAACTTTCATGTATATGTCCGAATCAAGTGAGCCGTAAAGGTAAGTGGTCACCACTTCCATCAACTACATAGATAGACGATTTTGTACTACCATTGAAATAAAATATCAGAAAGTAATATCACTCATTACTGGAGAATATGTTTCATTGAAATCAATTCCTGATCTCTGCGTGAAACCTTGGGCTACAAGCCTTGCTTTATATCTCACCACCTCATTGTTCTCGTTCCTCTTACGGACGAAAACACATTTGAATCCCACAGGGAAAACTCTAGGAGGTGTAGGTATTGCTTCACTGAATACCTTTCTTTTATTAAGTGAGGCTAATTCAACTTGGATTGCATCCTTCCATTTAGGCCAGTCGGAGCGTTTCTCACACTCTACCATGGTCTTTGGATCATGATCATAGAAGGTTGTTTGCAACTGCAATTGAGAAATATATGTCGACAATTGTAGACTTACGATTGTAAGATTCTCCAGAATCTATATAGTTTGTGGAAATTTCATTTACCCTTGTTGACTGGTCGTGATTTCCCAATACGATTGAGTCAGGGTTTTCTGATGTCCCAGTCATTGAGTGCACAACCGAGCTGGGTTGTGGAGGTCGTTCTTCCACTGGGTGTTCATTACCCATTTGATGATTATCAACGCTAGGTTGATTTACATTTACTGGTTCAGAGGGTTTCTTCCTCTATTTCTTTTGTTGCTTGCGAGAAGCTGAATCATGTTCGGTGGCCGTACTTCTCCCCCTCTTCCTTTGAACAGGGAGTTGAGTGGTGTTTGTTGGTACCTCCACTCTTTCGGGCGCATATCTGGTAGGATTATAGGATTTTGTAACACCCTTATAGTCAGCAAATGAATCTGGCAGGTTATTTGCAATGTGTTGCAAATCAATTATTCTCTGAACTTGAAGTTCAGTTTCTTGAGTACGTGGATCAGAGGAGGAAATGCCTTGGGCATTCCAATCGATTTCCGGGCATTCTTTTTGGTACTTGATGTCTCCCCCTAATGACGGGAAATGGTCCTCACTGAAGATGCAATCAGCGTGACGGGCTATGAATAAATCCCTTGTGAGGGGTTCAAGGTACTTGATTATTGACGGTGATTTGTACCCCACATAGATCCCCAATTTCCTATGTGGGCCCATGGATGTACGCTGCGGTGGTGAGATGGGCACATATGTGGCGCATCCGAATTTACGCGGATGAGAAATATTTGGTAGATTTCCACGTACTAATTGCAGAGGAGAAGTGTTGTGATATGCAGTTGGTCGCAATTGAATTAAGTCAGCAACGTGTAAAACTGTGTGACCCCAACATGAAGTTGGTAATTTGCAATTCATTAATAATGGTCGTGCAATGAGCTTAATTCTCTTAATTAGGGATTTTGCCAATCCATTTTGTGTGTGGACATATGGGACCGAGTGTTGAACCTCAATTCTTACTGCCATGCAATAATCATTGAAGGCACGCGAGGAAAATTCAGCAGCATTGTCCATTCAAATTGATTTAATTCGATTCTCAAGATAATGAGCTTGTAATTTAATAATTTGTCTCGTTATTTTGGCAAATGCATGGTTTCGTGTGAATAATAGACACACATGAGACCATCGTGTAGATGCATCAATTAGAACCATGAAATACCTAAAAGGTCCAGATAATGGTTGGATAGGACCACAAATATCACATTGAATCCGTTCAAGGAATTGGAGTGGTTCCGCTTGAATTTTAAGATAAGAGGGTCGTAAAATGAGTTTCCCGGTAGCACATGCAGTGCACACAAAACCCGAAGATTGTGGGAATTTGGCTTCATTTAAGTCATGAAGATTGGAATTGCCGATAATTTTCCTCATCATCCCGATACCGGGATGACCAAGGCGATCATGCCAGGTTTGAAATGCGTTGACATTCTGAAAAATTACCTTATACGCAACGTTTGCTACGAGTTTTATGTATGTGTAGTACAATCCTGATGATAAATAGATAATTTTTTCAAATATTTGTTTGCCATATCCGTTGTCTTTGGTAAGAGGAGATACTCCTCCTTGTTGTCTTCATGGGTTTCAATGTGAAAACCACTTTTACGGATATCTCTATATCCTATGAGGGTACGAGTTGAATCGGGATACAATAAAGCATCCTCAATTATAATTTGTGTACCCATAGGGAGGGTAAATATGGCACGACCTGTGCTAACAATTACCGCATCGCGTCCAGCGATTGTTAAAATATCTCCATTCATCTTTGTAAGAGTTTGGAAATACTTTATTTCCCTAAGTATAGAATTTATGGTACCACAGTCCACAAGGCACATTTCCTCCTCCATTTGGATTGACTCCCGTAGAAATCTATATATTGAAATGTAGAATTTTCATCACTGAAAAGACTTATTGGATATATAGAATATATATATAACTTTATTGATATCAAAGTGCTGATACAATATATATTGTGCTTTACAATATAGGGTGATGACAACAACAATAATACTATGTTTTTATTACAACAATCAAATGGATGTAATGGAGTTGATTGACTAGTCAAAATCTCCGAACACGTCATTGGAGGCATATTCGATCATCATATTCTCCTTGCCCATGGAGTCTCGTGGTACATGCAATTCCTCGGTGTTGCTTGGTGCTCCTTGAACATCTCGCGAACAACCAACTTCCATGTTGTTTTCGGGTTGAAGATTGAAGTGTGCTTCATATCTTGCTCCTTGGGCAGGTCTGTTGCGTCCCAAGGATTGCAGGTAGAGGTTTACCAGATGTTTTGGGGTGCGGCATTTTTTGGTGACATGCTTGTAGCATCCACATTTATGGCAAAGATTTGTTTTATCAAACTTGTTCTTTCTATGCCTTTTTCCTTGTCTGAATTATGTGGCTTGTTCTTGTTGTTACGGTTGTGGTTGTAATTACCCTTGAAGTTCTTGTTACGATCTTTGAAAGAGCCATTGAACTTATTGTTTTTCCAAAAATTTGCATGTATCTCAGGTAGAGGGGCAGCCCAACCGGGCGTTGATGACTATTGTTTAAAAGAAGTTCATCATGTTTTTCTGCCTGGAGGAGAACATGTACAAGTTCAGAATAAACTTGGTAATTTCTTGCACGATATTGTAGGATCCTATCAGCTGGGAGCATAGTTGATAGAGTCTTTTCTATCTTCTCCTCTTCTAAAGGTTCCTTCTCGCAAAACCGTAACTTCGAACAAATCTTATGAACCTCATGGTTTTAAGCTCCGACGGATTTGAAATCCTGGAGTCTTAACTGCGTCCACTCATGACTAGCTTCACGTACCCTTTGCTGTTCATATCTAGTTTTAAGTGCTTGCCACATATTGCTTGGAGATTCCTCCATTAAATATTCAGATTTCAAATCTAGGTGAATATGGTTTCTTATAATGTATAAAGAGCCATATTTTTGTGGCTCGGTTAATTGTGCAACTCTCTGCGGAAGGGGATTCTCAGGTGGTATGAGTGCAGCTGCAATTCCACGGGATGAAAGACTAATTTTAACATCCATAGCCCATGTCGGATAATTATTTCCTTCGAGTGCGAGATCTTCAAATTCTTTGACGGTCATTTTGTCCTACATGAATGAGAACCATGGATTTGTAAATTTACTTGTATGTAAATTAAAATCATCCTGGTTATGTCGTAATAAAATTTGTAAAATCGTGAGTTCAAGTGAAGATTTGAATTTTGTTTGGTGTAGTCCTCAAACATCTATCACTATATTTTCGACATATCAACGTTTTTAGTCTGTCTCGTTTTGTGATAGTCACCTCACAATTTTTTTTCATATCAATTCAATCAGAATTAAGTCACTTTGTGCCTTTTAGGCATTTTTGAACTTAATTGATGGTGAGTTGATATTTAATTTTGCAAGAAAATAAATTTCAATTGCAAAAATAATATTATTGTACCATTTATATATGTTATAGGGATTGCAAGATGCAACAAATTGAACATATAATCATTTATAGACACGATTGGTCTAAAGCATCAATATACAATATAATTTAGTACATGATCTAAATACATGATACAGAGGTCTATGACATGATAAGTACTTGAGAACAGTACAAATACTTATGTTACTTGAACAATCTATTAGATGACTCATGTACTGTACTAAACAAATACGAAGTACTAATTTAGTGCTGCCTGCCACAACGAGCAAGTGGATGGGCCTGGGTAAACAAACTAATTATTTAGTTGCCTAGAATGGAGTAGCTTGGCTAGTCGGTCGGATAAGGAGAGAACATTCAGGAGTGACTCGAGCGTCTCTATCGGACAGAGATCAGGTGCCATGCAATAGGCATGTCACCGATGAACAGTGCCGTAACATGCATTTTAGGCCGTAACATGCATTTTAGGTCAATCTCCTCTTCTTGTGGCAGCGGTTCCAGTCCAGGGACTGGGCCATATCCCGGCGGCATGAAGTGCTCCAGGTTCTCATCGCTTAGCGCCGGCGTCGGTGTCCGGCTCGGGACCGTACCCCGGCGAGAAGTCGTACTCGGGGAGGTCGATGGACGGTGTTGGAGACGGCGGGTCGAAGATGGCGACTGGCTGTGGGGGACTCGTGCCGTAGCCCTGCATTGGGCAAAAGGCAATGCCCCTGCGGGCAGGGCAAGCCCCGTACCCGTGCTCCGGGCAGAAAGCCACACCGGCGTCCATGCCGTTGTCGAGGAAGATCCCCGGTGGTGGTGGAACCAGTGCGGCGTAGAAGTCGTCCTCATCGTCGAGGAACGGAGCCTTCCGGCCCGCCAAGGAGCCAGTCCATCGGCGGTATGTGGAACTCCGGTGGCAGAGGAGCGGCCGGGCTTGGTGGTGCCGCTGGGGCAGCCTGAGTGCCTTGGACGTTCATTGCCTGGGCACCGCGTCCAGTGCGAGGCGCGTAGGCCTGGCGGCGGTTGTCGTGGCGACGGTCGTTCCAGTTGAAGGGGCGACGACGGCCACCAAGTCTGGCGCGGTGGCGAAGGCTACTGCTGTTGCCATTGCGGCGGAAGCCAGCCCCACGGCCATGGCGACGGGAGCCAGCCCCGCGGCCGAGGCGATGCAGGCGACGGCGACGGGCGAAGAACATGTGGCGATTCCCGTGGCGAAGAAAGCGAGCGAAAGAGGAAACCAGGGCGTGCAGGTTTCTTGTCATTTTTACCTTATATTCTTTCCTTTCCCTGTTCCTCCTTCTACTCCGGTGATTGCTCTCTGTAGAGGCTAGTGCATGATAACATGTTAGAACTCAGATTGAGAGTAAAACTTGTGTTTTCATTGATCTGGGCAAAGCCCTTTTATACAAGGATTTGGGACGCCTCCTTTACAAAGAGATTGCAGTTGCCATATGAGAAGGCGCCCGTACGGACGATCGCATCCATACAACGCTTTAGACACAATATAAACGATGCCTAATCTAATAACGGTTCCTAAACGTCTGTTGGCTAAGCAACCCTTCGGGAGAGTCGATTGTAATCCTAACAAAAATGATGGGTACGGATTTATCTCGGTCCTCCATGCTTTCCGACGGCACACTAGTTTTTCGGTGACCCTATTTCAAAAATAATACTAACGGAGGGAGTAATAAAAAAGGTTTTCGGTGACCCAATATCCAGCCAGATAGGCTTCAGATCCGGATCGTTGAGGCGATTCCGCCTAGATCAAAACATTCGGCCACCTCCTTCGCACCGCCACACGCGGGATCCTGCCTGGCTTCCTCCCTCGCCGCCGCGCCGCGCCACGCCGCGGATCCCCTTCCCCCCTCGCCGGCGCCGCCGCAACCCCGAAGCACGCCGCCTACCGCCTCTGCTTTCCTCCCAACGGAGAGCGCGGACCACCCCCGACGCGGACCCTCGCGGCCTCACCGCCGCCGAGCGCCTACCCGCTCGCAAATCACCGGCCGTCGCCTAGGGTTCTCCCATGGCCACCGCCTAGGCCAGCCAACGTCGGATCCTACCTTCCGCCGCCGCCAACTCGTGGGGTGCGCCGTCGTCTCGTCTGCCGTTTCTTCGCCTTCTCCGTGCGACCATCGCGCGGGACTCTCCCGTGGGCGTGGGCGGTATCAACCTCGCGGTGCTGTTCACCGAGGGATTCCCGCCGTCGGGAACCAGCGTCCTTCGCTGGGCCTACACTCTTCCTTCCGCCGTGAGAAGGCCGCTGGAGACCTGGAGTCAGGTACGCGTCTCACGCCAGGGCCAGGCTAGTCGTTGCGCTGATTCTGCTCCGGAACTACTGCACATGCGACATTTCCTGGCATCTATGTTACTATGTACGTACGACGCAAATTCCTACGGTGTGCTGTAGCCTAGTTGCCGCCCACGAACTGCTGGATTATGTGTGTCTAACAAATTTCGGATGGTTTGTGTCGTACAAATCTGGAACGTCTGCTCCCGTCGTACTGGTTTTGTTCAGTTCACTTGTCAATGCTAGTCAGGGTAGTACACTCTGCCTGAGGTTTTGTGATCCGGAAGCTTGCATGCATGGAAGTTGTTCGGCTAATTTGCTACTAGGTGTGATTAATTCTCTCATTGACATAATTGAAAGAGGCACATCACAATAGCTAATTGAGTAAACAATGGGAACCAGGAAGCTACAATGAGTTATGAGAATTAATTTTTGCAAGAAGCACATCATAATAGCTCATGTACAACATATATAATTAGGATTACTGTACAGTGATGGTTGCTGCTCTTTCTTGGCGCTTTATATTTTTGTTTTAAGAATTTGACATGTAGCTTATTATGGTTATTCTTCTGTGTCAGTGTTCCTGTGATGCAAGCAATTCTGGCTTGAGGCTTGAGGTTTCTGTATTTTAGCATAATATATAAGACAAACTTTGTTTCATATGTTTTCAGCATTTCATATCTAACTCATGGTTTGCTCTTTTGTTGTTAGGGTGGTTGGTGACAAAAGCCTCCATTCTTGAGATTTGTGCTCTATCACCGCCTTATTTCCTCGTGCTCAACGGTTGAATTTCTCGTATAAGGAGTCATAGGATATTGTTGGAACGGCACTCGGTAATAATCTTCAAACTTAGGTTTGAGGTATGTAATTTGACCATTACCTTTTATTACTGTATTATAGTCTTTTATATTGACTTTCGTGTTTTTTTTACTATGAAGGCTGGAATACTTTTGAGCATTTTAAGCTCGGTTATTTGAATCAAGGTCAATGTGCGATGAGAATGGAACTCTTGTTGTCATGCTTTTTGGTATATCAAGCATGTCATCAACATTATTTGGTGTCAAAGCTTATTCACGAATTATCCAAATGTCGTGAATGGAACTTGGGCTGTCAGTTGACAAATTGTCAAAAAAAATCATGGCAACTTGTGGAAGGAACTTAGAGCTTTAGATCACCAGGATGGAAAACCGTTGTGTGATTCTCACTCTGACAAATTTCAAGTTCTTTTTGAAATTTGATAAGACATATCCAGTCTCCCAAGGTGTTTGCATCGTAAATGAGGACAGAGTATTATGCTTGTAATTTATTTCTTCTTTAGATACCTGATTCTCGTGTAAATGTACCATTCTTATTATATGATAATAAAGATACTTTCTGTGATATCTAATGTGCATATATTTCTTGCTATATTAGTACAAATGTATGTTAGATACAATCATGGAAATAAATCAAAATCTAATAAACATGAGGCATCATTGATTCACAATATTTCAAAACATAGGAATGAAATGTCATATTGTTGGGCACACCATAGGAAAAACTGAGGAGATTTTCTGAAGTTGTCGTGGAAATAAGAAATTTTTCCATGAAATTGGACCAGTAGAAAGTTCCTATGTCATTTTTCAATCCTACAAGACAAACCAAACAAGCACCCTAGGAATAGATTTGAAGGAATAGTAGGATTCCTGAAGTTACTGTATATTTATTTGAGGAACAGTAGGATTCCCTGAAGTTACTGTATATTTATTTGAGGAACAGTAGGATTCCCTGAAGTTACTGTATATTTATTTGAGAAATAGTAGGATTCCCTGAAGTTACTGTATATTTATTTGAACCCATGACACCCTGGACTTATCAAATTATCTGAAACTTGGCAGAGGGGGGACATAGGATTGCCAACAAGCTGACGTACAAATATGTACACCTAGAATAAGCTTGAGCATGGCTCAGTATAGTCTACAGCTATACTCCTTTTACTTGAGAAAACAAGTATCCTGAACACGGGGGCAATGTCCTGACACAAAAATTTGAAACGTATATCCAATATAAATCATTTTTCAGTTTAAAATCTAAAAATATACTACTAGATGAAGTCGGCTTCCTTTCGTGTCTACATACATTTATTATTTAACAATGGAGATGTGTACGGACTCTAACTAAGTTTGAACTTGGCATCATGAGACTTAAAATTATATAAATAGCATGTTAGGATGCATTTTTTTATTTTCTCCTCGCATCTTGTTGGTAAGGTTTCAAAACTTATGCCATTCTGTCCACCCATCAGATTGTGAGAAATCCCCTAAAAGAACTAGATGAAAAGGGAAAACAGTCACCATATTTTTGTCACAGTTAACATAGGATAATGTTGAATTTCTACCCGCCAAAAAAGGATAATGTTAAATTTCGCACTTAGAAGTTGTTGCCTTGTTAATAGAGGGTACAGTGGTTGTTTAAGGCGCCTTATGTAAATTTGATACTCTTACCCTGTTTTAGGTAGATACCAGTAAGTAAACAGTTCAGGAAATTTACTAGTACTAGTGTACTTTGTGTGGTCGAAGATATGTCAAGCATGTAATGCGGTGGCCATGTCAATTCCTATTGTTCTCAAATCGTTCTGCTGTATTTACAATTTATGTTTCCTGCACGTCAACACAGGTATCTCAACAAAATGTTAGTAGTTGATGTTTTCAGATTATTAGTCTCACACTCAGATATTAGGTTTAAGCCTACGTATTACATTTTCAGTGGTTGTGTAAAACTAATTAAACGTTTATGGTATTATGGCTTTTGTGTTTCTTTTGTCAGCATTGATTGAGTCCGTGACAGCTTTTTCTTATTGTTGTGGTATTGGGAAGCTAAGATGATATTTACGTTGATGGGTATGAAACATTTCTTCCTAAAGATTTGATTATTCCTATTGCTGTTTGTGTCACATTTTGATGGTTTTTTTTTTTTGGTGTTTTCTATTATGTACAGGCTTTTTTTTCGTATTCTGGCTGCTCGCATCTCCAGGGTATAAGTTATTTTTTGTAGTACATAACCATTTTGAATGAGATCAACCATCTTTTTGTTAGTTATTTGAGTTTCATTCTTGTATTTGTCGGCAGCTGGAGAGTGTTTAGAATTAGAAGACTTACTGAAGATGGAGTGCGTACACAGCTGAATCGTTGGCTAGTTAGCTGGTTCGCTTTGTCCCTGTTGGCTACATTCGCTTGGATGTGCCTCTACTGGTGTAGCTGTACAAGCAAAAACACGCCAAAGGACAATACTCAGAAAAATTGCCTGTGGCGTCACGCGGACATATACATGAATATCGTGATCATAACTGCTTTTGTCACTAATCTCACATGGCTGATACGTCTTTCCAGCATCGACCCAAAAAAGGTGCGTACCATTCCATACAACGGTTGTTTCATTTAACTGTCAAGTGGTAATTCATAGGCTAGTTATTCTTTGCAGACTCTGTTTCACTTTGGGATCGCTGTCGCTGGGGCGTGCATATTGGTCATATTTGGCGCCTTTGTGTTTGCCATTAAAGGTTGCTGGCGCTGGCTACGACTGGCTGGCGGCATTGCTGTTGTTTTGGGATCCGCCGCCACTTTCTGTCGGCAAATGTCGATGGTAAGTGCAGTAATTGCTAAAATTGGTTCATACACTTTCCATTCTAAAAGCAGTGTGCATTTTACTTCAATGAAATTACTATACCTTCATCCCTTACGTAAGGTTCCATTCCATTTATGTGGAAGTACTAGAATGTTATACATGGATCATGGAATATCGTAGAATATCATTTATTGACAAATAGAGATAGTAACATTTTGTGCAACTTACTGAGGAGAAACATACTATGTAATTTGTTTTTGGTTCTGATTAACTTTGACAGGAGCGGCAAGAGTTTTCCCTCTTCGCCTTGTCCGTAGCCTCAGCTGCAGTGCTGCCTGAACTAATGTGGATCCTGGAAGTCATCTGCGTGGAGCAATTTACAGAAATAGGAATGAAATGTGGATTCTACGAAGTTTTCTTCGAATTGAACTTCTACTGGAAGGTAAATTTTGTTAGCCACTTGTACCACGTAACTAGTGTTGGAGCAAAGGATGCTCCAGGACACAATGAAAAGTGCAGTACTGTCTCTCACTCTGTTATGATTCACTTGTCTGCTACAGCTGTCATGGACGATAAATAGCCTTATTCGGTTGCCGGAGCTGATCCGCCTGATCAAGCAGATTGATGCCCCGAGGAGAATGCACTGGCGAAACCAGATCTTTACTGCAGCGAGAAGATTCTTCGGAAGGAACAGGGAAGGTTAATGCTACTTGAAAAAGGATATGAGATCTCCATGTGAAGTGGGAAAGTCTTTGATTTAACCTGTGGAGAGTTGCACTTAGGACCTAGCTCCTGTATACATAGCCCGGACGGTACGTGGAGAACTGCACGGACTAAGCTTACGCTGCGCTTAGCTAGACATCTGGCCGGCCTCTGGAGTATCATCTTCTACTAGAACTAGTGCGCTTGCAACCCAACCATGGTGGAAGCAACAGCTTGTTATCCACATCAACCACCTGCAGTCTGCAGATCTCCGGCATGCGCTTCTTCTTCAGGCTGTCGGTCTGCTGCGGCGCCGACATGCGCCAGCGCCTTCACCTCCACCGTGCAATGAGATTCTCCCATGGGCCATGACATCGACGACAGTCTCCACTTTATGAATAGCCTGATTTTTGAATAGCCTGTTTTTCTTCCTCGAATTGGTACCATGTTTTGCAGGATATTATTGCTTGCCTGCCCTTGTCGGTTGAGTCAAAGATAACTCTGTTTTTTGAACCCCTTTAAATCTGTAGATCAAATCTATCTTGTGAGCTCCTGCAAATTTAAAGGGATTCAAAAATCAGAGTCGCATTCAAACTCTTGTTCTCTGATCTACGTGTCCGCAAGCCCTTCCTACCATGAATAGGAAAAGTTACTCCATGTATGCTTCCCAATTAACTTGTGTCTTGGTCTTCCCGGACTGTGCATATGCTCCCGTGTAATAATTCATAAACAACAGCGAAGAGAGTCAAGGAGAGACACGAACGGGCATCTTAATCCACAGCCTGCAGCCTGCAACAGAAGGTACCGATCATCATGGAGGAAAAGCTCCTAGCCGACGACACGAGCGACAAGCACCGCCCGCCGCGCTGGGAGGAGCTCTTGGATGTCGAAACTTTTTCGGGCCTTCTGATCATCGTGCTACTCGTCGTCTTCCCTTGTCAGCTTCTCTACGCCCTGCTAACAATCGACACCTCCGTTCTCCGGGAACCCCAGGTATCCGTCACCATGGACAGAGTCGTCGGACTCGACTCCTGCGTCCCTCGGGCGTTCAACCTCACCCTCAAAATCGACAACGCCGGCATCGGCCACGAGGAGTGCGTGGGCGGCGAGGCGGTCGTCCTCTACCGCGGGGTCCCGCTCGCCACCGGCGTCGTGCACGACCTCTGCGTGCCGTCCAACGGCACCGGCAAGGTGGCCGTCTTCGCGGGGAGCGCAGGCGTCGGCCTGCCAACGGAGCTGGCCGAGCTGATCGCCGACGAGAAGCGCGACGGTGGAGGCGCGGTGCGGCTGGAGATTCGCGTCATCTCGCTCAAGTACAGCTTCCTCAGATGCACCGCCGCCGTTAACCTGCAGGGTGGGACAACGGAAGACCCGCAGCCCCCTTGCGACCGCCTGGTTCTCAGAGATGAATCTGACGGCATTCAACAGATAACTGATAGCTTTCCCAACTAAGATTGTTGCGGTCGCAATCTTCTTGTCTTGTAATAATAATAATCATCATATAAGTTTTTTCCGTTTGGATGTACTATCACCGTATCTTCGTTGGACTAGTTTTTTTTTTCTCGACAAAGGTCTGTAAAATTCACACCTTACACCGGGCATTATTAGAAAACAAAGATGCACACAATAGCATAAGTTTATGGTAGACCCGGCGGCATGTGAACCCGCACCAACTCTGTCTCCCATTGGTCCAGAAATTGTCAGTAGGCCCCAGTACTGAAGATGGGATTTTGCGTATCGTTGGTTCAAACCAGAGCAGAATACATGCGTGTGGGCTCCACTTTGTAGAAGAGACTATTAAAAAAAGGGAGTGCCAAGTTTCGACGCCCCAGGGCAGCGGGCCACGCCATCCCGGATGGTTCGTCGCCGCTCGGCACCATTGTCGAGTTCGCCGTCGACGCCTATGTCCCCGTCGCGGGACGAGGTCATGAAGGGGGTCTCGCTGGCTGCCTCCACCTGTCATGCCGCCCGTCCGCGCATAGCAGCACGGCGACGCCTGCGCATGCCGCTCCTGCCCGCACGCACGTGCATGTCACCGCCGGCGCCTGCTCTCCTCGGCGTCGCCTACCCACGCCTGCCACCCGCGCCCACACGCCCATGCCACAACGGCAAACGGGGAGCGGGAGCAGTCCGTCTTGCCCGTGCCATCCATCGGCCGCACCTGGCCGACGGAGCTTCTGCGTCGGAGCAGTCCGCCTCGACCGCGGCCGCACCAGGCCGTCAGATCGCCAGAGCTGCTGTGTCGGAGCAGTCCGCCTCGACCGCGGCCGCACCTAGCCGTCGGAGCGCCAGAGCTGCTGCGTGGGAGCAGTTTGCCTCGCCCGCCCTGTCAATCGGCCGCACTTGGCCGACGGAGCCCGGGAGCCGTCGGAGCTGCTGTGTCCAGGACTCCAGGTCATCCGCTGCACCTGGCTGTTTTGCTGTTCCCTCGCGTCTACCCGCATACTTCGTCTCATATACTCAAATGCATCCGCACAAGACCACGAGGTCGTGTCTCTCATCAGCGTGGTCACTAGCTAGCCTATCCACCGCCGTGCTCCACTCCCGCTGCTCACCGATTCAACCACCGTTCTTGGCGAATGCCAGGGACAGCCCGAAGCTCTACACGCCATGTACCGCACAGCGCCGCAGCATCAGCAAATGACATGACCACCCACCCGTGCAGGTCCACAGACCACAGGTCCACTGCCGGCCACTGAGACCATGATGCGCTGCTCTTGTCCAGCTACAAGCAAGTCACCCGGAGTCGGGGCACATCACAACAGCAGGTCGAGTAGCCGGAGTCGCTGCTTACCCCAAGGTCAGCTGGCGTTGGAACTGGGTGGCGATAGTGACGCGTGTGGGGATTAGACTGGGGATGAAGAAGGCATCATCAATATTGACGGCGGCGCCTCCGTTCAAGCGCTCCAGCCTGAGACGAGTCAAAACAGTGATGTTGCCGTGCCACGCTGGCGACCTCGCCTAGTTGCACCTCAGTCAATCGGTCTCGCCTGGTTCCGCATCAGTTGCCGTTCTCGCTTGGTTCCGAATCGAGCGCTGCACGAGACGCGGCGTCAAATATGCAACGGCCGTTGGCAGCCTCGATCCCGTAGTCCATGAGCGGACGACGCTCTAGCTCGTCGTCATGCCGGCGTGCGCCGTGAGAAGAAGCATGGAGAAGAAGCATGGAGAGAGATGGTTTGGGCTAGGTGAATTGTCTTCGCATTCAATTCCTGGTCCCATGTCTGGTGTATGCACAGAGCAATTAATTCGTGGTCCAAGCTTTATGTATTTTCATATGTATTCCGCTCCTTAATTAAAAAACTTGGCAGCACTGTTATGGGGCCCACCTCTCTCTTAGCCAATGGGAGAGCTAGTTCTAGCAGGAGCATATGCCCGGCGGTTCATTCGAGCATTTTCCGCTCCAGTCCCCTTACCAAACTTTCGTAATTGTTTAAAAGTATATTTTTATGTGAACATGCATGTGATTGAAAATATCTATAATTCGGTATTGTGTAGTGTTGCTTCCAAACTAACATATTTTTATTTTTAAAAAATCATATTGGTCTACAAACAAACATGATTCTTGTAAACTTACAAACATGCATGTATCTCGATTTTTGAGAATTCCTTGCAAGCCCATGAGCAAAATTGCTCCTATCATATCAGTCATTATCCGAACACAACTCAAAACGTAGAAATAGAAAAAATGCAACGAACGAGATGTCATGTATCTTTAATTCCTACATTTATAAAAACCATATGACAACCTTAAAACTGCCATTTGAATGTCTGAGAGTACAAAACCCAAGACTCTTTATTTCGTGAATTCAGAGATCTATTGATTTAATCAGATATGATGACAATCACGCATCACAGTATTGGCTATGAAACTTGGGTTGTGGTTTATCCATAAGCGCCTTCTCCTATCTACGCTAGCTTTCTTAGCACATGCATGGGTAGCTTGATTAGCATCGCGTCCAATATGAACCATGGTAAAGCTAACAAATGCTCTGCTCTACTCCCTAATCTCTTGACAGATAGGAAACAACTCTGACCTATTCTGCTCGTCTCCACATAGTGTGTAATGACAATCTTCGAGTCGTTTTCCATGGTCACTCTTTGGTAGCCTTTTTCACCTCTAGTCTAACACCATCTCTAAGTGCACATTCTTCCATTAGCATGTCATTTGCAGAATTATCGTACCACGGGGCTTGTGCCCGAATCAAGCTTCCGTTGTGATCACGCACAACCAGCCTAGTACTACCGGACATCCTGCTCTCCTGTAAGCATGCATCCATGTTTATTTTTATAAAACCATCGCCAGGAGGCTTCCAACAACCTTGGTCTTAGGTACTTTCCTCTTCTTCTTCTCCTTGCCAGAGTTGAGAATTGGTTAGATCGACAAATGTCTATAGAGCCCATCGAAAAGATCCAGCAAGCAATCTTCCCCTTCTCCTTGTCTAACCCATGACTTTCCCGCTTAGGTGAACAAGAAAGTACTCCATGATACCATGGAACAAGTACTTGATCATACCCACCGACGAAAAACATTGCCAAGCTTGTTGCCCACATGACATGAGATTGACACTCTTAAGGTTTTCAAACTGTACTAGACACAACCGTGATATCCCAATGGTTTCAACGTCTTGTGCATACCGGTGGCACCACCTTGATGTCAGGGGGCCAGGATGGGGGGGGGGGAGGAGGCTGCCACTGACTCGTCGAAGTTTTTTTTACGGGCAGGGGCGGAGCTGGACTAAAAGTTTCCCTGATGCATCTATTGAACACGTCATTTTTTCTAGGTTTCTAGCCTTGTGAGCATGAATTAAGGCCTCCCTGATGCACTTTTCTTGCTCCAACCTGATGCCTTGGTCTTAATTAGCTCATAAGCTCTATGAGAAAATTGTTGTGACCCTAATGCCTGTGCATCAGGTACAGACTACAAAGATCAGCCCCTGTTTACGGGGTTGAATGGCATAGAAGATAGTATAACACGATGGATGACATCTTAAATATAGTGTTAATTAATATTTAAATATGAAATGTGACAAAACTTTGGTCTCTTTCTCATCATTTTTGAACATATTTTTTCAGAAAATAAATTGTAATCGGAATTCTTCTCTTGCTTTTGTCTATCAACTAGTATATGGTAGTATATATCTGATCTAACAAGGAAACAAACTAGTGGCATATACAGATTGAGTAGTAAATACTAATACAGATACATTAGGGTATAGACGTCATGTGTAATCATCATTCAAACCTGAGACAAGATTGCATACCTGCAGGAAGCACCGGGGCGTCAAGCCATAAGGCGGCCAAGCCGTATCCATGCCAAATCTTCTGGCCGACGCAGTGTCATATGTAGGCGCCGAGTGGCGTATGTAGACGGCGCAGATGGCATCGATCAGACGATGAAGGAGATCGATTGATCTGCTAAGCCCAATCAATTGTATCTGTATGGCCGAAGGCAGAACTGATTCTGATTAGGGAAGACAGCCCCGATAGGGGAGATGGGCTAATGGGCTTATGTTGGCTGGACCGGAAGTGGAGAGATGTTTTTTTGAGGGGAAAAAATGAGAAACTGGAGAGATTAAGCAAGCATGAACTAATTAATTAAGGACAGTGCTAGGAATCCTCCGGGGGATTTGATTTTCCAGCCTCCTGCTTCCCGTGCTGACACGTGTTCTTTTTGCTGCCGGGTAGAAAAAAAATCTCGCTTTTGCTTCAGTGTAGCAAAAAACGTTTCACCCGCGAAATTAGAAAGAAAGGACTAAACTCGCCGGAGGCCCACCGGAAACTCACTGAAGATCTTGTAGCAAAAAGTGTGTGCTATTGTAGCAAAAAGTCAACCTCACCGTAGACATTGATAGAGAACTTGCCGGTGACCTGGAGACTTCGTTAAAGATCTCACCGGAGATAATATAGTAAAAATAATTTACTATTGAAGCAAAATCACACAATATTTGTAGCACAAATTATATGGTATTATAGCAAAAACGATCTCATCAAGAAGTGAGCCTAGCTCACTTGGCTAGGGAAGTGGATGTACAACCCAACCACCCAGGTTCAAGTCTCCAGGGACGCGAATTTGGGTTCTTATTGTTTAAAAAAAAATCACTGTAGGGGCTTCCCCTACCGTATTCCTTTAAAAAAAAAAAAAAAACGATCTCATCAGAGACATCGCCGACAACTTTCCAGAGACATCGTAGCAAATTTTCAGTACCAAATTAGCAAAACAGCAGAACAATTGTAGCAAAAAAATTATATAATCTTAGCATGAGTGTTTTTTTTACAACAGCACCCTAACAATCGCGGGCGTGGCTGGATCCCACCTCTCCTATTCGCCGAGCCCGACGCGTGGCGGCGGCGGAGGGCCATGGGTCGCGGCGGCGAGGCGCGGGACGCCTCTCCTATTCGCCGAGCCCGACGTGTGGCGGTGGCGGACGGCCATGGGTCGCGGCGGCGAGGCGCAGGACGCCTCTCCAATTCGCCGAGACCGACGTGTGGCGGCGGCGGACGGCCATGGGTCGTGGCGACGAGGCGCATGATGCTGGTCGCGGCCGCCGGCCAGCATCGTCGCCCGTCGGTAGAGCGCGCAGCAGCAGCGCCATTAGTCGCGGCGGCCAACCGTCATCAGTCTAGGCGCGCGCCGGCGGCCAGCCTCATCGGTAGCTATGCCTCCCTAATCCCTATCTTCCCATCTCAGTAGCGCCTCATTGTGGTGGAGTAAAGCGAAGCCATGGCGGCTTGGTGGTGTCGGGCAGACAGTTGGAGAGAGAAACAAAGAGATCGATTACAGGGAGAAGAACGAGTGGAGGAAGAAAGACGCGTGACGATAAGAGTACTGGTGGGCCCTAGTGGGATACGCGGCAAGCAACCAAAGCGGAGGTTGCAAACGCTCCGTTCCCCCCGGGGGAACACGATCATTTTCCATTAATTAATCATGTACTTAATCCGGCCATTAGCACGCATATGAGTAGCTACCGTAACATGTTGAGGGGGCGATCCATTGGGGGTCTAGCCCCTCCTCGCCCTCCTGTCTCCGCCCCTGCTTAACGTTTTGTGGCTAAAACAAGAAATAGGACAGGCTAGGGGCCTCTTTGGTTTACAGATATGGAAATCACAGAAATTATATTATACCCTATATAAAGGCTAGCCAGATTTGGGCGCTCTAATCGTTCCAGCTACTGTAGATGTGCAATTTATCTCCTCTTCCTTTGGGTCATTGGCTGACACGTGGAATTATTATTTTTTTACCTCCATCCTTTCCCGTTTAGTTGTCTTCCATTAATTTTTTTTTGCCCGAGCAGGCAACCGGCAACCGGCTGATGTCCTTCCTATCTTCCTATTCTTATGGTCTTTACATTCTGGTTGATTCGGTCAAAGCGGTGCCTCCAACCCTCTGCCCCCACCTCTCTTCCTCCCTATTGCCGCCTCCCCTAGGGCCGGCGCCCTCTTCTCCCTCTCTCGCCGGCGTGCCACGTACCGATGGGGCTGGAAGCGTGGAGGAGGAGCTCGGGGTTGCCCACCCCTTCCAGACTCAGATGGCAGTGTGGGCGCCCGTGGGGTGACTCGAACTGCAGAATTGGAGGCTGGGCAGGGCCGTTGAGGGACATCCTGCCCACCCCTTCCCGACTCAGATGGCAGTGTGGGTGCCGATGGGGTGACTCGAACTGCAGGATTGGAGGCTGGGCAGGGCCGTTGAGGGATGTCTTAGCAGGGTGTTGTTATGCCTCCTCTCCATCGGGTGGCTCATACATGATTTCTCTCCCTTTCTTCTTACTAATTCCCTTTTGTTGATCTGTTCTTCAGCCTAAGTTATTCTTTTCCCTCCATCTTATTGATTCCTTCTTTGTTTTTACCTTTTTGTTCGCCGGGTGCTAGCTTAGGTTGTTGTTCTGGGTATCCATTCTAAGGGATTAGTTTACCTTTGATTTTCAAATTCTTAGAACTTTACTACCACTGTCCATATCAACCAATACTAAAAATAATATTTTGCAGGAAAACCAATAGGGTAGCTATGCAGCCATTCTTGGTGAAAGCTTTGTCGCCTGGAGGGTTTCAACGGAAAATCATTGTGCGTGTCCCCCGAATCTGGGAGTATAAGGATCAGCCTACCTGGCAAAAATTGTTCGGCTTGGACTTCATTTTTATTACTGAGGTAACTTATAATTATTCAGGCACTTCATTTAGCTATTTGTCGAAAAAAACTTCATTCAGCAATTATCACTCATAAACATGATGCATACAGTTACCTAGAGGAATCCAATCTTATCATCTCTGAATGCTCACTCCGTTATCAAAGAAGAATAAGTGAACACTTTTTTTTGCCGACAAGCACACCTGAATATTGGCTTGCTGCACTTATATTCTTCAACATTACCAAGAAATGCTAGATTTCCATCTGTTGTATAGTTACTTGCTAACACTATCTTTTGTTACATATATTGAGACTTAACTGATGTTTTTGGGCAACACAACGGAAGGTTGCGTGTCATCCAATCGAATATACAAGTTCAGAGAACAACTAAAGCAAGGTTCTATCTACAGCCTTGAGTCTTTTATTGTTGCTGCAGCATGGGACAAATACGAGACAACAAATCATCTGTATAGGATCAAGATTACTCAACGCACAAAGGTCATCGAACCAATTCCAGAGCCTGAAATTTTTTCTCGGTTCGCGTATAACGTAAAGTCGTTTGGTGTTCTGAAGTCATGCACAGGGACAACACCGTTCTATCAGGTTTCCACTGAATGCAACCTGTATTTCATATTAAATTCTCTCTTTTTTCTGTCCACTTAATTCTCTTTTTCTACCAATTTCAGATGTTGCTGGACTGTTGATGATTGTTAATGGATATCGTTCGGTCGAATACGAATCAAGAGCCAAAGTGCCATATTCTCTTATAGGTATGGTTTTGGTATAGGTGGCAATACTTCAGCAAGCAGTTATGAAACAACATGCATACTGAAAGTGTACACCTTTGTTAAGCGGTAAATGCGAACATGTTCTCTGTAGGTATTGCAAGGTGTTGGTGATTTTCTACAGAGAGGGCTACAGAGTATGGCTTGGATTGTTGTTACAAATCGCTGTCTCAATGCATTTTTGCATCTATTAGAATGATATGTTCTCCTCATATCAGGACCCCTTAGAAGCAAGAAAAAAAAGATCAGGTTATGTCGGCATATAATTCTCACTTCAGTTTCTCAGTTTATGGATTTCTGCAATTTTGACGATTCTTTGTTACTCAACTATTAAATAGCACAATGATTGCAACTTCGTACTAGGTGCTGGAAATGTGCTGTTGGTGTTTTAAGTCCATTGCTGCCCAGTACAGAGCATGCCTCCAATGATCATTCATGGTAATAATTTATACAACAAGGTTTCACAAAGTTATTAATGCAATGAGCATGTCTTCCGTGATTTTTCATGATAACTTAAAGAGAAAATAAAGGATAAATGTTCTGCGTATATAGTCCTAAACTCCTAATGAGACACCTGGTTATTGTACATACTGCTGCACCGCTCTTCTTTTTAACTTAAACTGAAACAACTCAATTTTCCATTTACCTTCCTCAAAATGTTTTTTCATTATACTGCAAGAAACCTCCTACTAAGCTTTCTTCGATATCAGTGTTCCAACCAAATCAAAAATGCAAAGAATTAGATCAATACGGGAGATGATTTTAGTGTTAACGTGATACTTTTGTACCACTTCTTGGGGTTTAAATTTATAAGCTTCTAAATTTTGTTCCGTTGGTTGACAGGAAGTGCCCGCGGTGGGTCAAATAGAAGGGCAGTTCATGTTCATTTTCATGTTGTTGGTGGTCCTCCTGTGGATGATTTCTTTTCCTCAGTTAGATTGGTATTCAAGCTATCGATCACAGGAAGTGCCCGCGGTGGGTCAAGTAGAGGGGCAGTTCATGTTGGGTTTCATGTTGTTGGTGGTCCGCCTGTTGATGATTTCTTTTCCTCGGTTAGATTGGTATTCAAGCTATCGATTTTGCCTTTTTCCAAAGAACTCTGCTATCTGGAGATCACTAGATCACAGAAATAGCATGCTTCGTTTAGATGAATGCACTATGTAGTCACTATTCTGTTCTTTGTACCTTTTCAGTTAGTGTGCTTAAAACTGATATTTTACACATTGTTCTACTGTACCGGTGTGTTGTTGTATATAGTTGCAGTCAATGAATATATCACCTGTCGCTTTTGTTTCATCTTCTTTGTATTACTATTTAGCCCATGGGAAGGTTCCCGTCATAGTCGTCTACCAATATGTATCTTGGTGAAGAAACGTGTCTTCGGTTCATGTTTTATAATACTTGCCTAAGGCTGATGAGTTTTTCATAATCTATTCCTACATAAGCTTCACGATTTATATTTCTATATATTATCCAATGGTTTGCATCGCTTACTTCTCAGTTGGGTTTTCCCATTTGGAAAATCATTAGCTAAAATACTCAGCCGCTATGCTTAATATGTGTACCAATGAACCTAAGTGACTCATCTGTTACCTTTACATTATCGAAAAAAAATCTGTTACCTTCAGTTTTTTTACTAGATATGGTATTAGAAACTGTGGTTCATAATACGCATGTGTTCCCTCATAGGTCAAGTTCTAAGACAGTAGTCATATGAATCCATGTTTATTTTTTCCCTGCTCTCCCTGAAAATAGTAAAGATAGCTTCACTGGCATTTTTTTTGGTCAACAAGCATTGCTTATTTCCTAGGAAATGTTGGGGAATAGAAATTTATTATTTCCACCCATCAAACGAACAATTACGCTTATGTTTCTTAATAGTGTTGAATATATAAGCAAATATCCATATGAAATAATTCGTACAAGTAATTGATAAATCATGGCTATGAAAATAACAAACAGACTAAACGTGCAGTCTAGTAAGATAGATGAACAGATCACATCTAAACAAGACAAACCGATCGCATCTACCACAGAAACTAGAAGAAGAAACTCTAACAGAAAGAGAAACGACAAGATCACATACTTGCAGCAGCGTCGTTGTCGCCCATGTTGAGGTTGCCGAAGAAGTTGCTGATGTCCGGGAAGAAGTTGTCGGTGTGGAGGAACTCGTCGTCCGAAGACGACGTCGTGCTGCCAGTAGTCGCGCCGGAGCGCTCCCCAAAAACCTGATTGCCCCTCACCCGTACAGGTTCATGAGAGGCAGGGTTCCGGAGGCCAACTGTCCCGGCTGTCGGTGCACGCCGACGGACGGGATGAGGAAGACGAAGGCGGCGGCGCAAAGAACTGGAAACAGGTAGTCGCATATGTGGCACATTCAGGCTAGGGTTCTCGTCCGCGCTTATATAGTGCGGTTCGGGAAGG